>CM029406.1:1597500-2329544 GCA_017139565.1 Luffa aegyptiaca | reverse complement strand
GAATTGGCGAAAACGGAGTGTAGTTCTAACTAAATAAAGGAAAATGAGAAAAATGGGAAGTGTGTAAATTTCATTCTAGAAAACTCCATATAAATACATATCTTGAATCTAAAAATAGATTCCACAACTATCTCACTTACTCCACAAGAATAGCAACTTAGACTTGACTACAACTAAAATAACTTCAACTATTTCCTAGAAACTAGGAATTGACTAGACCAACTCAAAAAAATTAGTTTTGAGTTACTAACATTCTCTCCTAACTCAAATACTGCAAACACCTAACTTGCTCCTAAGAGCTTGAAAATGACCCACACAAAAAGATTCATGAAGATATCAGCTATTTGCTCTTCTGAGCTGCAATGTACCAGTTGCACTTCTACTTCCTTCTGCATCTCTCTCAGAACATAATACTTGATCTTAAAATGTTTGGTCCTTCCATGAAAAACTGGATTCAATGAAATGGCTAGAGGACTTGATTATCCACAAACACCTTCACACACTTTTCCAGCTTCAGATGCAAGTCATGCATAATTTCTTCAACCAAACAGCGTGGTTGACTGCTGCCATCGCTGCAATGAACTCAGCTTCTGCAGTTGACTGAACCACTATATCTTGCTTTTTTGAACACCATGAGAAACACCCTGAGCCAAAAGTGAAACAATAGCCAGAGGTGCTCTTCATATCATCTAATGACCCAGCCCAATCACTATCTGAGTAGCCTTGCAACTCAAAATTTTCAACTTTACTAAATTTGATCCCAAAAGACAGTGTGCCTTTTAGATATCTCAGAACCTTTTTCCAGCAACCATATGATTCTTGCTTGGACAGTGAAGAAATCTAGATAAGACACTTACAGTGTACATATAATGTCAGACCTAGTGGATGTGAGATACATGAGACATCCAACTAAACTTTGTACACATTCTCATCGGCAGGTTCCTCTCCATCATCCTTTTGTAACTTCTCCTTCTGAATCATTGGAGTGTTCACACTCTTACACTCCTCCATATTGAACCTCTTCAATATCTCTCTTACATACTTCTTCTGACAAAGGAACATTTCATTCTGCCTTTGTGAATCTCCATACCTAGGAAGTAATGCATCAGACCTGGATCAGTCATCTCAAACACCTTCATCATTTCTTGCTTGAATATCTCTATCTGAACATCATCACTTTCTGTCACTAGCAATTCATCTACATAGAGAGATACAATCACAATAGCAGTACTTGATTTCTTCACATAGAGTGTGGATTCACTCAAACTCTTCACAAAACCCAGGTTCAGCAAGTGATCATCCATCTTGTTGTACCATGCCCTAGGAGCTTGCTTCAACCTTTAGAAAGCCTTCTTCAACAAATAAATCTTCTGCTTTGTCCTGGTATGATGAATCCGTCTGGTTTCTCAACATAGATCTCTTTTCTAACACTCCATTTAGGAATGCTGACTTCACATCTAGCTGATACACCTTCCATCCATGCTGGGCTGACACAGCCAGCAGCAACCTGATTGTGTCCATTCTTGCAACTGGTGCAAAAGTCTCAGAAAAATCAATTCCCCAGACTTGTGCATACCCTTTTACCACTAATCTAGCCTTGAGCTTGTTCACAGAGCCATTGGGTTCAATTTGGTTTTGAAAACCCATTTGACTCCAATTACTTTTTGTCTGCAGGCTTCTCCACCAGCTCCCATGTATTGTTTTTTCTATCATACTCAACTCTTCCTTCATTGCTTCTATCCACTTTGTATCTCTTTTAGCTTCTTCATATCCTGCAGGCTCTAATGCAGTTACGCTACTTCTTTCACACACCTCTCTCAATAGTCTAGTCCCTCTAACTGGTGTATCATCAACTAATTCATCAGGATCCAGAGAGACTTCTTGTTGCTTCACCTCTGCTTCTTCTGTCCAATCTCACTCCCCATCCTCCAAAAACTGAACATCTCTGCTAATCACCATCTTCTCTGTGTGAGGTTGATAGATCTTGTGGCTTTGGACAGCATGCTATAGCCTACAAAGATTCTTGGTTCGACCTTCTCACTCAACTTGTCTTCTTCACCTGTGGAACATAAAAAAAACACAAGCAGCCAAACACCTTCAAATTTGTCAGTTTTGGTTTAGTATCAAACCAAGCTTCATAAGGTGTCTTCTTCTCCAATACCCTCGTAGGTAGTCTATTCAATAGAAAGACTATTGTGTTTGCTGCTTCAGCCCAAACTTCCTTTGGAAAGTTCTTCTCATGCAATAACATCTTGTCATTTCCATAATACTCCTGTTCTTCCTCTCACTGACTCCATTTTGTTGTGGATAATATGGAGCAGTGAGTTGATGCTCTATCCCAGCTTCTTCACAGAAGGAATTGAACCTTTGCGATGTATATTCAGTCCCATTATCAGTTCTCACCACCTGAATCTTACAGCCACTTTGATTCCCAAACCCATCTCTTAAACTTCAGAAACACTTCAGCTACTTCAGATTTATGCTTCATGAAATATATCCAACACATTCTAGTATAATCATCAATAAAGATAATGAAATACCTGCCACCATTTAGTGAGAGAGTTGGTTGAGGTCCACACAAGTCAATGTGGATGAGTTGCAACTTCTCAGTTTTCCATTGTGACTTCTTGAAAGGCAACCTTGTTTGCTTCCCTGTTAAACAAGCTCTGCAGTTTGTTTTCAGCTCCTCCAGAACTGGTACTCCTACTGTCATCTCATTCTTCTGCAGATACTGCAACCCTTTCTAATGAAAATGCCCCAACCTCTTGTGCCATAACTCAGTATCATTCACTTGACACTTGAAAGCTATTTGCTCCTTCTCGAGTGGATCCAACGAGAAGCTCTTGTGTTGCATCTTTATTTTGAACAACTCATTCCCATTGGAATCAGAAATGAGGCACTTTCCTTCTTCAAACAACACTTTGAATCTCTTCTCTACTAATTGACCAACACTTAACAAGTTTTGATCAATTTCAGGGACAAACAACACTTCAGTAATCAACTTGGTTCCAGCACAGCTCTCTATTGACACTGTGCCCTTCCCCTTTACTTCTAAATACTCACCGTTTCCTATCTTCACCCTTGACTTGAATGACTTGTCAAGGTCCTTGAACAACTCTTTGTCACTTGTCATGTGATTGGTACATCCACTATCAACCAACCAACCATCACATTGAGTGACTGATGAGAAACACGTAGCCACAAAGAGTGATCTTCTTCTTGCTGTACTACAACATGTGTTCCTCCTTGCTGTTGAGTTTTTGCTTCCTTACAGAACTGTTCAGTGTGCCTCAATAAGTGACATCTTCTACACTTCACATCTGGCCTTCTCTAGCATCTGAAATGTGGATGATTCTGCTTCCCACAGTGCTTGCATGTACTACCAGCATCCTTTGCAACAGACTCTGAGCTACTGCTGCCACTTCCCTTCTTCCTTTCCCCTTCTTCTCTCTTCCACCTTCTCCCTGCTGCACTCTAGCTTTCAATGCCCCCTCAATGCTTCATTCTTGTCTCATCAACCTCCTCTGCTCTTGTGCTTGCAAAGCACTAACTACTTCTATCACCTTGAGTTTTGAGAGGTCTTTAGTATTTTCTAAGGAAGCAATGGTTGCTTCATATCTCTCAGGTACTGAAACTAGAATCTTTTGAACAAATCTATTGTCAGATAAATTGGTTCCTAATGCTCTTACCTTGTTAGCAATCCCAATCAACTTATCTAAGTACTCTTTAATGGACTCAGAATCCTTCATTTGCATTCTCTCGAATTCTCGCACCAAGTTCAACACCTTCATTCCTTTAATCCTTCATCACCTCCATACTCACTTTTGAGGAACTCCCAGATCTCCTTTGCCGACTACAAGGCCATAATTCTGTTGAATATGGGGGAGACACAGCTGCATATAGGCAAGCTCGAGCTTTTGCCTTCCTGGTGACCCTCTCCTTGTGAGTCCTGATCTGATGTATTGTTGGGTTATCACGAAGTGGAGCAATCTCATAGTCTTGCTCAATTGCTTCCCAATAATCACCACCCTCCATGTAGGCTTGCATTCTGATAGCCCATGCCTGATAGTTTTCACCATCAAACACAGGTGGATCCAATGAAGAAAAATTGTTTGATCCTAATTCTATCTCTAACAACTCTCACAGGTGTATCACTAGTTTCTCTCGGAGATATTTCACTAATTCTCACTCACAGATCTCTTAAGAATTGAGGGCTCTGATACCAATGTAGTTCTAACTAAAGAGAGGAAAATGAGAAAAATGGGAAGTGTGTAAATTTCATTCTAGAAAACTCCATATAAATACATATCTTGAATCTAAAAATAGATTCCACAACTAATACCACTAACTCCACAAGAATAGGGACTTAGACTTGACTACAACTAAAAATAACTTCAACTATTTCCTAGAAACTAGGAATTGACTAGACCAACCCAAAAACTAATTTGGAGTTTTGAGTTACTAACACTGAGTAATTCCTTATCATTATTGGGTTCCGTGGCTTCAAGCCATGGAACACTAATCCAATTGACGAGTCAAAGATGACCAGTCAGCAAGGCACTCAGAATCCGTGGCTTCAAGCCGCAGATCCTTTTTTTTTTTTCAATTTTTTCTCAAACGTGAGATCACATAACTAATAATGTGACGGCGGGCATACTTAATTCAATTTTTTTTTTTTTTTGAATAAATTCAACTTTTTTTTTCAATTTTTGCAAATGATAATGTTTTTTTTTTAATTTTCTGGTTTTTCAATTTTTTTCTTTTAACAAAAAAATTCTCAAAACTGAGATGTGACGGCAAGTATACTGAATTCAACTTTTTTTTTTTTTTAATTTTCCATTTTTGCAAATGATAATTTTTTTTTCTAGTTTTTCCATGATGAAGAATTATATCTTTTTAACTTAATGATAATAAAATGATTGTATTTTTGTTATTAATAATTAAAAAATAATTGTAATTTTTTAAATTTAGTTTTAATTGATAATTTGTATTTTTTCTTCAAATTGTGACAATTGAAAATTTATTACCTTACTTATTAATTTATTATAATTTAATGATTTTTTTTTTCATTTTCATGTAGAGTTTTTTTTTTTTTTTTTTTTTAATGTATTGCCATAAATTGTAATATTATAGATTTTTTATTCCACATGTTAAATTATAACTTGTAAAATTATGAAATTACATTTTTTTTTACAAATTTTGAAAATGAATTTTTCATTTTAATATTTTGTTTTTATTCTATAAATCAAATTATTGAAATATTATTATCAATAACATACTCATAATTGAAAAATTAGCCTTCTAAATTTACAAAATTTAACTTTTTTTTTTTAACATTTAAAAGTTTAATTGCAATAATGTTGTAAATTTCATTAAATTATAACAAATTAGTAATTAAGGTTATAATTTTTCAATTATCACAATTTGAAGGAAAAAAAATACAAAATTATCAATTAAAACTAAATTTTAAAAATTACAATTTTTGTCATTATTAATAAAAAAAAGATACAATCATTTGATTATCATTAAGTTAAAAAGATATAAATTTAAAAATTAAAAAAAAAAAAAAGTATATCTGAAAAACCAGAAATTAAAAAAAAACATTATCATTCAAAAATTGAAAATTTTTTAAAAAAAAGTTGAATTCAGTATGCTTGTCGTCACATTACTACTGATGTGATCTCACTTTTGAGAAAAAAGTTAAAAAAAAAAAAAACACTACAACAATCAAGGTCTCTCTCGACACGTGGGAAAGATCGAAAAACGCAACGGGAAAGGTTCTCCCTACGCGCATCTAGCCGTCGGGAAAGAAGTCGAAAGAAAAGAGTCGGTAGAGCTTCTACCGACATGTATTTTGCACGCGTCGACAGAAATGGTCTCTGCCGACGCGTTGACTTACGCATTGGCAGAAAGCCCACGTGATGGCTCTACCGACGCCTGTCATATGGCGTCGACAAAGCCTTTATTTATCATTTTTTTTCGTTTTGCTATTTTTTCTGTTTTGAAAGTCTAAAATAAATACATTCAAGATATAAAAATGAAAATGCATTCAATTTTATTTTCAGAAATAAATTCATACATCAAAAAGTTAATTACACATATACATTAAATTCGAAAGATATAAAAACCCTACTATAAATTGAAATACAAAAGACTAAAGTGATAAAAAAAAATTTGACAAAACTAAAAGTATTCTTTGTTACATAATTCTAATAAGAAGTTAGAAGCGAAAGTCTTAAGTTACAGAAAGCATCTAACAAGCTCGTGGTGGCCTCCATAAGATAGAGATGTGTCCTTCCATATCAAGGTTGAGTTGAATCATCTACAAAAAAATCAAAGGAAGAAAATCAATCTATACTACTCGTTGAAATTTAAACCATCCAAAAGCTAGAAGCGAAAGTCTTAAGTTAAGAAAGAACGATTATGTTAATCTTTTGAGTATACACTCAATGCTTATATACTAAATACAACTTGAAACTAAGTTTTACACTAACACTAAAACCAACCCTTGAAACTAAGTCTAAATTATTAACTAGATGCTTCGAAAAATTCGGCAGCATAACGACATATATAAGACTAACCATATTTTTTTAGACCTGCTAATAAGATAAATGCACTTCAATATAGCTAGAAACACCCAACTACAGCCCTCATAACACCTGGGCAACACCACAATCTCCAAATACAAGGGAGTCAAATCTCGCATAACACAGTATCCAATCTAACTTTGCATTACGTTGATATTATAAATATGTAAGTAAGAAAGGTATCAAAATTCTTCGTACCTAAGTTTGGGGTGTCCATGGGCTGTGAGTCCATGAAATTATGTGATTCCATGAAATACCGAAGCATGTCTTTCAGGACGTTTATTTCCTCCTCGTCTGCTGCTTTCTGGTTTGGAACTCATTCTCCATATTTTCGTACTTGGCCTTCAGGGTGTTAATCTCTTCTTGTTGTTCAAGTTCTCTCTACGTGGGTCCCGAATTGACTGATGTGCTGCCACTCGTGCTTGATTCGAGATGGCTTAGGTCCCCAAACCCATGCCTTTAACGTGGTCGGGCCGTTTACCAAAATAATTAACTTCAACAACAAGAAGAGATCGAGAACCTTTCCCGACGCGTTTTTTGATCTTTCCCGATGCATTGGCGTGTCGGGAGAGACCTTGATTATTGTAGTGTAGGCAATGCCACGGTTGGAGAATACTATCTATTAGTGTCCACATAGACATGGTGCAGATAGATTGCTACCAGTTTGCACCCGCAAATGCCCGACAACTAGATTGTGAGTTAAGTCCTACTCCTATTTAACTCTGTTGTAGGTGCCTTTAGAAGACTAAGCTAACTAGACATATATTTCTAGAGCTAGCTAAAACTTAGATAATTATCACACACAACTCCCAAAACTCTAGTGGTTCCTGACCTATTTATAGGATGCAAGAAAACAAAGTCCTATTTCTAGGATCTTTTCTATTATTTTTTTTCGAACCTGCGCATTCAACTCCAACCTTTCGGCCACCAGCTGAATACAACTATGCTAACTTAAGTGATCGGTTAAGCTAACAATGAAACTTAAACTTTTAGCAAAAACAAACAATGCTAAGAGGAAGCAAGGTTGCCTTTGCATTGGTGGAGCTTTCTTCTACTCAAGGAATCCACGTATTTGAACTCCCGAGAAGAAACTTAGCTCATTAAGGAAAATAAAGTGCAAGACATAAAGTAAAAGGTACACAAATTGAAGAAATAATTGCATTCATATTAATAATCGAAAAGTACATAAAAGAATGAACTTACAACTAAAACTTAAATAAAAAAGAAAATAAAACAACTTATAAAAGAAATAAAACATAATGTATAAGACTCTAGACTCAACTAAGATTCTATCTCCTCTCTACCTAACTTGTTCTTACCTTTTTCAAGGGGATACAAGTCTTTCTCTTCTTCTTCTTTTGAATGGAAGAGCCGACAGAGGCTAGAAGAACCGAACTCGGATTGGTTATAAGATTGAGAAGAAAGAAAAGCATAAAAACTATCATAGGACGAAAATTTGAGCTCTTTTGCTTCTTGCACCTTGGTCGCCTTATATAGACCTTGGAAGGTAGGGTTGGCTGCTAAGATCAGTATGAGAGGACCCTTGAAAGTGAAAATCCACGATCCTTGAAGATTTGATACGAGATTTGGGATTTTTGGATGATTTTGTGCAAATCCCCGTGAATCTCAAAATTTGTAGGAAAGTTCAGTTGCGGTCGCATATCGGACGCAAATCCTTTAGTGCACTGCCTTGACAAATCTGTCTTCAGCTGAGGCCACTTTCTTTATTGATTTGCGGGTGCAATTCAAATGCAAATTCCACATCTTCAGTACCAAATGTTGGCGCAAAACTTCAACTTCAATCTTTTGCTTCGCTAACTTTTTATCTCCATTTGTGGGCACATTTCCACCGTAAATTGACCTCTGCACAAAAACTTTAACTTTGATAAATTCTTACAAAATAATCTTTTTTTCAACATTTTTAAGCATAAATTCTATATTTCTAAGATTTCTAACATGATTATAAACTTTTGCTAATTTGACTATAAAAGATATGATTTTAAGCACAAAGTGTCCCTTGCTAATTTCCTAGCAATAACCTAGGTTTTAAGGCTAAATAACGCACATAAATGAATGTTAACACACGCGCAAGTATAAGTATATGTTGTCTCAAGTAGTATAAAATGGAGTAATTCTAAGTATCGAACCCAATGGAACGATGTAACAAATAACCAATTAATAAAGATTGAAATTAAAATTTGTATGGGGGAAGTAACCAATGAAATATGAGAATGACAATAATTTTAGCTTAAAAAAGAAGATAACAATAATGGGAAAAGAGGGATTCAAATCTGCTTCTGCCCTAAAATCTACTATGCTACCAGACTTGCGGTCGCAAATCTGTTTCACAGCATCTTGCAATGTGAACCGAATTCAACTCTTATTCAGTCTTCTATGAAGTACCTTTAAGATGCTAGTCATTAAACCTATATTCTATTGCTAATGCTAACTTAGATAACTAAACACACATTCAACAATCCAAGAGGCATCACCCTACGTCTAGGGGTCAATAAACGAATAATATGTCTAATTTCTTTTCTTCCTATATATTGCTTTTATGAAAACTGTTTATTGCCTACTATTTCAATATTAAGCTCACTATAATATATTAACCTAGGTGATCAAGCTAAGCTAACAATAAGCAATAAAATCAATAAAACCAAACAATGCTAGAAGTGAGCAAGGTTGTGATTACATAAGCAGCAACATACTTTCTTTAGGGGCATCTACATATTTGAATCCGAAAGGATAGTTTAGCTCATAATGACAGAAAATGAAGACATAAAAATTAGCATAAATAAACTACATCTTATTAGCATCAAAGTGTATTGATTTACAAAGCGTAAAGAAAGGAAAAAACCAACTTAAGAATGAAGATACATAATCGAAACTTAAAGGAAAATAAACAACCGGTAGCTTAGAAGCCTAGATTGTTTTTCCACTCTGATCCGACTTTGCCTTTTTCAAGGGAATCAAATTGTTACACCTACTCTTTTGATATAGGTGTCTGATTGGGTGCAATCTCTCAGTAGATACTTTCATATCCTACTTAAATCTAGCCCTCTAAGGGAGTATTTGGTTTAGCTACACAAGTGTTTAATTTTTGAAAAAAATCATTTTGAAAAAATTTAAGGTGTTTGGTAACTCCGAAAAGTAACTTATTTAAGAATGGGATTGTGGAATAATTCATTTTTGAATAAACATTTGAAAAAAGTCTTTTTTAAAAGGGTTTTTAGGTGATTAACCGGGAATCTCTCCAAATTTGAAGGTTGTGGGAAAATTACCATTATACCCCTCAATTACCCCCCCCCCCTCCCCCTCATTTTGACCTAACCAAAATCTGTTCTCTCTTTCCGTTTTCATTTTTCTTTTCTTTTTTTTTTTTTTGGGATTTTGCTGAGGGTAACTTATCAAAATTGTCTGAACTAGTGGAGTTCTAAAAGTTTTAAACTCCAGGCAGTGTGCCTTTGAAGCGTAAGAATTATCACAATGATTAATAAAGTAAAGAAAAACTAGAAATACAGGCAAACCATTTCAACTAAATCTCAACCTCCATTTCTGAGGCTGAGATTGATGGTTTATCAGATGGGTTTCTCTTGATTAAAGCATTTCAACTATAATTAGCAAGAAAAAATGGTTTCAAGTTAGGTGCAGACCTATTTGACAAAGAGAAGAGTTCCCCATCTTCTTCATGTTTGGAGAATGAAAATCTTGAACTCACGCTTTGGAGGATGATTTGGAATTCGTACTCTGCTATGCTTTTTTCAGACCTATTTGATTCTTAGTTTTACACAATACTTTGATGAGGCATTCATTTTATTTATAATTAATTATTTTTTATAAGAAACAATTTTGATGAGGCATTTAGAGAATTGAGTAAATCAATTCATTTTGTTTATTTTGGATATTAGTAGCCCTGGCCATTGTGGAACATGCCCAACTTTTAGTAAAATGTTTTAGAGGTGGTTGTGAGTCACCAGCTTATTGCCAACTGAATGAAATGATCTTTTGTTTACCAAATTGAGTAGTTTAGGACATATGTATCAGCTGACAGACATTCTTTTGTTATTTACCAAATTGAATAGTTTGGGACATTCCTCCAGTCTCGCGGTTTCTGTGAGTGTTTTCGGAATTGTTTGTTTCCTTTTCATCTATTTATATTTGCTTGTTTGTTCTTATTGTTCTACCTTTTTGATGAGATGTGATCTGAATTGTTCTGCCTTTTCGATTGCGATTTCGTTCTGTAAACTTTATTGAGAGAACTTGTGAAATTGTTTAGTCTTTGTTTCTTGACTGTAAACTTTATTTTGTATTATAGAGTTCCTAATTATTGAATTTTCATTTAATCGATGTCTATGAATATAGTTGCAAATATAGATGAAAAAGAAAAACAAATCAAGGCAATTTGGGATGATATTACAACCGATGCATTTATTCAAGCTTGTGTCGCTGAAACTTTGAAAGGAAATAGGCCAAATGGACATTTAAGTAAAATTGGATGGAAAAATGTGATCAATACATTTAAAGAGAAAACTGGTAGATGTTATGATTTCAGACAAATAAAAAAATAAATGGAGCGCATTAAAGAAGGACCGGCAGATATGGACAAATTTGGTTGGAAATAAAACAGGCTTAGGATGAGATCCATTGAGACAAACTATCGATGCAACGAGTGAGTGGTGGGAAGATAAGTTAAAGGTATATCATTTATCTATATATTTATTTATTAGGAAAAAAAACATAATTTAATATTGCATTAATTAATCTTTGTAGGTTAAGCCTGAAACAACAAAATTTCATGCCAAGGGGTTACAAAATGCAGATCAATTAGACATCCTTTTTAAAGATATTGCAGTTACAGGAGATGGAGCATGGGCACCCTCTCAAGGATTTGTACCTGAAAGTATTGAGGGAGATCCATCTATAATAGGTGATAATGATGATACAATAGAGGCGACAGAGCGTAATGATACCAATGATACTGAATATTCAGTACATACTATTGGAGATCATACTCAAGAGAAGGGGATAAAAAGAAAAAGAATAAGATCAAAGGGTAGTGTTGCACACAAACTTTGTAATCAATTGGAACGTGTGTGTGAATCAATAGATGCTAGGAGAAGAGATGTACCAGGTTGTAGCATTCTTGAAGTGATGAATGCCTTACGAGGCATACCTGAAATTGTGGAAGGCGGTGAGCTCTTCATGAAAGATGTAGATATCCTTACAAAGAGAAAAAATAGAGAAATGTTTGTAGCATTGGAAAAGCCTGAGATTCAAGTTGCGTTGCTCAAGCAGAAGAGAGTTTAACCCTAGATTGTTAGGTTTAAAATGTTGTCTTGTTTAGAAAGTGTGACATTGAATTGTTTAGAGTTTAACTCTAGTTTGTTATCGTATTTAAACTTTATCTTTGTTAGGAATGTTTTATCGTTGAAATTTGTTCTTCTTGATTTTGTTTCTAATTTTTCTTTTATTTTCTTCCTGCTTTACAGATGTCATCTAATTGTTAGGGGGCTTTGCACAGATAGTAAAAACCGGCAAAAGAGTGGAAAAAATAGCACAAAAAATAAAACTATTTGCGGAAATAGCAAAAAATACGTTAAATTACGAAAATACCCTTAGTATCTCCAATAGTCTATCAGTCCCTATTATTGATAGTCACTGATAGACTTCGATTAATCGGAGTCTATCAATGATAAATACTGATAGACTTTGATGATAAGTTTCAATTAATCGGAGTCTATTAGTGATAGACACTGATAGACACTGATAGACTTTGATTAATCGAAGTCTATTAGTGTGTATCACTGATAGACTTTGATGATCATAATCTATAAGTTTTTATCGTGTTTAATTCAAGCCTATCAGTGATAGCCGCTGATAGAAAACAATTTAATTCAAGGCTATTAGTTCAGTTTAATTCAAGGCTATCAGTTTCTATCCATCAATTTAATTTAAGTCTATCAGTGATAATCACTAATAGAAAACCGTTTAATTCAAGGTTATCAGTTTCTGTCACTAATAGAAATCAATTTAATTCAAGACTATTAGTTTCTATCACTGATAGAAACCAATTTAATCGAAGTTTATCAGTTTCTATCAGAAATCAGTTTAATTAAAGTCTATTGACTTGTATCACTGATGGAATTAGTTTAATTCAAATCTATCATTTTCTATCGAGGATAGAAATCAGTTAATTGAGTCTATCAGTTTCTATCTCGGATAGAAATCAGTTAATTATCAATTAATTGAAGTCTACCAATGATTGTTACTGATAGAAATCAATTTAATTGAAATCTATCAGTAAAGTACTTTGCAATTGCAATCATCTCGGTAATTAGAAACTCATCCAAAATTATTATACTACAATCATAAATTGAACAAGAAATTTAAGTCTCCTGTGGTAATTAGAACATAAAATCCAAAAAATAACCATTAAGAACAAGCGACTCTCAATCAACAATATAATTTTTAAAGCCTAGCACACAAGCTCCGTGACCACCACCATAAAATTGCTATTCTTGTATTCTTTGTATTCATTATCTATCAATTATAGCCCTGATAGACTTCGACCAGTGATAGTCAGTAATAGACTACGATGAACCAGAGTATATCAGTGATATACTTTGATATACCTATACAAACACTCACCAAAATTGCTATTTTTGTATTCTTGGCATTCTTGAATTAAAAAGAAGGCCAACAAGAGCTTAGCTCAATTGACATAAATTATACTGATAACCACAGGTCCCACATATTATCAAATATATATATATATATATATATATATATATATATATATATAAAGAGAAGAAGAAACAATCATATAAAAAAAAAAAAAAAAAAAAAAAAAAAAAAAAGAAATCGTAACAGCTATAAATGCACAAAAATGCAAAAAAAAAATTGTAAAAAAAAAAATCGTATATAGATTCCAAATACACAAGAAATGAGGGAAGAAGAAGGACAAGAATGAGGGAAGAAAGGGTAAATGGAAAGGGAGGAAGAAAGAGAAGGGTAAAACGGGAATATTCTAATTTTTTTTGCCATATTTGCAATTCTTTTAACTTTGTGCTAAATTTGCTATTATATGTAATTAATTTGCCACCCAACTGCAATTACTCTAAGTGTTTATGATATTGACAACAATGATTCTTCTGATGAGAGGAATTTGAATATGAGCTTGATCAATTAGTAAAAGTGGGATGTGGTGTTTGTAGTACATCATTTTGTTATGCATGTTTGTAAGGAGCCTTGCAGGACATCATTTCATACAGGTTATAAATTTGTTTTAGAGATTTGAATTGGTCATGAGGAAGATGTTACCAACAATTTAGAATGAAAAAACATATATTTCAGCAATTATTAGTAGTACTTGAGCAACAATACAACCTTAATAAAACTAAACTTATGCCTTTGGAGGAGGCTCTAGCAATGTTCCTTATTACAACATTGGGTCATGGTTTCAGCAATAGAATGGTTCAAGAGAGATTTCAACACTCAGGTGAGACGGTATCAAGGTGGTTTAATATAGTGTTAGATGTTATTTGTCGTATGGCTGTGGATGTAATTAAGCCAGTTGATCCACAATTCAAATCTATTCCTGATAAAATTAAAAATGACACTCGATATTGGCCATATTTCAAAGATTGTATTGGAGCAATTGATGGTACTCATATATCGGTAGTAGCACCCAAAGGAAAACATATACCGTATATTGGTCGAAAACATATTACCACCCAAAATATTATGGCAGTATGTGATTTTAACATGTGTTTTACATTTATTTGGGCCGGATGGGAAGGTGCCGCTCATGACGCTCGAATTTTTGTGGAGGCAATAAGGAAAACCACATTTGAGATTTTCCACATCCACCTAAAGGTTAGTATTTAATAATTACGACATTAATGTTTATTAATTTTTTTAGTATTATTTTTTATATAATTAGTGTTTATTTCATTTTTTTTATAGGAAAATTATCTTGTAGATTTTGGTTATCCACAAATGAAAGGATTTTTAGGTCCTTATAGAGGTGAGCGATACCATCTTGCTGATTTTCGACGTGGAAGTCAACAAGAGGTATAAAGAAAGTATTTAATCATAAGCATTCCTCCCTGAGATGCACAATTGAGAGAACATTTGGTGTTTGGAAGAATAGATGGAAAATTGTTCGACAAATGCATAGTTTTTCCGTTTGACGGACAAGTAAGAATTGTTGTTGCTTCAATGGCTCTCCATAACTTTATAAGAGTTCATTCGAAGACAGATTTTGAGTTCAAGTCTTATGACGACAATGAGATGTTGTTGCCTTCAAATGATGAACAAAATCATGAAGCACTAGTGACGAGCATGGGGGGTTCAAATTCATGAAATGGAGATGAATGAAGAACGTGATCGAATTGCACAACTTCTTATGTTTCATTGATATTATATTGTCTAACAAAAAATATTATTATTTTATGTCTTGTTGCTAAAGACCAAATTGTTTATTTCAAATGATTATGTATTTGAATTTCGAGATATATGTACTTTAAAATTGAATTGCACAAAATATTCTATTTTTACTACAAATTTGACTACTGTAGACCCCTAAATTTGTCCGAAATTTTATTTAATTTAAATTTATCCATTTTTTTGGAAATAAAAAAAAAAGAAAAAGAGAGAATATTCTAGATCTTTAATTTAGCCAATTCAAATGTTTTTTTTTTTATTATTATTAGGTCAAATATTTTATTTTGATTAATTAATTTGTCAAATCAAATATTAGGTTTATTGGCAAGGTTAATTAAAGAAATATTTTATTTCCTTGGGTGATTGATTGTCAAATAATATCTTGTAAATTTGGAAGGTAGGATTTGTGTATTTATTCAATTCCCTTTTCATTTTTTATTTTATTGGATTTAATTTTATTTGATCACCTTCCAAATTTGTGGTTGGTGGGAATTGGCTATAAATAGAGAGTCATCATCCTTGCAATTTGAGATTGCTTGAGGCTTGGGATACCCTCTCCACACGTTTTCTGGTTAAGAATAGACTCCCCAAATCTCTCTCCCTAAAAAACCCTAGATACACTTTTCCCTCTTTCCCACCTAACTTCCCTTTCCTACTCAAGATTTTTCTCACGCTTTCCCTCCCTCTCGCCATCACACTCTCTCAATCTCACTCCAACAGTCACAAGCATTCTTTGTAGGTATTTTTTTTCTTTAATAGTTTTTTTTTCTTTCCATGAGGTTAACATTTTTTATGCTTTTATAAAGTCTAGTTTATTTATCGTTCTAATATGATTTCTTTTTAGCATTCAAGAAGTTATGTGATTTTTCTTTAGGGAACATTGGACAATTGCATGCATGTTTCAATTCCAATTTTATCATTTTTATTTTTATGTACATAAAAGTTAGATTATTATATTTTGCTTATGTTCAACGTGTTAATTTTATTTTATTTTTGTTTTCTTGTGCAAGAGAATCTAGTATTATTATTTATAGTTTAACCATATATTTTCATTAAATCAATATGCATATACTTGGCCTAAACCAAATTTTCTTTTGTTAATTGTGTTAAAAAAGTAAAGGAATTTCCAACGACGGAATCTTAATTTTTGGAATGCCAATGTTGAGTTTTCTTGAGGTAAGAAATCAATGTCTTGGAATGCCGAGATTTGATTTCAATATGGTTCCTTTTAAGCAAATGAATTTAATGAATTTTTTATTATTGCATATGGTAGTTTTCTTCTCTTTTTAAGCATTTTATCTCAATTGTATATTGCTGAATTTTATTTTCTTTATTTTCACTATGTTATGATATGATATTTAATCCATAATTTCCTTGTAAATTCTTTCCCTTAATTAAATATTTGCAAAACAAAATCTTCCAACGATGGAATCTTGAATTTTCGGGATGCCGATATTTAAGTTTCTTGAGGAAAAATAAGATCTCGGGATGCCGGGATTTGCTTTTAATATTCTTTCCCTTTTTATATATTTTTTTTTTCTTTTTAAAAAAAGGCATCTTTTTCCAACGAAGCATATTCATAAAAGGCATTATCTTAAGGAATGATTTAAAAGCTCTTGATAAATTTATTTCATTAACTTTATTTCCAAAATAATAAATCAATCCAAAAATCCATTTTCCATAAAAGTCACCTTGCTTTAAAAATAAAATTAATTAAGAGTTTTCATTAAAAAATAATTCTTTACTCACACACTTTTAAAAATTAATAAACCAAACGTTTAAAAAAAGAATAAACTTTCCTATGACGGAAATTAGGAAATCAAAACATTGATTTTCCTAATATTCTTGAGGTATAATGAATTTAAGTTTGGGATGTCAAATTAAATTCATACAAATTTTGAATGGCTTTATGCCACCCACAATTATTGTTCATTATTTATTTAAGGAGTAATGAGAAGTAAAATGTGGGACATTTAAAAATCAACAAAAAAAATCTTTTAGTATTTACCATAGCCAATTTCCTTAAATAACACAAGAAAAATAAAATTTTGTTCTTTGAGCGAGTGTTGTGGGGTGCTAATACCTTCCCCATACACAAAAGACCCCCGAACCTTAAATCTTTTATTTGCAGACCATTTTAGCATATTGTTGGGTGCCCAGTCACACCCTCTAAATCAAGACTGGTGACGACTCCATTTTCCTCCTCTTGGGAACAAAGTCGGCCGCTCCGCGTCGCAAACCCGTAGCGACAGCTTGGCGACTCCACTGGGGATCTCTTTAAAGCGGGTCATTTTTATTTGTCTTGTGTTGTTATTTTATTGGCTTTGATATTTATTCTCCTTTTTTTTAAGCACACACGTACACAAGCCTCCTACCCGGGCTTTACCATTAGGATTAAGATCGAGGATGAGTAGTGGCGACCTTCGTGGAGTTTTAACTCCCGTGTAGGCACATGAAAACCCTCACTCAAGTCGACCTTATTCAGGATGCTGATAAGGGTGCCTCGATTTATTTCCTTGAAAAAGGAAAGGAATTGAGGACAGCTTGGGGACCTTTTCTCCGTTAGACATTAGAGCCTTACCACACATGTTCGATAAAATGATTGATTTGTCTTAATGTGTGTGTTATTTATTTATTTATTTAATTTACTTTGGCTTACCATGTCTATTTATATTCTTGATTTTAGCATAATTTTATAGGCATACTTTATGAACATATTCTTGTGCTTTCCTTAGATTTTTTTTTTCATCTCATGCTCGTATGTTGTTGTGCGAAAAAAATTAAAGATTTTTTTTTAGAAAGAAAATATATCAATCTTCATTATTTGAAATATAGAGGAATACAAGGACCACAATGGAAGGAAAGTCATTGGTTTCCATTGAAAGCCAAAAGCTTGTACGTGAATGGTCTGAGAAGACACAGGCCAAATCTGAAATGAAGCTGCCAAAAGAGATCTCAAATCAACCTCCAACAACGGACGTCTTCAATTGTTCCACCCGAAGTATTGAGAAACTAAAGGAGGTATGGGAAGAATTTTCACCAGAGCATAAGTTTGCATTCACAAACAAGTACGGATATCTGGCCAGCCTCTTGTACATTCAAGTTGATGCAAATGCTTTAGCAGCCGCTCTACACTTTTGGAGTCCTGCCTATAAGTGTTTCACATTTAGCTTTCATGATTTGTCACCAACTGTGGAAGAATATCAGGAACTACTTCGAATGCCAGTAATGTTCGAAGCGAAGCTGTATTTCTATGACAAGAGACTGACGGGTAAGAGGGCTTTGGCAAAAATTGCTGTTAACTTGACTGCCACCGAGATAGAACACCAGCTTAAAAAGAAAGGTGGAAATGAAGGGATATCTCTGGACTACCTCATGGATCTAACTCGACGATGCAGGAATGAAGGAGTGAGTTTGGATCTTTTCGCGCTAAGCATGTTTGGGACGATCTTGTTCCCAAATCTTCAAGGTTATGTAGACGTAAAAATCGCTAAGTTGTTTCTACAAATCCAGCATGGTATTAACCCAATTATACCAATCCTCGCTGAAACAATAAGATCGTTGGATTTCTGCAAAACAAAAGGGAAAGGCAGGTTCATTGGTTGCTCTCCTTTATTATACATTTGGCTCATGAGTCATCTGAAATGTCCAGCAGAGTTCGGTTATCCACAGGTAAAGTTTTCCAATCCATGGAATCTTGCTAGAAATCCTATCACTGAATTCGGGGTTGTAGAACGCAGGAGAAATGCTGTGAGTAAAGAAGCATGGATAGCATTCTTGGAAAATTTGACAAATGATGATGTGATATGGAGAGCCTTATGGATGCCTCTAAAACCAGTGATCTATAGATGCAGGAAGTTCCACTACGTTCCATTACTAGGTCCATGGGGAGGTGCCAGCGATAATCCTTTGTTGGTCCTACGTCAAATGTGGATAGAACAGTTTGTTCCTGTGATACATGGACCAGGTGATTTCGATTTTGGTTATGAGTTAGAGGATTCAGAGAAGAAGGTGTTACAGGCAATAAAAGCTTGGAAGGAGGTCAAGAAAGTTAACATCGAAAAGCATAGCGAAGAAACCACGCCAGAATATAAAATGTGGTATGAGACTCACTGAATAGCTCGTACCACTCAAAAGAGAAAGAGGACAGAAGAGAAGGAAGAGCCATCAGTTCAAAGGCAAAGTGCGAATGAATATATCCTCCTAAAGGCTGAGAATATGTCGCTTCACCAGCAAAATGAGAAGCTACTGCAAGAAATAGACCAATGGAAGCAACAGGCGGCAGAAACAGAGAAAGATCTTATCGAGACAATGAGGTTGTTGAAAAACTAGGTCAGGATCGAGAGAGAGGGTAAAGAGTTAGATCTTGAAAACAGGCAGTTAGATAAAAAGACCAGGAGGATGAAAGAAGATAAGGTTGCTTTACAGAAAGCTTTGAAGGAGAAGGATGCACGAATTGTCAGCTTAGAAAGCAGTATTGCATCATTTCGACAACTTGTTTCTGAATTAAATGCTTCAATCGATGCACGAACCAGACAAATTGTTGAGTCTGAAGAAAATAATGGGGCATTGCGTATCGTCATTGATAATTTGGAGTATCGAATTCGAAGGGTTCAAGAGTCAGCAGCAAAGATTCTATCAGAGCATAACCAGTTGAAGGGGAGCTACGATTTACTGTTGAGCAATCAAGGTAATTCGGAGATTCTTCGTCAAGAAAACCTCAGTTTAATCAGAGATTGTGAAAGTATGAGAGCCCAAATAGATAACGATGTGTAAAGAATAAGAGTAATAGCCGGAAGAGCTGGAGTTTTCGCTGAATGGGGACTTGAGCTTAGGGGAGGTATTTCACCGCTGCAATCTAACAGTGAAGAGTTAGGAGAATTTCTAGCTATCTTATGTAGGGAATTATCTTACTTCAGTCGTTTCTTTTAGATTGTTGGCTTTATTTCTTTAGTAGTTTGGGATTAAGTCATGTATTTCTTTCAGTTATTATCTTTTAATGAAGTTTGATGTCTTTTCTTTCCAATTTCGCACAACAAGTTGAGCTAACTAGCATTCTATTTCACGCTCATTTCTTTTCTCATACATTCATCCACTTCACTAAGATTACAAAAATAAAAAAAAAAAAAACAAAAACAAAAAAAAAAACAAAAATATATATATTAATAAATGTAAAAATGAGCATTTGTTTTCATTTTACAGAAAAAGAGGGTTAATAATAAAGATTCAAGATAGCCCGACAACCTCCAAATCGACATCCTTACCAAACTAGATCACAATCTAGAGTCATGAGTGAGCAAAATAATGACCAGAACCAAGAACTGAGACAGGATGTAGAATCTCTGAAAGAGCAAATGTCAAAAAATCCTGGAGATCCTTACTGCGCAAAAGGGGAAATCTACGGCTGAAACTCCTGAACTAGAAGATGTCGCACCTCCGGGTTTTACCCCATCAATACCTCAGCATAGCGGGGCATCGGCTACATCTGTACAACCGATATTCTATACTCATGCACCTCAAATGCCTCCATTAGGAGGAGGGGCAGGTCAAAACCCCACATTTCCCATTCCTGAGCAAGTCCACTCCTATGCACAACAGGGACAATATAAAGTCGATCCCATTCGCGAGTCAGGAAATTTGGGAAACGGGCTGGAGAATAGTGAAAACACTGCATCTAAAGGGAAGTTGGATTTCTTAGAGGAAAGATTGAGAGCAATAGAGGGTGCTGACGCATTTGGGAGCATACATGCAACGCAACTATGTTTGGTTCCTGATGTTGTTATTCCTCAAAAATTCAAGTTACCCGAGTTCGAGAAGTATGATGGGACATCTTGTCCAAGAAACCATTTGATTATGTATTGCAGGAAGATGGCTGCACACGTCCAAGACGAGAAGTTACTTATGCATTTTTTTCAAGATAGTTTGACGGGACCAGCATCTCGATGGTACGTACAATTGAATAGAGCTCATGTTCAGAAGTGGAAGGATCTGGCAGATCAATTTCTCAAACAATATAAACATAATCTGGATATGGCTCCAGACCGTTTAGATCTCCAACGACTAGAAAAGAAGAGTACTGAGAATTTTAAAGAGTATGCGCAAAGATGGAGAGAAATGGCAGCCCAAATTCAACCGCCACTTACAGATAAAGAATTAACGACCATGTTCATACATACGCTTCGATCCCCTTATTACGATCGTATGATTGGGAACGCTTCCACGAATTTCTCAGATATCATAACTATCGGAGAAAGAATCGAGTATGGAGTGAAATATGGAAGGATTGTTGACACAGTATCAGACTCGAACCAGAAAAAAAGTATTATTCCAAAAAAGAAAGAGGTTGAAGTCCATGAGATAAGTTATAGCCAGAAACTACCATTTAACAGTCAAACGATGGTACACCACCCATCAGCAAATAACATGAACCAGAGTTCATATAATAACTCATATATGACAGGACAGGGTCGTCAGACGGTACAGGGACAAATGAATTATTCCTCAGGTGCTCAAAATTCCAACACGTCGGATGCTCAGCGAGTTTTTAGAAGCAATTTAAGGAGTTTTGATCCCATCCCTGTAACTTATACAGAACTTCTCCCCCAGTTGATTCAAAATAAGCAACTTGTTCCAATACATATGGAGCCTGTACAACCACCCTATCCAAAATGGTACAAGCCAAATGCGAGATGTGACTATCATTCAGGAGCAGTAGGACATTCGACAGAAAATTGTTTTACTCTCAAGGGAAAGGTGCAAGATCTGATAAGATCCGGTTGGCTGAAATTTAAAAAGGCAGAAGAGGCACCAGATGTCAAACAAAATCCACTCCCTAATCATGGCAACCCAGCAGTCAATGCCATTCATGTCTCATCAGAATGTGAAGGAGGGTCGAACTTTGTATATCAATGTTCAAAGGATGATTGTTTATCCTACAGTGAAGTAGTGATGTGCCTAATGCAGGAAGCGGAACCGGAAATTCATTTTGTAAGCATGATCATTGGAGAAGATACATCAGGAAAAGATTTGTGTAAGCCAAAACCCCTGGTAATATTCTTTAAGGAACAACCTTCAGATGTCCAAACTGATTTGACCGTCTCACAACCGTTAACTATCCAAATCCCTAGTTCTTACAAATATAAGGACAACAAAGCAGTACCATGGAATTATGGTTGTCATGGCCTTAATGAAGAAACGGCTATCGTCACCAACATTTCGGGAATCAGTGGTATGACAAGGAGTGGAAGGTGCTATAAGCCAGAAATCTTAAAGGCATCACCAGTTGAAAGCCAACAAAAACTCCGAGTCGAAAAAGGAAAGGAGAAGGAATATTTCGTAGAAGATCAGGAGGAAATTTGGAGTGAAGAACCTATCATAACTAAGGGTAGCTCATCCAAGAAAGTTGTATCTGATGAAGAGGCTTGTGAATTCTTGAAGTTGATCAAACACAGTGAATATAAGGTGATCGAACAACTGCATCGCACACCCGCTCGCATATCCATATTGTCACTGTTCTTAAATTCAGAGCCACACCGTAAAGCTTTAATGGATGTTTTGAACCAAGCACATGTGAATCATGACATCACTGTAGAAAAGCTGGGTGGAATTGTGGGAAACATCACTGCTTCCAACACTATTACATTTACAGACGAAGAGATTCCGCCAGAGGGTATGGGTCATACTAAAGCACTGCACATAGTTGTAAAGTGCAAAGATTATGCGATAGCTAAAGTCCTTGTTGATAATGGGGCCTCTTTAAACGTAATGCCAATGTCTACGCTACTAAAGCTTCCTGTAGATCCATCCCATATTAAACACAGTAGCACTGTAGTAAGAGCTTTCGATGGGACTCGTAGAGAAGTTGTGGGTGAAATCGAATTACCCATTAAAATTGGACCTCGCACATTCAACGTGACATTTCAAGTGATGGACATAACTTCAGCTTATAGTTGTCTATTGGGGAGGCCCTGGATTCATTCAGCTGGGGTTATTCCATCAACTCTGCATCAGCGATTAAAGTTTGTTTTCGAGAATACTCTAGTGAGCATATTCGGCCAAGAAGAGGTGTTGGTCACTAAATCTACTGCAACCCCTTATGTGGAGGCAGCAGAAGAAGCTTTGGAATGTTCTTTCCAATCTTTTGAGATCGCAAATGCTACTATTTTTACCCATGCTGAAGATCGAGGTCTAGAACAGTCTTTGTCAAGAGCTTCAATGATGGTTGCAAAAACCATGATGAAAGAAGGATTTGAACCTGGTGAAGGCCTAGGAAAATATCAACAAGGGAGAAGACAACCGATATGTCTGCCCAAGGCTGTTGAAAAGTTCGGTTTAGGTTATGAGCCAACTGTTGAAGACTGGAAGAATGTCCAAGAAGAAAAAAGAAAGCAAAGGAGTGCCAGATTAGAAAATCGAGAAGTAAGTACCAAGAGAATGATCATACCTCATCTCTATGAGACTTTCAAGAGGAGCAAAGTTGAAGCAGACGAATTAGTATTAGAGATGTCAGATTTATCCATCACCGCTATCATTGAAGAACATGGGGAGTCTGTAGATTCCTTGGTATACAAGTGCCCTACAGGTTTCGAACTATGCAATTGGGAATCCACAGAATTGCCTATTCATTTTGAAGAAGCCCAAGAGTAATTTAGTTGCCTTCATTTTGTCATTATTTCCTACTAGTTATGCCCAAGACTATAGGAATTTTCATTTTATAATAGGGCGTCTTATTTGCATTCTCAATAAAGTTGTTTCTCATTTTGATTTCACATCATTTACTAGTCTCTTCTCTCTTTCTTTTCTCCCCTCTTGTCTCTCTCATGAATTAATTCAGGATTGATAACAATTCATTTGAAAGCAAAAGTGATAGTGATTTCAGGCTTGATTTCAATGTTCCAATCTCGAATGTTGAATATGATGAAGAAGATAGTGACATTACCGAGGAAATATCTCCTGAGTTGTTACGTTTAGTACAAGAAGAGGAAAAGATCACTTTACCTCACCAAGAAATAATAGAAACTATCAATCTAGGAGCAGGTGAAGAAATTAAAGAGGTTCGAGTTGGGAATACCTCTAAAGGCGAAAGCCGAAGTCAACTCATAGCTTTACTACATGAGTATCGGGACGTATTTGCATGGACATACCAAGATATGCCAGGTTTGGATACGAATATAGTTGTACACCATCTACCACTAAAGGATGGATGCGGACCAGTTCGACAAAAGTTGAGAAAATTAAAACCAGATATGCTGTTAAAAATTAAAGAAGAAGTGAATAAGCAATTAGATGCGGGTTTCCTCACTGTGGCTAAATACCCCGAATGGGTAGCAAACATAGTCCCTGTTCCGAAAAAAGATGGAAAAGTTAGGATGTGTGTGGACTACAGAGATCTGAACCGAGCAAGTCCCAAAGATAATTTTCCTTTGCCACATATTGACGTTTTAGTAGATAACACGGCTGGATATTCAACATTTTCCTTCATGGATGGTTTCTCGGGGTATAACCAAATCAAAATGGCACCGGAAGATCAAGAAAAAACAACGTTCATTACTCTATGGGGAACGTTCTGCTACAAAGTTATGCCTTTTGATTTAAAGAATGTTGGGGCTACGTATCAAAGGGCCATGGTTACATTATTTCATGATTTAATGCATAAAGAAATTGAAGTATATGTCGATGATATGATTGCCAAGTCTCGACCTGGGGAAGAGCATGTGGTCACATTGCGTAAGTTGTTCGAACGTTTGAGAAAATATCAACTTAAACTCAATCCATCAAAGTGCATCTTTGGAGTTTCTTCGGGGAAACTGCTAGGCTTCATAGTGAGTCAGGAAGGAATTAAAGTTGATCCAGATAAAGTCAAAGCCATAGTTGAAATGAAACCTCCCCAAACCCAAAAAGAGGTTAGAAGTTTTTTAGGGAGACTAAACTATATATCAAGATTCATTTCACATTTGACGGCAACATGTGAACCAATTCTAAAGCTCCTTCATAAAAGTAATACGACCCAGTGGAATGAGGAATGTCAAGTTGCATTTGACAAAATCAAGTGTTATTTACAAAATCCGCCAATACTTGTCCCTCCAACGCCAGGTCGACCACTCATTCTATATCTGACGGTACTCGACGAATCCATGGGTTGTGTTTTGGGACAGCATGATATCTCAGGCAGAAAAGAACGGGCCATCTACTACTTGAGTAAGAAATTTACAAATTATGAAGCCAATTATTCGTTACTCGAAAAAACATGTTGTGCGTTAGCTTGGACGGCCCATCGACTTAGGCATTATATGTTATATTATACGACGTGGCTCATCTCTAAAATGGACCCTATAAAATACATATTTGAGAAAGCCATCCTTATCAGGAAGGATTGCTAGGTGGCAAGTTTTGCTTTCAGAATATGATATAGTTTATGTCACGAAGAAAGCAATCAAGGGGAGTGCTCTTGCTGATTATCTAGCAGATCTGCCTTTAGAGGACTACGAACCTATGAGCTCAGATTTTCCTGACTGAAAGCTATCATGGCTATTGATGCAGAAGAAGAAGGCTTGGATCCTGAATTATGGATTATGTTATTTGACGGAGCTTCAAACGAATTAGGACATGGAATTGGGTGCAATCCTGATATCTCCAGAAAATAAGTTGTTTCCACTAACAGCCAAATTGTACTTTCGATTGTACGAACAATATTGCAGAATATGAAGCATGCAGTATGGGAAGTTCGAGTAGCATGTGATATGAATGTGAAAAAGGCTGCAAGTTTATGGAGACTCTTTATTAGTCATACATCAGTTGAATGATGAATGGGAAACTCGAGACCCAAAATTGATTCCTTACAAAAAATATATACTTCAGTTATGCCAGGATTTCAGGATGGTTGCTTTTGATCATATTCCACGTGACAATAATCAAGTGGCTGATGCCTTAGCTACATTGTCTGCCATGTTTACAATTGAGCTAAATGAAGAAGTAGAGCCAATTAGAATTGAGAAAAGAGAGGTCCCCTGCATATTGCCTTCATATTGAAGAAGATCTAGATGAGAAACCATGGTATTTCGACATTAAGCGATACATACAAAGTAGAGACTATCCTGAAGGAATTTCAGAAAATGACAAGCGAACTATAAGAAGGTTAGCTATGAAATTCTTTTTGAATGGGGAGGTATTGTACAAAAGAAATCATGATATGGTCCTTCTCAGATGTGTCGATGCAGAGAGAAGCAAACAACATTATGAAGGAGATTCACGACGGTATTTGTGGGACACATGCAAATGGTCATATGATGTCTAGACAGATTCTCCGTGCTGGATATTTTTGGCTCACAATGGAGTCAGATTGTATCAAGTATGCTAGGGAATGTCACAAGTGCCAAATATACGCAAACAAGATTCACGCCCCAGCGTCGTCCTTACATGTGTTGTCAGCACCCTGGCCCTTTTCAATGTGGGGAATAGATATCATTGGTCCAATAGAGCCCAAAGCTACAAATGGACATCGTTTTATTCTTGTAGCCATTGACTACTTCACAAAATGGGTTGAGGCCGCTTCGTATCGAAATGTCACAAGTAATGTGATTGTTAAGTTCATCAAGAAAGATTTAATTTGTCGGTATGGTCTACCGGAGAGAATAATCACAGACAATGGAAAAAATTTGAACAGTAAAATGATGGATGAATTGTGCAAGCACTTTCAAATCAAGCATTCAAACTCGACAGCCTACCGACCAAAGATGAATGGTGCAGTAGAGGCAGCCAACAAGAATATTAAGAGAATTGTAGAAAAGATGACAATCACATACAAAGACTGGCATGAAATGTTGCCATTTGCATTGCATGGATATCGTACTGCAATTCGCACATCAACTGGGGCAACCCCATTCTCTCTAGTATATGGAATGGAAGCAGTTCTTCCAATGGAAGTAGAAATACCTTCCCTTAGAGTCTTGATGGAAACAGAACTGGAAGAAGCGGAATGGTTACGAACAAGATATGAACAATTGAACTTTATTGAAGAAAGGAGATTGACCTCCTTATGTAGAGGACAACTATATCAACGGAAAATAATGCGAGCACACCATAAGAAAGTGCGTCACCGTCATTTTCGAGAAGGAGATCTGGTTTTGAAAAGGATACTCCCTATCCAGAAGGATCATCGAGGAAAATGGACTCCAAGTTACGAAGGCCCTTTCGTCGTGAAGAAAGCTTTTTCAGGAGGGGCATTATTATTAACAACCATGGACGGAGATGATTTGACAGGACCAATCAATTCTGATTATGTCAAGAGATATTTTGCATAAACCTGTATCTCCACGGATGGTGGGACATTGACAAGATTCTTTAAAAGCTGTCGCTTTGCTTTCAAATTAGTTATCAAATCCATGTATCTTTTCTATTATCAATAAAATTATCCCCCTTTCTTCCTTTCTCTCTCAAAGTTAGTTAGTTTTTCTTTTGAATGAGTCATTGTGAGAATGCAAAATAGGGGGGACCCAAAAAAAAAAAAAAAAAAAAAAAAAAAAAAAAAAAGGCAAAATGAAGGTCGCACAAATTAAGGGCGTGTTTACAAGGCAAAGTATGATCCTCAAGATAAAAGATAGGACGTAAGATTTATTTCACAACTAATCAAGGCAAACAGTAGATGAACATTCATATCAGCCAGTTTCGGCCAAAAAATTTTGCTCACTCATGAGTCATTGGGAGTGCTTATTGGCATGGAAGGAAGATATGGAGTTTTTTTTAAAAAAATAATAATAATAATAATAATAATAAATAATAATAATAATAATAAACACACAGACATACGCGAAAATTTTTCTTTCTGAAGAAAGCGTCATAAAAAAAAAAAAAAAAAAAAACAACAAAAAAAAAAAAAAAAAACAAAATACTGGGGCAAATTGCAGATAAGAATGCCTATTAGAAGCCATTTATCAAAAGAACCCTTTCATGATTTGATTCTTGTCTTTAAAAGGATGAAAACTTCTTTAAAAAGTTACTTTTCTTGAAACTATGCTTTAAACTTCATGCATAAACACTGGGGCAATTTTTGGATGAAAGTCCGTATCACAAAGTGTTTTATTATGAAAAAACTCATGCATTCATAAGCATTGTAGGCTAAAATTTTGTCCGTGGAAGTTTTCTCACCATATTAATACATCATCGAGTGCTTGTTTACCCCTGGCTCGATACCTTTATCATGGAGGTGCTTGTTTACCCCTGGCCTCCAGCCCTTTTAATATATCATCGGGTGCTTGTTTACCCCTGGCCCGATACATTTATCATGGAGGTGCTTGTTTACCCCTGGCCTCCAGCCATATTAACACATCATCGAGTGCTTGTTTACCCCTGGCTCGATACCTTTATCATGGAGGTGCTTGTTTATCCCTGGCCTCCAGCCCTTTTAATATATCATCGGGTGCTTGTTTACCCCTGGCCCGATACATTTATCATGGAGGTGCTTGTTTACCCCTGGCCTCCAACTCTTTTAACACATCATCGAGTGCTTGTTTACCCCTGGCTCGATACATTTATCATGGAGGTGCTTGTTTACCCCTGGCCTCCAGCCCTTTTAATACATCATCGAGTGCTTGTTTACCCCTGGCTCGATACCTTTATCATGGAGGTGCTTGTTTACCCCTGGCCTCCAACTCTCTTAGCACATCATCGGGTGTTTGTTTACCCCTGGCCCGATACCTTTATCATGGAGGTGCTTGTTTACCCCTGGCCTCCAGCCCTTTTAATACATCATCGAGTGCTTGTTTACCCCTGGCTCGATACCTTTATCATGGAAGTGCTTGTTTACCCCTGGCCTCCAACTCCTTTAATATATTATCAGACGCTTGTCTATCCCTAGGATGATACATTTATCAAAAAAAAAAAAAAAAAAAAAAAAAAAAAAAAAAAAAAAAAAAAAAAAAATCTTAAGGTTTACCTTGGGTTGTTAATTTATTTTGCTAACTATAAAATTTCGAACAAATGAGGTCTACGCCTTTGTCCATCCTTTTATTCTATAAGAATGAACAAAGGGGGGCAAACTGTAGACCCCTAAATTTGTCCGAAATTTTATTTAATTTAAATTTATCCATTTTTTTTGGAAATAAAAAAAAAAGAAAAAGAGAGAATATTCTAGATCTTTAATTTAGCCAATTCAAATGTTTTTTTTTTTTATTATTATTAGGTCAAATATTTTATTTTGATTAATTAATTTGTCAAATCAAATATTAGGTTTATTTGGCAAGGTTAATTAAAGAAAATATTTTATTTCCTTGGGTGATTGATTGTCAAATAATATCTTGTAAATTTTGGAAGGTAGAATTTGTGTATTTATTTAATTCCCTTTTCATTTTTATTTTATTGAATTTTTATTTTATTTGATCACTTTCCAAATTTGTGGTAGTTGGAATTGGCTATAAATAGGGAGTCCTCCCAGGGTTGCAAGTCACGATTTCTCTAGCCTTGGGATACCCCTCTACACGTTTTTTTTGGCTAAGAGTAGACTCTCCAAATCTCTCCCCCTAAAAAAAAACCCTAGATACACTTTTCCCTCTTTCCCACCTAACTTCCTTTACCTACTCAAGATTTTTTCCTCACGTTTTCTCTCCCTCTCGCCCTCACACTCTCTCAATCTCGCGTCGTCATTTCATAAGTCTTATTCCCAATCCAACGGTCACAAGCATTTTTTGTAAGTTTGTTTTTTTTTTAATAGTTTTCTTTCTTTCCATGAGGCTAACATTTTTTTATGATTTTATAAAGTTTAGTTTATTTATCGTTTCTTTCGCTTTATTCTAATATGATTTCTTTTTAGCATTCAAGAAGTTATGTGATTTTTCTTTAGGGAATATTGAACAATTGCATGCATGTTTCGATTTCAATTTTATCATTTTCATTTTTATGTACTTAAAAATTGATTATTATATTTTGCTTATGTGCAACTTGTTAATTTTGTTTTATTTTGTAATCTAGTATTATTATTTATGATTTAGTCGTATATTTTCATTAAGCCAATATGTGGTTATTTTGCCTAAAACCAATATTTATTTTGTTAATTGTGTTAAAAAAAATAAAGGATTCTCCAACGACGGAATCTCAATTTTTGGAATGCCAATGTTGAGTTTTCTTGAGGTAAGAAATCAATGTCTTGGAATGCCGAGATTTGATTTCAATATGGTTCCTTTTAAGCAAATGAATTTAATGAATTTTTAATTATTACGTATGGTAGTTTTCTTCTCTTTTTAAGCCTTTTATCTCAATTGTATATTGCTGAATTTTATTTTCTTTATTTTCACTATGTTATGATATGATATTTAATCCATAATTTCCTTGTAAATTTCTTTCCCTTAATTAAATATTTGCAAAACAAAAATCTTCCAACGATGGAATCTTGAATTTTCGGGATGCCGATATTTAAGTTTCTTGAGGAAAAATAAGATCTCGGGATGCCGGGATTTGCTTTTAATATTCTTTCCCTTTTTATATATTTTTTTTTTTCTTTTTAAAAAAAGCATCTTTTTCCAACGAAGCATATTTCATAAAAGGCATTATCTTAAGGAATGATTTAAAAGCTCTTGATAAATTTATTTCATTAACTTTATTTCCAAAATAATAAATCAATCCAAAAATCCATTTTCCATAAAAGTCACCTTGCTTTAAAAATAAAATTAATTAAGAGTTTTCATTAAAAAATATTCTTTACTCACACACTTTTAAAAATTAATAAACCAAACGTTTAAAAAAAGAATAAACTTTCCTATGACGGAAATTAGGAAATCAAAAATATTGATTTTCCTAATACTCTTGAGGTATAATGAATTTTAATTTGGGATGTCAAATTAAATTCATACAAATTTTGAATGGCCTTATGCCACCCACAAATATTGCTCATTATTTATTTAAGGAATAATGAAAAGTAAAATGTGGGACATTTAAAATCAACAAAAAAAAATCTTTTAGTATTTACCATAGCCAATTTCTTTAAATAACACAAGAAAAATAAAATTTCGTTCTTTGAGCGAGTGTTATGGGGTGCTAATACCTTCCCCATACACAAAAGACCCCCGAACCTTAAATCTTTTATTTGCAGACCATTTTAGCATATTGTTGGGTGCCCAGTCACACCCTCTAAATCAAGACTGGTGGCGACTCCATTTTCCTCCTCTTGGGAACAAAGTCGGCCGCTCCGCGTCGCAAACCCGTAGCGACAACTACAACTTGGTCTTTAGCAACAAGACATAAAATAATACTACAACCTGCCGAGTTTAGTGTGCCAATCTAGATCCACTTTTACCTCTAAGAATCAAGAAATCAAATCAGAGTTCCAATCGATTCCTTAAATCACGCTGGTTCTGTTTGCTAGAGCCATGCAAGTGCAAAGATACCAGACCATGTGGCCGCAAATCACAGGATTCCAGATTCAACACAAAATAAAATATTCTTTTTAAATTCTTACTTAATTTGACTCTAATCACACTCAAATATTGATCAGTTTAGAATTTCACTCTAAAATCATGCTCTTTATTGTATTTAACTCAAATATGTTCAAATAATATAATTATATCCATAATTTCCATAATAAAAATAATGAACTCATGTTTTAAAGGCTAAATAGCACTCATAAGTGGTTGTTATCACTTCTCATAACAGAGACGCTGGTTGAAGAAACTTTGGTCATGTACCAGTGATGCGTGTATGACTGAAGGTGATGGTAGGAAAGTGATGGAAAATAAGATTTAAAGATGATTTCAGTCAAACTTAGTGCAAATATACATTATCGCATGTAGTAATAAAAACAATGGAGTATTCCAAAGTATCGATCCCATAGGGACTAATTGAATATAGATTCAAAGAAGAAACTGGTTTCAAATTACAAAGTAGGTAACCAAATAAATTGATTGAGTTTTGGAAAATAAAAACAACAAAGCAAATTACAAAGAATAATATGCAATAATAAAAACAGAGAATTCAGTTTAAGCTTCAACCCAAGTAGGAATAACTCTATTAATAGTTTTTTTAACCTAAGTCTATTTATGCATGAAAGAGTGTACAAGACACTAGCGGAAGCGATTTTGATCAAAGCACTCTAAATTCTGTTAATTTTAGTTAAGACAACATGCATTTGAATAAACCAAAAACAGAGGAAAGTATAACCAACCTTTGGAAGCTCGATTCCTCTTTGGTTTGATGGATGATTTTGAATACGAACCGGTTGTAGACCCACAAGAGTCTTCCCCTCTATCCTCCGGCCTTAGAACGAGTTGTGGGACTCAAGAATGTGATGAATTTGGGAGATTTCTCTTTGGAAGCTCAAGTAAAAATTATGGGAATGAAGTTGTTCAACTTGAGAGAGAAATGAAATGTCTTTTTGCATTAAAAAACTTCAGCAAAACTCACTCTCTCACAGATGAAGAAGATGATCTTATATATGGGGAAACGGTGTTTGTTGACTAGTCACCAATTTTGGTGTCAATTTTACATTAAATGCATGATACACTTCATGCTTTGTAAAGCCACCTAAAAATTGAAATTCTCAATTTCAATTTCAACATAATTAATTAGGTAACTAATTTTACATGAAATTAATATCATTAATTAAACTTTTTAATTAACTATAATTATTTAATTTAATATCCAATACTAAATTAAATAAGTTCCCCAATTCCGATCTCTCTTTAAATCGGTACGAATCTCTATTCATATTTAAATCAAAATGTGTATTAAACACACAATTCTAATATTTAAATCTCATTTAAATATTCCCGACTTTCTCTTATAGTTTAATTCGTAATTAAACTTTAGCGTTAAATTTATCGAACATAATTCAACGACGACTCCCTATAATAAATTTGAACGTTTCAAATTCTTCATCACACTAGTTCTAAGGTTTATTTCGCATGAGCTAGCAAGGGGACCTAATGGACCTAAAGATCATGGGCTCCAATGATCCGAGATTAACTGGCTAAACTCTTTTTAACCAACATTCGTTAACTACCGAGACACTCCACTATAGCCTGATAGTTGAACTCCCCTCACTGTAGATATATATTTGTCCACCCGATATAACAATGATTAGTAAGTCGACCCTTCACAGGTTGTTCGTAACTAGAGTTGGGTCAAATGTCCATTTTACCCCTGAAGTTACATCTTGTTCCTTAAGTCCCCACTGAGTCCCTAATGAACAATTGGTTTGTGGTCCGACCACTAAACCTAAAACCTCTCGAGCCAATGAGAGGGCGAGATCCCTTTGTTCACATCCCGAAGTCAACACTTAAGGGAACAATCTCTCTACTATCACTAAAATGGGTAGGAGCAAATTTCGTCTTGCAGGGCTATGTCCCCAACTATCTACCCAATCTTATCCCCAAAATGGTAGGTTTATTGAGTCGGCGATGTTGAGCCACTCTCACCCATGCAAATCAAAGGATAGTCCCGAATAAACAGGAGTTCATAGTTAGCTCAAGATTAAGATCGAGTTACCTAGGTCATCGTTTGAAATATGTCAGTTTCACAGTAAATAGCGTTATAAAGTGAGAGTGACTTATTTCGCAGTCCAGTCTTATACAAACTCTTTTGCATAGGATGCCCCCACTCGCATGTCTCCACATGAACGATTCAGGATCACATCGTTTATACTAACACAAAATGGGTCGCATCACATAGTTTTGCTAGGATAAGGTACCCAATCTTATCCCTATACTATAGACCGTTTAGGCTATTACTTGAACTTGATCCACTTTTATGTCACTACATAAAGTTCAAGTGTTCATATCATAGCCAAGGATTCTAGTTTATTGGATTTGGGTTATTCAACGTGCAATTCACTTAATAACCTAAGTGAACAAAAACTCAATAACGACTTTATCGAACAAGTATATAACTATTTGTTTCATTCACTATCTACGAGTTTTAGGGCACCAACCCCAACAATGAATGGATAAAAGCCCTACGCAGCGGAAAGAATTACCGAACCTACTCAGAGTCTTGGATTCTAATTGAAATACCAATACAATTTGCAAAAGAATACAACGATAAATCTATATTTAGAGGGCTGTATAGCGGCTATAAACATGCTAAAAGATTAACTAGATCGATCCTAGTGATCAAGAATTTCATAGAAAACTTACTTTTGTAAAAAGCCTTGATCGATTTGCCTTTTCTTGCTAATAAGATCGATAACGCAGCAATCTTGTGTGAACACCACCAATCGGTTACACCGGTATATCTCTAAGACTTCTTGAAGCAGGAGACTTGTGGGAGTCTTTTGGGAGAGATCTCTGAGAGAAGAAGAGTCAATGAGATGTCTTTCACCCCACCCTAGGGGTCCTATATATAGGTAAAGGTCTATGAATAAGTTCAAATCTATTATCTGAACAGTATCTAATTTTAATAAATAAATAATTAATTCCATAATTAATTAATTACCTAATTAAATATCATATATTTGATCTTAGGGATTTTATTAAAATTAAAATTAATATGAATCCAATTCATATTAAAATTTATTTGAACTCTTTCAAATATTTTCTCTCAAGAATTAATTTTTGAAAGTTTCATAAACTTTATATTATAATGCATCAACATACATTATTCGATTCCCCAAATAAATTGAACATTTTCAATTTATATTTAATTGCTTCAAGTCTCTCTACGAGCTACCAGTGGGACCTAATGGACCTACAGATCAGAAGCTCCAACGATACGAGACTAATCGGCTAAACTCATTAACCAAGTTAGTCCCCATTCGTTAACTGTGGGTCACTCCACTAAAGACCCACAACTGCACTCTTCTCACTGCAGAATATTTCTGTGTCCATGGATATTGACCAATAACTGCAAGTCAGTCCTTCACGTGTGTTCGTACCCCAGTTGGGTCAAATTACCGTTTTACCCCTGGGTTACATCTTTGTCCTTAAGTCCCTAGTGCTCCTCTAATGAACAACCTGTTTGAGGTCCAACCAACAAACAGAAGTCCCTCTCGTGCCATAGAGAGGGTTGGGCCCATTGTTCAAGTCCCGGAGACACCACTTAAGGGAACACACCTGTACTTACCCTAGAGTCGGGAATGAGTGAATTCCATCTTGTGTAATTATGTTCCCAGCTCCCCACTCGATATTGTCCCCAAAATGGTTGGCTTATTGAGTCGGCGTGCTGGCCACTCTCATCCATACAAATCAAAGGACAACCCCTCGTGAACAGGAGACAATAATCCACTCAGGATTGAGACCGAGTTGCCTAGGTCATCCTAGTGAAATAGAAACCAAGCTAACTAACGGTGTTACAGTTAGTGGTTAACTATTTCGTGGTCCGGTTTTATGCAAACTCATTGCATAGGATACCCCCACTCGCATGTCAACTACATGAACGCGTTGGATCATTGTGTTTGTACCATAATACAAAGCAGGTCGTATCCATAATGTCACCAGGATAAGGTACCCAGCCTTATCCCTATACTATAGACCCTTTAGGCTGAATCTTAAACATTGATCCCCATATGTCCCTACATACTAGTTCAAGCCTCATACTATCCGCCTAGGATGTTTAGTTTATTGGATTAGGGTTAATAAGACAAGATCCACTCAATACAAAACAAAATAAACTATTTTATTAATGTTCGGTTAAATGTTACATTTACTATCTACGAGTTTTAGGGCATAAAACCCAACAAACAATGCATTGGGTCAGTTTTAACTTCTACTTGGCTTTGCTCCGAAGTACAGTTAGAAGTAAGCAAGTGTCGTTATGCACATTTCTGTGACTCGACTCCGACATAGATGATTCATGGATGCAACCTATAACCCTATAGTTGTTACAAGCGACCATCCCCTATAATAGCGAATACCCTATTTTTAGGTCTTTCTCCTATATCACCTTTATGAAAACCGATATTATTTGACCCTCTCGGTACCAAATTCACATTGCATGCTAAGTCTAAGTGATCAATTTAAACTTAACAAGATAACATGAAAATCAATAAAGGATGGCATACATAAATGAAGCTTAAGCAAACAAGCATACTTTCAAGCTACTCAATCCACAAGGGAATTCACTAGATCGAACCCCTCAATGGAATTTAGCTACGCATGATGGATAAAAATGTAAATGAATAACTGTTCATTGAATATCAAGTTATAAATTCAAGAAATAATGAAAAGAACGGAATGCTGGAAATTTAATGTGCAGTAGCTAAAACTAAGTTTTTTCTCTTTATCCAACCCCTCAAGAGTTCTCACGAAACTCTACTCGTCTTATACAAGATGGTTAGATGTCTAACTAGGTTAGAATTTGGTTTCTTCTAGTAGGGACCGCGGGCATCACGACTCATGGGTATGAACTAGGGTTTTGTCACCACCTTTTCTTCCCAGTGAGGTTTGCTTGATTTTTCCTTTGATTGTGGCCTTTTATAGAGTGGGGAGTCGTTGAGAAGTCATGAAAATCATGCTAGCAGGTAGCCCAATCAGTTTCGAAGTCAAAATAGCTGGTTAGGTGTGAAGAAAACTCGTTCAACACTGACTCGCGACGGACTCAGACTTTTTGTTTCTGCCCAGAAATGCGGTCGCATTTCATTTTGTCTTGGTAGAAATGCGGTCACATTTCTGTTGTTCCTCTGTTTTTCCTCTGTTTTCTGTCGCATGTAAAAATGGGTCAAATTCCTATAAAATGAGTTCTTTTAAGCACAAATAAGCATTATTTGGCAAACATGACTCTCTAAGACTTAACTCACCAACTTTGACACTTTTTAAGCTCGGGATAAGGTAAATTGACAAAAAAACATATAAGCTTTAACAAGGAATAAGCTAAGAATAAGGGGCAAAATATGTATATTTTTTTCACTTATCAACCTTGGGCTACCTGCTAGCATGATTTTCATTTTGTCTTGGTAGAAATGCGATCACATTTCTGCTGTTCCTCTGTTTTTCCTCTGTTTTCTGCCGCATGTAAAAATGGGTCAAATTCCTATAAAATGAGTTCTTTTAAGCACAAATAAGCATTATTTGACAAACATGACTCTCTAAGACTTAACTCACCAACTTTGACACTTTTTAAGCTTGGGATAAGGTAAATTGACAAAAAAAACATACAAGCTTTAACAAGGAATAAGCTAAGAATAAGGGGCAAAATAGGTATATTTTTTTCACATATCAACCAGCTCTGATACCGAAGCAAAATTTAAAGCAGCATAGAATGGAAAAAATCATCTCAGAAACTTTCTTATATCAACAAAGAACATTTTTACCCTTTTTATACAATTGTGTGAACATAGGCTAGGATTTTCCAAAATAATTATTAGAAAATAATTAATAAAATTAGGGGTGTTAAAAAAACCCGACAACCCGAAAAACTCACCAACCGGTCCCAAATTATAAGGGTTGGTTTAATTTTTTAAAAATAGCTTGATTTTGGTTCAGTTCTTGGGTTCAAAGGGTAAAAAAACGGTTCAACCCGAACCAAATCTATTTTTTATATATATATATTTCATTTTAGGGTTTCAACATATTAGTTGCATCTGTCTTCAATAGTCTCCTTCATTTTAGGGTTTCATCATATCTCAAGCGCATCTCTCTTCAATCGTCGTCTCCACCTTGCCAATCGTCTTTGCTCCGCCAGTTACCGTCGCTCTGCCAAGTCATCGTCGCTCCTCCAAGTCATCGTCATTATGCTAGTCGTCGTTGTCTTGTTGGCCCAAAAGTTTGATTGCTAGTTGTCTTGTTGGCCCTTTTCAGTTGTTATTTGTCCTTGCAAGTCGCCGCTTCAAGTCATCGTCTTTGCTCATCTCCCAGCCTCACATATGGTCACCCTTCTACCAATGATAGCAACACTCGTCTTCTTCAACTGTCGTCATCACCATCCATCGTCTCATGCTCGTTCCCATCCCCGCATATCTCTAAGCTTTAGTCGACAGTAGCAACTCGTCTCCTTCAACCATTTCCTCGCCAATCGTTGTCTCACCATCATTTCGCCATTCACCGTCAACTCTCCTTCTCACGCTCTACTATTCTCTTTCAACCAATAGCCACTGTCCACAACCTGATGGACCCGAACCGACCCAACCCAAAAATTTTGGGTTAGGTTGGATTGGATTGTTCACTTGAGGATGGTTGATCGGGTTGGAGAATCAACCGACCCGAAAATTCAGGTTGGTCCAAAAAAAAACCTAACCCGACCCAACCCAACTCATGTACACCCCTAAGTAAAATAACCCAAAACAAAGGTTAGACAGATGAGATAATTCCCATTGGAAAGCATTTGAAAAATCAGGTGGTGGACATTCTGATTGATCTATTATCAATCATATGAGGCAACATGGCTAAATCTTGGCAATTTGATTTATTCCCATGTTTAGCTGAACTCGTCGTTTGGGATTTCTCTTTTACACTCTCCATATAACTATGCACGGATTCAGATACCCTAAGGTCCTGTTCGATAACCACTTCGTTTTTAGTTTCTGAAAATTAAGCTTGTTTTCTCTTAATTTTCTTACCATGATTTTCATTTTTGTTAAGGAGACATTTGAGTTCTTAGCCAAATTCAAAAAACAAAAGCAAGTTTTTATATTCTTTTTTTCAAATTTTGGTTTGATTTGTGAAAACATGCATGGAAAAAGAAGAAGATAACAAATAAAGAAACTTGTAGGTTAAAGTAGTGTTTATAAGCTTAATTCTCAAAAATCAAAAACTAAAAACGAAATGGTTATCAAACGGGATCTAAATTTTCATAACAATATATTTAATTAATTACATGATACTTGATCTACAAAAACCAAAAGTAACACTCAAAGAAGACATATATATACATCTAAAACTCAACACAAATCAGGAAAAAAGAAACAACCACAAACAAAGTAGATATATAGCAATCAACACACACATACATTTATATATGAACTGATCTTCTAAGAAGCTCAAGGCTCTCAGTATATAAGTTTCTCTGCTAGTTGGTTTAGAAATCAAGATCGACAAGCTGCTGGATGTTGAAAGGGTAAGCAACGGTCGGGCCACCATTGAAAGCCCTTCTTGCCATGATGATGTTGACTCTTTCAGTTGGATGGAATGCATCCCAAAACACATACTGGTCCCGATTCAGACATGGCATTTGGAATGGAAGACATGTTATCTGTCCCCTGTTCCTTCCAATCCCACAGCACCCACGGTCTGTCACTGTGAATCCTACGTTAATTCCAACAACACATTTTAAGTCCCATGGTTTGTTGTTAATCTCATAGCTAACATTTTTAATTGAGGAAGGGATCTAGTACCGTAAGCTCTAGGGTTTGCAAGGATATCCTCGTTCATGCGAGCTATGTCGACATAAGTGAATCTCGAACCGGGAAGATTCGCGTTAAGGTTTCCGATCATCGTTCGAACGTTTGCGTTGAAATCTCGGACTAACTGGTTCACTTCTTCTGAGCATCTTCCATCGGCGGTCCGAGCTAATATGTTGGGAATGCAGCCCATTGTTCCGATGCCCGGGATGATAAACTTCCGAGCTCCGAGGTTGTAGAGCTTCTGCAACACATCAAAATATTACATGAGTAGGTGGTGTGATTAGAGTTCTTACTTTTTCTTTTTAGCTCAGCAATAATTGGAGGCAGAGATTCAAATCTCTAACAAACCTCTTTGTTCAAAGTATCTAATTAATTAATTAATTGAGATATACTCAAGTTAGAGGGATGCATACCGGTATATAGAGATCTCTATACACACCTCATAAAAAATTGTTCTTTTAGATGAACGAGACGATGAAAACCGTCCACATTAATCCCCTAAACATATTATATTTCAAGATTTTTTTAAAAAATAATTGGCCATATTTGATACTAAGGGTGTAAATGTAGACATTCACCCCGATTTTCTTAACTTTTTGAGTAAAATGTTTTAAATGTCTCGAAACAAAAACAGTAAAAGTCGAACAAAAACCTTAACAGAGGCAAGATTTATAAAAATAATAATAAGCCTCTAACTGCTAAGCGGAGAGGGATGACTGGATGAGGGTCTTACGCTGAGCTGCTGAGTGTACTGTTGCGTCAAGAGATCGGCGAACTGCCGGCTTGTGTACTGGCTTCTGGTAGGATAATTGGGCATTAAATAGTTGTTAAGGTAGTCGTTACTGCCCATTCCGACGAAGAATATGCTGCCAGCCACCACCGGAGCCACCGTCGTGGCGCTGAGGTTGCCGGTTATTTGATCCAGCGTGTTCTCGAAGTTACTTATCTGTTGATTGAACGGTATGCGACCAATCTGCACATACACGCCAGTACTAAGTGACCATAAAATCAGTATAAATTAATTAACGAGAATTTGTCGTGGGTGACAAATAAGAATTATATAATTGCAAATATAGCACAATGTAAAAAAAATTATAAATATAGCAAAATCTATCGGAATATATTATTGATAGACACTTATCGACTCTAGTTAATTAGAATTTATCTGATAGATTTCAATTATCAGAGTTTATCGATTCTGATTAATTAGAATCTATCAGTCTACTTGTAAACTCCGATTATTTAGAGTCTCTATTAGTGATGGTCACGGATAGATTTTGATTAATCGGAGTCTATCAGCGATAGACATTGATAGAATTTGAATAGTCAGAGTTTATCAGTGATAGATACGGATAGAATCTGACGACAACTTTTTGGTCTTGTACAATTAATTTTGCTATATATGCAATTAGTTTGCAACTGTGCTATATTTACTATTAATTTGGTTCAATTTGTCATCTATACAACTGTCCCTTAATAATTTATAAATAATTAAGTTCGGTTCACTGGACACTGAAATTTTTACTCCCACGAATCAATTTTAACTACTGATTTTTTCAAATTAACCTCTAAAAGTTGAATAAACGATATGAAATTTATACCTTTTGATTGCTGAAGTTACTATATTAACCTCCAATATATATTTTTAATATTTTCTAATTAATCCCTAGTTAAGTATCCAAAATTAAAGGTTCAATTTATTGAAATAAAAATTTAATCTGGGTACAAATTTAAGCAGGTAAAAAGAAATTCTCAAACTCATCGACTTAGATGTCTAAATCTAACTTAAAAGTATCAAATACAACCTCTAGTCTCATCTATCTAATAGTACATTTATCACAAATTTAACTAATTAAGGGTGCGTTGTTGATTTTGGAGGCGGTTGAAGTGATTAAAAAAGAATCTTAACCGTTTTTAGCGTTTGGTAAAATAGATTATAAATTATAAAAGTACTTTTTCAACTACGTTCATTTGCAAAATCCAATAATTGTAGCTTTTTCCGTTTAGCTTCCCTAAAAATCTAATCTGTAACTAACTATTTATTTCTCTATAAGTTGTTTATATTTATTTTTTTTTTTTTTGAAAAAACGTTGTTTATATTTGATTCATGTGAATCATTTTTTTTTTAATTTAACATATCTTTATTTTATTATTTTATACTCATTTGAAATTATTTGTTTTTATTTTTATTTAAATTGAAATAATATTTTTTTCCAATACAAGTAGCAAATTATATTTCTTAGCAAAATATAAAAATCTCCTAGGTTAAACATAAGATTATATTTTAAATCATATCAAATTTAAAACAATTATCTTATATGTTTAAAAAAAATAATTATCTTAAAATAATTTTGAAATTATCTTTTAAAATTTTGAAATTAAATACCAACATTAAATTTATTTATTGAAAAAATATAGTCTTTTTTTTTTTTTTTTTTTGAACAACCACTATAGCTGATTTTCTCAAAAGCATAGCTAACAACAATTATTTGAAAAGCTACAGCAACCCCAAACAAAGCCTAAGTCCTGTGATTATCAAACGGGATCTAAAAGTACTAATATTACCATTTATTTAAGTGTGTTAGCGTGGCATTAAATTAAAATTTGGCAAACAAAAAAAAAAAAGTGATTTATTTCCCTTAGAATAATATCGAGTAATTTGGAAAATATGGATGAGATCTTACAAAGTTTCTTCCAGTGATATCAAGAATTCCGGAAGCTGCAGATGCATAATTTAGTCCACGCAGTGGCCCGCTAGCTGGAGCTGTGTTCGGAGGAATTAAAGGAAGACCTAGTAGTTCCGCTGCACAAATTATATTCACACAACCAAAAAAAAAAAAAAAAAATCAATATAAATTTTTTTAAGAGATTAAACAAAATTTAAAACTTGATTAATGGATGGAAAATTGCATAGTGGGTGGCAAATTGGACCAAGTTAATAGCAAATATAGCACCATGTAAAAAAAATTGTAAATATAGCAAAATCTATCCGAGTCTATCTGATAGACTTCGATTATTAGAGTTTATCAGCGATAGACTCTGATTAATCAAAATCTATCAGTCTACTGATAGACTCCGATTATTCAGAGTCTATCCGTGTCTATCGCTGATAAACTTTGGTTAATCAAAATCTATCAGTGACTATCACTGATAGGCTCTGATTAATCAAAGTCAATCAGTGATAGTCACTAATAGATTTTGATTAATCGAAGTCTATCAGCGATAGACACTGATATACTTTGAATAATCAGAGTCTATCAGTGATAGGCACGGATATAATCCGACAACAGCTTTTTGGTCTTGTACAATTAATTTTGCTATATTTGTAATTAGTTTGCAACAGTGCTATATTTGCTATTAATTTGGTCCAATTTGTCATCTATGCAACTGTCCCTAATTTTTTTGGTTTAATGCTTATGGTAATTGCATGTTTCGTAATACTAGATTCATTACTCAATTAAATAAATTATTCTATTGTACGAGAATTGAGAGAAAATTTTGCATTGTGTTAGAAGATAATGTGTTAATTACACAACAAAATTGAAAATTAAGAATAAAAATGAAGTTTTATACAAAATTTAGGATTTTAAATAACATATTTGAAAGTAAAATAATAATAATAATAAAAAGAAGAAAGAAAAATAAAATTGGAAGCTAAAACACCCAAGTATAAATTGTATCAGTGAAAACAGTATACTGTGAGTAACTATTTTTTAAATGTTTGTTTTTTCTAATTTTTCTACAGAATTAGTTTTTATTTGTTCGAATAATTGAATAAATTGCTTTTCCAAACAGTGATACAATAACATTAACTTCTGCCATCTTTCTTTGAAATTAAAGGCCAAATATATAGGTTATTTAGGTTATTTTCAATTTTATGTATTAAAAGAATTTTAAATTCTGTTATTGCATCCTTAAATTCTTTTTAGATTTGTTTAAGAAGTTAAACTAATATATTTGAACATGTAAACGTATCACACAATTAACATCACGAAACTCAATTCGTTCTTGTTATCAAAAAAAAAAAAACTCGTTCTTCAACCAAATTAATTTTTTTAATTTAGAAGTGGAATTCCAAATGAATCTCTATTCATGTCACGTGTTCAAATATATTAATAAAAAAATAATTTTATAATACATTGACCTTCAATTAACAAATTTTAACAGACATAACTCAATTGGCATAATGCTTCTACTAGTGATCGAAAGGTCTGTGGTTCGAATCCTCCCACCTCACACGTTGTCAAAAAAATATATATATATATTTAACAGGGTTTTTTTTTCTTAAAAAAGAAAAAAAAATTTGAATCACTTCCTTGGAAATTTTTAATGCAACAAAACTCAGAATTACCTAAAATATGCATTCACCCAACAAATAAAATCATAATTAATTTGAAAATTGTTTCTAGATAGAGACAAATTAAAGTTTGTATTTTTTTTTTTTTTTTTTGAGCTCAAGAATAATTGAGGTGGGAGATTCAAATCTTTGAACTCTTGATCGAGATTACCTACTAATTACCACCGAGCTATACTCGCTTACACAAATTATTGTTTACTTGTGCTATAATCTTGCAATCTTTGAAAGAAACAGAGAGAACCACATACCTATTTCATCAACAATGGTGTATCCATTGGAGAAACGCCCAGTAGGGCCATCGGCAAAATCAATACCATAAGGAAAATAGTTGGCTCTTGCAAAGGTCGGAAGATTATTATTATTCCCATTATCAATTAGCGAGTCTCCAAATATGAACATGGCAGGCACCATCGCCGGCCTCATTCCGCCACCTCCGCCGTACGTACTCCCATTTTGGCCGGTAGCCGCCGCGGCCAGCATAATTACCATTACCAAAACAGCCAACCACATTGATGATAACCTCAACTCAGCCATGGATTATGATTCTCTTTTTTTATCACTTAACTGAGAAAGAGAAAAGGATTTGAATTTATAGGTTGAAGAAAGCGGTGGGTTTTGCAGAAGAAATAAATGAACTCATCTGTCCTTTCCTTTGCATGGAAGCAATTAATTTGAGTTCATCTTGTGCTAGTCAACTTGGCTACCTTATATATAGGCATGTTGTGACACCGGGAATGGTGCACTCGAAGGAAGCGCGGATAATGAGTGACTCTTGACAAACTTTTAGACAAAAGAATATATGAACCACGAACCAACGTCACATCAAAATGGAGGAGATTCTTCTACGATGTAAATATAGAATTTCGTATTTAATTACACGTTCAACTAGACACCTAAACTTTGAAGATTTTGTTTATTTAATTACTCTCTATTTTAAAAAGTTCTCAATACATCTATGAACTTCATTCTTGATAGGACCCAAGTAGTATATTAACTACTCACTAGGATTACCTCCAAGACAATCAACCAATTAACGGACAGTAATCAACCAGAAAATTTAGAATTCTAAAAATGCAAAAACACGCACGATTTATACGTGGAAAACCCCTTCGATGTGAAGAGTAAAAACCACGGGACTTGTGAGGAGTCCACCCTTGTCACCTTCTCTTATTATGATAAAATTGAGGAAAAAAGAATCCAAATCAGTCATACAAAGATTCACAACCCACCAATACTTTCATACCTAAGAGATCAACACAAAAGAGATAAAGAAGATGAAAATATCTCCAGTTTTACAGGTTCTGTCCAGCAGCGATTACGAACAAACCATAGCTCAAAACGACAATCCAACCGTTCAAACCGAGGCCCTATGTGTCCCCAACTGGCTGACCAAATTTCATAAAATCCAACGGTTAAACCTTCAGCAGTCGACAAATTTGTGAACGTTGTCGCTGAAAATCCGAACTGCACTGCTCTCCCTGCTTCTCTCCGTTTTTCTGTGTATTTTTCTGTATTTTTCTTGCTGCTATCTTGCTTAGGTCATCCCATATCAAAGGAAAAAAACCCTAGGCTTACAAGACAAGTCCACTCATTTAACCCCAATTGGGCTAAACACATAACCCGACATATTGGGCTCATAAACAAAGTTTAAAAATAAGGGATATCCTTAGAAATGGCCAAAAATTACAAGATATTTTTTAAAAATGGTCAAACCGGATTTTTTAATGAAAAATGGCCAAAGCGGTTTTCTAACCTATTTTCGTGGGATTGGAACTTCCATTTTTACATTCCCCACGTCTCTCCTATATTTGTGCACTTATCTGATGATATTAAAAAAAAAAATGAAAATCTGTAACCTCCAATTCCATGAATAAGGAATGATAGTTACAGAATTAATCCTCTTTGTCTTCCCAAAATATACGTTTTTTTGGCTTTGGTTTTCCAGAATTTACAGCATCAATTCTCTCTCTTCATTTTCTTATTAAAATGGTGGGTCCTAGCTTCGGTTAGATTATCCTATTTGTAAGGAAAAAATAGTTTATATCTATATAAACCAAAAAGTTAGAAGAGAATCGAAGCATGCATACCCTAGAATGTCGACACAACCTCTTCGAGCTTCTGAATGTTCCCTCGAATATCTGTGTAAATACAGTGTAAATCTGTCGAGGGGTTTGAGAATCGGGTTAGGAGAAGAAGCTTGAAGGAGAATGAGTTTATTTGCGGAGAAGAATCGATTGAAGCTTGAAGGAGATTGATGGGTTTTCGAAGAAGGGTTTCGAAGAAGAAGCTCAATCGGTTTGGGTTTTTTTCTTTTGCCAAACGGTAAGCACTCCTTTTTTGGTTTGGAATGGGGTTTTCGAAGGAGGGTTTTCCAAGAAGAATGTGAAGAGTTTGAGCCTTTTCTTTTTTATTTTTTGAAATGGGATGCGAAAAATTCAGGTGATGGATGCCAAATGCAATGAGATTCATTTTCATCTAAATTTCTTTAAATTAATTTTCATCTACAATGATATTATTGTTTTCAAATTATACTTTGTTTTGATTTGATGTTTTAGGTGCAAATCAAAATGATGGATGTCAAATGATAGATATTACTAGCATTTTAAAATAGATGCATGCATGAGATTGTTCTTCAATTTCTTCATTTTGCATATGAATCCTAGTTGCAACAGGTCAGTTCTTTATTTTTTCCAATATACTGTGTTTTTTGTTCTCTCCTATTTTTTCTCTCTGATTTGAATTTAAATCTTTTGTATTAAATTTAAGTTCCAGATTTATATTTTTTTTATCTTGAAAGTTTGTTATTGATTTACCCATTGAATTAATCTCTAACAAAGCAAGATTTTCTCCCTTGTTTATAGTGTATTTTATTTTTTTTCCAATATATTGTGTTTTTTGTTCTCTCTTATTTTTTCTCTCTGATTTGAATTTAAATCTTTTGTTTTAAATTTAAGTTCCCAGATTTATATTTTTTTATTTTGAAAGTTTGTTATTGATTTACCCATTGAATTAATTTGTAACGAAGCTAGATTTTCTCCCTTGTTTATAGTGTATTTTGGTTTAATTTATTTTTGAATTAAGATTTGGGGCAGGGGTATTTCTGTCCATTTTGTTGTAAAAAAAAATTACTAAAATTAGTTTTTGGGCATTTTTCAGATTGTAAACACAAATGACCTTTAATGGTCATTTATCTTGTTGCCCCTAAAAATAAACTTTTGCTTGTGCAACAAGTGGGCTGGACACCCACAACAATCCTTGTGTTCATTTAAAATCTCTAAACTCTGAAATGATTCTAATAGACCTTTTAATCTTTCAATTTTGTATATAATAGTTAGATCTTTGTTGTTAATTGATCCACTAATTCATCTTTCATGCTACCAATGTATTTGAACGTCGAAATCAACCAGTAGAGACATTATTAAACAAAAAGTTAAAAGTTCAAGAAACTATTATAACTTTTTTTTTTTTTTAATAATATAGAGACTAGATAGAGACATAATTTTGAAAGTACGAAAATCTAACTTAACAAAATGTGAGAAAAGAAACACGGGTATGAATGTTTAGAAACCAAACTAACTTCATAGTTATGTGTATTTGGCTCTCAATAGTATAAATCAACTAACTCCTAGGAAGCAAGCGGGTTGAAAAATATCATTTTAGAGATAAAAAAAAATTATTTGGTTCCTAGCTAATTCAATTTCATCAACGAAGTTTTCCAAGTTTCAATTTTATGTATTAAAACTTTTCATTCAAAAGATCCATATAAATAACAGTATTGAAGTTCTAATACTTCACATTAATTAATTAATTAATTAATCATATATATATATATTTAAAATTTTCTATGCATGACATTTTTTGAAGGTGAAATATCCACCCAACCCTACATAATTTAAGTACTCGAAAAGAAGACCCTATAATTTAAAAAAGGACAGTTGCATAGATGACAAATTGGACCAAATTAATAGCAAATATAGCACAGTTGCAAACTAATTGCATATTATAGCAAAATTAATTGTACAAGACCAAAAAGTTGTCATCAGATTCTATTTGTGTCTATCACTGATAGACTCTGATTATTTAAAATCTATCAGTGTCTATCGCTGATAGACTCCAATTAATCAAAATCTATCAGTGACTATCACTGATAAACTTATTTCGAGTAACCGGAGTCTATCAGCGATAGACACTGATAGACTCTGAATAATCGGAGTTTATCAATAGACTGATAGATTCTGATTGATCAGAGTCTATTGCTGATAAATTTTGATAATCGAAGTCTATCAGATATATTCTAACTAACCAGAGTCTATAAGTGTCTATCAGTAATATACTATGATAAATTTTTCTATATTTGCATTTTTTTTACAATGTGCTATATTTGCAATTATATAATTTTTATTTGCCATCCATTGCAAATTCTCTTTAAAAAACTCAATCCGTGGTGTTTAAAAAAATAATAATTAAAGAAAAACCATGAATAATATTATCAATGAAGCATAAAATAGGAAGTCAAGGTTTCTCCTCTTTAACATCATTTAACATCATTCATGTCATATAGTAAAGATGTAGATTAAAGGTAACTAGTTTTAAAAATGATAAAAAGTTGAAAAACTCTTTTGATCCTCGAACTTTGACGATAAAAGTAACAATTTAGTTCCTAAACTTGAATTCAAACGGATTCAAACCCAGTGTACTTTTGATTTTGTAACAATTTAGTCATTGAATTTTAGTATGTAACAATTTTGTCCCTATATATACTTTCAAATTTGTAATGATTTAATCCCTCGTCATGAAAATTTCATCAAAATTAAGTGTCAATTGTTAATTATGTAACGACCCTAGTCTTTCTAGTTTATACATTTACATTCGTTCAAGGATTAGAATGTTACTTCCATCAAAGTTTATAGACCAAAAACATTTTTAAACTAGAAATAAAATTATACACCACCATAAAAGTTACGTTCATATTCTTTGCGATATAATATTTCAAAAAGTATTGAAAATAACATTGTGAAAGATTGGGCCAAAGCTAATATTTGGTTGTATTGGGAACTAGGGAATGCCAAATTCAATAAGGAGAGGATGTGGCATGCGTTGGTGACGTTGAGAGTTGAAATAATCCAAGTTCCCAATCCACAAGAAGTCAACTAGCTGAGGATGTATTAAATTCATGGACTTAATTAGAACAAAAGGTTTGGTTTGAACTTGAATTCTTCCTTTTATTAAGACCAAATGCATCAAAAACAGCCGTCCTACATGAGAAAGAATGGAGCTAGGTTGAACTACAGTCAACTATTTGACTAAAAAGCAATAAGTTTTCAAGCCCACCACGTTAGCCAACTCCCGAGCTTAATTAGCGAGAGGATTTCATGGGCAACAAGTGCGATCTTCGAGGTCAACGAAGGCGAAGTTATTGTTTGTGTAAAGTGAACTCAAGAATGAACCATTTCAAGATTAGGGTGAGAAAGATTCTAGACTTCATGCAGGATTATGACAAACTAACTATACAAACTAGGGCTGACAAAAAAACACGCGCTGTTGAGAAATCCCCGGTTTGATCGAGTATGTATTAGATTATATGGACTTCCATCTCAAAACCAATTGACATGAGTGGAGTGACCTTTGTAGCTTATATATTGTGAGGTCTCCACTAATCTTTTCAATGTGGGATCCTCAACCGTATGGAGGTCAAACCGGGGGTAACATTCGAGTTCCCGATCGGGGACAGAGCGAGGATGGGAAGATTATATATCCTCGCCCCGACCCCGACTCCCGACCCCTCGCCGTTTAATTTTTAATAAATTTTAATAAATATTTAATATTAATAATATATATTATGAATAAGAATAAAAATATTATACATATATTTTTCAAAAAAAAAAATATTATACATATAAAATAGAAATAAGGGAGGAGCCCAATAAGACAATAGTAGCCCACTCTTTAGCCCAAGCCCAACACATTTTTTGTTTTTTTAATAATAAGAAAATTAAAGTAAATGTAATCTTCCTCCACAATCACACACCACAAACCCTAGTTTTTTGGAACTTCCCTCTCAAGTCTCAAGTCAATACCTGTCGCCACCTCCTCGTTGCCAGCGAAAGTTGCCACCGCTGCTAGTATGTGATTTTCTTTAACTTCCCTTTTTCTTTTTTTGGAACTTCCCTCTGTTTTTCGGGTGTATGTGTTTTTCTTTTCTTTTTTTTTTCAAATCAGCTTCAAGATTCAATGTTTGGTTAGTTAGAATGAATCTGTCTGTTTGGTGAAAGTTTCCTTTTTTTTTTTCTTCAAATGGTCGACAGAGGCAGCAGTGCACATCCACGCAACCACTAAACAGAGCAGGTTGTGAGCAATGTTATTAAAATCGTACGTTTCACGATTTGAATCGTACGATTCAACTCGAAACGGGAGGAAAACGATTCAGAACGTGGTTTTTAATCGAAAATTTCATGTCTCGTGCGATTCACGTTTCTGAATCATGAGAATCGTGGTTGAATGAAACGTTTTGATTCAAAAATTAATAAACCTATTTTTTTTTTTTTTTTTGCAAAATACCTACGATTTGAAGAAGACGGAGCATGGAGAAGAAGTTCGTACGGCGGAGCGGAGAAGAAACCCCTCGCGAAGAAGGAGCAAGTGTAAAAGGTTGATGGATAACTTCGAAGATGAAGATGATGTTGAGAGCAAAGTTGAAGGAGACGAAGACGAAGCGAGAAGAAACTTATGGCAAGTTGAAGAAGACGAAGCGTGGCTGGTTGGAGCAAGTTGAAGAAGACGAAGCGTGGCTTTTTTAGTGAAGAAGACGAAGAGACGGAAATTAAATGGGAAGAAAGAGAGGTTAAAGAAAAGAAACAAAAAAAAAAAGCTGGAAAAACCTTTTCGGTGCCTATTTAGTGAGAAGAAAGAGAGGGTTAAAAGAAAAGACAGCTGGATTTTCAAAAAAGAAAAAAGAAATTAGAAACCTAGAAACGTGTGAACAGAAGGAAATGAAATTAGGTGGGAAGAAAGAGAATATGATAAATGTGCCCTTTCATGTTCTTTCTTTTTTTTTCAAATGACTAATTCTCCCTCCAAAGTGAAGTTTTTTTTTTTTTTTTTTTTTTTTTTTTTTTTTTTTTTTTTTTTATCATTATAAAGATAAGAATTCTCCCTCCAAATGGTATTTTGAACTTTGAAGTTAATTTATGTTTTCATGTTTGGCTATTTATTTCTCTATTATAAGCTATGCTATATTTATTTATATTTAAATATTGCTTATCAAATTAAAACTTACGATACACGATACACTAAAATTTGATTTCAATACGTGTTCCGTTTTACGATTTAACAACCTTGGTTGTGAGTTTTTGGAGAGTTTTTTTTTTAGTTCACACTGTGTTATGAACTTTTAGAGTTGTTTAGTTCAATAAAAATACTTTTGGGGTTGTATTATGAAATTGAACTTTTGGGGACCTAGGGTTGTTTTTTTTACTTCACAACCACATCATTTTTTTTGGTTTAGGTTTTAGGAAGTTCAAATGACTCCATCGTCCATATGCTTTTAGATAGGTTTTGTAACGATCCGACTTCTTACCTGAACCTATTCGGGACCGTTACCTCATGCATGCTATGAAGGCCTTTTTAAATAAAACATTTTAGCACAAAAACTCTAATTCAAGTGAAAACCTCAAAATAAATCTTTATTCGGGATGCCATATTAAAAAAAAAAACAACAAAAGTTCTCAAGTAAAACACCAAACCATAAGAAACAAGGCCTCTAAAAATTTACAAAATAGGTTCATAAGGCTTAAAGAATCTAAAAAGTTGATAAAGCGAAAGTAAAAAAAATAATGATTTCATGGTTTTTCTAGTCTCCCCTGGTTGCCTAGCAATTCCAGTCAATCGTCCTTGAATGCCCCTGCCTTTACCTGAAAAAAAAAAAAACATTCACAGAAAGAATGAGTATTTAAAATACTCAGTAAGTAACCTCACTATTGGAGTCAGGGTATGCAAACACATACATCATGGTTCATGTTTTTTCTAGTACTCATGTTGTTGGGTTTTATGCCCTAAAACTCGTAGATAGTAAATGTAACATTTGACCGAACATTAATAAAATGATGTATTATTCATTTATTTTGTTTGTATTGAGTAATCTTGTCTTATTAACCCTAATCCAATAAACTAAACATCCTAAGCTGTTAGTATGAGGCTTGAACTAGTATGTGGGGACGTACAGGGATCACTATTCAAGATACAGCCTAAAGGGTCTATAGTATAGGGATAAGGCTGGGTACACTATCCTAGTGACACTATGGATACGACCCGCTTTGTATTATGATACAAACGCAATGATCCAACGCGTCCGTGTAGTGGACATGTGAGTGGGGGTATCCTATGCAATGAGTTTGCATAAGACCAGACCGCGAAATAGTTAACCACTAGCTCTAACACTGTTAGCGAGTTAGGTTTCTATTTCACAAGGATGACCTAGGCAACTTGGTCTCAATCCTAAGTGGGTTATGGACTCCTGTTCACGAGGGATTGTCCTTTGATTTGTATGGGTGAGAGTGGCCTGCATGCCGACTCAATAAGCCTACCATTTTGGGGACAAAACCGAGTGGGGAGCTGGAAACATAATCACACAAAATGAAATTCACTCCTTCCTGACTCTAGGGTAAGTAGAGGTGTGTTTCCTTAAGTGGTGTCTCCGGGTCTTGAACAATGGGCCCTGCCCTCTCTGTGGCACGAGAGGGACTTCTGTTTGTTGGTTGGACCTCAAACAAATTGTTCATTAGAGGAGCATTGGGACTTAAGGATAAAGAGGTAACCCAGGGGTAAAACAATAATTTGACCTAGCTGGGGTACGAATACACGTGAAGGACTGACTTGCTGTTATTGGTCGATATCCGTGGACACAGAAATATATCTGCAGTGAGAAGAGTGCAGCTATGGTTTTATAGTGGAGTGAACCACAGTTAACGAACGTTGATTAACTTGGTTAATGAGTTTAGCCAATTAATCTCATATCGTTGGAGCTTTTGATCTGTAGGTCCATTAGGTCCCACTGGTAGCTCACTTAGGGCGTTGAGGTAATTTTCTAATTGAGAATTGAATATTCGAAGGGGTTGGAATATTAAGTTTAAAATATGAATTAGATTCATATTAAAACTATAGGTTAAAATTAATGTGCATTGGATGCACATTAATACTATAGGTTATATGAGAGAGATATAATTAAATATATGATATTTAATTATAGTATTAATTAATTGTAGAATTATTTGATCGTTTGTTTTAATTTAATTTAATTAAATTTGATTTAATTGAATTGCATTAAAACTATAGGTTATGTGGGAATATTTATATAAATATGACGATTTATATAAATAATAATTAAATTAATTTTTAATTTAATTAAATGATTAATAATTAATAATTAATTATTAATTAATTATTTTCCTTATACTGTTAGCTGTACAAAACGTGGTCTCCCACTTACCTAGGGCTACACGATTGAAGGAAACAGTTAAGGAAAGGGGGTTATTTCATCCGTTGAGTTAAAAAACTCTGATTCCTTCGATCAATTGTCTCTCTCATTCAGTAGCTCTCTCTCGTTTTTCTCAAACAAAACACAGAGAAGTTTGGTTCTCATTCCCTTAGAGAAAAGTTTCTCCCACAAGCCTCTCAACCAAAAATCTTGTGAGAGAATATCAGTGTCTCCATCATGGTGGTGTTCGTGGGTGAATTTTCCAGCAAAGAAAAAGTTCGTGTTGCTGTTTTTCCAAGGATCAATATCAAGGAGTTGGTGAAACGTTCGAGACTTCAAGCGAAAGTAAGTTCTCTTTGATCTTTGATCAATAGGGTCATATCTAGATTAGATCTAGGTAATTTTTCCATAAATTACAACATTTTTTATAGCTTTATACAGTGATTTAAAATATATGATTTTACTGCAGTATGGTTTTTGCCAACGTATTGGTATTCCGATCGTTGTTTAATTCGATTTGGTCCTCTGATATTTTCCGCTGCGTTAGGGATTTTAACCCTACACATGTTTCATGCATCTCTAGTGGGACCCTATTCCTCTTTCTTCTTACTTTGAATTTATTTTAAGGTCTTCCTTTGTTCCTTTATTTTAAGGTAAGTAGGCATCTTCTAGATAATGCGCCCCATTTAATAATCAGTTGGCACCTAATTAGTGGGGTCGAATCTCGCCTACAGTTAACTCGGGTTCCTCTTCCAACTAAGAGATACAGTAGACATCCTCTAGAGAATACACCTCATCTAATAGTCAGTTGGCACCTATTAGTAGGGTCAAATCTCGCATAGTGTACCTCAGGTTCCTCTAGATGTACATCAACTTCCTCTAAGGATAATTGCCATGAACATGGTTCTTTTAATATCATGAAACATACATATGCATGGGGTCCCATAACAAAACATCATACATTCAGGTAATGCAACATCCTCAATCATGTATAAATACAAGATTTCATAGTCTTTCCTCTAAAGTTAAATCATGGTCTACAATTCAATAAATTCATGGTTCGTGTATTGATAGTGCGCATAGCGAGCTATTTTCCCGGTAAAATATAGTTAGTCTTTGAGTACTATTTGGCTGATTTATGCATTTTAATGTATATTTTGTAGGAAATTAAGTTGTGGAATAAATTGGAGAAATTGGAATCGATCAGGTGTTCGGGAACTAAAGAAGAGCAAAGGAAGAGAAAATAATCAAGTTGGAAGCTTAATAAAAGAGGCAAACCCGAGAGGTAGAGTCGAGACACTGCCTCCTTAGCGTCTTGATGCTACACAATTTCCTAATATGAATATGGCGGTAAACAGGACAGTGTCGCGTACTATCAACAAATTTCCTATAAATACATCTTATTCTTGTAGGGTCAATGGGGTCCATTTGGTTAGATTTTAACCCTAATTTTTGACTAGAGAGACCTTCTGTGGGAGCTGAAGCAAGGCCAAGGAGTGGGAACCGAGCTTGAAGACATGGAGATCGTGACTGGGACGTGTCGGTTTCAACGGATTCAAGAGTTTTCCTTTTCTTTCTCTTACCTTTTGTTGTTTTTATGACTTTTCTTTCAATTAGTGTTTGTAGTTTCAAGACTATGAGTTGCTAGTTGTTTGTCTTAGGGATTGATGTAGTTATTTAGTTTGTTGGGTTGATTTTTGGTATGAATGTGCTTTTGTTTTATTCATGCAATTATGTTATAATGCATTTGATTAATTGACCATTGATTGAATGTGATTTAGTGTTGAATCTAACTTGGGAGAGAGGATTTAGCTTAGACCCTAATTGCATAACTTAACTAGAATTCTAAGATCGGGAGATCTAGAATCACTTTAGAAGTTGTTGAAAGAATTAAGCCCAAAGCCTTGCATGTTAATGAACTTAGATTGGAATATCAAGTTTGTTGTATGCATGAGAATCAATGATGCTCGGGAGAGATAGTTGTGATTTACGGTTCCGAGACTTGTAAAATAATTGTACGCTAAATTCATCCCATTGATTAATCCTCAATCTCAAATAATGAAATCAATTCCCTAAGAGTCTTTCCATTTGAGTCTCCACTTTTATTTTATGATTTTTGTCTTTAGATTTATCTTTTGCATTAAGTTTTGCTCTCTAAATAAAATTGGACAAGATTATTCTCGGTAATTAATTAACTAGAAAACCAATCCAGAGGACGACACTCATTTTACACGAAAACACTATATTATTACTTGACCTGTACACTTGCGGTATGCAAATCGCGCAACATGTATCATGCTTATCATTCATCAAATCATACAAATAACATTGCAAAAATTCATGCAGGGTCTATCCTATCAGCACACCTTCTCAACCTAGCCTAAGCATTCTAGTAGTAAAGCCACTTACCTTGGCTTATTTAGATCTTGATTTATTCTACCCCAATCAACTCGATAAGAATGCCAACCATTACCTCTACTAAACAGTTTGGCTCTACCAATGAAGGTTTCAAAATGAGGAGAATTTAATTTAATAACTCACTAAAAACCAACTTGGTCTAAAGAGGTTGAAACTCACCCAAGGAGGACTTAAAGCTTACTGGACGAGACCTTAGCTTGGTAAAATTGTGCAATACCGAAGTCGAAATTTGTTGGATAAAGCTACAATAAACTCAATTGTCATGGGTAGTTTTCGAGTGCTAACACAAACGCTAATGGAGGCTTAAATCAAGAAGAAACTTACCCAATTTGATGAACCCATCTACTGGAGAACACTCCAAATTAGCGAGATTTCGCATAAATGACGTCGGGATCAATGGAGTGGTTAGCCTACTATAAGTTATGGGCATTATGGATAACTTCAAATACCAACATAATTGAAAAATTTTGGACTCAATCGATGAAGAATAACTCACCAAATTGTTGTTTTTCCTTGTTGGACTGGTTCTATTTCAATCCACTTTGAAGGTTTGGGCTTCGTTTGCTTGAGGGACCTTAAATCAAAGATCGAGCTTTAATGGGCATATGATTAAAACATTGAAATCAGCCCAAATTTAGGTAGATCTTGCTGTAAATTTCACTTACCCACGGTGAGCTCACTAGAATACAAAAATCCATGCTGCAACACACAATGAAAATGAACCGAAGCCACTGAAACATGTAGAAACGTTGCTGCTTGCATTGGGAGGTGCTGTATTAATTGGATCTACTACTTGATCGTCGAGGAGAGACGTTGGGAGTTAAGCAAAGCTCGTGCTGAAGTGGAAGCTCACCGGAGATCGAAGGAAGTGTCGAAAACCCGTTAGAAACATTGTTGTTCGTGTGGTTTGCTAGTACCGGAGGGAAAACATGTCGTTGGGCATGCCAGCGGGCTTGTTGCTGGGACGGATGGTGGCTGGAGGTGGAAGGAGAGAGTGACGGTGAGAGAAGAATAGGGATGGATAGTTAAGGTCTAAAAAAACCAAGAAGATGGAGAATGAGGCTAAAAATCATGAATGAGGAGAAGAGAATGAAGAAGATGAAGGGTCCTTGTGCTGCGTGCGAGTTAAAAGTAAATGTTAGGGTTTGGCTTAGCTCATTCTCCATTTAATTACAAGAATGCCATCAAGCTTAATTAAATTCAAATCCAATAAACCCAATTCAATTTAATTATTCATCCACACTAATTACATGAAATTAACCCCAAGTAACCCCTCTAATTCAATTTAAATAGTTGAAGCTTGCTCAATTAACTTATAATTGGAGGCATAAATGGTTACCTAAAGATCGCGAAGTTATAGGTTTTTAGGAAATTTAATGTTGGATGGGAGTTTATTTCATATGCGATGTTGTGCTCATATTTTGAATTTGATTGTGACAGATGGATTAACAGTAATAGGGGATGGTATTGAAAGAGTTCGTAATAGTGTTTCTTTTTTGACAAATACATCAAAGAAATTAGAAAAGTTTGAAGAAACTGAATGTTCACATTGGGAGGAAGTTAGCACTTGATTGTCATACTAGATGGAATTCTTCGTAGTTCATGTTAGCTATAGCTTTGGATTATAAGATTGTTTTTCCTCAATTAAAACAATTAGAGCCAAAATTGAGGATATTGGCAAAGGGGATATGTGAAAAATTGAGGATATTTCATCATGTGACTGAAATACTTTATGGATCCAAATATCCTACAACAAATCTCTTTTTTCCAAAAATTTGTCAATTGAAATTGATTATTTCTAAATGGACTAAATCTAGCTTTGAGGAGATAAGAGTTATGGCCGGCTACAAACATGATTACAAAATTTTAGAAGTATTGGAAGACAACTCATTGGGTAATGGTCATAGCAGCAAATTTTAGATCCACGTTAAAAGATGAAATTGGTTGAGTTTTACTTCCCTCGAATTTATTGAGATTGTTATTTTATTGAGGTGTAGAGGATAAAAAAACTTTGTTCAGATTTGGAGAAAGAATATCACATGAAGTGTGTGGATAGAGGTGGTGCTTCTCATAATCTTGATCATTCCAGAAATTTAGATAAAGTACCAACTATGGAAGAGTTTGGAGATGATTTCAATGATTATGGTTTGTTCGTTTCAAGTTCTAATACAATGAATCAGAAGCTGCAATTTGATGCATATTTAGAGGAACCTGTTTGACCCTGATCATCTGATTTTGAAATTCATAGTTGGTGGAAATTGAACGGAGTCAAACTTCCAATTTTACAAGAAATTACTAGAGATATATTATCAATCTCATTATCAACCGTTGCATCAGAGTCTGCATTTAGCACCTGTGGTAGAATTGTGAGCCCACATCGCAATAGACTTCATCCAAAAACATTAGAGGCTTTGATGTTCGCTTAAAATTGGATTATAACAGAAGTTTTGACAGGTATATGTTTATGTTATTTAATATATTAATCATTACTCTCTTGCATGTTAAATGTGTGAAAAATGAAGGTTCTGTGAAGGGACGACTTGTCGAAGGTCGAACTCATATAAAATTTATAAACTCCAAACACTAAACTATACTTTGCAGTAGTAGGGGTCGGGTCGTCCACAAGGAGTGGCAGTTGGTAATTACCTTCCAATTATTTTGAGGAAATTAAATGAAGGAAATTAAAGGCGGAAATTTAATCTTATAGACCATTCAAGCCATTACTTGAACTTGATCCAATCTTATGTCACTACATAAAGTTAAAGTTTTCATAACATAGTTTGGGGTTCTTAGTTTATTGGATTTGTGGTTATTTAGGCAAGACTAATCAGTATAGAATCAATAACGCTTTATTTAAATGAAATAACTCTTTATTATCAAACAATCAAGTTTTACATTTACTATCTACGAGTTTTAGGGCATAAAACCCAACATCCCCCTGCTAGCTCATAAAGGGTAATTGAGAACAATTAGTCTTGAAAGAAATTTGAATAGTTCAAAATCCATTATAGGAAATCAAGTTAATTATATGAGATACAATTAATATAATGTATGTGATACATTATAATATAAAGTTTAATTTGAGATTAAACTTTATTAATTGAGAGAAATACAATTAAATATGATTTACTTGTAGGCATAAATTAAATATGAGATATTTAATTTAGTAATTAATTAATTGGAGAGTTAATTAATTATTGGGAAAAATACACTATTAGTCCCTGAAGTTTGGGTTAGGTTTCATTTTGGTCCTTGAGGTTTCAAACTCAACAATTTAGTCCCTGAGGTTTGGTTTTAGTTTCATTTTAGTCCCTCCATCCATTTTTCCGTGAAAAACTAACGGTGAGCTAACATGACATTTTTTTTTATTAAAAAAAATTATATTTGATTTTTTTAAATATAAATATATTAAAAATAATAAAATATTATTATTTTATAAACTTTTATAATTTCTTTCTCTCTCTTTCTTCTTTTTCTTCTTCTTCAACTTCGGTCGTTGACCGACGACCGGCCGTTGCCGACGAAGTTTTTTTTTTCTCTCTCTCTTTTCTTCCCTTTCTCTACCTTTTTCTTTTTTCTTTTCTTTTTTTTTTATTTTAATAAAAAAGAGGGAGAGCGAGGAGACCTCCTCCTCCCTTTCCAATGCCAACAACGGGAGGGAGGGCAGTTGTGCCCTCAAAACTGAGATAGGGAAATTAGAGAGATAGGGAGAGAGATCGTACGAAGGAGGGCAGCTCGAATAAGAAAGAAAACCCACCGTGAAACACGACAAAACCCCCCTCCAAACTGTTGTTGTGCTATCGCCGTCGTGGGTCCCGTGCTTGTCGAAGAACGCCTAGAGATGTCGAGGGTCCCGTGCACCGGAGAACGCCTGAAAACGCCCAGATCTGAAATGAAACCCATTCAGATTCCGCTGGAACCTGAAAAATGGAGTAGAGAAGAAGCATGTCTCGTCGATCTACTTGTGCTAGTCTAAAACCAAAATCTGCTTCGCTGGTGGATCTGCTCGTGCTCGCTAGGAGAGATAAGATGAAGAGAGGGAGAGATGAAAGAGAAATAAATAAGAAAAAAAAGAAAAAGAAAAAAATAAACGACTCCGACGGCGATTGGGCACGACTTGAAGAAGAAGACGACTTGAACGAAGACTTGAAAAAAAAGAAGGAAAAGAACAGAGAAGAAAAGAATAAAAAATATATTTTTTATTAATTTAATATTATTTTTATTTTAAAAATTAACAAAATTATTTTTTAAAATAAAAAACAGGTGCCACATCAGCAAACCGTTAGTTTTTAATGGAAAAATGGATGGAGGGACCAAAATGAAACAAAATTCATACCTCAGGGACTAAAATGTCGAGTTTGAAAACTTAGAGACCAAAATGAAACCTAACCCAAAACTCAAGGACCAAAAGTGTATTGGAGATGTTCATTTAAATATTATTTAAATGAAATTAATTAAACTTGATTTAATTAATTGTTTTTTTTTTAGAAAATTTGATTTAATTAATTGTTGATTTAATTAATTAATTATTATTAATTAATTAAATAAATCTCCATCCTATTACGATTGGGAAAGTAATTAATTATTAATTAATTAAATCCTTATCCTATTATGACTAGGAAAAGGGGTATGACATTCTATATAAAACACAAAATGTCTTCTCAATTGATAACTAAAGACTTTGCTCTCAAGCAAAAATTTCTCTTCTAAGAATTTTCACAACATTCTAGTGAAATTCTTTTCCAAAAATTCAAGAACACCAAGTCCCACAACCTGGTTCCTAGTTCAGAGATATAACAGTGGAAGATCTCGGTGGTAGTGTCCCTACTATGATCATACTGTTCTTGGTGGAATTCATTGAAGAAAGTCTTAAACAAGTATTTCATTCTTTCAATTATTAGATTTAGATCTAATGCATGTTTAGCCTAGTTTATATATAGAATTGTACTGTATGATTTGCTAATGTACTGGTATTTTAGAAAACTTAATTAAAATACGAATCGGTCCTATACGCTTCCACTGGGAATTTAGGAATTTCAATCTTTCACATCCTCCTCCAACTGAATCGTATGCATGTAGGTGGCTGGGTTGATTCCACTAATGTCGGCCAAGGTCCATCCAATAGCTTTCTTATGCTCCCTCAACACGTTCAACAGTCGTTCCTCCTATTCTGCAGTTAACTTTTTAGAAATAATAATAGGTAAAGTATTACTTTTTCCTAGATATGTGTATTTCAGGTGCTCAGGTAATGCTATCAACTCCAATTTGGGTGTCTGCATAATAGAGGGTAACATTTCACTAGAAGTAACAGAAATACCAAGATCAAAAGAAATAGAATCAGGGGAAGAATCAGGAACCAACTCCCTTGTCTCATCAATATCATCATCTTGGGTATCCTGTTCAAGCCCATGTTAATTTTATCATTAACAACAACATCCTGCACTACAAAATCAACTACCTCAATTTGGTAAAGGGAAGCAGAAGTATCAGGATACTTAACAATCTTAGGTATACTAACTTTAACAATCTCCTCCCGATACTCTAAAGACAATACATCCCTATGAAGATTCATCATGGTCTTAGCAGATTTCACAAATGGTATCCCCAACAAAATAGATGCAGCACTAGGGAAAAATCTCTATCAATATGCACAACATAAAAATCACCCAAACTATGCAAGACATATCAAAGAAATTTTTTAAAAATGCTCCCTTTTGGGACACTCATGATTACAACTCATCGAAAGCTAAAAATTTTTGAAAAAATTGAGCCTATCCTAGAAAATCATCATTACATAAACACACAAATATACAACAAGCAAGCATGCAAGGCAATCAATAAGCACAAATGTTGGCGCGACGCACAGATGCTCAGGGCCCAACATAAAACATAATACCCCACCCCCAACCTAAAATTTTACATTGTCCTCAATGTAACAAACATGAAAAACAGGGGACAAATGTAATATAGGGGAGAAGAAGAAACTTTCCTAAAATCAAGCGCATGGGTGGAAAGTATTGATTATGCACAAACGTAAGCTTGCTTCAGCGTCGCCAACCTAAAAAGAAACAAAAACAACTAACAAAAATGAGAAGCAACCTATCTAAAATAAATTGAAACTAAGAAAAAGAAATGACAAAAAATGAAAGAAAGCAATAAATTTTTTGCTCTCTGGGCTAGCTCCCAGAAGCGCAAATATTTAACGTCGCTTGCTGGTGCGGCAGAGGCTGAATGATGGATGTGAGATAAGATGATAAATAATAATAATAAAGATAATTCAGCCAACTGATGGAAGAGATTGTCGAGGTGTCTTACCAAATAAATTTATAATCCTCAACCTCTAAAGCTAACTTGTAGCAATAGCGGCCGGGGTCGATCACAGGGAGTCTATGCAAGCAAATCTTTAATTCCTTAATTGTTTTAAGTAACAAAAATGGGGGGTTTTTATATTTGGAAAGAAAGTAAACAAGGAAAGAAAACTAATTATGGAAAATATTGCAAAAGGAAAGTAAGAGAAACAAATTAAGGAAAGAAATCAATACCTCAAAGATCATGCAACCGGGTTAGTCATGGTAAGTTCAGTTCAATTAAATCATTAATTTCACTAATGAATCAAAACAAGTTTAAGTCCGGCGTATTCCGGCAACAAACCGAGAATCATGATCCAACTATCACAAACATGCAAACACTAAGTTTGAATCTAGTTTAAACTAATTAATTGGCCGATTAATTAATCTAAACCACAATGGGATCTAGCCGAATTAATTTACATGCAACGGGCAACAAACCACAATTACAACTAATTAAATCATTTAGTTCTAGGGACGCATGTGTATAATCATAACGTTAACCTATATGCTACTAAGATTTAGCAAGTAAATTTAGAGAGGGCGCGGTCAAGGTTGTCAATCTTTCCTACCATAATCTAAACTTATAGAAAAAGAACTAAAATCACATAAACATGCTTTGATAATTCAAACAAGAAATTTCATTAAAAGAATATGAACTTACTCTTGACACTCTAGTTACATGAATGAAGAATCTAGCCTCTCATGGAACAAGAACAAGCTTGAATACATAAAGGAAAGCAAGAAAGACTAAAACTAAGAAGAATGGTGGAAAAAGGGGGAGAGAGATGGACTACAATGTTGTAGTGAATTGTGTATTGAGGGATGATTCTAAACCTACAACAAGGCCCTCTATTTATAGTGTTTCTTGGCCTTCAATTCGTGGTAGAATGGTGTTGAATTGGGTCTTCAAACAAGAAAAAATTCCAGCCAAATTAGGAAAAAATCGATTCTGGAAAACTACCTAGCGCCGAGACACTAGGACACAGCGTCGCGACGATAGGCCTTCAGATTTGGAAATTATTTTGCGAATCAACACAGCGTCGGGACGCTATGGTGGCAGCGACGCGACGCTATTCCTTCAGCTTCACTCCCAAGTCTTTTCCTTATTTGAGCAGCGTCTCAACGTTTCGCTCGTTTAAGCCCCGAATCGCTTCCAAAGCTCCGGCGAGGACCTATAGACATATTATACTCATTTTAAAGCATTTTTCGCAAGGAATTCAACTAAGATAAGCAAATTGAGAGATTCTAAGTGTATAATAAATTGGACTTATCACCAACCTTAGTGCAAGTATACAGTATCACACGTAGCAATAAAAACCTTAGAAGTATTCCAAGGGTATCGATCCCACGAGGACTAAATTGGAAACTCAGATTTGAAGAAGAAACTGCTCAAATGATTGCTTAAAGAATAGGTGATAACGAGCATAGCTAGCTATTTTTCCCTAATTAATTAAGCTAGTCTTTTATATTTAATTGGCCAAAATTATGCATCTTTGTGTTCTATTTGTAGGAATTGTGTTTCGGAGTTAAATCGAGAAATTGGAGCTAATTGGATGTTCGGGACGTAAAAAAGGCCAAAGAAACGAAGTTGGATCAAGTTAAGAGCTTATGGAATAGGGCAAGAAATTGGACCAGCGTCGAGACCCTCCAACCAGGGCGTCTCGACGCTCATATTTTTCCTTCTCTGATCAGGTGGTGAAAGGTCATAGCGTCGAGACGCTATGACCACAGCGTCGAGACACTCTCGGTTAATTTCTAAACAGAAGCTGTGTATCGCGACAACGTCACGACGCTACGCCAATTTTTCCTATAAATAGAATGCGATTAGGTCAGATTTGGGGACTTCTTTTGGGAGATTTGAAGCCGAATACAGAGAGAAAAACCCTCTTTGGAAGCTGAAGCAAGTGGTAGAGAGCGGGATTGAAGACTTTGTTCGTGGAGATCGTGACGGGGACGTGTGGTCTCGGCCACCTAGTGTTTAATCTTCTTTCCCTCTTACTTTAGTTAGTTTTAATGGCTTTTTCATGCTTAGTTTATCTTGTAACACCATGTATGAGTAGCTAAGCTTGTTACTTAGGGATTGACGTAGTCTTTTTAGTTTATGGATTGATTTATGGGTTGAATTGTGCAATTGTTTTATGTTTGCATTCTTAATTTAATGCTTTCAATTAATTGGCCATTAGTTGAATGATCCAAGTGTTGAGTCTTGCTCGGGAGAGAGGATTTAGCGTAGACTTAATTAAGATTGCATGACTAAAGTAGAAATTCTAAACTCGTGACGAAATTTAGAGTAACTTTAAAATTGGTCAAAAAGAACTAAATGCCTTGCATGTTAAAGAACTTAGATAGGGATATCAAGTTAGTTAATTTGCATGAGAATCAATTATACTCGGGAGAGGTAGTTGTGATTAAAGGTTCTTAGACTCATAAAACCATTGTGCGTTATAATTCATTCCCTAAAATCAATGCTAGATTAAATTGACGAAATCAATTCCCTAAGTATTCTCTCAATTGAATTTCACATCTTTAATTTGCATTACCTTAGTTTCTAAAATTCACTACTTTTTGGTCCCTAAATAAAATTGAACAAGAATATTCATGGTAGTTAATCTAACTTAAAAATCCAATCCAGAGGACGACACTCGATTTCACAATCACTTTATTATTACTTGACCCGTGCGCTTGCGGTAGGAAAATTCCACATCAATAGGTAACCAAAGAAATATGATTGATGATTGATTTTTAGAGAAATAAATAAAGCAAGCAAATAAATAAAAAATAGCAATAATAAACAAACGAGGTATTCAATATGGATTCATCCCAAAGGCAATAACTTTAATCATGGATTATTTAACTTAAGCCTATTCAAAGCATTGGGTCAGATTTAACTTCTATTTGGCCTTGCTCCCAAGAACCGTTAGAAGGCTAAGCGAGTACCGTTATGCACATTTCTGTGACTCGACTCCGACATAGATAATTCACGAATGCAACCTATAACTCTATAGTTGATATAGGGTGCCTTAGGCAGCTTGCCCTATACCACCGAACAATCTCTTTCGAGTTTTTTCTCCTATACCACCTTTATGAGAACCGATATCGTCTGTCCCTTTCGAGATCAAACTCACATAGCATGCAAAGTCTAAGTGATCAAGTTAAACTCAGCAAGATCAAAATGATATTCAATAAAGAATGACATGCATTGAACAACACTTAAGCAATTAAAACACTTTCAAGCTATTGAACTATAAGAGAATTCACCATATTGAACCCCTCAACGGAATTTAGCTACTCATGGTGAGATAAAGTGCAAATGAATACATTTTCATTGAAAATAAGAAGTAAAGAATACAGATAAATGAAAAGTATCAAAAACTGGAAATAATGACAGTAGCCAAATACTAGGGTTTTTCTATTTTATCCAATCCTTCTAGAGTCCGCTTAGACACTCCACTCTCACGCTTTTACAAAGTGGGAATTGGTGAAAATCCTTACAAACCCTAAGGTTTGATGTCTAACTAAGGTTAGAATTTAGTCATCTAAGAAGGACCTCAGGCATCCCTACTCATAGGCGTCAACTAGGGTTCTGTCACCACTCTCTTCTTCCAAATGAGTTCTGCTTGGATTTGACTTCGAATCACAAGCTTATATAGTGTTGAAAGTGGTTGAGGAGTTGCGAAATAGGTGCTGGAAGGTAGCCCAGTCGGTTTCGGGGTCAAAACAGCCAGTTAGGTGCGAATAAGTCTCGTTCAAAACGACCCGCGGAAGACTCGGAACTGCCTCTGTTTTTCCAGAAATGCGGTCGCATTTCTGGGTAAATTCCAACATCTCCTCTGTTTTTCTGCACAACAACAAACTTAGTCAAATTCCCTTAAAATTGAGTCTATTTAAGCACAAATGAGCACAATTTGACAAAAGTGATTCTCAACACCCTAACTTAACAACTTTAACATATTTTGAGCTCGGGAACAGTAAAATTGATCTAAACATGCAATATTTGACAAGGAAATGAGCTAAATATAAAGGTAAAATAGGTATATTGTTGACCCTTATCACTTGCTCGACATGATTCTCCTCGATTCTCATCCAAAATCGATCTCTTTGATTTTTTAGGACATCCTTTTTCTTTTTCTTCTTTTCGATCAGTCCCTGTAGAATAAAATTCAACTGGCACACGGTGTGCACAACATAAGAAAATTCAAATGAATCATCCGACATCCTAAATATGCTAAACAAAACAACTTTATTCTTAGCAACAAAATGGTCAGTGATTGGAATTACTAAGCCTAAATCATGTGAATCACTGTAGTAAAACTTTGGAGGAACAAAAAATGGTATAATAATAGCCGAAGCTACCTCAACATGTTCAACTCTTGCCTCTATTATCATGCATGATGAACCACATGTATCAGACTCATAATCTAAAGAAAATTGATGCTCAACTTCACTGGCCTCATGGTGATTTTCTATTGATTTACCTTCTTGCTGCTTGGGAATTTGGACTTCTAGTTCATGGAGAGAGGTGGCTATTTAAGTGTTCTCCTGCTCTTGAATCTGACTCAAGGCCTTGTCACGAGCTTGCATTGTGAGGAACCGAGAACTCTCTGCCATATTTGAAATTATCTCCCTCGCTTCACTAGGTGTTTTGTCAAATTGATCACCACCACTAGCTGCGTTGAGCAAACCTTTGCTCTCCTACGTCGAACTATCATAAAAGCTCTCAATCAAGGAGAACTCTGTCATTGGAAAATGAGGGCACACACATAAACAATTGAAGCATCCCAATACTCGTGAAATGCTTCCTCTGATGCTTGGGTGATGTATATGATTTCCCTAGTGACGTCAAGGTCTCCAAGAGAAAGGAGGTGACTCAAATCAGAAGCTGATAGACCTTGCATCATGCACTCGGCCATAATCCTAGCTTAGCATGTCGAGGTTATGTTGGATTTCATCGTTAAGCTCTGCAAAAAGGGAAAAAAGCACAAAAACCCAAAAGACACTAAGAATGCGCCATTCCCCAACAACGACGCCAATTTGATGGTGTCTGTCGCGAGACGTCAAATAAAATTTATATCCATGACACCAAACTACTTTCGTAGTAATAGTGGTCGGGGTTGAACACAGGGAATGGAGTCCTAATGGGAATCTAGGTTTTTGTGCAAACACGAACATGAGATTTTTGGAGATGAAAATGTGGTAAAATAAAAGGCAGGAATTATAAAGATGAAAAAATAGCGAAACAAGGAAAAATAAGGAAATCGAGATGAAAATCAATAAGAGAAGGATTGTTGAACTTGGTATTTCCTACTGAACCGTTTATGTTTTAGCTTCCTAGTTTGATCTATAATTATTTCTATGAATTTACATTTTAGTCCAACAGTGCTTCTTGGCTAATCGGATAACCCTCCTAATTAACCTGTGCATAGTTAGTGCATGTTTGGGAGTGATATTAAAATAGTCAAAATCACTTTTGTCATATTCAAAATCACTCTAAAACACGTCTTTAATAACTCAAAATTAATTTTGATGGTACAAAAATCACGTCTTAAAGTGTAAAATCAAACATAAAATTGATTTTGAATAATTAAAGGTATGTTTCAGAGTGATTTCGAACATGACAAAAGGGATTTTAAACATTTCAAAATCACTCCCAAACATGCAGTTAATCAATTAACCTGTAACCCCGACAATTAATTTGATTAACTAATTTAAATTACTCTCGCTGCCCCTCATGCATAACCCGAATCAACGCTCAAGCTATTTCTACTTAATTTAAAACAATCAATTCGATAACCCTCAAAATTGATCACCTAAATTAATTTCATTACGAATAAGGATCCAAAATTACTATGATTCATTCAAACAAATGTTCTAAATTAAAATCACAGTAATTTAATTTTCTCATGCTCGTAGGCCTATCAAGAATCTACGCTAAGAATTCAACATAGCTTAACGCTTGTTTTGCCTCAACCTAGTGGCTATCTAAAATAACAAATAAAATGCATTCAACCTACTCCCTAAGAGACGTCAATTCAAATAACATAAATCGATTGCATTGGTTTAATCAAGATACATCAGAAACTGAAATAAAAACTCATAGAAATCAGGAAATAACCATCAAACTCAGCCAAATCTAAAAAGGTTCAGCAGTCCATTACCAAATCCAGCAATACAAATGAATTAGCCACACATATCTAATGAAAAAATGAAATACACTTAAAGGAATTCATTCTAAATGGACTAAAAACCTAAAGGAACATAAAAGAATAGAGAAAACTCAAAGAAATCATAAATATAATCATAAATCTGACCTAACGGTGGACTAAAACGAAACCTATTATCTAAACTAATCGACATAGTGTCGAGACACTACACGTTCTGTCTTCCACAACTTTTCGTGGCAGTATCGAGACGCTAGGGTCAGCGTTTCGACGCTACCCTGTTTTCCAGCATTCTGCCTTCTTTTCTTTGCTTTTGTTTCGGTTTGCTTTGCTTGGGGCTCAAACCTTTGACTTCTATGTACTTCTTTTTAGGCCTGCTTCGATCAGCTCGGGTCTTCTCACCTCTTCGCCATCCATGAACATCGAGATGGCTAAAAAACGCTCCAATTAGCCCGAATTAGCACCAATTTGTGTGATTCGCTCCCAATGCCACCAATGCTCGAATTAGTTGAAAATAAGACATTTAAACCATAAAATAATTCTAACAAGATTAGATTAGCAATAATAAGATAGCACGAATTAGGTGCTATCAATAAACTAATTTGGAATCCAATATGTTTATAAGCTACAGAGTTTAATCATTAAATAATAAACATCGAAAATTAATTTTAATAATTTTTTTTTTTTGCGACAAGGACTAAATTGTTACTCACTAATAGTTCATGGACTAAATTGTTACAAAATTGAAAGTACAGGGACTAAATCGTTACAAATTAAAGTTCAAAAACCAAATTATTACTTTCATGAAAGTTCAGAGACCAAAAATAATTTTTAACGTATTATGAATTCACAACTAAACCCATTGAATTAAAACAAATACTAAACTTAACGAAAACACGAACATAACTATCCAAACTAAACTTAACTTAAGTTTGCAGTGCCATGAATATTACATGAACATAACTACCAAAATTAAACTTAACTAAAACATAACAACAATCATGAACTTAAAAACAAATATCATGAACTAAGAACGTACCTTCTAAAATAAACTCAAAGCTTATAAACTAATAAAAAACATAAACATAATAACATAACAATTGCATTTACCTACCACACTCAATAACTATCATGAATTATATAGATCAAACAAATCAAATAAATTCAAAGCTTTTAAAATTTTCAAAACTTAAGAACACAGCATCTACTTCTCAATTGTCATGAACATAAATATACAAAACACCACTAACACTTATCAAGAAGTCTCAACTATACTCAATAAAAACACTAAACTTAACATGAACTAACTATATTAAAACCAAACTTATCAATCTTAAGTTTATAGTGACATGAACATATTATGAACATAACTATCAAAATAAAACTTAACTAAAACATAACAACTATCATGAACTAAAAACAAATATTAGGAACGAAGAACCTAAGATCTAAAATAAACTCAAAACTTATAAAAACATAAGTTTTGCCGCAGTTTCTCATTAGCATCGACACTTTCAATTTCTCCTGACGAAGTTTTTACTGTCAAGAGAAAACTCGTGAGGAAAATTTGAAATTATTGGTGAATATATCCTCATTTGATTTGGAGTTATACATATTTTATTGTCTTCATATAATGTTGTTGGACACGATCTTTGTTAGAAGTCAATCCACATGTTTCACGAATATGAATTATTCAAAACACGTTATACAAGATATCAAATATGATACAGATTTAACAATAAAGATGTTTGGACAAGTAAGCATTTTAAACTTAATATGTCAACATAAAACTTGAAATAAATCAAATAGTTAATAGCAATCGAATATAAATAGAATTGATAACTATCTATTTGAACTATATGAATTAGAACCACACAAATATATTATGCTCAAATATTGGATCATGAACAATAAAATGAATTCGAATATAACATTATGATAAACAAATATGAGCTCATTGAGAACAATATATAAAATGACATGTTGATCATCCATGAAATATATTTTGTTAACGTTCAATACACAGTGTATATATTATAATACATATATACTATATATATGAAACGTACGGAAGATGTTTGACACAAATTACTAAATTAAAAGTAAAGCCTACTTTTTGCTTAATAAAAATGACAGAGACTCGTGTCGACAACGTATTATAAAATGATGACAAAAGAAGAAAAATAAGAACACAAATAGAAGATATGGAGAAAAGAGAGAGTAGAGAACAATATGTTTCTTGTTTAACTTTGAATTGATGTGCGTACAAAAATGGGAACTTCCCATCCATAATTCAACACTATTCCTCATCATCTTCTAAGATGTAATCAACCTAGTCTCAATACATCTGATGCAGAGCAATGCTGGTTTTAAACATTCCCTTAGAACAGCTAACAAAATTACAAATGAATCGAGCAATCACAAGAACAATGAGGAAGATAGTGACGAGAATTGCAAAACACTTGAGAACAACAGACACAAATTTCTTCATCTTCATTCTCCAGCAACTCTCATAGCATTTATTGATCTCCTCAACCATAGCTCCCAATCCCATTTCATAATTCGTCTTGATATCTTGAATGAACTTACTTTCGATCTCCAAATCACCACCACTCTTGAGATGGATTTTCAAAACGCTCTCTTTCTTCAAGCTGCTGGTTGAGTTCTCAACCCCATTAAAAAGCCCCACAACCTCTTCTTCACTGTTCAAATGGTTGTGAACAATCTCTTCCTTCTCCAAAATCTTCAAGTCTTTGGAATTTCTCAATAACCCATTCATCAGCGCAATGTAAACGCCCAAACAAGGTGGATTCAGCTCTGCCATGGCCTCAAATGCAACTAGATTTTTAAGCAAAACTTGAGAGAATCCATCAAGATGAATGGAAGGCAATGTTAAAGTGAGCGTTGTCTCATCAAAACGACACTTCAGAATGCCGTTTTTAGTGGATTTGAAAGTGATTCCAGCAGTTTTCAAGTCTGATGCAGAAGGGATTAAAAGAGTTTTTTTCTCGGACACATTTGGTTTTGTTAGAGAACCCAAAAGTCTAAACAAGCGTTGAATTAAGCCAAATGTCTCTTTCACTTGTTGAATGAAGGCTATGTTAATAACAGAGCCCAAAATGTTCAAACACTCACTCAGAAAATTAACAGAAGAAGAAGAAGAGTCCATACCAATTGGCATAGAATAAGCAACAAATGTTGCCATGGCCATCTCATTGGGAATAAGCAAAATCAGAAAATACAGAAAATGTAGCAAATGGTGAGACGAATCGAAGATTTGAGGCAAAACAGAGGAATATCCAAAACATTCCAACTCAGGGTTAAAAGAAGGCAACTCAAATGGGGAAATAGATACAGAAAATTGGTACAAAAGAGAAGCCAAATAGTTCCTGGGTTCTTTTGGGCAAATTTCTTTGAGCACAAACAGAGGGATCTGATTCTCAAGCTTCACCATATCACTAACAATCTCAAACTCAGACCATAACTTTCCATAAAATATCTCCAAAGGGAGCTTAAGGGGACGATTATCATACTTATTTTGAAGTAAATAAAGTAGAAACAAACCATCAATTAGCACAACCCAGGATAAGGTTTCGCCATCAATATCAAGGGATTGATCGAAACAGGCTCGGATTTTGAGTTCCAATGGGTTAAGCTGATCAGCGAGTTTATGGATATGGGGACTCCATTTCAGATTCTTGGCTCTGCCAAGTTTGAACAAGTCCATCGGGTAAAGCTCAGGCTGGAAATGGTGGTACGGCCCCACCGCGACACGGCGGGGGAGGTACGCCTCTGGGTCGCCGTTGCGGACAGATTCCGGCAGCTGGAAGACGGAAATGGGGGTTTGAGAAGCGGCGGGGAGGGCATTTTGGTCAAGGAGGTCGTTGATTTGAAGAACCCACTGAGATTTGTCGAGGGTTCCGGTGAGAATGGAGAAACCGGAAGCCATTTTCAAGTGAGTGAAGTTCGGGCTGTGCCTATGTCGGGGAATCAGAAGCAAGGAGCAGATTTCTGATTGGGCTTCGGATGAATAAAGTGGATAAGATTTTCTCCTTCTTTAAAATATTTTGCCATGTGCTCTTTTTGCTTTTTGTTTTTATTTTTTTTTAAATTGACCAAAAGGTTCCCCTATCACTTTTTTTTTAAGTTTAAATTATAACTTTAATTTATAAACTTTCAAGTCTATGCGTATTTAGTCATTGACCTCTAAAAAAATATCGATAGATGTTTAAACTTTCAATTTTATATAAAATAAGTCTTTGAACTTTAAAAATGTCTAATATGTTTGAATTTTCAATTTTGTGTCTATTAGACCCTTGACATATTTTAAGATTTTTTAAAATTAACTATTCTCTAAGACATAAAATTGAATTTTATGCGTAATGGAACCTTAAAACTTCAATTTTTTAGTAAACATGTGAATTTAAAAAATGTTGAATAAGTAAATAACTTAATAGACACGAAATCGAAGGTTCAACGGCTTATTGGACACAAAATTGAAATTTCAGGAACCTATTCAACAAAAAATTGAAAGTTCGATGACCTATTTGACACTTTTTTAAATTTCAGGAACCAAATAGATACAATGCTAAAAGCTTAGGAACTAAACTTGTAATTTAACCTTTTTTAATATTGTCTCATCCATCATTCAAAAGGGTTTAAGCAATCACTTAATGTTGATTTTCCCTAATTCACCTTCGATGAACAAATCGAGGAAAGATAATTTTATGTCGAGAAATTGAATGTAATAAGATCTTGAACTTTCTCTGTACGAATTTATAGCTTAAGTGGTATCACTACAAGAAAATTTGTCTCTTTTGACGAAATATCTCCCGACAGTCAAAAATGCGTTGATCGAAATAGTAAATCTCGACGCTAAAAACTAGCGTCGGGAATTAAAAGCCTCTCCCGACGTCGGTTGTTGTAATCACATCTCGACGAATATCGAAATCTGTAGTCGGCATTTAGGGGAAGTCTCGATGGTAATTTTAACAGCGTCGGGAGTTTGGTTAATTCCCGACGCTTATAAGAAGATGTCGGGAGGAAAAATGTAAAATTTAAATTGAAGTAAAATATCTCCCGACGTTAATATTTACAGGATCAGGAGTAAGGGTATCGACCGACACATTTAACATATCGTTGGGAGGAAAAAAGTGGGAAAATCGTGTTCCGTTGGAACTCCTGACGCTTTTAAAAAGTAGCGTCGGGAGGTAGGTGGTTCCCGACGCTTTAAGTATTGGCGTCAGGAGAAACTCGTTTAAAGCCCTAAATTGGGAAAACCCCTCATTTTCGAATTTCGTCTTCTTCTTGCGCATCTTTGTTCCGAATCTCCCGTCTTCGTTTCCGTCGGTTTAGTTCTAGTGTTGCCGCCGTCGTCGTTCCCCTTGCACCGTTGCAGCCTCCCTTCTTGCAGTTTTCTTCCGATGCCACCGTCGTCTTTCGCCAAAGCTTACATTATGTAAGCCTCTCTCAGTCCCTCCCTTATCTTTCTCTTAATACATTATGTTCCAATTTATACACAACAAAACCATTTTTTCCTTTGATTAGAGTCGTCTTTTTGGTATAGTGAACTGTAAACCCGCCGTCCTTTTCTTTGGTTTGGTTTTTCTGATTAAACATGTGCATGAATAAGGAGGTGAATATTTTCATTGACTGTGAATGATTTTAGGACATTAAATGTATATCTTTTTCAACGTTTGTTCCACCAAACACGTTAGTATTTTTGAAGGTTTAAAACTGAACTCTAATAACAACCAATCTAACTCAATACAACAAGAATGATCCATGCAAAAACAGAAGAACAATAAGAGAAATAAAAAACAGAGAGATGGAAAGAAAACACCAAAGGTTTATAGTGGTTCGATCAAATACATGATCTACATCCACTCTTAGTCCCTTTTATTAATCAGCAGCAGCTTCTGTAGAGGATTTCTCTAGCTCAAGATTACAAGCTCTCGAACACTCACCTCACCACAGCCACACTCTCCCCTGTTTTCCCAATACAAGTCTGTATTCACTCTCTCACTCAATAGGAAATTAAAAACCCTATTTACAATATATATTCAGCTCACTCCCAAATCTTACATTCACATATTAAGGGCCCACTCACATGCGAAGAAGAATAAAAATAATGGTCTGGGAAGAGTACTACAACAAACTTAAATTCTAGAAGAAATCCAGCTGACTTGGACACAAGCACTGCCAGCTTACCAAGGGAAAAATCAGCTGAAATCCAGCTCAACTCAGTGGCTTTTAGTAATAATTATCAAAGCATTAACAAATCTCCACCTTATAAAGTATTACCTCAAGCTTTGCATCATATCATAAAAGGGATCGTCTTGTTCAGCTTCTACTTCTTGACAAACTTGAGAGCATTCAAGCAGCTCTCAAACTTTCGACTTGGCAAAGGCTTTGTGAGCATATCAGCAGCATTATCCTCTGTACCAACCTTCTGAACACATATCTTCCCTTCAGCCAACACATCTCTTATAAAATGGAACTTGACATCGATGTGCTTCGTTCGTTCGTGGTATGTCTGATTCTTTGACAAGAATACAACACCCTGGTAATCACAGAAAACCATAACTTGACCTTCAAACCGTTGGACTAATTCAATCATCATCTCTCTTAACCAGATAGCTTCTTTAATTCCTTCAGCAATGGCCATGTATTCAGCCTCTGTGGTTGAAAGAGCAACCACAGATTGAAGAGCAGACCTCCAACTTACGGTATTATCAACAACCTTGAACACCCAGCCTATAAGCGATCTTCTTCGATCACAATCAGCAGCAAAATCTGCATCTATAAAGCCTTCAAGATTTATATCAGAACTGTTACGTTTATAATAATATAAACCAGACTTCACAGTACCTTTAAGGTATCTCATCATCCATTTAACAACTAGCCAATGTTGTCTACTGATGCGCAAATTGCTTACCGCAAGTGTACGGGCCCAAGTTATAATATAGTGATTGAAAATCGAATGTCGTCCTCTGGATTGGTTTTCTAGTTCCCCTAATTACTAAAGGTATATTTGCCCAATTTTATTTAGAGAAAATAATCGAGAAATATGCAAATCTAAAACAAACTAATCAAAGCAATAAAATATGGAAACTCAATGGAGAAAGGCCTTAGGGAATTGATTTCACCTATTAGATGCATGAATTAATTTAAAGAATAATTAGGAACGAATTCATAAGAAGTTCATAAACAAAGGATTATCGATACTTAAAAGCCTCTCCCGAGTACAATTAATTCTTTATGCAAATTAAGAAATTGATATCCCTATCTAATCTCAACAATAAGCATAAGCAATAAGAACAATCCTTTTAACGGTTTCTCAAGCAATCCCAAATCTCCTGATTAAAGAATTACCTAAGTTATGCAATTGATGGTCTAATCTAAACTACCCTCTCCCGAGCAATTAGTTCAGAAAAGAAAATCATACAATCCGTGATCAAGGGATGATAAGCACTAAGCATACAATTGCATAAATAAACCACGTTACGAAACGTCCTAAAAAATCCGTAAATTAATCCATACAAACTAATGGCTACATCAAGCCCCTAAGAAACGAAATTTAGCTACACATGGTCTCTAAAATACAAGCGAAATTAGTCCCAAACATCATATAAATCAGTACAAGAAATAAGGGAGAAAGATTAAAACTCGCTAGCCGTTATTCCCGCGCGTTCCCGTCACGAGCCTCCCGATCTAAGCTCCGAAATTAAGCTCCTCTATGTTTCTGCCCTCTTCTCTCCAGATTGTGCTCTCAAAAGTCGTATTTCTCTCTCCAAAACAGCCCCCCCATTCAGATGGCATCGCAAACAATATATACTGTCCATTCTGCGCGACAGCGTCGAGACGCTAAGGACACAGCGTCGCGACGCTGTCGCGGGCGTGCCCTAATTATTTCAGGAAAGTTCGCAGCGTCGAGACGCTATGGAGGTAGCGTCTCGATGCTGCCTCCATTCGCGCGCCTCCTGACTTATACCTAGCGTTGAGACGCTCCAAGGGCTAGCGTCTCAACGCTAGGCCCAAAATTTCTCTTCCTTTGCTGTTTTCTTGGCTCGAACTTATTCTTTAGCTCCTAAATCACCGGTAATGTTAAAAAAACGTCGATTTCCATTGAAATGCTTGATTCCTACAAAACAAAACCAAATAGAGATAAAAATGCCCAAATAATACTCGAGACTAACGATAAAATCATATAAAATATAGCACAATAAATTGCGCTATCAAATACCCCCAAACTTAAGCATTTGCTAGTCCCGAGCAAAGTAAGAATCAAAATAGTCTGTCATAAAAATAATTGAGGGGCATTGCTAATGACTCTTGCCTCAGGAATCTCAAATCACAAATAAATCACACTGAAACATTAATGATTAATCACATTCATCGAAATAAGTCTCATTTATTTCATTCCTCTCTCACGTGTGTGTGTGACTAGTCCTCCCTATCTCAATTCTTTAAGCCCGGAAAAGTTTTATGCAACCCTTCGCTCGTTTTCCCCCTACTCTGGTCCTAGGTTCCAATCATCAAGCCTCTCCACACTCAAGATGGTAATATGCCACTAGGGTGCCTAAATGGGGTACACAACCCCCAAACTTTGAGCTTTTTCACGATCGTCATCAATGGTGGTCACTAGCTTTCACACTCCTATTGCAGGGACCCTTAACCTGAGTTTTCTCTGGTTGGCCTAATTGATCACAACAGGGGTAGCTCTTTTTGACCTTAATTCAATTTTCCTTTACTCAGCTCATCATTTTTTTCTTTTCTTTTCATTCAATCATTCATTTTTTTTTTCACTAACAAGCAAGATCTGGCATAATTTTCTCCTAAGTGTAACATTACTAACTATCATGCAGATTAACCATCAAACCAGTCCCTAAACCTTTCGAGGTGACAACAAGGTCTAGATCACATAATCCTACTCTAAGCTCGCCAAACTAAAACAGGAGACTACGTGCTCAAGTGGTGCAAAAGATTCATGAAATAAAATCAACATATCTTGAATCCTGTCTTTAATTATTATTGCACAGAATAACTTACCTGCTTTCTGAAATTAGGTATCCTCATCGGCTGTCATAATCAAAACAACACCCTCAAAGAAAAACAACTCAGACAGATAACACAATCAACCCAGATCTCAATGGAAAAAAAATGATCCAAAATGATAACCTTAATATAATCACAATAATACACCTGATAATCCAAAAAAAATGGTCAAAGGAGATATAACAAATAATTACAGACCAAAAGTAAATACTTTCCACCCCCAAACTTAAGAATTACATTGTCCTCAATGTAAAATAATAAGAGATACAGACAAATATGAGAACAAATACAATGAAAAGTAGGAATGAGGGGGAAAGAAACAACCGTGTACAGAGGGAAGGCGACAGACCATCACTCGTCCTCGTCCTCAGGCGACTCGTACGGTGGTAGAGGTGGCGGCAAAGGCTGACCCGTACTAGAAGCCACCTGGCACTGATAGGAGTGGGCATACATGCTCGTAGTGTAGAGGAAATGACGACGATCCCTGCGCCTCTCTCTCTGGTAATCGCGCTGCTGACTCTGGAACTCCTGCCGATGAGTCTGGAACTCCAGTCGGTGACTCTGGAACTCCATGCGCAGCTGCTGCAGCTGCTCCTCGAATGTGGGAGGTGGAACCTCCTGCTCCTGATGCTCGGGCTCAGCAGGCTGCTCAGGATGCTTTGGCGGTGTAGGAATGGGGAGAGCTGGCTGTGCAACCGGTGGTCCAGGCCCTCGATATCGACTGATGAAGTTCTTGTCTATAATCGCTCCGGGGTGGACCAACTCCTCCTGGGCATCCCAAACGACACCAGCGGCTCGGCAAAGAGATGTGATCAAGGATGGATGCTCGAGCCCCACTGTCGTACTACGCCGAAAGATGTGGCGCAAGGACTGATGTATGAACTGGCCGACATTCACTGAGCGGCCTGTGGCGATGGAGAACAATAAGATGGCACGACTCTTTGTCACGTTGCTGAGATGCGCCACAGGCATCAGCTTGGCACAGAGAAAAGTGTGCCAAGCCCTATAATCTACGAACAAGTCGGTGGTCTTGAATCTCACCACCTCCGCTCCAGTCATAGCCCACTCGGCCCTTGGCCTACATACCGTCTGGATGACCTCATTGACATCTAAATGGCCTAGAAGGTATGTAGTGTATTCGTCCCTCTCAACGTCGGGTAGCCTATAGAATCTATTGATGGTGTGGGAGTCGTAAGGGACACGGTGTCCTCGAACAAATGATGAAGAAGAAGGTTCTTCCATGTTTGCATAAAACTCCCTCACAACTGATGCTACCCCAGGCTCAGGGTGACGAACAAAGTGACCCCAATCCCGTGCAATGATGTTCTGAACTAAGTTTGGTTGCACCTCAGGGTCAGGGCTGAAGCCTCGCTCAGGAATAAAGTTTCTATTCTCAACATATTTTTCAAATCTTTCTTCTGCTTCTCTATTTATAAACCTAGCAGGGTCAAAAGGAGCGGAGGAGGAGGAGGAAGCGGCAACGTGTCTCCTAGATCTTTTGTTCATGGTGTTAAAAGGGAAGGATACGAAAAATCTAGGTGAGAAAGTAAGCTCTAAACAGTCCTAAGCCAACAAAAACACAGCCACCAACTACAAAAATAGCCCGTCCGCCTCAGATATAATGTACAAACAGCAGCAAGAGAACTTAATACAGCAGCAAATGAGTCCACAAGCTCTAAATAATGCACAAGAGCGTACTACAACCAACAAAATGATGTACAACAGAAAACCCAACTAATTCTACGCTCCAAGACACCAAAAATCAACAACACAGCAGCGAATACGGGTTCAAATAAAAAAAAATCAGCAGCTACGAGTTCTCTAAATTCAGTCAAACACCCAATAATCTCAGAACATAAACTCCAATAGCCCCAAAATCAAGTATTCGAACTTCTAAATCAACTGAATCATGAATCTAAAGCAAGAATGGGGCTGAAATTCAAAGAACAATACCAACAATGCACTACCCACGGCCAAAAACGAGCTGAAACCGCCGGAAGACTAACCAAAACTCGATACCCACGAACTAGAATGGTCCAAAACTCGCCCAAACTTGCTGCATATCCGCGAAAAACAGAAAATTAAGAAACCCACGGCAACCTCGAACCGAAAACGTTGCAAACTCGGGAAGAAGAAGACCAAATATGAAAGTTTAAGCAAGGAATTTGATGAAGAACACTAAGAATCGAGAAAAAAATGAAGGGAATAACAACTTAGGCGGCTAGGGTTTGAAGAAAAGGTTGAAAACCCTCTGTTATGCGATTCTGGAATTTTTAGTTCCAGAATCGTCATAGCGTCGCGACGCTAAGGGCCACAGCGTCGTGACGCTGTCGCCTTTTTAGCCCAAAAACGCGCGTTTTCGCCTTTTTTTTTTTTAATATATTTTTTTTAAATAAATCCCAGCAGCTTTTTTTTTTTTTTTTTTTTTTTTTTTTTTTTTTTCTTTCTTCTTTTCTTTTCTTTTCTTTTCTTCAATAAAAATAAGGCTTCACCTGCATCAAAAAGAAAGAAAAAGTGAGAAGAAAAAAAAAATAAAAAAAAATAAAAGAATCAAATCTAAAGAAATCAAAATAAAAATAAAAAGAAGAAAAACACTTGGGTTGCCTCCCAAAAGCGCTTGTTTAACGTCGTTAGCTCGACATGCTATGGTATGACTACTGTGGGTCGGTGAGCTCGATGTTATCAATGTGTCGCTCTTCTGATCCAAAGTAGAGTTTAACGCGCTGCCCATTCACTTTAAAAGATCGCCCATCGCTGGCCTGCAACTCAACTGCTCCATGTGGAAACACCTCCTTGATAGTAAAAGGACCTGACCAACGAGATTTTAATTTGCCTGGAAACAAACGCAAACGAGAGTTAAATAAAAGAACTTGTTGTCCAGGCTTCAAGGGTCTATTCTGAATTCGTTGATCGTGCCATCGAGTGGTTCGCTCCTTGTAGATTTTTGCATTCTCATACGCTTGAGATCGAAATTCCTCCATCTCATTGAGTTGGCGTAATCTTTGTTCCCCTGCTTTGGCCAAGTTGAAATTCAATTTTTTTATGGCCCAGTATGCTCTATGCTCCAATTCCACAGGTAAATGACACGCCTTACCAAAAACCAAGCGATATGGCGACATACCAATTGGAGTTTTAAAAGCAGTGCGATAGGCCCAGAGAGCATCATCTAACTTTAGGGCCCAATCCTTCCTGTTAATGTTAACTGTCTTTTCTAAAATCAGCTTAATTTCTCGGTTAGAGACCTCAGCTAAACCATTTGTCTGCGGATGATAGGCTAAAGAAATTTTATGTTTAACACCATACTTAGCAAGCAAAGAATTAAACAATTTATTACAGAAATGTGAGCCTTCATCACTAATGATCGCTCGTGGTGTGCCAAATCGTGTAAAGATATTTTTATGCAGAAAATTCAAGACTACACGAGCATCATTAGTTTTCGTAGCCACAGCCTCTACCCACTTAGATACATAGTCCACAGCCAACAAGATATATAAATAACCATGCGAAGAAGGAAAAGGTCCCATAAAGTCTATCCCCCAAACATCAAATAATTCAATTTCAACAATAGGGGTCAGAGGTAATTCATGATGCCTAGAAATATTACCTGTACGTTGGCACCGGTCACAGGACTTAACAAAAGTATAACAATCTTTAAAAATAGTGGGCCAATAAAAACCAGATTGTAATACCTTAGCAGCTGTACGTGTGGGACCAAAGTGCCCACCATACGGTGAGGAATGACAATCATGCAAAATCTTAACTACATCCTCTGTGGGAACACACCTGCGAATCATCTGATCTGAACAAATTTTAAACAAGCAAGGATCATCCCACAAATAAGATCTTACATCATGAAGAAACTTCCTCTTTTGATGGGAATTGAGATCTGGAGGGAGAACACCACCTGCAAGGAAATTCACAAAGTCAGCGAACCAAGGTAAAGTAGACTCCACCTTGTAAAGCCTTTCATCTGGAAATTCTTCAGCAATAGGAAGCGCTTTCAAAGTAGTGTCCTGTTCAATTCTAGACAGATGGTCAGCCACTACATTCTCACAACCTCGCCTGTCTTTCACATCAAAATCAAATTCCTGCAATAATAGAATCCATCGAATCAAACGAGGTTTGGCATCCTTTTTATCAAACAAATACCTGAGAGCTGCATGGTCAGTATGCACAATAACTTTAGTCCCTAACAGATAAGGTCTAAATTTATCAAAAGCAAAAACTACAGCAAGCATTTCTTTTTCAGTGGTAGTGTAGTTTTGCTGTGCATTGTCCAGAGTTCTACTTGCATAATAAACGGCCCTGAAAAATTTATCACGTCTCTGTCCTAATACTGCCCCTACAGCATAATCACTAGCATCACACATAATTTCAAAAGGTTGACTCCAATCAGGTACAACAATAATAGGAGCAGTAGTCAACCTATCTTTCAACAAATTAAATGCTAGCAGACATTCATCAGAGAAAACAAAAGCAGAGTCCTTTTCAAGCAAATTACACAAGGGTTTAACAATTTTCGAAAAATCTTTAATAAAACGCCTGTAAAACCCTGCATGTCCTAGAAAACTTCGGACTCCCTTGACATTCGTAGGAGGAAGAAGTTGTTCAATGGCCGCTATCTTGGCTCTGTCCACCTCTAGACCCTTCTCAGATACTTTGTGTCCTAAAACTATACCTTCAGTTACCATAAAATGGCACTTTTCCTAGTTTAAAACAAGGTTAGTTTCTTGACAACGCTGCAAAACAAGAGAAAGATTATGTAAACAAGCATCAAAAGAAGAACCAAACACAGAGAAATCATCCATGAAGACCTCCATAATCTCCTCCACCATGTCAGCAAAAATGGCCATCATGCAGCGTTGGAATGTAGCAGGAGCGTTACACAACCCAAATGGCATTCGCCTAAAGGCAAAGGTACCATAAGGACATGTGAATGTCGTTTTCTCTTGGTCTTCAGGGGCAATAGAAATTTGATTGTAACCTGAATAACCATCAAGAAAACAATAGTAAGGATAACCTGCAAGTCTATCAAGCATCTGATCAATAAAAGGAAGAGGAAAATGATCTTTTCTAGTAGCATTATTCAACTTCCTGTAGTCAATACAAACTCTCCACCCAGTCACAGTCCTAGTGGAGATGAATTCATTCTTTTCATTTTTAACTACAATCATCCCTCCCTTTTTTGGAACAACCTGCACAGGACTCACCCAAGAACTATCAGATATGGCATAAATAATCCCTGCATTTAAAAGTTTTAATACCTCAGCTTTTACCACATCTTTCATGGCTGGGTTCAAACGTCTCTGAGGTTGAACTGATGGGGTAAAGGTATCCTCCATTAAGATTTTATGCATGACTATGGATGGACTAATACCTTTTATATCAGCTATGGACCATCCTAAAGCAGATTTATGATCACGCAGCACTCTCAACAATTTTTCTTCCTCTACTTTATTCAGAGAAGCAGATATAATAACAGGAAACGTGGATGACTCACCTAAGAAAGCGTATCTAAGATGTGCAGGTAATTGTTTCAACTCAGGTGCAGAAACTTTAATAGGAACATCATCCTTAGCAGTTAATTCCATGACCTTGCATTTCATTTTTCGCTCAACAGGTAAATGATTCAAAGCATCACAGAAGAAAGCAATATCCTGGTCTAAGTCACCTAAATGCTCAACAGCTAGATCTAACATGCTTATTTTCAGAGGATCAGCAGGCATAACAACATCCCTAATCTCAGCAATAGTAGCATCAACAATATCTATCCTATGGCATGTACTAACCTCATCTGGATATTTCATGGATCGATAAATGTTGAACACTACCTCTTCTTCGTTGACCCTCAAGGTTAGCTTACTCTGCTGCACATCAATCAAGGCACGTCCCGTGGCAAGGAATGGTCTACCCAAAATAATGGGAATCTCAGCATCCTCCTCCATGTCTAAAACCATGAAAAGGAAAGATAAATTTGTCAACTTTAATTAAAACATCTTCTATCACACCTCTAGGATATGTCATCGATCTGTCAGCCAACTGCAAAGAAATAGTAGTAGGCTGTACCTCTCCAAGACCTAACTTTCTAAACACAGACAGAGGCATCAAATTAATACTAGCACCAATATCACATAATGCTTTATTAAAAGAAGAACTACCAATAGTGCAAGGAATAGTAAAACTCCCTGGATCTTTCAATTTCTGAGGTAACTTTCTCTGTAATATGGCACTACACTCCTCAGTGAGATTTACAGTTTCATAAGCCTCTAACTTCCTCTTTTTGGTCATTATTTCTTTCATGAACTTAACATAGTTAGGCATCTGTTCTAAAGCATCTGCAAAAGGAATGTTAATATGGAGTTTCTTAAAAATATCCAGAAATTTAGCAAACTGAGCATCAATCTTTTTCTTTTGAAAACGTTGAGGATAGGGAATAGAAGTAGAATGAGTAGGAAGAGTAGAACAAGTAGACTTTTCAGTCTTAGAAGTCGATGCTGCTCCCTTTTCGGTCTGTACTTCAATCTCCTTTTCCTCACTAATGATAGGATCCTCAACAGGCTGCTTTTCTGGAACCTCAAGCTGCTTCCCACTCCTCAAAGTAATAGCTTTACAGTGCTCTCGTGGATTTACCTCAGTGTCACTAGGGAACTTACCTTTTTGCATGGCATTCAAGGAAGATGCAATTTGACTAATTTGAACTTCCATGTTTTTAATGGCTGTCCCATGACTATTAACAGTGCTACTAACAGTGTCTAGCATGTTCTCAATCTGATTAGTCCTAGACCTAGACTCATTAATAAATTGACCAACTAAGTCCTCTAGGGAAGATTTCTTTTCTTGTGGTGCAGGTGCAGACATAAATCTAGGAGGTGGTTGCAAGACATTTTTATTATTGGCATAGGAAAAATTTTCATGATTTCTAAGCCCTGGATGATAATGAGTAGGTAAAGAATTTTGGTTACCTCTAAAGCTAGAATTTTTGTTGTTCACATACTGTGCCTGCTCTATGTTTGAATCATCGAAAAATTGGGATGCCTCAGTTGCTGCAACTGACTCAATGGATTGTGAATTCCCTGTAGCAGAGAATTTCAGAAAAGCATTAGCCAAAGAGTGCATTTGAGCTTGTAAAGCTGAGACATTATCTATCTCATGAATCCCAGCTACAGTTCTAGAAGATGAACGTTCAGAAGGCCACTGATAACTGTTTGTGGCCATATCCTCTAGCAAGGTACGAGCAGTCTCCACAGTTTTAGAAAGTAAAGTGCCTCCTGCAGCTGCATCCAAAATAGTTTTAGTAGTACCATTCAGACCATTATAAAACAATTGAATCTGTAACCAGTCAGGATAGCCATGCTGTGGGCACTTCCTCAGTAATTCCTTGTATCGCTCCCAAGCTTCAAACAATTGTTCATCATCCTTTTGCTTAAAAGTCCCAATTTCAGTCCTCAACTTAGCTGTCTTTGCAGGTGGGAAATATTTGGCAAGAAAAGCCTGAACCAACGCGTCCCAAGTAGTGATACTCCCAGGTGGAAGTGATTGGAGCCAGTCCCTTGCTTTGTCCTGCAAAGAAAAAGGAAACAATCGTAAGTGTATGGCATCTTCAGAAACACCATTCAACTTCACAGTTCCACAAATATCAAGGAAAGATTTTAAATGAGAGTTAGGATCTTCAGAGGGGAATCCTCTGAATGCACTATCTCTCGCCATCTGGATGAGGCCAGTTTTGAGCTCGAAATTGTTTGCATTTATTGGCGCGTAGACTATTCCAGATTGTTGATCAGGAAAAGTAGGCTGGAAATAATCCCGTATTGGCTTCTGCTCATCTTGTGGATTTGGATTGGCCATTGATGCAAGTCTTTCCCTTTTCTCCTTCCTGTTCTTTTTGCAAGTCTTTTCGATTTCAAAATCAAAGGGCACTAGCAGAGCGTCCTTGTCTTTTCGCATACAAAATCACAACCTAAAGTAAACAAAAACAAAACAAAGAATAAAACAAAAACAACAAAAAGACACAAAACAAAAAGAAAAATAAGAAAACACAATAAAATACACTCTAAAGTAAGACCAAGCAAATTCCCCAAAATATTAAGCGAACTAAATAATTGCCAATACCCGGCAACGGAGCCAAAAACTTGATGCGCAAATTGCTTACCGCAAGTGTACGGGCCCAAGTTATAATATAGTGATTGAAAATCGAATGTCGTCCTCTGGATTAGTTTTCTAGTTCCCCTAATTACTAAAGGTATATTTGCCCAATTTTATTTAGAGAAAATAATCGAGAAATATGCAAATCTAAAACAAACTAATCAAAGCAATAAAATATGGAAACTCAATGGAGAAAGGCCTTAGGGAATTGATTTCACCTATTAGATGCATGAATTAATTTAAAGAATAATTAGGAACGAATTCATAAGAAGTTCATAAACCAAGGATTATCGATACTTAAAAGCCTCTCCCGAGTACAATTAATTCTTTATGCAAATTAAGAAATTGATATCCCTATCTAATCTCAACAATAAGCATAAGCAATAAGAACAATCCTTTTAACGGTTTCTCAAGCAATCCCAAATCTCCCGATTAAAGAATTACCTAAGTTATGCAATTGATGGTCTAATCTAAACTACCCTCTCCCGAGCAATTAGTTCAGAAAAGAAAATCATACAATCCGTGATCAAGGGATGATAAGCACTAAGCATACAATTGCATAAATAAACCACGTTACGAAACGTCCTAAAAAATCCGTAAATTAATCCATACAAACTAATGGCTACATCAAGCCCCTAAGAAACGAAATTTAGCTACACATGGTCTCTAAAATACAAGCGAAATTAGTCCCAAACATCATATAAATCAGTACAAGAAATAAGGGAGAAAGATTAAAACTCGCTAGCCGTGATTCCCGCGCGTTCCCGTCACGAGCCTCCCAATCTAAGCTCCGAAATTAAGCTCCTCTATGTTTCTGCCCTCTTCTCTCCAGATTGTGCTCTCAAAAGTCGTATTTCTCTCTCCAAAACAGCCCCCCCATTCAGATGGCATCGCAAACAATATATACTGTCCATTCTGCGCGACAGCGTCGAGACGCTAAGGACACAGCGTCGCGACGCTGTCGCGCGCGTGCCCTAATTATTTCAGGAAAGTTCGCAGCGTCGAGACGCTATGGAGGTAGCATCTCGATGCTGCCTCCATTCGCGCGCCTCCTGACTTATACCTAGCGTTGAGACGCTCCAAGGGCTAGTGTCTCAACGCTAGGCCCAAAATTTCTCTTCCTTTGCTGTTTTCTTGGCTCGAACTTATTCTTTAGCTCCTAAATCACCGGTAATGTTAAAAAAACGTCGATTTCCATTGAAATGCTTGATTCCTACAAAACAAAACCAAATAGAGATAAAAATGCCCAAATAATACTCGAGACTAACGATAAAATCATATAAAATATAGCACAATAAATTGCGCTATCATCTACTAGGATTAGACATATATCTACTAATTAAACTCATACCATAAGCCAAATCCGGTCTTGTGCATACCATAAGGTACATAAGACTGCCGACTGCATTAGCATAGAGAACTAAAGCCATATCTAACTTTTATTCATCATTTCTTGGAGATTGACTAGGAGACACCTTAAACTGTAGCTCAACTGGAGTAGTTACTGATTTACAATCAGTCATATTGAATTTACTTAGAATTTTATAGCAATAAGATTCTTGTGAAAGGAACAAAGTACCCTTATTTCTATCCCTGATAATATCAATTCCAAGTATTCGTTTTGCAGCTCCAAGGTCCTTCATCTCAAACTTTTCTTTAAGCTGTCCTTTTAACTTATTTATCTCATCTATATCAGAGCTGGCTATTAACATATCGTCGACATACAAGAGTAAATAGATGGACACTTGTATACTGATATGCTTATAGTAAACGCAATGATCAAGTTGACTTCTTTTAAATTTACAAGACATCATAAAAGAATCAAACTTTAAATACCACTGCCTTGGAGATTGTTTTAACCCGTACAAGGACTTTCTTAGCAAGCACACCTTGTTTTCAGTCTCCTTAGAAACATAGCCCAGCGGTTGTTCCATATAGATCTTTTAAGATAAATCCCCATGAAGAAAAGCAGTCTTCACGTCCATCTGTTCTAATTCAAGATCAAAGACAACAATTAGAGATAAAATAAATCGTATAGAAGTATGCCTTACCACTGGAGAAAATATTTCATTATAGTCCACTCCCTCAACTTGTGAGAAACCACGAGCAACAAGTCTTGCTTTGTAACGTATAGGCTCCTTTAAATCAATGGACTCTTTACATTTATAAATCCATTTACAACTAAGCAGCTTCTGCTTTTGGGGTCTATCTACTAACTCCCAAGTCTCATTCTTAACAAGAGATTCAAACTCCTCATCCATAGCTTGAATCCACTTTTCTTTATCCTTTGATTTCATTGCAGCGTCATATGTTAACGGTTCACAACCTTCTTGCTCCACCTCAGAAATCAAAGCATAATAAACTAAATCAGCACTGTCATATCTAGAAGGAGGTTTAACTTGTCTTCTAGTTCTGTCCCTAGCAAGTCTATATGACTGCAGATTCTCTGATTGCTCTGCTAATGCTTCAAGTGGTTGTTCGACTGTATCTGTTTCCTGTTGGTTTACTCGGCTTGCTGTTTGTTTGAAGCCTGAACCCTTTAAATCAAGTTCAACTTCAGTTGACTGTTTTTCAGTGCTTAAATCAAAGACTTCAGTTGTAGTTTTCTCAAATGCCATTTTAGTCTCATCAAATACCACATCTTGACTAATTAGGCACTTTTCTTCTCCTTTCTCTAAACACCAAAGGCGATATTCTTTGACTCCATGAGGATATCCTAAGAAAAGACATTTCTTTGCCCTTTGGTCTAGCTTACCCTTTTTGGAATATGCATAAGCTACACAGCCAAAGACCTTTAAATTCTCAAGGTTAGGTGGCTGTCCAGTCCATTTCTCCATAGGTGTTTTAAATCCAATTGCAGTTGAGGGACTTCGGTTATTAAGTATGCAGCTGTCATAACAGCCTCCCCCCAAAATTCCTTGGTTAAATTTGCATTAGACAACAAGCATCTCACTCGTTCTAGAAGAGTTATATTCATCCTTTCAGCTAGGCCATTTTGTTGTGGAGTTCCTTTAACAGTAAGATGTCTTTGGATACCTTCCTTTTGGCACAATGTTTTGAAATCATTACTTAAGAATTCCAAACCATTGTCAGTCCTAAGGACTTTAAGCTTCCTTTCTGTCTGCCTTTCAACTAAAGACTTCCAATTCACAAACATTTGAAATATTTCAGCTTTAGTTTTAAGTAAGTACACCCAGACCCTTCGAGAGTAGTCATCAATAATAGAAAGAAAATAACGAGCTCCTCCCATTGTTGGTGTACTTTCAGGACCCCACAAATCAGCATGAACATAATCTAAAATAGCTTTAGTTACATGTTTTCCCTTACCAAAGGAGATTCGGGTACTCTTACCATATATGCAATGCTCACAGGTATCAAGAGTACCTATTTGACTTCTTCCTAACAAACCTTGTTTGCTCAGCTCCTTTAATCCTTGTTCACTCACATGGCCTAGACGCATATGCCACAACTTAGCCAATTTTGGTTCTTCTGAAGAAGCAGTGGCTGCTGTACCCAAAACAGTAGAGCCTTGCAAGATGTACAACCCATTTTCTAGCTTACCTTTTATTTTGACTATGGCACCTTTAATTATTTTCATGGTACCTCTTTCAGACTTACATGTGTAGCCACTCTTATCAAAAACACCTAATGACAATAGACTTCTCCTCCTGGAACATACCTCACATCAGTAAGAATCCTTGTTTGATTATCAAACATTCTTACTTGTACGGTGCCTATTCCTTCAACAGAACACTCTTGGTTATTTCCATGAAGAACCTTCCCTCCATTCACCTTTTCTAAGCTTCGGAACCAATGTTTATTTGGTGTCATATGAAATGAACACCCAGAATCTAATAGCCACTCACTATTAATCTCAGTTTCAGAAACCATTAACACTTCAGCAGAATCATAGCCCTCTGAAACATTCACATTGTGAGGTTCCTCTTCCTTTTTACCTTCATTCTTCCTCTTATTCTTTAGTTCATAACAATTTCTTCTAATGTGCCCCTCCTTTTGACAATAATAACACCTCTTGGATTTCCCTTGGGACTTAGATCTACCCCTACTGCTACTTGTACTTCTAGAGGACTTCTTTTCTATTCTTCCTCTTGCTATCAAGGCCTCATCCTCTTTTCCTTTTGCCTTTTTCATTTCTAGGTCCCTGGATCTAAGTGCATTCAATACAATTTCCATAGTTAAACTATCTCTACCATATTTGATTGCGGTTTTTACCTCATTATAAGATTCTGGAAGGGAATTTAACAGTATCATGGCCTTATTCTCATCAGATACAGTCTCAACTATGTTATTTAGGTCTAGAGTAATTCAATTATACTCATCTAAATTCTGTTCCAGATCTTTCGAGGCATCCATTTTATAACCAAAGAACTTCTCCTTTAAGTACAACTCATTCGTCAAGGATTTGGTTAAATATAGAGCAACTAATTTAGCCCATACCTCCAAAGCTGTCTTCGCTTCATGTACTTGCCTCAATACATTGCCGCAAGGTAGAGTATAATTGTACTATAATCCGTTTCTGGCATCTCTTCTTTTTCAACAGCAGTCATTTCAGGAGGAAGAGTCGCTGGATCATCCAAAGCCTTCTGCACCTTTTGTTGTACGAGTAGAGAAATTCAGAGAGAGAAATCGCCCCTCCCATCGAATCGCTCCACCTCAAATTTAGCAGACATTCTTGGTTAGATTATTGAATAAGAAATTCAACAATTTCTCAAGCAAGCTCTGATACCAATTGTTAAAACTGAACTCTAATAACCAGCAATCTAACTCAATACAGCAAGAATGATCCACGCAAAAACAGAAGAACAATAAGAGAAATAAAGAACAGAGAGAAGGGAAGAAAACACCAAAGGTTTATAGTGGTTCGATCAAAGACATGATCTACATCCACTCTTAGTCCCTTTTATTAATCAGCAATAGCTTCTGTAGAGGATTTCTCCAGCTCAAGATTTCAAGCTCTCGAACACTCACCTCACCACAGCCACACTCTCCCCTGTTTTCCCAATACAAGTCTGTATTCACTCTCTCACTCAATAGGGAATTAAAAACCCTATTTACAATATATATTCAGCTCATTCCCAAATCTTACATTCACATATTAAGGGCCCACTCACATGCGAAGAAGAATAAAAATAATGGTCTAGGAAGAGCACTACAACAGACTTAAATTCTAGAAGAAATCCAACTGACTTGGACACAAGCACTGCTAGCTTACCAACGGAAAAATCAGTTGAAATCCAGCTCAGCTCAGTGGCTTTTAGTAATATTTATCAAAGCATTAACAAAGGTCACTCTCAAAATTTGTCCCATGAGCTCACGGTCAAAGTGGTTTTTAATTACCATGTGCAAGTTTTATGTTTTCTTTAGCATTCTTAGGGTGTGTTTGGTTTAGCTACACAAGTGTTTAATTTTTGAAAAAAATTAAGGTGTTTGGTAACTCCAAAAAGTAACTTATTTAAGAATGGGATTGTGGAATAATTACTTTTTGAATAAACATTTGAAAACAATTTTTTTTAAAAGGGTTTTAAGGTGATTAATCGGGAATCTCTCCCAAATTTGAAGGTTGTGGGAAAATTACCATTATACCCCTCAATTACCCCCCCCACCCCCTCTCTCCCTCATTTTGACCTAACCAAAATCTGTTCTCTCTTGTCGTTCTCTCTCGTCCGTGATTCTCTGGTATCCCAAGATTTGGTAGGGTTTTCTTTTCTTTCTCTCTCGATTGTAATTTTATTTAGTTTCTACGTTGTTTTGAATCGAAAATGTGCTTTGGATTTGCAGCTCTCCAACTTCATCCAAACTCTTGTCCGTGATTCTCTAGTATTCCAAGATTTGGTGGGTTTTTCTTTTCTTTCTCTCTCGATTGTAATTTTATTCAGTTTCTACGTTGTTTTGAATTGAAAATGTGCTTTGGATTTGCAGCTCTTCAGAAACGGCGAGGAAAAAATTAGGGGGAAAAGTGACACAAAGGGTTAAAAGAAGCAAGAGAGGAGACACTCCATATATAAAAAAAAAAAAAAAAAAAAAAGTCCGAGAGTGCAATTATAAGGGACTTGAACGTATCTCTCCATACTCCAAAATGATATGATATTGTCTACTTTAAACTTGAGCTTAACATAGTTATTCTTTCAATTTCTAATTGAAAAGAACCATATCAATCAAATATTCTTACTTATGTACCCATAATATGATGATAGCCACAAAATATGAAAAATAAAAAAATAAAAAAACAAAAGAAGAAGAAGAAGAAGTCAGTATCTAAGGTCCCATTTGTTAAGCATTTGGTTTTTGGTTTTTGGTTTTTGAAAATTAAACTTAAAAACATTACTTTTGTCTATAAGTTTCTTTGTTTTGTTACCTACTTCCTTCTCATGTTTTCAAAAACCAAGTCAATTTTTGAAAACTAGAAAAACTAGTTTTCAAAAACTTGTTTTTGTTTTTTGAATTTGGCTAAGAATGCTCTAGTGTCCTTAACAAAGATGAAAACTATTGTAAGGAAATTAGATGAAAACAACCATAATTTTCAAAAGCTAAGCAGTGGAACTTAGTAGAAGTTTCAATAGTTGTTGTCAAAAATAGGCAGTAGTAACGAGAAGTGAAAGTCCCAAAGCTGGGACCACAAAATTAGCCAAAAGTTCTTGCATGATTTCACAGGTTAGATAGGGGTTCTTAATCACTTCAGTTTTCATGGTAGTCCAGTTCACTTATGGCAGCTAAATGTCAACACTATTTCGTCAAATAAAGATCTCACTTCCATATAGTGTTGACATTTAGCTGCCATATGTGAACTGGACTACCATGAAAACTGAAGTGATTAAGAACCCCTATCTAACCCGTTGTAATCATGCAAGAACTTTTGGCTAATTTTGTGGTCCCAGCTTTGGGACTTTCACTTCTCATTACTACTGCCTATTTTTTACAACAACTATTGAAACTTCTACTAAGTTTCACTGCTTAGCTTTTGAAAATTATGGTTGTTTTCATCTAATTTTCTTACAATAGTTTTCATCTTTGTTAAGGACACTAGAGCGTTCTTAGCCAGATTCAAAAAACAAAAACAAGTTTTTGAAAACTAGTTTTTCTAGTTTTCAAAAATTGACTTGGTTTTTGAAAACATGAGAAGGAAGTAGGTAACAAAACAAAGAAACTTATAGACAAAAGTAATGTTTTTAAGTTTAATTTTCAAAAACCAAAAACCAAATGCTTATCAAATGGGGCCTTAGATACTGACTTCTTCTTCTTCTTCTTCTTTTGTTTTTTTATTTTTTTTTCATATTTTGTGGCTTTCATCATATTAATGGTACATAAGTAAGAATATTTGATTGATATGGTTCTTTTCAATTAGAAATTGAAAGAATAACTATGTTAAGCTAAAGTTTAAAGTAGACAATATCATATCATTTTGGAGTATGGAGAGATACGTTCAAGTCCCTTATAATTGCACTCCCGGACTTTTTTTTTTTTTTTTTTTTTTTTTTTTTTTTTTTTTTTTTTTTATGGAGTGCCTCCTCTCTTGCTTCTTTTAACCCTTTGTGTCACTTTTCCCCCTAATTTTTTCCTCGCCGTTTCTGAAGAAAAAAGAACTGTAATTCATATGGATGCGATATATCTTTATTTTATTTTGACTTTCAAAGAATCAAATTTAATTTTTTTGTTTTGATGTTTATAGTTTTACCTGTTTTATTTTTCGTTATTAAACTTGCAGTATGGTATCATATATTTTCTAATTTTTGGTTTTGTTTATGATAGTTTTTGTGTTCTATTTTTCATGGTTAAATTTTAACATGAAAGTTATTTTAGACCTTTTATGTTAAAACTTTGTATTATGCTTTTTAGAAAGTTTAGGTTTTTCATTTTCATATTCGATAATAAACTTGATATATATGCGAGCGTTTGTAAACTTATACTTTTTAAAAACTTGGTTTTGGTTTCCTTAACATCAAAGTATGTTTGGTTTATCGTATGTTGTTTTAACTTTATTTTGGTTTTCATCGTATCAAAGTTTAGATTTTATTGTTTTTATTAATAGATTTCAATGTCAAACTTAAGTATAGCTTAACTAGTGAATATATCTATTCCTAACTAATTAATTGGAGGATAGAAATTTGAATATCTATCTCTAAGTAGTAAAGTATGTTCTTAACTAGTTAATATTGTAAGGGATTATAGGACACTACACATATCTCCACAATGGTATGATATTGTCAACTTTGGGCATAAGTTTTGTTTTTGGTTCACTCCAAAAGGCCTCATATCAGTGGAGATAGCTGTCCTCCCTTATAAACTCATGGTCAACCCTTTATCTAGCCAATGGGACTTTGGTCGCACTCCCAACAAATTCGTGGCTTGAAGCCACAGATTCACATTGTGTTTCGTGTCTTCAACACACGGAACATAATAAGGACAAAAAAATTCACTCGTTTTCTCCAATTTTTTTCAAAAGTAGCAGGTTTTCCAATTTTTTTTTTAAATGTAGACACGTGCATTTAATATTCCCTTAAGTTGACGACGGCTTCACATTTCTTTTTATTTCAGTTAGTTTAATCTTTTGAATTGTTGTGAGTTTTTCATTATTAGAGCATAGACTTTGCTTTGGGTTACATCTTGAGTTGAAGATAAGCAAAGATATTTTAATTGGTTTTAGTATATGTGTATTACAGTTTGCATATGGAAAATAAGTATTGTTTTATTCTAAGTCATGAATGATAAAATAATGTTTTTATCTATGTGGAAAAACTGAAAACAGAAACCAGAAAAAAAAAAAAATTGATCGTGGAGTGGAATCATTATAAAATTTTAGAAACAGGAGATAGGAAACAAGAAACAAGAACATTAGGCCCCGTTTGATAACCAATTGGTTTTTTGTTTTTGGTTTTTGAAAATTATGCTTGTTTCTCCTAAAATTCATTACCATGGCTTTCATCCTAGTTAAGATTGCATTTGAATTCCTAGCCAAATTTTAAAAACAAAAACAAGTTTTTGAAAACTACTTTTTTTGTTTCCAAAATTGAACTTAGTTTTTGAAAACAAGGTAGAAGATTGATACTAAAACCAAGAAACTTATAGGTAGAAGTATGCGTGTATAAGCTTAATTTTCAAAAACCAAAAACCAAAAACCAAATGGTTATCAAACGGGGTCCGTTTTTTGTTTTTGATTTTTGAAAATTATGCTTGTTTTCTACAAAAATTCTCTACCATGGCTTTCATCCTAGTAAAGGTTGCATTTGAATTCCTAGCCAAATTTTAAAAACAAAAACAAGTTTTTGAAAACTACTTTTTTTTTTCCAAAATTGAATTTTTTTTTTTGAAAACAAGGTAGAAGATTGATACTAAAACCAAGAAACTTATAGGTGGAAATATGTGTGTATAAGCTTAATTTTCAAAAACCAAAAACCAAAAACCAAATGGTTATCAAACGGGGCCTTAGCAATCCCTAACTACTTGAACCTCTTCTCATCTTCTTAGATGGAATCAAGCAGACGAGGGCTAGCTCAAGTAATGGCATAGAAATTGGGCGATCACAAGAACAATGAATAAGAGGATGAAAAGAATTGCAAAACCCTTGAAAACAACAGACACAAACTTCTTCATCTTCGATCTCCAGCATCTCTCGCAGCTTTTGTTGATTTTCTCATCCATTCTCTTCAACCCCATATCATAGTACATGTTGATGTCTTGAAGGAATTCACTTGTAATCTCCATATCTAAACCAGTCTGAAGATGGATTTTCAACACGCTTGCTTTCTTCAACCTACTAATGGAATTATGGACATCATTGAAGAGCTCCAAAGCTTCTTCTTCACTGTTTAGATGGTTGTAAACGATGCCCGCTTGCTTTAGAATCTCCAAGTCTTTGGAATTTTTCAATAACCCATTGATCAACGTGTTGATGATGTGGAGACAAAACCTGTTGCAAGGAAGGTAATGGGCTTGGCCCATTATGGTTAGGTTAAGCAGCACATATATTTATTTATATGTGTGTGTTGTGGCTAAAAAGGAGAACCGGTGAGAGTGACTTTTCTGGCTGAGAGCAAATTGATGTGGCGGCAGTAAGTGTTCTTTGAGAGAATAAGATTTATTCTCTTGTGGGATTGAGGGTTTTGTTTCTTTGTTTATCCCAAGCTATCGGGTCGTGATACTTGGAAGTCAATAGTCATTGTTGGGCAGGGTTGGTTTGTAGCGTTATTGAAGGCTTCCTGTAATTTTCCAAATTCTAGTAGAACCTGCAGTTGCAGAAGACTGGACGTAGTCTCAAGCTTGGGGCGAACCAGTATATTTTTCGGTGTCGTTTTCTTTTCCCTATATCTTTTATTATTTTCGTGACTATTATTTTGGCTTGTGTTGGCTTAACCTGTGGAAGGGGAGATAGTTATAATATTATTGATTGTCGTCATAATATTATTATTATTTGTATTCCGCATTTTTCTCCCAACAATTGGTATCAGAGCTTTTGTTCAGGAGTCATGGGTTTTGTAGAGCCAAAAAGTTTCGATGGAGTCATGAAGTTCGATGGGAAAAATTTTGGATATTGGAAGATGCAAGTCAAGGATTATTTAACTTGCAAGAAAGTGCATAAAGCATTGAAGGAGAAACCGAAAGGGATTACAGACGAAGATTGGGAAGCTTTAGATGAAGAGGCAGTTGCAACCATAAGGATGTGTTTGTCAATGGATGTGGCAAGTCTAGTAGCCCATGAGACAACTGCAGTCAAATTGATGGAAGCGCTTACAAACAGGTATGAAAAACCCTCTGCAAATAATAAGGTCTACCTAGTTAAGAAGCTTTTCAACATGTAAATGTCTGAGAATGCTTCTGTGAATTCCTATATTAATGAGGTTACCACTTTGATTAATCAGTTAAAATCTGTTAAGAAAGAGTTTTCTAATGAGGTGAATGTTATTCTGTTGTTAACGTCTTTACCTGATAGTTGGGAAACGATGAAGACAGCGGTGTCTAATTCGACTGGAAATAATACTTTAAAATTTTCAGAAGTTTGTGATTTAGCCATAGCTGAGGAAATTCGTAGGCAGGGTAGTAATAAAAAGTCTACAGTAGGGTCAACTTTGGTTATGACTAAAGGTAAAGATAAGGTTGATGAAGAAAATGAATCGAGTAGCAGTAGGAAAAAGTGGAAAAGTAGGAATGGGTAGAATGTTTTTACTGCCATAAGAAAGGTCACTTCAAGAGTCAGTGTTGGAAATTTAAAGAGGATCAGAAAAGAAAACCAGAGGCAAATATAGTGGAGGAGGTTGTCTTAGCTTGTGTTGAGAGTGACATAAAGTATAGTAACCACTCATCAGATTGGATATTAGACAGTGCAGCTTCTGTTCACATAGCTTCAGATAGGAGTTTGTTCACATCATTCACAGGAGGGCATCATGGCCTAGTGAGGATGGGGAATGGTAGAACCTCCAAGACTAGAGGGATTGGAGATGTTAGTCTGAAGACAAAATGTGGAGGTAAATTGGTACTGCGAGATGTCAGGTACGTGCCTAATATCAAGATGAATCTTATTTCTATTGGTAAGTTGGCAGATGATGGTTACATGTGTGAGTTTGGTAGTCGCCAGTGTAAACTCAAGTTCGGATCCCAGGTAGTGGCAGTTGGTCACAGGAAATCTACACTGTACAGATGTCAGTTGAATGTTGCCAAAGGTTCAAAGAGACAGTGGATGCCGGTTAAAGCTGTAGATGGTAGTTGTAGAGGTACAGTTGAGCCAGCAGCAAGGATAGCCAATTTCGATCAGTCTGATGAAGATCCTTCAGTTCAGAAACAATTGGAAAGTCCAGGAGAGAAAGTTGATGGCTATCGTGAATCTCTAGTTGTCAGACGCTCGAATGAATTGAAGAAGTCGCTTAGGCGAGTTGAGGCATCAAAGTAGAAGGCCAGAGAAGTTGCCAAGGTCAAAGGTCAGGTCTCTAGCTTGGTAACAGGTTTGAATAGAAGATTCAAGTCATTCTCAGAGTGTATCTTCTTTAGGAACAGTTGTTCGGGTTGGAAGAAGATGACAGGTGACACCACTTAGCTGAAGTGGGAATACGTGTCTGTCTTTTTCGTCTGGGAGACAGGTCCACGTAGCTATCCCATACTTGAGGGCGAGCAAAGATGAGTTACAGTTATATTCTGATAGTTGCCTGTTTTTGTGAGTTTGTTGTTTTTCAGGTATTTTGAGCCTTGGAGTTTACCAAGAAGATCAGAGATAACATTTGTAGTGGGAGTAGATCCTTGGAGTTTGCCAAGATGTTTAGAGTTTTGTTGTAGTGGGAGACGAGATCGTTGTTTTGTCTCCAAGTGGGAAATTGTTGGATGATGTGGAGACAAAACCTGTTGCAAGGAAGGTAATGGGCTTGGCCCATTATGGTTAGGTTAAGCAGCACATATATCTATTTATATGTGTGTTGCGGCTAAAAAGGAGAACCTGTGAGAGTGACTTTTCCGGCTGAGAGCAAATTGATGTGGTGGCAGTAAGTGTTCTTTGAGAGAATAAGATTTATTCTCTTGTGGGATTGAGGGTTTTGTTTCTTTGTTTATCTCAAGCTATCGGGTTGTGATACTTGGAAGTCAATAGCCATTGTTGGGCAGGGTTGGTTTGTAGCGTTATTGAAGGCTTCCTGTAATTTCCCAAATTCTAGTAGAACCTGCAGTTGTAGAAGACTGGACGTAGTCCCGAGCTTGGGTGAACCAATATATTTTTTGGTGTCGTTTTCTTTTCCCTATATCTTTTATTATTTTCGTGACTATTATTTTGGCTTGTGTTGGCTTAACCTGTGGAAGGGGAGATAGTTATAATATTATTGATTGTCGTCATAATATTATTATTATTTGTATTCCGCATTTTTCTCCCAACACAACGTGATGTATTGAAGCAGACAAGGCGGGTTTAGCTCTGCCAATGCTTCAAATGCCACTAGATTTTTAAGCAATACTCGAGAGAAACTATCAATAAACACAACCCATGATAAGGTTTGGCCATCCATTTCGATAGACTGATCGAAACAGGCTCGAATTCTGAGCTCCAATGTCTTAAGGTGATTTGCAAGTTCTTGGATTTTAGGATGCCATTTAAGATTCTTGGCTTTGTCGAGTTTGAACAAGTCCATCTTGGAGAGCTCCGGTCGGAAATGGTGGTACGGCCCAAACGCGATGCGGCGGGGAAGGTAAGCGGCCGGGTTGCTGTCGCGGACTGAATCTGGCAGCTTATAAACGGAGACAAGAGATTGCGAAGCGGCGGCTAGGTCTTCTCTTTGAAGAAGTTCATTCATTTGGATAACCCATTGAGAATGGTTGAAGGTCCCATTAACAATGGAGAAGTTGGAACTGGAAGCCATCTTGGTTTATCGATCTTCCTAGTTCCCAACGTACGTTTTTGAAATCTGGAGCAAATGACTGGGCTTAAATAGGGATAAGTCAATAGGAGTTTTTGGTTTAACATAATAGGGTTAACTACATAGATAGACCATTTTGAACACCAAATTACATAAATGTCAAGTTTCAAGAATATTTTTAGCTTTGTCCCAAGCCTAACCATTTAAGTCGAATAGAAGAATGATTTTACAGATTTGCCCATTAAATTTAAAAAATGAATAAAATAGAACTAAATATATTTTTCATAAGATTTCAAAATATCCCAAAATCACACTCAGTTTCCATAACTTCTAAATAGAACCCTAAACCCTAATTTTTTTTTTCCTTTTTTTTCATCCTTCCCTCTTCTTCCTCACGTAAGCTTCATCTCCCTCCACAAATATGGTGTTATTTCAATTAATTTTTTTTAAATATATTCTATTAAATAAACTACAGTTTATATTTGGAATGATTTTTTTCATCTTCAATCTAAATTGAAGTGTTCAATTTTTCTGTTGCCATTCATTTAGTCAAGTTTACAGGTTTATAATGTATAATGGTAGTATATATTTAATAGTTTTTGCTCACTTAATGGGTATTCAATGTATGTACAAAAAATTCAAAATGTTTATATTTTATCATTGTGGTATATATGAAAGGATAATAGCCCTTGGCAGCGGAAACGATCAGAGAACCACACTGATTTCAATCATGACTAAAATACCAGTACGGTTCACAAACATTAAAATACAGCATATTTACAGAATAATAACGTGTTGTATAATTGCTATAAAACATGCTAGGTTTATTGGATCATGCTGAAAAACCATCTAATAAACCCTAAACACTAAAGGGATGGAAAAACCTTACTTGTATGAAGATCTCAACGGTTTTTGCCAAATTCCCTTGTGATTTTCTCCAAAATCCAGCAGCAAGAACTCTTCTTTGTCGTCACAAATCGCCCACGAACACCACCAATAGATTACACCAATGGACTCACAAGGTTATGTCGAGTGAGTAAGTGGGAACTCCTTAATTTTTCTCAGGGAAGATTGAGAGAGGGAGGATTTCTGGAGAGAGCGTTTTGGAAACCGAATGACCACACAACAAAGTGAATGAACCGCTCTGTAAAATCCCCGTAACCATCTCCTATGTAGGCGTGAAGGGGGAGGGAAAATAGGTCAACTACCTATCCCTCATAACTGATCACTTATCAGTTATTATAATTAAATTCAATTTAATTAATTAACAAATTAATTAAATTAAAACTAATATTTAATTCTCAATTAAATATCAAACCATTTAAACCATATTTAAATGACTGCCCTTCACTTATCCTATAGTTTTAATACAATTTAATTAAATCAAAAATTTAATTTAATTAAATTAAAACAATGATTAATTAATTCTCCAATTAATTAATATCATAATTAAATATCAAATATTTAATTATATAACTCTCTCAAATAAACTATAGTATTAATGTACATCCAATGCACATTAATTATAACCTATAGTTTAATATGAATCAAATTCATATTTAACTTTTCATTCGAACCCTTTCGAACAATTAATTCTTCCTTAGAAATTGACCTCAACACCTTATTAGAGTTATCGGTGGGACCTAATGGACCTACAGATCAGAAGCTCCAACGATGTGAGATTAATTGGCTAAACTCATTAACCAAATTAATCAATATTCGTTAACTATGGTTCATTCCACCAAAGAACCACAGCTGCACTCTTCTCACTGCAGATATATTTCTGTGTCCACGGATATCGACCATCAATAGCAAGTCAGCCCTTCACGTGTGTTCGTATCCCAGCTAGGTCAAATTACCGTTTTACCCCTGGGCTACCTCTTGATCCTTAAGTACCAGTGCTCCTCTAATGAACAACCTGTTTGTGGTCCAACCAACAAACAGAAATCCCTCTCGTGCCATAAAGAGGGTAGGGCCCATTGTTCAAGACCCGGAGACACCACTTAAGGGAACACACCTCTACTTACCCTAATATCGGGAAGGAGTGAATTCCATCTCGTAAGACTACGTTCCCAGCTCCCCACTCGGTCTTGTCCACAAAATGGTAGGCTTATTGAGTCGGCGAACAGACCACTCTCACCCGTACAAATCAAAGGACAATCCCTCATGGACAGGAGTCCATAATCCACTCAGGATTAAGGCCAAGTTGCCTAGGTCATCCTAGTGAAATAGAAACCGAGCTAACTAACGGTGTTACAGTTAGTGGTTAACTATTTCGCGGTCCGGTCTTTGTGCAAACTCATTGCACAGGATACCCCCACTCGCATGTCAACTACATGAACGCATTGGATCAATACGTTTGTATCAATATACAAAGCGGGCCGTATCCATAGTGTCACCAGGATAAGGTACCCAGCCTTATCCCTATACTACAGACCCTTTAGGCTAAAACTTGAACATCGATCCCCGTATGTCCCTACATACTAGTTCAAGCCTCATTCTATTAGCCTTGGATGTTTAGTTTATTGGATTAGGGTTAATAAGACAAGATATAATACAAACATTGAATAATACAACACTTTTATTAATGTTCGGTCAAATGTACATTTACTATCTACGAGTTTTAGGGCATAAAACCCAACAATATATTTGGTGTTTATTTGATTTTTCTTAGATAATGTTCAATTTATGTATACAATAATTCAAATGTTTATAACTTCTAATCACTTAATATTTTTTTATGGCTAAATGATTCAAGGGTTTATATTATATAAATAAAGTATATAACAATTTATATAATGTAAGTTTATATAAACAATTTTAACACCACCTTTAGACAATAGTTTGTACAACTAAACTTGTCCTCCCTAATCTTCGCATTGGTTTTTCATGAAATGTGTTGAGCTTTATATCAGATTATATATTTAATGTGTATACTATAAATAATGGCGTATATATAATATATATCCGATTATACATTCATGTGTACAATATACTGCATAGTATTAATTACCAAGATAAAATTTGAAGTATCATAGAAATATAACATAGTTTATTAGATATGTATGATTATATATTATATATCTTATCCTAAATAACAGTATAAAACAAATAAATTAACAAGATGGTGTTTGAAAATATATACTCGGTATATTTGTTCATTGTCAACATCATCTCATTTGGAAATATATATATACCTGTCATATATCTTTTCCAAAAAAAACACACACACACAAAATGATTCCTATATGTTTTTCAATAGGCCAGATAATTTAGAAAATGGGATACATGAACTAATTGAGTCATGGGTATAAAATTCTTTCCAATAGAAAAAATTATGTATATGGGATTATATAATAAGTGTTTATACATTATACGGTATATATTTATCATTTGTAGAAATTATGTGATTAGATTCACATTGGAATAAGAGTTAACGTGCACACACAAAAAAAAATGTGCCAACATTTTATGTCATTGTGCAGGGAAAAAACAAAATAAACAAAAACAAATACACACGATAAAGTATGGTGGTCTGTTGCAAAATTAAAATAAAAAAAATAAAAAAACAAACATAGATCACTAGAGAAAAGTGGGTAATAGAAACACAATTAAGAATTACAAAATTAAAAAAAATATATCAACTTACTCATGTTTGAAAAAAATAAAACCAAACCACTTGAAAAAAATGTGCAATAGAAGCACAATTATTTTGGGTGAAATTATGGGAACGACGGCAACCAACTTTGAAGGAATTTTTGTGAAATGTGTCTAGGGTTGAGTGATAGACCAATTAATTAGCTGGAATTTTATTACGGAAAGAATTACATACAATCCAAAATTTAATATGTAAAATTTTAAAGGGTAAAATAGGAAATATTTAACTAGGAAATCTTGAGCCAAGACAAAGTCGAATTTTTTTTTATAACTAGACATTTGTGAAAAATGGATGCTAGAAAGGTCTAATTCCCATAATTTCTGTAAATAATATTTTGGTCCTTATACTTTGTTTTGGTTTATTTTGCTTCTTGTACTTTGATGTTCATTTTGATCTCTATATGTTAGATTTTTGTTCATTTTAGTCTCTGTATTTTTGAAATGTTCATTTTTGTTTATATACTTTCAAAATGATCCATTTGGTTCCTTCATTTTCAATTTTTTCTCATTATTTTCGATTGTAATTTTAACATGACACTTCACTTACTAAATTTCTTTAAATGTAGTCATAAATTTGATTAAAAATTTTCACCATGTATAAATTTTACGCTTAAATTTTGCAAATAGGGACTAAATAATTGATTACTTTTTAAAAGACTAAAATGAAGATTTTGAAAGTAGATGGATCAAAATGAATGAAAGTCCAAAGTATAGGGACTAAAATAAATATTGTAAAACTACAGTAGGCAAAGTGAACCAATGAAAAAAATACAAAGACCAAAATAGAGTAGAGTAGTTGTAACAATTGTACTACTAAACTTTCGAGCTTAAAAAGTAAGTCATCAAACTTTCAAAGGTGTAAAAATTAGACAACTTAACTTTCAAATGTAAAAATTAAACCTTCAAACTATGATAAATGTAAAAATTGAACTCAAAGCTATGATAATGGTGAAAATTAGATCCCTTCTACTCAATTTCTCTCTCATATTTTCTTTTTCTCTCTCTCTATTGAATTTCTCCTCATTCCACTCTCTCTACTTTTTATAGCATTGATTCTTCATTTACGCAACTGCTGCTGCAAATCGCTCAATGTAATTCTAACTTTGCTCATCTGTGGAAGTTTTGTTTCTCTGCATTCTTCTGTTGAATCTGCCCTTGTGAAGGAGAAGTTGCTCAATGTTATGGACACCAAAATTGATGGTTGTGACCCAAATATTACTCTCGTTTGAACAACCAAACTATTATATAACATTCACATGTTTATCACATTCTTTTTATAATAACCCACCATGAAAGATGATATTTTAGACTCCGTTTGATAACCGTTTGGTTTTTGGTTTTTGAAAATTAAGCTTATAAATCCTACTTCCCCCTTCAAACTTCTTTGTTTTTTCAATACCTTTATTTCCTTGTTTTTAAAAACCAAGCAAATTTTGAAAGCTAAAAGAAAAAGTAGTTTTCAAAAACTTGTTTTTGTTTTTAGAATTTGACTAGGAATTCAAATGTGTCATTGATAAAAGATGAAACCCATGGTATGGAAATTGGAAGAAAACAAGCCTAATTTTGAATGACCAAAAACCAAATAGTATGATATTGTCCACTTTGGACATAAACTCTCATGCTTTTGCTTTTGGTTCATCCTGAAAGGCTTCATACTAACGGAGATACTTATCCTTCCTTATAAACCCATGATCATCCATTTGTCTAGCCAATGTGGGACTTTGGTTACACTCTCTAATTTCCAACACCATTACCAAATTTACCCGTCAATATGTAAAACCTATACACTACATAACTTTGTTATATCATTTATATACTTCATATTAAGGAGTATACATTAATTTCGTATCAGATATATATATATGTTCATAATTCATTATACGTGTATAAGATTTTTGTAAACAACTTTTTTAAATGAAAGTTTATTAGAAGTCAAAAGATTGCAATACTTATTCAAATTTGAGAGAAAAAATTGTACTCTTACCAAAGTCTAGGGTTTACTAGAAACGATTATCTTTTTCCTTCTTCTTATTGACTTTTTATTTTTATTTATGCATATTGTTCCCTTTTCCACTTTTTTAAATTTTTTTTTTTTTTTATTGTTGACTTTATCTTCTCCATTCTATCTTCTCCCTTTATTTGGCCAAGTCTATGCAAGTTGTTATATTTTATTTATCAGCATGGGTTGTTGTTCCTTTCCTTCCATATCTCTTCTCCACTATTCTATTTTTATTTTAGAGCATGTTGTGTTATTTTTATCTATATGCATGTTTCTTCTCCAGTACTATTTTTCATCTCTTCTCCACTATCCTTTTCTAAATACATGGTGGTTTTCTCATTCCTTCATTGGTGCCTCTGTTCTCAGACTCGATCTCATTGATTTCGTATCACTATATGTTTTCATATAATTCGAAAGATTTTTTTTTTTATTTTATTTTAACTAAGTTTATTGAATGTTGAACTAAAAAAAAAAAAAAAAAAAAAAGTTGATTGAATGTTCAACATTGCCATACTTATTTGAGAAATTGCAATGGGTAGCAAAAAACATTAGGATATTTGTAAATCTAGCCATGGTTTTTGAGATTTGCGAATATATCAAAAAAATTTAAATCTAATTTTCGTTTTTTTATTATTCCAATTTTACCCTTGTTGGTGTATCAACTGGTATATATGATATACTTTATATTTGTTAATAGATATACTTTTGATATACTTGAAATTAGTCCAACCCATAAAAAAAGTCCCAAAAAGTACTGATTCATGTTTTTTGATATATTCAAAACACTACTAAAATAATACACTCATATTTTACCTCAAATGAATATTGATTGATGTATGATATATTGCTAATATTGATATACTTAGCTTGATTATGAGTAGTTAGGTACATCTATGATAGGCTTGATGCTTTTTTTTTTTAATAAAAAAAATCATTGATATATTTTTAATTGTTGGTGTATTATCAAGGTTGTGAAATGCAAATTTTATTACAATCAAGTATTTCATTGGTGTATATATCAATATTATATCGAGGCTTTCATTCAAAATTCATTTCAAGTATAACATGTTGATACACTAACAAGGTATATCATTAGTATATTAGTAGTATATTAGTAGTATAACAATGTTATAATTGTTGGTATATCATGAAAGTCATGGAATGCAAAATTATTTATAAGTATATCAATAAGATGCATTTTCAAGTATATCATTAGTATATCAGTAGTATATGATCAGTACTCACTAAAAATGCAATTTCAAGTATATCATTAATGTTTCAATAGTATATCATTAAGATGATATATAATATATCAATGATATATTTGTTATCGCCAAAGCGAGAGTTTAGCTCAGCATGCAGTAATTGGCATGTACACCTGACCAAGAGGTCAGAGGTTCAAATCCCCCATACTAAGTGTTGATGTAAATTCCTTTTTATTTTTTGCTAGTGCTACAATTGACCCAAAAAAAATTAGTTGAATTAGAAAGATAGACAAAAAAAAATAAAATAAAATAAAAATGGCCACACTAATGTTTGATTTAAGTGCTTATAATTCTAGGATCATGATTATGCATGTGAAAAATAGATATTTTTTTTTAAAAAAAATTATTTGTATTTTCGAATGTTTTATTTGTATTTTCGAATGTTTTGATAGATATAATAACCATTTATTTATGGATTTTGAAAACCCATATGAAAATTAGATATTTTTTAAAGTATCTTTGTATTTTCGAATTTTTATAGATAATGAACCTTGTTTAAGGATTTGGAAACACATATGAAAATTAGATTTTTTAAAAATTATTTTGTATTTTTCAAATTGTTTTGATAGATAATCCCCTCTTTTTAAGGGATTTGAAAACGAATTTGTTTTATTTGATTTGAATCATAGATTTAATTTTACTACTATGTAATTTTAGATTTTCGGTTATAGTTTCCTGACAAGGGTATTTTTGTAACTTAATAATTAGTATTTATTAATTTACAAAATTAGTTTGGCTATTTATCTAAAAAATAAGAGCGTTGCAATTAATCAAAACACGATTTAAATTACAAAAAAAAAAGTAAATTGATCAAAATACATAATGTAACAATTTAAATTTACTTTAGGAAGTTTCATGTCACCTTGGATTAAATTAATAATTTTCCATGGTTGTAAAAATTTAAATTTGACCATTTGCGCTAAAAATATAATAAAAATAAACATAAATTTGAACAAAGAAGTTTCAACTATTTTTTTCCCGTAAGTATAGCTCAACGATTAAGTGCATGTTTGAGTGACAAATCATTTTTGTCAGGTTTGAAATCACTCCGAAACATATATTTAATTAGTCTAAGTCAATTTCATATTTGATTTTACACTTTTAAATGTGATTTTCGTACCATCAAAATTAATTTTGAATGATTCAAGACATATTTCGGATTGATTTTGAATATGAAAAAAGTGATTTTGACCATTTTAAAATCACTCTCAAACATGCATTAAAGCATCTACTTGTTTTCTAGATGTCGAAATTCAATTTCCAATTTCCATATTTATTGTACCAAAATCAAAACTAATATATTTTTTTCTCATAAAGAGTAATTCATTTTAAATTAATTTTTTTTTTAAAAAAATATTGTTTTTTTTTAAATTAAATATTGTTCTTAATATTTTTTTCCTCACCTGATTCCGATGATCTCTTAAAAACTATTAATTATTTTTTATTCTTTTTAATAAACTATTAATTATTTTAATTTTATGTCAATAAAAAAAAAGTGATATGACATCAGTTTTTAAATTTTGGTTACCGAAACAATCACATGATGTGACATCAGTCTTTTTTTTTTAAAAAAAAATTAAAATGTTGAATCAAGCCACGGATTCAAACGGTTCTTCTTTGACTGGTCAGAGTGACTAGTGATTTGTGGAGAATTCGTGGCTTGAAGTCACAAATTCACGTTGTGTTCCGTGTGTTGAACACACACAACATAATAAGGACAAAAAAAAAATCACTTTTTTCTCCATTTTTTTTCAAAAGTATTTGGTTTTCCAATTTTTTTTTAGAATATATTTTTTATCTAATTTACCCCTTTATGCCCATAATGCTAATCATCCATTACTATTATATCATAATGATCATAGTAAAGTTGAAATAAGATTTGGTGAGAGAATTTCTTTAGAGGAAAAATGGAGAGGGAAGATTGTTCTTTAGATACACCTTATTTTTGGAAAAACACCGAAAGCCACTAAGGGTGTGTTTGGTTTAACTTTTCAAGTGTTTAATTTTGAAAATAAATCATTTTGAAAAAATTTCTAGTGTTTGGCAACTACTAAAAATGACTTATTAGAAAATGAGATTGATAAATAAACCATTTTGAGACAAACACTTGAAACCAACTTTTTAGGAAAGACTTCTTAGGTAAACAATAACTTGTGTATATAAACATTTGTGAGGAAATGCAACCAAACATATGAGTGTTTAAATTCTAAACAATTTTTATACAAAATGTTTTTTAAAAAATGCATTCTTGAAAAACATTTAAATTAAAATGTATTCCAAACGGACCCGAATTCATTTTTTTTTTAATCTTCGGCTATTGAGGAAAATTCAATTTTTTTTTTCAGTCTGAATATTAAATATAATAAAAAGGAACCTAATCTAACTAAATGTTCTTAATTATATAGGGACCAATACCTTTTATAATCGACATTGGTTAACGCCTCCCCCTTTTCATCTCCTTGTTCCTCAGTTCTTCCACCCCTTATCCTTGAATCCCTCCTCAATCACTACCGAAAGGAATCGAAAAAAAAAAGCCTATAGATCTAAACTAAACTTCTAGTTTGAACCGAGCGCCCAAACAAACATACAAAAATACTATGTATTTGTACCTGGAGATTGATTCAAATCACAAGCAAGCAGAGACAACGAGATGAGCGAAGAACGCAACAATGTTGAAATCCTAACTATAGTTCGAAAGTCTAGTGAAGAGGTCTCCCAAAGCTAACTAAAGGTCTTCTACAATTTCTCTTCTTTTTATCTATTGGCCAAAGCGCATTTCCCTTATTTTTATATGTATTTGTCATGCAAGTTGTTTTAAATTGATTGTGATTTGACTATAAATTAATTAATTGCACGCTTTGAAAATTTTCCCATTTTGACATAGAATGCTTCTACACAAGTTTTATATAATCAATCTAATCAAGTTGCTCCCAGCTATAGTAACGATATACAAGGTATTTTTGTTTATTTGCCTTCTGATTATAGAAATTCCTATCGCCCAATTTTCTGAAAAAATTAATAAATATAGATCACAATGATAGATATGAAAATTTTGATGTCATATTACATATGTTTTGAACGTTAAATTTAAGTTAGAAAATAATTAATTTATTATTTTAGGGGGATTATGTAAATTAAATTGGCTGGTTTAATTTTAAATCCTAGATTTTGTTAAAAGTACCATGTAATTAAATTATATTGGTTATATTTTAAATCAAGAGTATTTTTGTAACTCAATAATTCATATTTATTAATTCATAAATTCAATTTGGTCATTTATCCAAAAAAAACAAAAAGTCGGTTTGCCATTTTTCAAAACGAGCTTTTAAATATGGTCATTTTTGTCATTATCCCACCATTTTATTAGGGGTGTTTGACCCACCAACTTGGAGTTGAGTGGAGACAAAAAAAAAAATTTAAAACATGAGAATAATCACGTGGGTGTATTTTTACCCTAGAGTTCTTTTTTTACCCTTGGTTGAACCTTCAACCTAAAAATAAGGAGGGTGTATCTAAATAATCCATCTCTCTTAATTTTAAATTATTTGTATGGACTCTATTCCCCTAGATTACGGTTTGAACAAAAAGATTATATTTTCCCCACAAAAGAAGGTCCAGTGGGATCTAGAATATAATTAAGAAAGCAACGCCCCATTGGCGAATATGAACTCTAGAGCGAAGGAGGCCACGACAGCGGTTAGCATTAATAAAGTCGTCCACTTGGCGGCGGTGAGACAATGCAGCGGATCTAAAGAGAAGCAGTGGCGGAGTAAGTGGAGAAAAGAGATGGCCATGAAGAGAAGGAGAAAGAAAAAGTGAACGTCATGGATCAATGTGATGAACGGTGGTTCAACAAACTAGGTACCCTTCTCCTAGCTTTTTCTTGTGCTTTCCGTGTACATTGTTCAGATATCCCAAGTGTTGTTTTTACCAGTATTCCCAAATCATATCTTTCAAAAAAGTTTCAAGTTTGTGTAAAAGAGAAGTTCTCTCAAAGTCTTGTTTTATTATGTGAAGGCTCAATAAAATTTGCTTTGAGAACACCTTTAGATATAGAGAAATATCAATGACCATCAGCTCACATGTCAAAACAAAGGAAATTTTGAAATCAAATGCCTACCAACAACCTCTCTTCCTCTATTTATCTGAATAACTCAGAACCCCTCCAAAAATGGTTGTAAATGACATAAAAAGGAATTAGTAAATTTTAGCTTAAATATTATATTTGTTGATATGCCTTGAATCTGATATGAAGCGCCCCGAACGACCAAGTACGGGGGTCTCACTGGGGGTTCGGGGGCAACGCCCCCTAAGCAAAATAATGTATAGAGATTAGATATGATTTTCCGTTTTGGGCTTTTATTTTTGGGCCTATTATGTTAGGGTTAAGAGTGGTGCCATATAGAAACCCTTTTAACCTATTTTGCCCTAATCTCTGTAATCTGAATACTCCTCATAATAAGATCGTTCTCTCCCTCTGCCCGTGGATGTAGCTAACGCACCATTAGTGAACCACGTATATTTGTGTGTTGTTTTTCTTTCGCCCTTTCATTCTTGTTACGTTGATTACGGTTTCTGTCATAACAAGTGGTATCAGAGCTACGGTTCGTGTTATTCCGCAACCACTTTTCAGCGTACAAGGATGTCAGCTATGAACGTGAAGATCGCAATGTTCACCGGGAGGAACATTTTTGGTCTGTGGTAGATCAAGATGCGATCTTTGCTAAAGTAGCAGAGATTATGGGCGTCGCTGTTTGGTAAGAAGAAGGCGGTGTTGGGTTTTATGCCCTAAAACTCGTAGATAGTGAATGTAAACAAATTGTATACTTGTTTCAATAAAGTGTTATTGAGTTTTTACAATAAAGTGTTATTGTTAAATATTGCACAATTTGACCCAAATCCAATAAACTAAGATCCAAGGTTGTTTATATGTAACTTGAACTAGTATGTGGGGACATACGGGGATCGGTGTTCAAGTAACAACCTAAAAGGTCTATAGTATAGGGATAAGGCTGGGTACCTTATCCTGATAACACTATGTGATACGGCCCACTTTGTATTCGATACAGACGTATTGATCCAAGGCGTCCATGTAGGAGACATGCGAGCGGGGGTATCCTATGCAATGAGTTTGCATAAGACCGGATCACGAAATAGTCAACCATTAGTTATAACACCGTTAACTAGTTAGGTTACTGTTTCAATAGGATGACCTAGGTAACTCAGTCTTAATCCTGAGTGTGTCATGAACTCCTTCTCATGAGGGATTGTCCTTTGATTAGCATGGGTGAGAGTGGCCAATACGCCGACTCAATATGCCTTCCTTTTTGGGGACAAGACCGAGTGGGAGGCTGGGGACATGACAACACAAGAAGGAATTCACTCCTTCCCGCTTCTAGGAGAAGTAGATGAGTGTTCCCTTAAGTGGTGACTCCGGGACTTGAACAAAGGGATCCCGCCCTCTCACTGGCCCGAGAGGGACTTTCTGTTTAATGGTTGGACGATAAACAGGTTGTTCATTAGAGGAGCACTGGTACTTAAGGAGACAGATGTAACACAGGGGTGAAACGGTAATTTGACCCAGCTGTGATTACGGACACTCGTGAAGGATTGACTTACCGGTATAGGTCTATATTCGTGGACACAGAAATGTTCTACAGTGAGAAGAGTTCAGCTGTGCGTCTTTAGTGGAATGACCCACAGTTAATGAATATTGGTTAACCTGATTAATGAGTTTAATCGGTTAACCTCATATCATTGGAGCTTCTGATCTGTAGGTCCATTAGGTCCCCCTGCTAGCTCGTAAAGAGTAATTAGGAACAAATATATCTTGAGAGAATTTGAATAGTTCAAATTCATATTGGGAATTAAGTTAATTGTATGAGATACAAATTAATATAATGTATAGTGATGCATTAAAATATAAAGTCTAATTTGAGATTAAACTTTATTATATTGAGAGATTGATATATTTGAAAAAGTTCAAATATATGTCTAATTAAATATATGGTATTTAATTAGAAGATGAATTAATTAATTATGAATTAATTAATTATTCAATTTAGTTTAAATTAAATGAGATTTAATTAAACTATAGTCTATGAGAGAAATAAATATTTGAAGGAGTTCAAATATTAATATGAATTTGATTCATATTAAATTTATAGGATATAAGGGAATTTGAAGGAGTTCAAATTTTAATATGAATTTGATTCATATTATGGAATTAATTAATTGAAGGCCTGAAATTAAATATATGATATTTAATTGGGTAATTAATTAATTAACTAATAGAAGGTCTAAAATTAAATATATGATATTTAATTGGTGATTAATTAATTAAAGAATTAATTAATTGGAAATTAATCAATTATGGAAATGATTTAATCACTTATGGAAGTGATCAATCATTTATGGAAAAGATTAATCAATTGTGGAATTGATTAATTATGGAAAAGATTAAATCAGTTATGGAAATAATTGATTTTAAATGAATATTTTATTCATGGCCTTTCTCCTATAAATAGAACACTAAACCTAGGGTTTAGGCACCACAACATATGGCCACCATAAGGTCCTCTCATATTCTCTCAACTCAAGAACTCTAGGGAGAATTTTCTCTCTAGAGTTTTTTCCATTCAAGATTATGTAGTCCCACAACTACGTTCCTAATCTCAGAGTTATAGCGGGGAAGATCAAATGGTGGTGTTCTTCGTTGTTGCAGAGCAATCAAGAATCATGTCCGTTGAAGTATTCAGAGTCGTCAACGGAGGTATGTTTTTCACCGCTTAACCTTTTGCCAATGCATTGGTATTTTGTAGAACAAAATTAATTTACGAACGGTCCAATTGCTTCCGCTGTAACGGAATTGGGAATTCCAATCCTTTCAATTGGTAGCAGAGCCGATCGTATGCTTAATTTTGTTTTACAAATTTTGCATTGGTTTTTGGTGGGATCGATTTGCATTATGAATGTGGTTTGCTTTAAAGACTGTTTTGGTATTTTTTTTGGCATTAGATTTACAAATTTCCTATGATTTGGTCATGTAAGGGCCCATGTTTTTGGGGCAAAATTGTTGTAAATCGAGTCTTGTAAGTCCGTGTCTAGAGATATAGGATCAATTTATTGATCGGTGTTCAAATCGGGGTTGAAATCGGAGAAGAACGGCTGCTGGAATCGAAGACAGTATGCTGCCCAAAGGCGTAGCGTCGCGACCCTGCTCAACGGAGTCGCGACGCTGAGGAACAGGCGCTGGAAAAATCGGGTCAGCGTCGGGACTCTATGCCTTCAGCGTCTCGACGCTGGGGACAGTACAGTCAATCACGCGTGACGTTTCCAACGGTTACGAATAAATAAATCTTTTTTGCATTCATTAAATATCGAACATAGGATGTTGGAGCAGGTGGTTCGCGCGCTTGTCTAGCATCTCTGTGGGCGCGAGTTCGAGCTTGTACAGATGCGTTTTTTTTAAAAATTTGCTTCCAGCTGCTAAGTGGTCAGTTTTGGTTCGGTTCAGGTGGTTAGCGGCCCGGTTCATGCTGGTCTGGTCCGGTTCAAGGTTGTATTGGGCCGGTTTGAGAAATTTGGGTCCGGTTTGGGCGATTCTAACACGGTTTGGGCTGGTTTTGAGCTGTTCGAAGCGGTTCGAGGCAGTTCAAACCAATTACAAGGCGGTTTAGGGCTAGATTTTGAATTATTAATGTAATTTTTCATTATTTTTGCCCTAGGATGCCAAAATACCGGTCTTTATAGCTATTTATTGCTTTATGAATGTCATTTAGCTAAATCCCACCATAGGTTAAGCATGATTCATGCAATTTTATGTTATAAATGTTATAATATATGATAATTATGCATGAATTTAAATTTCATGAGTTATTTAGTATAATTGTTATATTAAATATATGAAATTGGAAAAGCATGATGCATGACATTAATTAGATAAATATAAAATGTTATATTATATTAATGGAGCATGCATGCTTAGGTTTATTTTCATAAGTATTAATATAATTAGTTATATTATGGATGAAAATAAAAGATCAATGCTTATTTTCATGAGTATTTAATATAAATTGTTATGATTAAATGGATGAAAATTGAGAAGCATTGAGCATGAAATTACTTTAGTTTAAAAATATAAAAGTTATATTTATATTAGTAATTTACATGCTTAATTTTCATGACCTATTAATATAAAGTGTTATGTTAATATATGAAAATGTGAATGCTTATTTTAATTTTCTTGGGTTATTAATTTAAGAGTTAGATTAATTGAAGAAAATTAATTTGCATTAAGCATGAAATTACTTTATTTTAAAAATATAAGAGTTATATTTATATTAGTAATTAACATGCTTATTTTTTCATGAGCTATTAATATAAATGTTATGTTAATGTATGAAAAAGGTAATGCTTAATTTTAATTTTCTTGTATAATTAATTTAAGGGTTATGTTAATTAAAAGGAAATTAAATTGCATTGAGCATGACATTACCTTAGATTAATATAATTGTTATATTTATGGTATGTCATGTATGCTAATGTATGGTTTTATAAATTAATTAGAATTTGATTGTTAATTTATTCACCATAGTAGCATGTTATAGGGTTAATTCATTAAAATTTATAATAGTTATAATATTAATGAATAGAAACTGTTAACCTATAACAAAGAATTGCATGCAAACATAGGATCTTAGGATAAATGTATTAATTTTAAAATGTTTAAAATTAATTAGACCTAAGATCACATTTCTAATAGGATTAGAATTATTCTTACTTAGAATTAAAATTAGTTTTAATTGACTAAGTAGGAAAAACATTGCTATGATTATAAGGGAACTCCACCGGTAAAGTTCTGTCTAAGGCTGGGGGTATTTAAGCTGACGGTTTATGGAACACCTCCTACCTGGGAACTGACCTGGAATACCGGAGTTGAATTAATCATAGCTAAATGTTAGCATGCAATGTCATTAGGTTTATTAAAAGAGTTTAATACACCTAGATCTTTAGAGTAAAGACCTTACATTACTGTGGTTATAAGGGAACTCTCTCGGTGAAGTTCTGTCTAAGGTTGGGGGTATTTAAGTTGACGGTTTACGGAACACCTCCTACCTGCGAACTGACCCGAAACTTGAGTTGAATTAACCAAAGTAATGTTGACTTGCAATGTTGGGTTTATTAAAAGAAGTTTAATTCACCTAAAACATTGTGGTTGAATCCTTTCCATAATTGTTATAATAGGATCAGACTTAGATAGATTGACTTAGCCGAATTTTATCTAAGTTAAACAACCCTAAATTAACCTTAAGACATTTTCAGTGGGAGGAAAATTACAAAACGAGATTTAAATCAAGTTTTGCTCCTACGTCCCTATATTCACAACGTGAGGTTCATGCTCGGCTTCGAGTCGCCTTAGGAGCGGCCTCCCTTCGGAAAGTGTTTGCATGGGTCAATATCAGGGTGAATGGGAAAAATGTCTAGAGTAAGTGGGAGCGGGACACGTGTCAACGTATCCCTCGGTCTCCGCCCCTAGTTCGCACCGTGAGAGTCCTATGATCCGCCTGCAGGTTGTCCTGGCGCAACCATCCCTTCGGAGGGCCTGATCATAGGATTCGGAACACCGTGAACTCCTGAATAGGATAGGGTCACTTAGGCTAATCACCAACAGTTGTCTTTCCCTTCGGTAGCCTGTTGGTGCGTGCCTCTGAGATCTGAAAGTGGGAGGGTTACACTTACGGGGATGAGTTAAATGTGTTAACTAACCCTTGACCGAACAACGGTAACTAAACGCTAACAGAATATGAGTTATTCTGGTGTTAGAGTTTGGTTGAGATTGTCTCAATTCAGAGGAGGAGTAGCTGACCACCCTTCGGTGGCTGTTGTTCTAAACCTTTGAAGTACCGTTGCAAAAACTAAATCAATAGTTTTATAGGGTTTCTTTGATTGCTTATTTGTTTTTGCAGAATTTGATTGGATTATTTGTAATGGGTTAGTGCAATTAATAATACAAGTAATTTGTTACTTCAGCAATTATATAATAATTTTATGTGTATTGTCTTACGTCATTTTATAAATAACGGTAATACAACAAGCTTAAACGACAAATTGTGGTAAATAAGTCTAGGATTATTCTTAACTGAGGAATGTCCTCATGCCCCATATGTTTAATTCATTAAGAATTGTTCTTGGTGAATATGACATAGAACCTTGCTTAGCAAAAAGAGAACTTGTTCAAGACCGTAATTTTCATTTACCTATCTTGAAAACGTGATTAGTGAAGAATAGTGATTCTCCCTAAATACTTGATTCAGGGGCCACAAATCACGTGTGTTCTTCTTTTAAAGGAATAAGTTCCTGGCAAGAGCTTGCTGCTTGTGTAATAACTCTCAAAGTTAGAATTAGAGAGATTATTTTGGCTATATCAGTGGGGAACATTAAGTTATTTTTCTCAGTGAGAGAAAATACATATTATTAGATAATGTGTATGTAACTCCTAAGATCACAAGAAATTTGATTTCTGTGTCTTATTTGCTGGAACAATGTTACTCTTTACCTTTCTCTGCTAACGCAGTTTTGTTTCAAGAAAGGGAGTTGACATTCGTTTAGCTTTACTGGAAAGTAACCTAAATATTTTAAGACTAATCAAGAGTAAAGCAGTCATGAACATTGGGTTGTTTAAGACTGCTACTACTCAATGTGAAAAGAGGCAAAGTTTCTCCTAAAGGAAAATACATTTCTTTGGTTTTAAGGTAGACCATATTAATCTCAATTTGATTGGGAGATTGGTCAAGAGTGAACTTCTAAGCGAGTTAGAAGATGACTCTCTACTACCTTATAAGTCATGCCTTGTGGGCAATATGACTGATAGATCTTTTACTGGAGAAGATCTAAGAGCTAAAGAGCCCTTGGAGCTTGTACATTTGGATCCTTGTGGTTCAATATGTTAAAGCAGTGGGAGGGCATGAATAATTCATCTCTTTTGGATGATTACTCAAAGGTATGAGTATCTTTACCTAATGCACCTTAAGTCTGAAGCTCTTGAGTTATTCGAAGGGGCTTAGGACTGAAGTTGAAAACTTGTTAGGTAAGATGATAAAAACACTTCGATCTGATCAAAGTGTTGAGTATAGGGATTTGAGATTCCAGGACTATTTGATAGTACATGGGATCACACCCTAAATCTCATTTAGGAGAAATAGAACCCTATTAGATATGGTTCATTCCATGTTGAGCTATGCTCAATTGTCTGCCTCGTTTTGGGGTCATGCAGTGTTGACTGCATTGCATACTACAGTAGGCAACCCCAAAGGAAACCAGAAGTGGATACTTCTTCAATTCACAAGAGAATAAAGAATTTGTATCGACAAATGCTAAATTCTCAGAAGAAATCCACATCAAAAATCATAAACCACAAGAGTAAAGTCGGTTTAAGTAAGTTAACTAATGAAGCTACAGTAACATCCACAAGAGTTGTTGATGAGGTTGACTATTCAACAAGAGTTGTTGATGGATCAGTGCATCTAGTCAGACACATCCATCTCAATAGTTGAGAGTGCCTCGATGTAGTGGGAGGGTTATATTAAAACCTGAACGTTACATTGGCTTGATTGAAGCCTAAGTCATCATACTTGATGATGGCATTAGAGAATTCATTATCTTTTAGAAAAAAAATGAATGATGTTGACAACGATCAAAGGATTAAAGCAATGAACCTAGAAATGAAGTTTTTTATATTTCACTTCCATCTAGGATCTTGTAGATCTGCTTGATGCGTAACACCTATTAGTTACAAGTGGATTAACAAGAGAAAACGAGACATTAAAGGTCTTAACCAGAAGGGTTCATACATCAAGATCGAAAGCAAAAGGGTTTGCAAGCTTAAGTGATCCATTCATGGATTGACCTAAGCATTTCGATCTTGAAATATAAGATTTGATATAGTGACCAAATCTTTTGGCTTTAATCAGAACATTGATGAGTCTTGTGTTTACAAGTGATCATCAATAGTTCAGTAGCTCACTTAGTGTTGTATATGATTGATATCCTAATTATTGGGAATGATGTAGGTTATCTTACTGACTAGTAAAAGGAGCTAGCAGCTCAATTCCAAATGAAAATTTGGGAGAAGTTGAGTTTGTTCTTAGGATCCAAATTGTTTAGGAACCGTAAGAACAAAAAGCTAGCCTTGTCTCAAGTATCTTATATCTACAAAATGTTAGTTAGATATAAGAAGCAGAATTCCAGTAAGGGTTCTCTACCTTTTAGACATGGAATTCTTTTGTCTATGAAAATGTTTCCTAAGACACCTCAAGAGGTTGAGGACATGAGATGAATGCCCTATGCGATAGGGATTGTCAGTAAGTATCAATCTAATCCAAGATTTGATCACTGGAAAACCGTTAAGAATATCCTCAAGCATCTTAGGAGAACGAGGAACTATATGCTCGTGTATGGGACTAAGGATTTGATCCTTACAGGATACACTGACATGGATTTTAAGACTGATAAGGATTTAAGGAAATCTACATTAGCATCTATGGTCAATCTTTACAAATGAGCTATAGTGTGACATAGTTACAGTCTTGACCATATAGGCCGAAAATATAGCTACTTGTGAAGCAGCGATGGAGACTGTATGGCTTAAGAAGTTCTTGACTGATTTGGAATGTGTTTCAAATGTGAACTTGCCCATCACACTTTATAGTGATACAGTGGTGTTATGGCAAATTCAAATGAACCTCGCAGCCCATGACAAACAGACACATTGAATTGAATGAGATTTTGCTGATTAATTCACGAAGGCTCTCTCGGCTAAAGTGTTTGAGGGTCATCTAGAAGGTCTAGGTCTACGAGTTATGTACAAAGATGAAATCTAGGGCAAGTGGGAGAAATGTAATTGGTATAGTGATACCATTATGTAATGGGTATAGTGATGCCCTAGTTTATTGTATTTGTACATTGTATATGTTTTATACATGTATTTATACACCTGCTGCTGTATAGATTATTGTACATCCCACTAAACTAGAGTTTTAGTTCAAGTGGGAGTTTGTTGGGTTTTATGCCCTAAAACTCGTAGATAGTGAATGTAAACAAATTGTATACTTGTTTCAATAAAGTGTTATTGAGTTTTTACAATAAAGTGTTATTGTTAAATATTGCACAATTTGACCCAAATCCAATAAACTAAGATCCAAGGTTGTTTATATGTAACTTGAACTAGTATGTGGGGACATACGGGGATCGGTGTTCAAGTAACAACCTAAAAGGTCTATAGTATAGGGATAAGGCTGGGTACCTTATCCTGATAACACTATGTGATACGGCCCACTTTGTATTCGATACAGACGTATTGATCCAAGGCGTCCATGTAGGAGACATGCGAGCGGGGGTATCCTATGCAATGAGTTTGCATAAGACCGGATCACGAAATAGTCAACCATTAGTTATAACACCGTTAACTAGTTAGGTTACTGTTTCAATAGGATGACCTAGGTAACTCAGTCTTAATCCTGAGTGTGTCATGAACTCCTTCTCATGAGGGATTGTCCTTTGATTAGCATGGGTGAGAGTGGCCAATACGCCGACTCAATATGCCTTCCTTTTTGGGGACAAGACCGAGTGGGAGGCTGGGGACATGACAACACAAGAAGGAATTCACTCCTTCCCGCTTCTAGGAGAAGTAGATGAGTGTTCCCTTAAGTGGTGACTCCGGGACTTGAACAAAGGGATCCCGCCCTCTCACTGGCCCGAGAGGGACTTTCTGTTTAATGGTTGGACGATAAACAGGTTGTTCATTAGAGGAGCACTGGTACTTAAGGAGACAGATGTAACACAGGGGTGAAACGGTAATTTGACCCAGCTGTGATTACGGACACTCGTGAAGGATTGACTTACCGGTATAGGTCTATATTCGTGGACACAGAAATGTTCTACAGTGAGAAGAGTTCAGCTGTGCGTCTTTAGTGGAATGACCCACAGTTAATGAATATTGGTTAACCTGATTAATGAGTTTAATCGGTTAACCTCATATCATTGGAGCTTCTGATCTGTAGGTCCATTAGGTCCCCCTGCTAGCTCGTAAAGAGTAATTAGGAACAAATATATCTTGAGAGAATTTGAATAGTTCAAATTCATATTGGGAATTAAGTTAATTGTATGAGATACAAATTAATATAATGTATAGTGATGCATTAAAATATAAAGTCTAATTTGAGATTAAACTTTATTATATTGAGAGATTGATATATTTGAAAAAGTTCAAATATATGTCTAATTAAATATATGGTATTTTATTAGAAGATGAATTAATTAATTATGAATTAATTAATTATTCAATTTAGTTTAAATTAAATGAGATTTAATTAAACTATAGTCTATGAGAGAAATAAATATTTGAAGGAGTTCAAATATTAATATGAATTTGATTCATATTAAATTTATAGGATATAAGGGAATTTGAAGGAGTTCAAATTTTAATATGAATTTGATTCATATTATGGAATTAATTAATTGAAGGCCTGAAATTAAATATATGATATTTAATTGGGTAATTAATTAATTAACTAATAGAAGGTCTAAAATTAAATATATGATATTTAATTGGTGATTAATTAATTAAAGAATTAATTAATTGGAAATTAATCAATTATGGAAATGATTTAATCACTTATGGAAGTGATCAATCATTTATGGAAAAGATTAATCAATTGTGGAATTGATTAATTATGGAAAAGATTAAATCAGTTATGGAAATAATTGATTTTAAATGAATATTTTATTCATGGCCTTTCTCCTATAAATAGAACACTAAACCTAGGGTTTAGGCACCACAACATATGGCCACCATAAGGTCCTCTCATATTCTCTCAACTCAAGAACTCTAGGGAGAATTTTCTCTCTAGAGTTTTTCCCATTCAAGATTATGTAGTCCCACAACTACGTTCCTAATCTCAGAGTTATAGCGGGGAAGATCAAATGGTGGTGTTCTTCGTTGTTGCAGAGCAATCAAGAATCATGTCCGTTGAAGTATTCAGAGTCGTCAACGGAGGTATGTTTTTCACCGCTTAACCTTTTGCCAATGCATTGGTATTTTGTAGAACAAAATTAATTTACGAACGGTCCAATTGCTTCCGCTGTAACGGAATTGGGAATTCCAATCCTTTCAGGCGGACGCTGATGAAGAAGAATGGAAAACCTTGGAGGAGAAGGCCCATTCCACGATTATGTTATGTCTGGCTGATGACGTCATCATCGAGGTCGCGAATGTGGATACTGCCGTCGGTCTTTGGTCTAAGCTCGAGAGCCTTTACATGACGAAGTCTTTGACTAAGAAGTTGCTCTCGAAGCAACGATTGTTCAGTCTGCAGATGCAGGAAGGTATGCCCCTTAGAGATCACATAGACCAGTTGAACTCTATTTTGTTGGATCTACATAATCTTGAGGTTAAGGTAGATGATGAGGATGCTGCTTTGATTCTGTTAGTATCTTTGCCGTTGTCGTATGAGAATTTTGTAGATTCTTTTATTAGTGGTAAAGATAAGTTGTCTCTAGAAGAAGTAAAAACTGTCCTTCTAACTAGAGAAGTCCGTCATAAAGTAGCAGGTTCGGTTACAGAAAATCAGGCGTCTGGGTTGGTTTCTCTGAGTAGTAAAAGACATAGGAAATCTGGTAAAAAGAAGTCTAATGGTAAAAATTCGAAGCCTAATGAAACTAATCCTAGAGCGAATGACATCTGTAATTACTGTAAAGAAAAGGGAGCATTGGAAATTGAAGCATTGGAATTCCGTAATTCCGTAAAGCGGAAGCGTGATTGGGACCGATTTGTAATTAATCTTGTTTAATGTAAAATACCAATACATTGGCAATAATCTTAGAACTATTCTAAATTTATATTAAGGCTAAGCATACAAAAATATTAGATTTAAATCTAATTTATAAAGTAACAAATTACTTACTCTTGTTGACAACTCAGATTAAATTCACCAACTGCTTGTGAAATAATCACGAACTACTGCGAACACCACCACTATGGCTACACCGGTATGACTCTGAGACTTCTAGAGGCAGGAGACTGGTGGGAGTCTAGAGGGAGCCTTTAGGGAAATTCTCTGAGAGTAGGAGAATGAATGAGATGTCTTTCACCCCACCCCAGAGGTCTTATTTATAGGTAAAGGCCAAGACATTTTCCTATAGGAAAAGGTCATGAATAAGATCAAATCTATTATCTTATTCATATCTAATTTTAATAAATAATTAATTAATTCAATAATTAATTAATTACCCAATTAAATATCACATATTTAATCTTGGGGATTTTATTAAATTATTTATATTAATATGAATCCAATTCATATTAATTATTTGAACTATTTCAAATATTTTCTCTCAAGAATTAATTTTGAAATTAATTCAAAATTATATTATAAAGTTTCATAAACTTTATATTATAATGTATCAATATACATTATATGAATCCCCTAAATAAATTGAACACTTTCAATTTACAATTTATACTTAATTGCCTCAAGTCTCTTTACGAGCTACCAGTGGAACCTAATGGACCTACAGATCAGAAGCTCCAACGATACGAGACTAATTGCCTAAACTCATTAACCAAGTTAGTCAACATTCGTAAACTGTGGGTCACTCCACTAAAGACCCACAGCTGCACTCTTCTCACTGTAGAATATTTCTGTGTCCACGGATATTGACCAATGCAATAAGTCAATCCTTCATGTGTGTTCGTAACACCAGTTGGGTCAAATTACCGTTTTACCCCTAGGTTACCTCTGGTTCCTTAAGTACCACTGATCCCTCTAATGAGCAAGTTGTTTAGGGTTCAACCACTAAACAGGAGTTCCTCTCGGGCCAGGAGAGGACGACGCGCCTTTGTTCAAGCCCCAGAATCAGCCCTTAAGGGAACACACATCTACTTACCCCAATAGGGGAAGGAGTGAATTCCATCTTGTACTGTTATGTTCCCAGCCCCCATTCGGTCTTACCCCTGAAATGGTAGGATTATTGAGTTGGGGAACTGGCCACTCTCACCCATACAAATCTAAGGACAATCCCTCCTGAAAAGGGTTCATAACAGACTCAGGATTGAGATTGAGTTACCTAGGTCATCCTATTGAAATAGAAACCTAAACTAGTTAACGACGTTACATCTAGTGGTTACTATTTCGCCGTCCGGTCTTTTGCAAACTCATTGCCTAGGATACCCCCACCCGCATGTCTCCTACATGGATGTTTTGGATCATTGCATCTGTATCGAATACAAGGTGGGCCGTATCACATAGTGTCACCAGGATAAGGTACCCAGCCTTACCCCTATACTATAGACCTTTTAGGTTGTTACTTGGACACCGATCCCCGTATGTCCCCACATACTAGTCCAAGTTTCATTTAAACAACCTTGGATCTTAGTTTATTGGATTTAGGGTTTATTAATGCAAACTCGATTATTCAATAACCAAATTACTGAATTACTCAAATAAAACTTGTTGGGTTTTATGCCCTAAAACTCGTAGATAGTGAATGTAAACAAATTTTATACTTGTATTTAATAAAGTGTTATTTAGTTTCTGCAATAAAATCAAATATTGCACTATTTGACCCAAATCCAATAAACTAAGATCCAAGGTTGTTTGTATGTAACTTGAACTAGTATGTGGGGACATACGGGGATCAATGTTCAAGTAACAACCTAAAAGGTCTATAGTACAAGGATAAGATTGGGTACCTTATCCTGGTGACACTATGGATACGGCCCGTTTTGTATTATGATACAAACGCAATGATCCAACGCGTTCATGTGTTTGACATGCGAGTGGGGGTATCCTATGCAATGAGTTTGCATAAGACCAGACCGCGAAATAGTTAACCACTAACTGTAACACCGTTAGTTGGCTTGGTTTCTATTTCACTAGGATGACCTAGACAACTCGGTCTTAATCCTGAGTGGATTATGGACTCCTGTTCACGAGGAGTTGTCCTTTGATTTGTATGGGTGAGACTGGCCAGCACGCCGACACAATAAGCCTACCATTTTGGGGACAATACCGAGTGGAGAGCTGGGAACATAATCACACAAGATGGAATTCACTCCTTCCCGACTCTAGGGTAAGTAGATGTGTGTTCCCTTAAGTGGTGTCTCCGGGACTTGAACAATGGGCCCAACCCTCTCTATGGCACGAGAGGGATTTCTGTTTGTTGGTTGGACCTCAAACAGGTTGTTCATTAGAGGAGCACTGGGGACTTAAGGACAAAGATGTAAACCAGGGGTAAAACGGTAATTTGACCCAGCTGGGATACGAACACACGTGAAGGACTGACTTGTAGTATTAGTCAATATCCGTGGACACAGAAATATTTTGCAGTGAGAAGAGTGCAGCTGTGGGTCTTTAGTGGAGTGACCCACAGTTAACGAATGGAGACTAACTTGGTTAATGAGTTTAAGCCGATTAGTCTCGTATCGTTGGAGCTTCTGATCTGTAGGTGTTGGGTTTTATGCCCTAAAACTCATAGATACTAAATGAAACAAATTAATCGATCTCAATAAAGCGTTATTTGAGTAATTCAGTAATTTGGTTATTGAATAATCGAGTTTGCATTAATAAACCCTAAATCCAATAAACTAATATTCAAGGTTGTTTAAATGGAACTTGGACTAGTATGTGGGGACATACGGGGATCAGTGTCCAAGTAACAACCTAAAAGGTCTATAGTATAGGGATAAGGTTGGGTACCTTATCCTGGTGACACTATGTGATACGGCCCACCTTGTATTCGATACAGATGCAATGATCCACAGCATCCATGTAGGAGACATGCGGGTGGGGGTATCCTATGCAATGAGTTTGCATAAGACCGGACCGCGAAATAGTAACCACTAAATGTAACCCCGTTAACTAGTTTAGGTTTCTATTTCAATAGAATGACCTAGGTAACTCAATCTCAATCCTGAGTCTGTTATGAACCCCTTTTAAGAGGGATTGTCTCTACATTTGTATGGGTGAGAGTGGCCAGTTCGCCAACTCAATAAGCCTACAATTTCAAGGGCAAGACCGAATGGGGGCTGGGAACATAACAGTACAAGATGGAATTCACTCCTTCCCCTATTGAGGTAAGTAGATGTGTGTTCCCTTAAGGGTTGATTCCGGGGCTTGAACAAAGGCGCGCCGTCCTCTCCTGGCCCGAGAGGAACTCCTGTTTAGTGGTTGGACCCTAAACAACTTGTTCATTAGAAGGGTCAGCGGTACTTAAGGAACCAGAGGTAACCCAGGGGTAAAACGGTAATTTGACCCAGCTGGTGTTACGAACACACGTGAAGGATTGACTTACTGCTTGGTAGATATCCGTGGACACAGAAATATTCTACAGTGAGAAGAGTGCAGCTGTGGGTCGTTAGTGGAGTGACCCACAGTTAACGAATGTTGACTAAACTTGGTTAATGAGTTTGGCCAATTAGTCTCGTATCGTTGGAGCTTCTGATTTGTAGGTCCATTAGGTCCCACTGGTAGCTCGTAAAGAGACTTGAGGCAATTAAGTATAAATTGTAAATTGAAAGTGTTCAATTTATTTGGGGAATCATATAATGTATATTGATGCATTATAATATAAAGTTTATGAAACTTTATAATATAATTTTTGAATTAATTTCAAAAATTAATTCTTGAGAGAAAATATTTGAAAGAGTTCAAATAAATTTAATATGAATTGAATTCATATTAATTTTAATTTTACTAAAATCCCTAAGATTAAATATATGATATTTAATTGGGTAAATTAATTAATTATTTATTAAAATTAGAGACCTTTTCCTATTAGGAAAGAAAATATTTGAAAGAGTTCAAATAAATTTAATATGAATTGGATTCATATTAATTTTAATTTTAATAAAATCCCTAAGATTAAATATATGATATTTAATTAGGGAAATTAATTAATTATGGAATTAATTAATTATTTATTAAAATTAGAGACTTTTTCTTATTAGGAAAATGTCTTCCTTTTCCTATTAGGAAAAAGGACTTGGCCTTTACTATATATAGGACCCCTGGGGTGGGGTGAAAGGCATCCCATTCATTCTCCTACTCTCAGAGAACTCTCCCTCTAGACTCCCACCAGTCTCCTGCCTTTAGAAGTCTCAGAGTCATATCGGTGTAGCCATAGTGGTGGTGTTCGCACTGATTCGTGATTATTTCACAAGCAGTTGGTGAATTTAATCTGAGTCGTCAACGAGAGTAAGTAATTTGTTACTATATATATTAGATTTAGATCTAATATTTTGTATGTTTAGCCTTAATATAATCTAGAATAGTTCTAAGATTATTGCCAATGTATTGGTATTTTAGATTAAACAAAATTAATTACGAATCGGTCCCAATCACGCTTCCGCTTTATGGAATTACAGAATTTCAATCCTTCAATTGGTATCAGAACCGATCGTAGATCTAATTTTGTTTCTCTAAAATTTGCATTGGCTATTGGTGGGATTGATTAATGCATAATGTATGTATGGTTTGCATTGAACTGTTTAGGTTAATTTTATGGCCATAGATTTTACTGTTTTTAAGTGATTTGATCATGTAAGGGCTCGGTGTTTCGGGTAATTTATGTAAAATCGAGTCCTATGTAAGTCCGGGTCTAGAATAGGTTTTTATGAGATAAAAATCGGAGAAATCGCGACGCTGTCACGATTACAGCACGCGTTAGGGATTCGCAACAGGACGGTTCAAGGCGGTTGGACGGTCCGGTTCAGCTGGAATTTTGCTCGGTTCGTGGTTTTCGTAGCTGGTTCGAAGTGGTTCGGGTCTGTTCGGGCGGTCTAGACCAGTATTTGGAGTTGCAGAAAGACTTTTAGGATAGAATTTAGCTATAATTATTGTAATTTATGCTTTATTTTATCCTAGGGGTCAAAATTAACCAGTTCAATTGCTATTTATTTGCTTTATGGATGTCATATAGCTTAAATTCCCACCATAGGTTAAGCATGTTTTCATGCATATTTATGTTATAATTGTTATAATGTATGGTAATTATGCATGAATTTAATTTCATGAGTTATTTAGTATAATTGTTATATTAAATATATGAAATTGGTGAAGCATGATGCATGACATTAATTTAGCTAAATATAATTGTTATATTTAATTAATGTAGCATGCATGCTTAGGATTATTTTCATGAGAATTAATATAATTAGTTATATCATGAATGAAAATAATAAATATATATCAATGCTTGTTTTCATATATGATTTAATATAAAATGTTATATTAATCAAATGAAAATGGAATAGCATTGAGCATGACATTAATTAGATTAATATAAGAGTTATATTATATTAATGTCAAATTTCATGTAATTTAATTTCGTGGATGTTTAATTAATATAATCGATATTAATTAAATGAAATTGAAACTGCATGAAGCATGACACCACTTTAGATTAATATAATCGTTATATTATCGTTATAGACGTCATAATAATATGGTGCTTAATAATTAGAATATGATTGTTATTTTTTCCAACACCATAGAAACATGTTATAGGGCTAATCATTAAAATTTTATAATAAGTTATAAAATTGATTAGAAACCGTCAACCTATAACAAAGAGTTGCATGCAAACATAGGACCTTAGGTTAAAATGAATTAATTTTAAAATGTTTAAAATTAATTAGACTTAAGCTCATTATAATTCTAATAGGATTAGTACTTAGAATTAAAAATAGTTTTAATTGACTAAGTAGGAAAAACATTACTATGATTATAAGGGAACTCTACCGGTAAAGTTCTGTCTAAGGCTGGGGGTACTTAAGATGACAGTTTACAGAACACCTCCTACTTGGGAACTAACCCGGAATACCGGAGTTGAATTAATCATAGTTAAATGTTAGCATGCAATGTCACTAGGTTTATTAAAAGAGTTTAATTCACCTAGATCTTTAGAGTAAAGAGTTTACATTACTATGGTTATAAGGGAACTCTCCCGATGAAGTTCTGTCTAAGGCTGGAGGTACTTAAGATGACGGTTTATGAAACACCTGCTACTTGGGAACTGACTCGAAACTTGAGTTGAATTAACCATAGTTAAATGTTAGCATGCAATGTCACTAGGTCAATTAAAAGAGTTTAATTCACCTAGATCTTTAGAGTAAAGATTTATCATAACTATTGGTTATAAGGGAACTCTATCAGTAAAGTTCTGTCTAAGGTTGGAGGTACTTAAGATGACGGTTTACGGAACACCTGCTACCTGGGAACTGAGCTGGAACTTGAGTTGAATTAACCATAGTTATATTAGCATGCAATGTCTCTAGGTAATTAAAAGTGTTTAATCCACCTAGACATTAGAGAAAAGACCTGTATATATAAAAGTTATATACAGGCATAGACTTAGATAGATTCACTTAGCCGGAATTTACCTAAGTAATAGACCCTATAATTATAAAAATACTTAGTGGGAGGAAATATATCAAAACAAGATTTTCATAAATCAAGTTTTTCTTTCACGTCCTCAAAAGTTCACAATGTGAGGTTTATGCTTGGCCTCGAGTCACCCTGGGAGTGACCCCCTGAAAGGGTGAAGAACACCATAGCGGAAGCAATTTGGATCGAATGCCTCTCGATTTCATTTAATTTTAGAAAGAAAAACATGTCATAAACCGCGCAAAAACAGAGCATGAAGTTTACCAACCTTTTTGGACGAAATTCAAGAGCTCCGTTAATGAATTCTTTGCACGAATCGGTTGTAGACAACCACGAGAGTCTTCCCTACTAATCTCCGGTCTTAGAACGAGTTGTGGGACTCGAATTCGTGATGAATTTTTAGAGAGAGAGATACATGAGTTTGAGAGAGAGAGTTTTTCTTTTGGAATTGAAAAAACACAGCCAACCTTATCTTTAGCTTTTGTTCTTCTATTTAAAGAAGAAGCTTGTGCTGTAAACTTCAGCAAGAATTGACAGCAATTTGATTTCAACATGAGGTGTAGAATAGGTGTCTCAATTGTGTGTTATTCCATAAACTAAGTCATCAAAAAACCCAGCAACATCCACCTCCTAAAATTGGAGATTTTTTCAAATTATAAATCAATTTCATAAATTGATTTCTTAAGAAAATTAATTCTAAATTAATTTTTAATTTTGATTAATTAATTAAATAAACTTAATTGATTTAATTTAACATTAAATATTAAATCAAATATTTACACCTATTCCAATTGCTCTCCAAGCTCGATCGCATCGTTTATGAATCCTTATTCATAATATTTAAATATGTAACTTTATACATACTTGAAATATTTAAATCATATTTAAATATTTCACACTCTTTCATATATGGTTTAAATTCAATTAAACCATTACTTTAAATATATCTAATATAGTTAACGCAATTCCCTAAATGGTTTTGAACATTTCAAATTCTCTCATCACTTTAGTTCTAAGGTTTATTCCGTATGAGCTAGTAGGGGGACCTAATGGACCTACAGGTCATGGGCTCCAACGATCCGAGATTTAACTGATTAAACTCTTTTAATCCTAGTTAACCAACATTCGTTAACTACCAGGACACTCCACTATAGCCCGATAGTTGAACTCCCCTCACTGTAGATATATTTTTGTCCACCCGATATAACCATGATTAGTAAGTCGACCCTTCACAAGTTGTTCGTAACTAGAGCCAGGTCAAATGTCCGTTTTACCCCTGAAGTTACATCTTGTTCCTTAAGTCTCTAGCTGAGTCCCTAATGAACAATTGGTTTGTGGTCCCACCACTAAACCTAAAACCTCTCGGGCCAATGAGAGGGCGGGATCCCTTTGTTCATGTTCCGGAGTCAGTCACTTAAGGGAACAACCTTTCTACTATCCCTAAATTGGGTAGGAGTCAACTCCATTTTGCAAGACTATGTCCCCAGCTATCTACTCGTTCCTATCCCTGAAATGGGGGGTTTATTGAGTCGGCGATGTTGAGCCATTCTCCCCCATGCAGATGATGTGGAATTTTCCTACCGCAAGCGCACGGGTCAAGTAATAATTAAGTGATTGTAAAATAGAGTGTCGTCCTCTGGATTGGATTTTTAAGTTAAATCAATTACCATGAATAATCTTGCTCAATTTTATTTAGGGATCGAAAAGTAGTGAATGATAGAAAACTAGATCAATGCAAACAAACGATGGAGATTCAATTGAAAGAACACTTGGGGAATTGATTTCGCCAATTTAGTCTAGGATTGATTCTAGGGAATGAGGTATAACGCACAATGGATTTATGAGCCTAAGAACCTTTAATCACAACTACCTCTCCCGAGTATAATTGATTCTCATGCAAATTAACCAACTTGATATCCCTATCTAAGTTTATTAACATGCAAGACATTTAGTTCTTTTTGACCAATTCTAAAGTTACTCTAAATTCCGTCACGAGCTTAGAACATAAACTTTAGTCATGAAATCTTAATAAAGTCTACGCTAAATCCCCTTTCCCGAGCAAGACTCAACACTTAGATCATTCAACTAGTGGCCAATTAATTGAAAGCATTAAATTAAGATTGCAAATATAAAAACCGTTGCACAAATCATTCCATAAATCAATCCATAAACTAAAAAGACTACATCAATCCCTAAGTAACAAGCTTAGCTACTCATACATGGCATTACAAGATCAACTAAGCATGAAAAAGCCATTAAATCTAACTAAAGAAAAGGGAAAGGAAAGGAAACACTTAAAGTCGTCGAAACCGGCACGTCCCCGTTACGATCTCCACGCCTCCAAGTTAGATTCCCGCTCCTCGTCCTTGCTTCAGCTCCCACAGAAGGTCTCTAGTCGAAATTAGGGCTAAAATCTCTCAAATTCGACTCCCCTTGGCCGTAGCATGAAAAGATGATTAAATAGGAAATCTGTCGATAGCGTCGCGACGCTGTGGACCTAGCGTCGCGACGCTATGCCCTGCCGCGCATTCTGGATATGGAATAACCCGAGAGCATCGTGACGCTCTTGTCACATCGTCTCGACGCTGTGACCTCTACCGCTCAAAACACTTAAGGAATATGCTAGCGACGAGACGCCACAAGGCTAGCGTCGACGCTAGCCCTCGGACAGGCCTCTTTTCACGTCTCGAACACTCGATTAACTCCAAATTCTCGTTTTAGCTCACAATAAGAATTTCCTACAAAATAAACATTTAAGTGCAATAAAATGACCAATAAATCATAAAAGACTAGCTAAATTAATTAGGGAAAACTAGCTAGCTATGCTCGCTATCAGCAGATCTAAGGATAAGCCCGAATAAACAGGAGTTCATGGTTAGCTCAGGATTAAGATCGAGTTACCTAGGTCATCACATTGAAATGGTCAGTCTTGTCAGTAAACGACGTTATAAAGCAAGAGTGACTTTTCTAGGTCCTGGTCTTATGCAAACTCATTTGCATAAGATGCCCCCACTCGCATGTCTATACATGAACGATCTAGGATCACGTCGTTTGTACTCAAACAAAGTGGGCCGCCTCACATAACTTTCCTAGGATTAAGGTACCCAGCCTTATTCCTATACTATAGACCGTTTAGGCTATTACTTGAACTTGATCCATATTTATGTCACAGCATACAGTTCAAGCACTCATGTCATAGCCAAGGATACTAGTTTATTGGATTTTGGTTATTTAACGTGCAATTCACTCATTTAATAACTTGAGTGAACAAAAACTCCATAACGACTTTATCGAACAAGTATCTAACTATTTGTTTCATTCACTATCTACAAGTTTTAGGGCACTAATCCCAACACCCCCTACAGATGGTGTTTGCATGGATCAATATCAAGGTGAATGAGGGAGTATTTTATAGTAAGTGGGAGCAGGACACGTGTCAACGTATCCTACGGTCTCCTCCATTAGGTTGCACCGTGGGGTCCCCATGATCTGCCTTCGAGTCGCCCTGGGAGCGATCACCCTACGGAGGGCTTGATCATGGGAGTCGGAACAACACAAACTCCAAAAATAGATAGAGTTTCTTAGGTCCATTTCCAACTTTGACTTTCCCTACGGTAGCATTGTTGGGGCCGACCTCTGAAATCTGAAAAATGGAGGGTCACACTTACGGGAAATTGTTAAGGTGTTAATAATTTCCTGACCGAAAAAACGGTAGCTAAGAACTATTGGAATATGAGTTATTCCGGGAATAGGGATTGGCTAAGATTGTCTCAATTCAGAGGAGGAGTAGCTGACTACCCTATGGTAGCTGTTGTTCTAAACCTCTGAAGTATCGTTGCAAAATGAATGTTTATTCTATGGGTCGATCATTACTTTTGCTAAATTGATGTGATTAAAATAATAATATTATTTTGTGTAATGGGTTAATGCAACAATACTTATTAAGTTAATTTGTTTGTTCTCAGCAATGAAACGTTCTTTATATGCCTCGAATAACGCCAACTACAAAATTGGTATTTCTAATACAACTAAGAAAATGAACTTAAACATTAATTGCAAGGAATTGGTCTTATTTGAGGACGGTCCTCAAGCCCACATGTCTAATTCATCTGAAATTGTTCACGATGAATATGACATAGACTGCTTAGCACATCTCAATGAAAATAAATTTGATTTAATGGTCATTGAAACGTGTATAGTGGAAAATGATGATACAGCCTGGATCCTTGATTCAGGTGCCACTCATCACGTATGCTCTTCCTTTGAGGGAATGAGCTCCTGGCAACAGTTGGATGCTGGGGAAGTGACTCTCAGAGTTGGGACTGGGGAGCTCATTTCAGCTAAAGCAGTGGATGATATTAAAATGTTCTTCTCCAGGGAACACTATATGTTATTAGATAATGTATATATAGTTCCCAAAATAAAAAGAAATTTGATTTCTGTTTCTTATTTGTTAGAACAAGGATATTTAGCGTCCTTTTCTGTGAATGAAGCTTTCATCACTAAAAGGGGTACTGATCTCTGTTCGGCAAAAATGGAGAACAATTTGTATGTTTTAAGACCAATATAGTCTAGGGCTATTTTGAACAATGAAATGTTTAAAACAGCCGAGACTCAACCAAAAAGGCAGAAAGTTTCTCAAAGTACCTATCTTTGGCACTTGAGACTTGACCACATAAATCTCAATAGGATTGGGAGATTGGTTAAGAACGGACTTCTAAGCCAGTTAGAAGATGGTACTTTACCTCCGTGTGAGTCATGTCTCGAAGGTAAGATGACCAAACGACCTTTTACTGGAAAAGGTTATCGTGCCAAGGAGCCCTTAGAACTCGTACATACGGATCTCTGTGGTCCAATGAATGTAAGAGCTCGAAGAGGGTATGAATATTTCATCTCTTTCATAGATGATTATTCAAGGTATGGTTATTTATACCTAATGAGTCATAAGTCTGAAGCCCTTGAAAAGTTCAAGAAGTACAGGACTGAAGTTGAGAACTTGTTAGGTAAGACCATTAAAACACTTCGATCTGATCGAGGTGGAGAGTATTTAGACTTAAAATTCTAGAACTATTTGATAGAACATGGAATCTCGTCTCAACTCTCAGCACCAGGTATACCTCAACAAAATGGTGTATCTGAAAGGAGAAACAAAACCTTGTTGGACATGGTTCGATCTATGATGAGCTATGCTCAACTGCCTAGTTCTTTTTGGGGTTATGCAGTAGAGACTGCAGTTTATATTTTGAATGTAGTTCCCTCAAAGAATGTTTCTGAAACACCATTTGAGCTCTGGAGAGGGCGTAAAGCTAGTTTAAGTCATTTCAGAATTTGGGGTTGTCCTGCACATGTGCTAGTGGCAAACCCAAAGAAATTGGATTCACGTTCAAAATTATGCCTATTCGTAGGCTACCCAAAAGAAACAAGGGGTGGATACTTCTTCGATCCACAAGAAAATAAAGTGTTTGTTTCGACAAATGCTACTTTCTTAGAAGAAGACCACGTTCGAGAACACAAGCCACGCAGTAAAATGGTATTAAGTGAACTTTCTAGTGAAGCTACGAATGAATCAACAAGAGTTTTTGATAAGGTTGAACCTTCAACAAGGGTTGTTGATGAGCCCAGTACACAGACTGGACCTTCAACAAGAGTTGTAGATGAGCCCAGTACATCTGGTCAAGCCCATCCTTCTCAACAGTTGAGAATGCCTCGACGTAGTGGGAGGGTTGTTACTCAACCTGAACGCTATCTGGGTTTAGCAGAAACTCCAGCTGTCATATCTGATGATGGAATCGAGGATCCATTGACCTTTTGACAGGCAATGAATGATGTGGACCATGACCAGTGGGTCAAAGCTATGGACCTAGAGATGGAGTCTATGTACTTCAATCAAGTCTGGGATCTTGTAGACCTACCTGAAGGGGTTAAACCCATAGGGTGCAAATGGATCTACAAGAGAAAACGAGATGCAGCTGGGAAAGTGCAGACTTTCAAAGCTCGACTGGTGGCAAAGGGTTATACCCAAATGGAGGGGGTGTACTATGAGGAAACCTTCTCCCCAGTTGCCATGTTAAAGTCAATAAGGATTCTCTTGTCCATTGCCACGTTTTATGATTATGAGATTTGGAAAATGGACGTCAAGACTGCTTTTCTGAATGGCAATCTTGATGAGAACATCTTTATGTCTCAACCAGAGGGGTTCATTGCTCAAGATCAAGATCAAAATGTTTGCAAGCTTAGACGATCCATTTATGGGTTGAAGCAAGCTTCCAGATCTTGGAATATAAGGTTTGACACTGCTGTCAAATCTTATGGCTTTGACCAAAACGTTGATGAACCTTGTGTTTACAAAAGGATTATCAACAGTTCAGTAGCTTTTCTAGTGTTGTATGTAGATGATATTTTACTCATTGGGAATGATGTAGAATATCTAGCTGACATTAAAAAATGGTTATCGACTGAGTTCCAAATGAAAGATTTGGGTGAAGCTCAGTATGTTCTAGGGATTCAAATTATCAGGAATCGTAAGAACAGAACGTTAGCCCTGTCTCAAGCATCATATATAGACAAGATGTTGTCTAGATATAAGATGCAGAATTCCAAGAGGGGTTTACTACCCTCAGGCATGGAGTTCATTTGTCTAAGCAACAGTGTCCTAAGACACCTTAAGAAATTGAGGATATGAGACGGATCCCTTATGCTTCAGCTGTGGGCAGTCTTATGTACGCCATGTTGTGTACTAGGCCTGACATTTGCTATGCAGTTGGGATAGTCAGCAGGTACCAGTCCAATCCAGGGTTAGACCACTGGACTGCATTAAAAACATCCTCAAGTATCTTCGGAGAACGAAGGACTATCAGCTTGTGTATGGCTCTAAGGATTTGATCCTTATAGGATACACAGACTCTGACTTTCAGACAGATAAGGATTCTAGGAAATCCACATCAGGGTCAGTATTTACCCTCAACGGGGGAGCTGTAGTCTGGCGTAGCATCAAGCAAGGGTTAATATGTTCGCTGGTCGTGAAGCAGCTAAGGAGGCTGTATGGCTTGAAGCCACCATGGAGGCTGAATATGTCGCTGCTCGTGAAGCAGCTAAGGAGGCTGTATGGCTACGAAAGTTCTTGATGGATTTGGAAGTTGTTCCAAATATGAACTTGCCAATCACCCTTTACTGTGATAATAGTGGTGCAGTGACAAATTCTAAAGAACCTCGCAGTCACAAAAGAGGCAAGCACATAGAGCGCAAATATCATCTCATCAGAGAGATCGTGCAACGAGGGGACGTGATCGTCACGAAGGTAGCCTCTGCGCACAATATTGCTGATCCATTTACGAAGGCTCTCACGGCTAAAGTATTCGAGGGTCATCTAGAGGGTCTAGGTCTGCGAGATATGTACATAGAATAATCTAGGGCAAGTGGGAGAAGTGTAATGGGTATTGTGAATGCCCTAGTTTATTGTATTTATCTGTATTTGTACTTTTCATGTATTATACAGTATTAATACAAACTACTATTCCTACTTCAATGATTATTCATTCAATTTTGATTGTTGATGTACATTGCCCACTAGAGTTTTAGTTCAAGTGGGAGTTGTTGGGTTTTATGCCCTAAAACTCGTAGATAGTAAATGAAACAAATTAATCGATCTCAATAAAGCGTTATTTGAGTAATTCAGTAATTTGGTTATTGAATAATCGAGTTTGCATTAATAAACCCTAAATCCAATAAACTAAGATCCAAGGTTGTTTAAATGAAACTTGGACTAGTATGTGGGGACATACGGGGATCATTGTCCAAGTAACAACCTAAAAGGTCTATAGTATAGGGATAAGGCTGGGTAGGTTATCCTGGTGACACTATGTGATACGGCCCACCTTGTTATCGATACAGATGCAATGATCCAAAGCATCCATGTAGGAGACATGCGGGTGGGGGTATCCTATGCAATGAGTTTGCATAAGACCGGACCGCGAAATAGTAACCACTAGATGTAACACCGTTAACTAATTTAGGTTTCTATTTCAATAGGATGACCTAGGTAACTCAATCTCAATCCTGAGTCTGTTATGAACCCCTTTTAAGAGGGATTGTCCTTACATTTGTATGGGTGAGAGTGGCCAGTTCGCCGACTCAATAAGCCTACCATTTCAGGGGCAAGATCGAATGGGGGCTGGGAACATAACAGTACAAGATGGAATTCACTCCTTCCCCTATTGGGGTAAGTAGATGTGTGTTCCCTTAAGGGTTGATTCCGGGGCTTGAACAAAGGCGCGCCGTCCTCTCCTGGCCCGAGAGGAACTCATATTTAGTGGTTGGACTCTAAACAACTTGTTCATTAGAAGGGTCAGCGGTACTTAAGGAACTAGAGGAACCCAGGGGTAAAACAGTAATTTGACCCAGCTGGTGTTACGAACACACGTGAAGGATTGACTTACTGCTTGGTCGATATCCGTGGACACAGAAATATTCTACAGTGAGAAGAGTGCAGTTGTGGGTCTTTAGTGGAGTGACCCACAGTTAACGAATGTTGACTAAACTTGGTTAATGAGTTTGGCCAATTAGTCTCGTATCGTTGGAGCTTCTGATTTGTAGGTTCATTAGGTCCCACTGGTAGCTCGTAAAGAGACTTGAGGCAATTAAGTATAAATTGTAAATTGAAAGTGTTCAATTTATTTGGGGAATCATATAATGTATATTGATGCATTATAATATAAAGTTTACGAAACTTTATAATATAATTTTTAATTAATTTCAAAAATTAATTATTGAGAGAAAATATTTGAAAGAGTTCAAATAAATTTTATATGAATTGGATTCATATTAATTTTAATTTTAATAAAATCCCTAAGATTAAATATATGATATTTAAGTGGGTAAATTAATTAATTATGGAATTAATTAATTATTAAAATTAGATATTGTTCAGATATGAGTTGTCAATGAGAGTAAGTAATTTGTTACTATATATATATTAGATTTAGATCTAATATTTTGTATGTTTAGCTTTAATATAAATCTAGAATAGTTCTAAGATTATTGCCAATGTATTGATATTTAGATTAAAAAAAATTAATTACGAATCGGTCCCAATCACGCTTCCGCTTTACGGAATTACGGAATTTCAATCCTTCAGTAGGTCCATTAGGTCCCACTGGTAGCTCGTAAAAAGACTTGAAGCAAATAAATATAAATTGCAAATTGAAAGTGTTCAATTTATTTGGAGAATCATATAATGTATATTGATGCATTATAATATAAAGTTTATGAAACTTTATAATATAATTTTTGAATTAATTTCAAAAATTAATTCTTGAGAGAAAATATTTGAAAGAGTTCAAATAAATTTTAATATGAATTGGATTCATATTAATTTTAATTTTAATAGAATCCCTAAGATTAAATATATGATATTTAATTGGGTAATTAATTAATTATTAAAATTAGATATTGTTCAGATAATAGATTTGAACTTATTCATAGACTTTTTTCTATTAGGAAAAGGTCTTGGCCTTTACCTATATATAGGACCCCTAGGGTGGGGTGAAAGACATCCCATTGTCTCTCCTTCTCTCAGAGATCTCTCTCAAAAGACTCCCACAAGTCTCCTGCTTCAAGAAGTCTTAGAGATATACCGGTGTAGCCGATTGGTGGTGTTCGCACAAGAGGGTTGCTGCGTTTTCATTCTTATTGGCAAGAAAAGGCGAATTGATTAAGGCTTTCTACAAAAGTAAGTTTTCTATGAAATCCTTGATCACTAGGATCAATCTAGTTGATCTTTTAGCATGTTTATAGCCTATGTACAGCCCATTAAATATAGATTTGTTGTTGTAATATTTTGCAAATTGTATTGGTATTTCAATTAGAATCTAAGACTCTAAGTAGGTTCGGTAATTCTTTCCGCTGCGTGGGGCTTTTATCCTTTCAATTGGTATCAGAGCCAACTCAGTTTTTCTTGATTTTAAATTGAAATTTGCAATTTGTTCTTGGTGGGATTTATGCATTATGAATGTTATGGTTTGCGTATAAATGGTTTCGATTAATTTGGCCATAGATTTACGTTTTCTTGAATGGTTCAATGTAAAGGCCCTTGCGTTTTTTGGCATATTTTGTAAATCTATTATCCTTTGTAAGTCCGGTCTAGATTAGGGTGTTTCATGATGAAGATCGTTGAAAATCACGTCCAAAATCGAAGCCAAACACGAAGAACAGTCGCTGGAATTTTCGGATTTTGCCTCCAGACGCAACAGCGTCGTGACGCTATCGCGATTTCGTGAAATGGAGGAATCGTGCGGAACGGTTGAAATTTATATATATGAAAAACGGTTATTGGACACAAATGCGCGCATGGCTGTGTTGGTTGATTTTCTGTTTGTGTCCTTGGATGGCATTGGTTTGAGCCTAGTCTGGTGTAGTTTGGGCGAATTATTTTTTTTTCCCGTTGACTGGTTCGAGGAGATTTGACCCGGTTCATGCATTGTTTGCACGGTTCAAGCATGTATTGGAATTTTGGGGTCCGGTTCGTGCGGTCTAGTCCGGTTCTGAAGCTGCAGAAGGATGTTTTTAGGATAAAATAGCTTAAATTATTGTAATTTATGTGCTTTATTTTATCCTAGGGGCCAATTAATCGGTTTATACCCTATTTAAATGCTTTGTGGATGTCATTTAGATTTAAAATCCCACCTTAGGTTATAAAGCATGCTCATGCATTTTATATATATTATAATTAGTTATAATGTATGGGTTGAAATGCATGGTTTATTTTCATGAGTTTTTAATATATAGTTGAGTTATATTAATATCATGAAAAATGATAAGCATGATGCTTACAAATTACCTAGTTAAATATAAATAGTTATATTTAATAAAATTGTTTGCAGCATGCTACTTTGATTTACCATTTTTGGTAATAATTTAATTGTTAATTTATTAATAATGGAAATCAAAGTTGCATTGAGCATGGAACGTCCATAGTTTAATATAATTGTTATATTAATTTCATGCAATGCAAGGCAATATATATAGTTTTATTATATTAACTTGAATATGATTGTTAATTATTTTAAAACTATAGTATGCATGATTATAGGGCTAATCATTAAATTTTTTAATAGTTTTAAAATTGATGATTAGAAACAGTCAACCTATAATAAAGATTGCATGCAAACATAGGATCATAGGTGAATGAATTAATTTTAAAAAGTTTAAAATTAATTAGACCTAAGATCGCGTTAATTCTAATATGATTAGAATTAAGTCTTGCTTAGTTTTTTAAAATAGTTTTAACCTACTAAGTAGGACAAACATTACTATGATTATAAGGGAACTCTATTGGAAAAGTTCTGTCTAAGGTTGGGGGTATTTAAGTTGACGGTTTACGGAACACCTCCTACCTGGGAACTGACCCGGAATACCGGAGTTGAATTAATCATGGTTAAATGTTAGCATGCAATGTCACTAGGTTTATTAAAAGAGTTTAATACACCTAGATCTTTAGAGTAAAGACTTTACATTACTATGGTTAAAAGGGAACTCTCCCGGTTACGTTATGTCTAAGGTTTGAGGTATTTAAGCTGAAGGTTTACGGAACACCTGCTACCTGGTAACAAACCCGGAACCTGAGTTGAAATAACCATAGTCATGTTAGCATACGGTGTTGCTAGGTTTGTTAAAAGTGTTTAATTCACCTAGAACATTACAATTCTCATTATAATAGCTATAATAGGATTAGACTTGGATAAATTGAATTAGCCGGATTTATCTAGGTTAATAAACCCTAAAATATACGGTAGGTCACTTTAGTGGGAGGTAAAATCAAAACTTGATTTAATTCGAGTTTTTACTCCTACGTCCCTATATTCGCAACGTGAGATCCATGCTCGGCTTCGTGTCGTTTTAGCGCGACCTCCCTTCGGAAAGTATTTGCATGGGTCAATAACAAGGTGAATGGGGAAAGTGCCCATAGTAAGTGGGAGCGGGACACGTGTCAACGTATCCCTCGGTCTCCACCCATAGGTCACACCGTGAGAGTCTTATGATCTGCCTGCGTGTTGTCCTGGAGCAACCATCCCTTCGGAGGGCCTGATCATAGGATTCGTAACATCGTGAACTCCTGAAAAGGATAGGGTCACTTAGGCTAATTACCAACAGTTGTCTTTCCCTTCGGTAGCCTGTTGGCGCGTGCCTCTGGGATCTGAAAGTGGGAGGGTTACACTTACGAGGATGAGTTAAGTGTGTTAACAAATCCTTGACCGAATAACGGTGGCTAATGTCTATAGGAATATGAGTTATTCCGGAATTAGAATTAGCTGAGAAGTGTCTCATTTCAAAGGAGGAGTAGCTGACCACCATTCGGTGGCTGTTGCTCTAAACCTCTGAAACATCGTTGCAAAACTAAATCAATAGTCTTAGGGTTCTATGATTGCTTGTTTTTGCTAAACTGATTGGATTGTATGCAATTGTTTGTATTGCTCTTGTAATGGGTTAGTGCGATAAATAATCAAGTAATTTGTTATTTCAGCGATTCAATGATTAAATATGTGCATAGTCTTACGCCTATAACGGTGATTATACAACAAACTTAAACGATTAATTTGTGGCGAATATTTTAAGATTAGTCTTAACAGAGAAATGTTCTCATGCCCCAAATGTTTAATTCATTAAGAAGTGTTATTAATGAATGTAACATTGAGCCTTGCTCAGCCAAAGAAGACTTGTCCAAAGACAGTAAATTCGATTTACTAGTCTTGGAAGCATAATTTGTGAAGAATGGTGATTCTACCCGAATACTTGATTCATAGTTACAAATCACGTTTGTTCTTCTTATTAAAAGGAATGAATTCCTGGCAACAGCTTGTTGCTATTGAGATAACTCTCAAAGTTTTGAACTAGAGAGGTTATCTTGGTTGTAGCAAAGGGGAACGTTAAGTTATTTTTCCCAGTGGGAGCAAATACATATTATTAGATAATGTGTATGTAATTCCTAAGATCAAAAGAAATTTGATTTCTGTATCTTATTGGCTAGAACAATGTGTTACTCTTTACCTTTCCCTGCTAACGCAGTTCATTTCAAGAAAGGGAGTTAACTTTTGTTCAGCTGAACTGAAAAAGAACATAAATGTTTTTAAGACTAATCAAGAGTAAAAGAGTCATGAACACTGAGGTGTTTTGAGGCTGCTACTACTCATGGAAATGAAAGGCAAAGATTTTCTCCTAAAGGAAATACCTTTCTTTGGTTCTTAAGGTGTTAGGCTATTTTTGATCTCAATATGATTGGGAACTTAGTCTAGACTATACTTCTAAGTTAGTTAGAAGAACACTCTCTAATACCATTTAAGTCATGCCTTATGGGCAATATGACTGATAGATCTTTTACTGGAAAAGAGCTAAAAGAGCCAAAGAGCCCTTGGAGCTTGTACATTTGGATCCTTGTGGTCTAATATGTTAAAGCAGTGGGAGGGCATGAATAATTCATCTATATTATAGATAATTATTCAAGGTATGTGTATCTCAACCTAATGCAACTTAAATTTAAAGCTCTTGAGAAATTCAAAGTGGTTTGAGACTGAAGTTGGAAACTTGTTAAGTGAGATGATAAAAACACTTCGATCTGATCGAGATGTAGAGTAGATGAGACTTGAGATTCCAAGACTATTTGATAGAACATGGAATTACATCTCAACTACCCCTGAAACACCTTAAGGAAATGGTGTATCAGATAGGAGAAATAGAACCCTATTGGATACGGTTCGTTTCATTATGAGCTATGCTCATTTGCCTGACTCATTTTGGGGTCATGCTGTGTTGACTGCAGTACATATTTTGAACAACGTTCCATCAAAAGTTGGTTCATTTAGCAAGATCAGAAGCAAAAGGGGTTTGCAAGCTTAAGTGATCCACTCATGGATTGACCTAAGCAATTCGATCTTGGAATATAAGATTTGATACTGTGATCAAATCTTTTGGCTTTAACCAAGAACATTGATGAATCTTGTCTTTACAAGAAGATCGTCAATAGTTCAGTAGCTTTATCAGTGTTGTATGTGATTGATATCCTAGTCATTGGGAATGATGTAGGTTATCTTACTGACTAGTAAAATAAGCTAGCAACTCATTTCCAAATGAAAATTTGGGAGAAGCTAAAGTTTGTTCTTCGGATCCAAATCGTTAGGAACCGTAAGAACAAAAAGCTAACCTTGTCTCAAGTGTCTTATATCTACAAGATGTTAGTTAGATATAAGATGCAGAATTCCTAGAAGGGTTCACCACCTTTCAGGCGTGGAATTCGTTTTGTCTAAGAAACTGTTTCCTGAGACACCTCAAGAAGTTGAGGACATGAGACGAATGCCCAATGCAATAGGGATTGTCAGTAAGTATCAATCTAATCCAAGATTTGATCACTGAAAAACGGTTAAGAATATCCTCAAGTATCTGAGGAGAAAGAGGAACTATATGCTCGTGTATGAGACTAAGGATTTGATCCTTACAGGATACACTAACATGGATTTTAAGACTGATAAGGATATCTGTCTGACATAAAAGAATGGCTAGCGGCCCAATTCCAAATGAAAGATTTAGGAGAGGTCGAATATGTTCTTGGAATCCAAATAATCCGGGATCGGAAGAACAAAACGCTAGCCCTATCTCATGCAACGTATATTTACAAAATGTTGTCCCGATATTCGATGCAGAACTCCAAGAAGGGCTTATTTCTTTTCAAACATGGGGTTCACTTGTCTAAGGAATAGTGTCCTAAGACACCTCAAGAGATTGAGGATAAAGACAGATTCCCTACGCCTCTGCTGTGGGCAGCTTAATGTATGCAATGCTCTGCACGAGGCCTGACATCTGTTATGCTGTAGGGATAGTCAGCACATATCAATCAGTATCCATGGTCAAACTTTACAAAGGAGCTATAGTGTGGCATAATTACAGTCTTGACCATATAGGCCGAAAATATAGCTGCTTGTGAAGCAACAATAGAGACTGTAAGGCATAGAGAGTTCTTGACTGATTTGGAATGTGTTCCAAATGTGAACTTGCCCATCAGACTTTATAGTGATACAGTGGTGCTGTGGAAAATTCATAAGAACTTTGCAGCCCAAGACAAGCAAGCACATTGAATTAAATTGAAATATTCACGAAGGCTCTCTCGGCTAAAGGGTATGAGGGACATCTAAAAGGTCTAGGTCTACGAGTTATGTATAAAGATGAAATCTAGGGCAAGTGGGAGAAATGTAATGGGTATAGTGATGCCCTAGTTTATTGTATTTGTACATTGTATATGTTTTATACATGTATTTATACACCCACTGCTGAATAGATTGTTGTACATCCCACTAAACTAGAGTTTTAGTTCAAGTGGGAGTTTGTTGGGTTTTATGCCCTAAAACTCGTAGATAGTGAATGTAAACAAATTTTATACTTGTATTTAATAAAGTGTTATTTAGTTTCTGCAATAAAATGTTATTGTCAAATATTGCACTATTTGACCCAAATCCAATAAACTAAGATCCAAGGTTGTTTGTATGTAACTTGAACTAGTATGTGGGGACATACGGGGATCGATGTTCAAGTAACAACCTAAAGGTCTATAGTACAAGGATAAAGTTGGGTACCTTATCCTGGTGACACTATGGATACGGCCCGCTTTGTATTATGATACAAACGCAATGATCCAACTCGTTCATGTGTTTGACATGCGAGTGGGGGTATCCTATGCAATGAGTTTGCATAATACCGGACCGCGAAATAGTTAACCACTAACTGTAACACCGTTAGTTGGCTTGGTTTCTATTTCACTAGGATGACCTAGACAACTCGGTCCCAATCCTGAGTGGATTATGGACTCCTGTTCACGAGGGGTTGTCCTTTGATTTGTATGGGTGAGAGTGGCCAGCACGCCGACTCAATAAGCCTACCATTTTGGGGACAATACCGAGTGGGGAGCTGGGAACATAATCACACAAGATGGAATTCACTCCTTCCCGACTCTAGGGTAAGTAGATGTGTGTTCCCTTAAGTGGTGTCTCCGGGACTTGAACAATGGGCACAACCCTCTCTATGGCACAAGAGGGACTTCTGTTTGTTGGTTGGACCTCAAACAAGTTGTTCATTAGAGGAGCACTGGGGACTTAAGGACAAAGATGTAAACCAGGGGTAAAACGGTAATTTGACCCAGTTGGGATACGAACACACATGAAGGATTGACTTGTAGTATTGGTCAATATCCGTGGACACAGAAATATTCTGTAGTGAGAAGAGTGCAGCTGTGGGTCTTTAGTAGAGTGACCCACAGTTAACAAATGGAGACTAACTTGGTTAATGAGTTTAAGCCGATTAGTCTCATATCGTTGGAGCTTCTGATTTGTAGGTCCATTAGGTCTCACTGGTAGCTCGTAAAAAGACTTGAAGCAAATAAATATAAATTGCAAATTGAAAGTGTTCAATTTATTTGGGGAATCATTTAATGTATATTGATGCATTATAATATAAAGTTTATGAAACTTTATAATATAATTTTTGAATTAATTTCAAAAATTAATTCTTGAGAGAAAATATTTGAAAGAGTTCAAATAAATTTTAATATGAATTGGATTCATATTAATTTTAATTTTAATAGAATCCCTAAGATTATATATATGATATTTAATTGGGTAATTAATTAATTATGAAATTAATTAATTATTAAAATTAGATATTGTTCAGATAATAGATTTGAACTTATTCATAGACCTTTTCCTATTAGGAAAAGGTCTTGGCCTTTACCTATATATAGGACCCCTAGGGTGGGGTGAAAGACATCCCATTGTCTCTCCTTCTCTCAGAGATCTCTCTCAAAAGACTCCCACAAGTCTCCTGCTTCAAGAAGTCTTAGAGATATACCGGTGTAGCCGATTGGTGGTGTTCGCACAAGAGGGTTGCTGCGTTTTCATTCTTATTGGCAAGAAAAGGCGAATTGATTAAGGCTTTCTACAAAAGTAAGTTTTCTATGAAATCCTTGATCACTAGGATCAATCTAGTTGATCTTTTAGCATGTTTATAGCCTATGTACAGCCCATTAAATATAGATTTGTTGTTGTAATATTTTGCAAATTGAATTGGTATTTCAATTAGAATCTAAGACTCTGAGTAGGTTCGGTAATTCTTTCTGCTGCGTGGGGCTTTTATCCCTTCAACACTTTATTGAGATCGATTAATTTGTTTCTTTTACTTTCTACGAGTTTTAGGACATAAAACCCAACAGAAATATGACTGTAAAAAGAAGAGTAATAGGTATAAAAAGAAGGAAGGTACTGCCGCTATGGCAGAAGCTAATACTGATTCAGAAGATGACTTAGCCCTAGCTGTAAATGAAGAACCGTGTCTTAAAGATCAGTGGGTTCTTGATTCTGGGGCGTCGTATCATATGTGTCCAAATAGGGAGTGGTTTTCAACTTATCAGCAGGTAGATGGTGGTAATGTCACTACGACTAACAATGCTGTCTGTAAGGTAGTTGGGATAGGCTCAATCAGGATACGGACACATGATGATTTTTTTTTTTAACTTTGGATGAGGTAAGGCATGTTCCACTAATGACCAAGAGTCTGATATCTTTGAGTGTTTTAGACAGTAAGGGTTTCAGTTTCAGAGGTGAAGGTGGAGTTACTTATGTCTGCAAGGATTCCAAGGTGGTTCTGAAAGGTGTCAAGCGTGGAACTCTGTATTATCTGGCAGGTTCTACGCTGACTGGTTTTGCTGCTGTTGCATCCTCTACAGTTCGCAAAGAAGATATGACTAAGCTGTGACATATGAGACTTGGTCATATGAGTGAAAGAGGGATGCAAATTTTGTCAAAGAGAGATCTTATTTGTGGACACAAGGTGCAGGATCTGGAATTTTGTGAGCATTGTGTGTTTGGCAAGCTTCATCGCAGTAAGTTTCCAAAGGGTGTTCACAGTACGAAGGGAACACTTGATTATGTCCACTCTGATTGTTGGGGTCATTCTCAAGTTGAATCTGTTGGAGGTAGTAGATATTTTTTGTCTATCATTGATGACTACTCAAGAATGACTTGGGTATTTATGATGAAGCAAAAAAATGAAGCCTTCAAGAATTCCAAGCAGTGGAAGACTTTAGTAGAAAATCAAACTGGGAAGAAGATCAAAAGGCTACGAACTGATAGTGGTCTGGAATTCTGTGGGTCTGAGTTCAATGAGTTTTCAAGAATGAGGGGATTGCCCGTCATCGCACCATTAGAGATACGCCACAGCAAAACGGGGTGGCAGAACGAATGAATCAGACACTTCTGGAGAGAACAAGATGCATGCTTTCTAATGCTGGGTTACCTAGAAGATTTTGGGCAGAAGCAGTAAGCACAGCGTGTTATCTGATTAACCGAGGACCTCATACAGGTATTGATTGCAAAACACCTTATGAGGTGTGGTCTGGTAAGCCTGCAGATTACTCTTTGTTGAAAGTTTTTGGTTGTTCAGTTTACTATCATGTGAATGAGGGTAAATTAGAACCTAGAGCTAAAAAGGGAATATTTGTGGGATTTGGTGATGGGGTCAAAGGTTATAGGATCTGGTCACCTTCTGAAAATAGAGTTATACTCAGTAGAAATGATATGTTTTATGAAAATTCTATGTTTAACTCTGTTGTGAAGCCCGCTGTTGCAGAAGAAAGTAGTGATGTTGATAAACAGGTGGAGTGCAATTCACTTCTGGTCAGGATGAATCACAGCACCAAGGTGGAGAAGATCAACATGCTGCTATAGAAACTGATGTGCCAGTTGTTGATACAGGTACAAGAACAGATGAGCCAAAGTCTTCTACTTCAGAAACAGCACGTCAGCCAAGTATAGCTCTTGATAGAGCTAGGAGAGTTGGCATTCGACCCCTACAGAGGTATGGTTTTGAGGATATGGTTGCTTATGCACTGCAGGTTGCTGAAGAGGTGGATCCCCATGAGCCGTCCACCTAAAGAGAAGCTGTTTCGAGTAGTGAGTCTGCTCAGTGGCTTGCTGTGATGGGAGATGAGATGGAGTCACTTGATAAAAATCAGACTAGGGAGCTAGTCAAATGACCTAAGGAAAGAAAGATTGTTACTTGCAAATGGGTCTTTAAGAAAAAGGAAGGAATCTCACCTACAGAAGGTATCAAGTTTAAAGCTCGAGTTGTTGCAAGAGGGTTTACACAGAGAGAATGAGTTGACTACAATGAAATATTTTCACCAGTAGTCAGACATCCTTCCATCAGGGTGCTTCTAGCCATGGTTGCACATTAGAATTTAGAACTTGAGCAACTAGATGTGAAGACAACTTTCTTACATGGAGAGTTGGAAGAGGAGATTTATATGACCCAACCAGAGGGGTTTCAGTGTCCTGGTAAGGAAGATTATGTTTGCAAGTTGAAGAAGTCTTTATATGGGCTCAAGCAGTCTCCACGGCAGTGGTATAAGAGGTTCGACAGTTATATGATTGAGTTAGGCTACAACAGAAGTTCGTATGATTGTTGTGTGTATCACAACGAGCTTGGTGATGGATTGAAGATTTATCTAGTTCTGTATGTAAATGACATGTTGATAGCTGCTAGTCCAAGTCTGATATTCTAAAGTTGAAAGACCTTCTCAGTGCTGAATTTGAGATGAAAGATTTGGGTGCTGCTCAGAAAATTTTGGGTATGGAGATTTATAAGGAAAGAGATAAAAAGAAGCTTTTCTTGTCACAGAAAGGATATATTCAGAAGATATTGTCCAGGTTTGGGATGTCTTCAGCGAAGCCTATAGATACTCCTGTGCTGCAAGTGTTCGTTTGTCTTCTGTACTTGCATCACAATCTGAAGCTGAGAAGGAATACATGTCTCGAGTCCCATATGCTAGTGCAGTAGGAAGTTTGATGTACGCTATGGTCTGCACTAGGCCCGATCTTGCACATGCTGTGAGTGTTGTCAGTAGGTTCATGGGGCAACCTAGAAAGGAACATTGGTAAGTTGTGAAGAAGATTTTTCGTTACCTTAGAGGTACATCTGATATTGGTCTCGTTTATGGAAGTGATACGGAATGTTCAGTGACTGGTTACTCTGATTCTGACTATGTCGGAGATGTTGACAGTAGAAGGTCCATGACTGGTTATGTGTTTACCCTTTGTGGTTTTGTTGTTAGTTGGAAGGCAACCCTACATCCTACAGTTACTTTGTCCACTATTGAGGCTGAGTATATGGCACTAACAGAAGCTGCTAAAGAAGCAATATGGTTGAAAGGACTAGTTGGTGACCTTGGTCTGCATCATGATCAGGCTGTTGTATATTGTGATAGTTTGAGTGCAATATGTCTAGCCAAGGATCAAGTTCATCATGAGAGGACTAAACATATACATGTTAGATATCAGTTCCTGAGAAATGAGAAGAGGATTAAGGTGATGAAAGTTGGGACAGCTGATAACCCCGCTGATATGTTCACCAAGCTAGTTCCAAGTGGCAAGTTCCAACATTGTTTGTACTTGTTAAATGTTCTGAATTTCTGAATGGTCCCTATGGGACCTTATGAAGCAGAGGAAGAATCTAGTCACTTTCGAGTTGCATCTGGTATTTTTCTTTGGGTACATCTGGTCCATCTGTTTTGTGTGAGAGAGTTCAAGTCAAGGTGGAGATTTGTTGATATGCCTTGAATCTGATATGAAGCACTCCGAACGACCAAGTACGAGGATCTCTCGTTGGGGGTTCGAGGGCAACGCCCCCTAAGCAAAATTATGTATAGACATTAGATATGATTTTCCGTTTTGGGCCTATTATGTTAGGGTTAAGAGTGGTGCCATATATAAACCCTCTTAACCTATTTTGCCCTAATCTCTGTAATCTAAGTACTCCTCATAATAAGATCGTTCTCTCCCTCTGCCCGTGGATGTAGCTAACACACCGTTAGTGAACCACGTATATCTGTGTGTTGTTTTTCTTTCGCCCTTTCATTCTTGTTACGTTGATTACGGTTTCTGTCATAACAATATTACTAAGAGCAATAACCGAGAAATAGTAAAATTTAGCTTAAATATTGATTATGCAAGACCATACTCATTCTTCATAAGGAAATACTATATTACTAAAAGAAGGGAAAAAAACCACTATGCAGAAACACAACATATAAAACGGAAAAAGAAGTCAAAGAAACTCTCCAGTGGTTAAAATGAGGAAGGGGAAGGAACAATGATATGCTTTAGATTAGAAAAAATTCCAAGTAATTGTACCATAGACGTTTTTGCGTCCGGTGGTTAAATCGAAGTTACACACATTTTCGCTTCAAAATACCAAGTAATCGTACCATAGACAAAGTTATCCTTTACTTTAATCAGATAGTTTCTCAACTAACAATTTATTTTTTATGTACATGCAATAGTGTTGTCCTAGTTATTATTTGAACCTTGGATTATATGCATAATCCATCCAGTTTTTATTTTTGAATTTTTTTATCATCAACAACCCCTCTTTTTAAGGAAGTTTCAAACAGATTTACTCTATTTGATTTGAATCCAAGATTCCCTCTAACTACCTTGTAATCCTAATCATTTGTATGTATTTTTTCATCTAAGGGTTTTCTATAAGTTGCTAATTGGATTTTTTTTTTAATTCAAAAAAATGATTTGGCCATTTATCTAAATAATATGGCGAGTTGCTATTTTTCTAAATGAACTTATTTTTTGTCTATTCTTGTAGTTAACCCGTTAAAATACTCCACTCCCTGTTTGGTCCACATACTTCACAATGCAGTCGCTAAATAACTCGATCCCACCAACTTTCAAAAACATTTACTATTGAAGTCCACCAATTTCAACAGTGTTCATTATTAAAATATGCACATTTATCGAGGAACCTCTTATTTTCCTTTTCTCCTCTTCATCTTCCTCTCTTTCACTCTTAAGCATGACAAAAATATCTATGGCGTTGGGCTCTCATACCTAATCAAGTCAAGGAATCCCCAGTTTGACCGAGTATATATGGGGTCAAATCAGGGATTTTTTTGTATTTCCAATTAGGGATGTTATCCCTGCTTGATCCCCAACCTTAAACCTGTCCGAAAATTTTTTTAATTGATTTTTTAATATATATATGATAGCACCCGATTGGTGCTATTTCATTACCGCTAATTTAAGCTTATTAGAAGAATTTTATGGTTTAATTGTCCACTTTACAGATGATTCGGGCATAGGTGGCATTGGGAGTTAACCACACAACTTGGTGCTAATTCGGGCCAATTTGAGTGTTTTTTGAGCTAACTTGGAGTCCACTGACGAAGAGGAGGTGAAAAGATTCGAGCGGAGACCGTGGCGAGTGATGTGGAATATGCTAACCACAAGTGCACAGGTCAAGTAATAATATAATGATATGAAAATTGAATGTCGTCCTCTGGATTGTTTTTCTAGTTAAACTAATTACCATGAATAATCTTGTCCAATTTTATTTAGAGAACAAGACTTAATGCAAAAGATAAATCTAAAGACAAAAGCATAAAATAAAGGTGGAGACTCAAATGGAAAGACTCCTAGGGAATTGATTTCATTATTTGAGATTGAGGATTGATCAATGGGAATGAATTTTAGCGTGCAATTATTTTATAAGTCAAGGGAACTTGTATCAAAATTATCTCTCCCGAGCATAATTGATTATCATGCATACAATAAACCCAATATCCCTATCTAAGTTCATTAGGATGCTAGGTCTTGAGTTTAGTCCTTTTTACAACTTCTATAGTTATCCTTAGCCCTAGCACAACATATAGTATTTATAGAAAAATCATAGCAGCGTTGAGACACCTGAAGGCAGCGTCGAGACGCTACCCTTTTGGGTGGTAAATCTTGGGCAGCCTCAATTTAATTTCTTTGTTATTTTCTTTGCCTCTTTTTAGGTCTCGAACACCCGAATAACTTTTGATAAGGGTAAAAAATATACCTATTTTACCCTTATATTTAGCTCATTTCCTTGTCAAAAGTTGTATGTTTAGATCAATTTTACTGTTCCCGAGCTCAAAATATGCTAAAGTTGATAAGTTAGGGTGTTGAGATTCACTTTTGTCAAATTATGCTCATTTGTGCTTAAAAAGGCTTAATTTTAAGGGAATTTAACTAAGTTTGTTGCTGTACAGGAAAACAAAGGAAATGTTGGAATCTGCCCAAAAATGCGACCGCATTTCTGGGAAGGCTATTATGAAATGCGACCGCATTTCTGGAAAAACAGAGACAGTTCCGAGTTGTCCGCGGGTCATTGTTGACGAGTCTTCTTCGCACCTAACCGGCTGTTTTGACCCCGAAATCGACTGGGCTACCTACTAGCACCTATTTCGCAGCTCCTCAACCATTTCCCACACTGTATAAGCTCATGATTCGAAGTCAAATTCAAGCAGAACTCATTTGGAAGAAGAGGGTGGTGACAGAACCCTAGTTGACGCCTATGAGTAGGGATGCTTGAGGTCCTTCTTAGATGACTAAATTTTGGAAGCAACATTTTAGGAGGAGAATTTTGGAAGCAACACCAGCTGCTACCGGTAAGCGGTTTTCAGCTTATGAAGGTGAATTGATGAGTGATCATACTTTGTATAGAAGTGTGCTGGGTGCATTACAGTATTTGATTCATACTAGGCCTGATATAGCATATATAGTCAATACTCTAAGTCAGTTTCTCAAGCAACCGATGGTTGTTCATTGGCAAGCTGTTAAGCGCGTCCTCCGTTATTTAAAAGGCACTGCTGAGTATGGGTTGTTCTTGCCTAAATCTACTTCTTCTCTGGATATTGTGGCCTTCACTGATGCTGATTGGGCGTGCAATATAGATGATAGAAGATCTATTGCCGCTCACTGTATTTTTATAGGTCATTCCCCTGTCTCTTAGTCTTCGAAAAAGCAAGGTGTTGTAGCTCGCTCCAGTGCTGAATCGGAGTATAGGTCCTTGGCTAATACCGCGGCAGAGGTATCCTGGGTTCAGTCTCTTCTCAAGGACCTTAAACTTTCGTCTGAGTCTATTCCAATTGTCTGGTGCGACAATATCAGTGCAATTTCCCTTGCTCAAAATCCAGTGCTGCATTCGAGAAGTAAACATGTTGAGTTGGATGTTCATTTTGTTCGAGATAAGGTGCTTGCCAAGGAACTTGATGTGCGGTATGTTCCTTCCCCTGAGCAGATTGCTGATGCGTTAACTAAGCCTCTGTCTGAGCAGTTGTTCAATTCGTTTCGCGCCAAACTCGGAGTGATGCTATCACCCTCTCGTTTGAGGGGCGATGTGAGGATACTTCCCTGAAACGATGTCGTGTGGTTTATTATTCTTCTATAAAACGCTGTCGTTTTCTTATCAACTGTAAGAATGCTCTTTCTGTTATGTACGGGTCATACGTGGCCTCATGTTAGAGGAGAAGAATATTTTCCCTCTCTGTCTATAGTTCTATTTAACCATTCTTTGGCAATTGTAATTATTCATTCAGTGAATAAGATTTTCACAGAGAATTTCTTCTTGTTCCTCTTTTCTAAAAAGTTCACTGAAGCAAAGAAGAAAATAGTTGAAAAAATGAAAAACATGTACGAGGAAGAGTCAAAGGCAGGTACGAGGAAGGGTTGAAGGGAATCGTTGATGAGATCAACGAGTACTATAACAGCTTCTGGAGGGTTAAGTTGAAAAGATTTGTGAAAAAGTATTCGTATTTTGTCCTGAAGACACTCGCAATTCTTGTCGTAGTGTCCTTCTGCATGCAAACATATAAGTGTATTTGGCTTCTATTTGGTAAGAATATAGCTCACTAATTAAGTTCTATTCTGTATTGCATTTTCTACATATTAAGTTCTATTCTGTTATTTCTGTAAGATTTGAATATTCTAGACGAATTTTCATAATTTTGTGTGAAAAACTTTCTATTTGTAGGAGTTTTCATTTTTCATCCATAGGCTTTCTCCTTCATTCTTCTCTCTAGGTTTCTTTTCAAGAAATATTGGGATTAGTCAGATTATTAAAGTTTATTAAAATTAAAAACAAAATTAGATAATTTTTCATACATAGGGAAAATAATTAGGTTTTTTAAAACCGTCTTACATCCAACGGTGCAAAACTATGAGTCTCATTGCACCGGAAGCACCTAAAAAAATTTCTCCTTCGGTACACCCAATCTTTTGTCTTTTAGTAAGATGCGTCTCTTTAGTGTGATTCGAATTTGATGCACCCGGCCCGTTGACGAGGTTAATGGCATCCATCATCACAAATGCATTCAAACTATTTTCCATTGATATGATTTTAGATCTAGTTGTCTCCATCTCTTTCATAGCTTCTATTTACTCTACTCTACGTTCAGTCATGCATTAATAAGTTCTTCCCAAAAAGCAAATTAAACAAGAAAGTAACAAAAACGATCCATGTGTGAGATCTGAAACCAACAGGCCAGAAGAATTGATGAAACTGTTCAAATATAAACTTGATTTTGGATAATTAGTATTTGGGCCTAGCCCAAATAGAAGCCCAAATTCTAGAAATGTCTTGAGAAAAGGAAAAATCAAGAGAAATACCTTAGGAATATTTTTGGAGTGTGAGATAGAATTCTCTAGAATATTATAGAAAATTTTGTATATTCTAGAGAATCATTTGTAGCCACAAGATTATACAGGTGTGTTGGCAAAATTCTAACCATAAATTGAGGCGGTGGAAAACTATATAAATAGGAGTGGTGTCTTAGAGTTTGTGCATCAAGCCAAAAAGCTAGAATTGAGTGGAAAACCATATTCGATGCAGAACTCCAAGAAGGGCTAATTGCCTTTCAGGCATGGGGTTCACCTGTCTAAGGAACAGTCTCCTAAGACACCTCAAGAGGTTGAGGATATGAGACGGATTCCCTACGCCTCTGCAGTGGGTAGCTTAATGTATGCGATGCTCTGCACGAGGCCTGACATCTGTTATGCTGTAGGGATTGTCAACAGATATCAGTCAAATCCAGGGTTAGACCACTGGACCCCTGTTAAAGGAATCCTCAAGTATCTTAGGAGAACGAGGGACTACATGCTGGTGTTTGGGGCTAAAGAGTTAGTTCTCACTGGATACACCGACTCTGACTTCCAGTCTGACAAGGATTCTAGGAAATCCACGTCAAGGTCAGTGTTCACCCTTAACGGGGGAGCTGTAGTTTTGAGAAGTATAAAGCAAGGATGCATAGCAGACTCCACCATGGAGGCTGAGTATGTAGCTTCTTGTGAAGCAGCTAAGGAAGCTGTTTGGCTAAGGAAATTCTTGACAGATTTGGAAGTTGTTCCAAACATGAACTTGCCCATTACGTTATACTGTGACAACAGTGGGGCTGTAGCCAATTCAAAGGAACCTCGCAGCCACAAACGAGGTAAACATATAGAGAGGAAGTATCATCTGATTCGAGAGATTGTGCAAAGAGGAGATGTGGTCGTGACCAAGATCGCTTCGGAGCACAACATTGCTGATCCGTTTACGAAGGCCCTCTCGGCTAAAGTGGGAGATGTGTATATAGCGTAATCTAGAAAGTCTAGGTCTGCGAGACATGTATATAGCGTAATCTAGGGCAAGTGGGAGATGTGTAATGGGTGTAAGGATGCCCTAGTTTATTGTATTTTGTATATTTACTTTTCATGTAATGTACAACATACATGTACCATTTCCAGCTTTGGATTATATTGTATATATTTTTTCCCTTTACTTGAGTTTTTGTTCAAGTGGGAGTTTGTTGGGTTTTATGCCCTAAAACTCGTAGATAGTAAATGTACTTTTGACCGAACATTAATAAAAGTGATGTATTATTCATTTATCTATGTTTGTATTATATCTTGTTTTATTAACCCTAATCCAATAAACTAAACATCCTAGGCTAATAGAATGAGGCTTGAACTAGTATGTAGGGACATACGGGGATCAATGTTCAAGATTTAGCCTAAAGGGTCTGTAGTATAGGGATAAGGCTGGGTACCTTATCCTGGTGACACTATGGATACGACCCACTTTGTATATTGATACAAACGTAATGATCCAACGCGTTCATGTAGTTGACATGCGAGTGGGGGTATCCTGTGCAATGAGTTTGCACAAAGACCGGACCGTGAAATAGTTAACCACTAACTATAACACCGTTAGTTAGCTCGCTTTCTATTTCATTAGGATGACCTAGGCAACTTGGCCTTAATCTTGAGTGGATTATGGACTCCTGTCCATGAGGGATTGTCTTTTGATTTGTACGGGTGAGAGTGGCCTGTTCGCCGACTCAATAAGCCTACCATTTTGGGGGCAATACCGAGTGGGGAGTTGGGAACATAGTCACATAAGATGGAATTCACTCATTCCCGTCTTTAGGGTAAGTAGAGGTGTGTTCCCTTAAGTGGTGTCTCCGGGTCTTGAACAATGGGCCTTACCCTCTCTATGGCACGAGAGGGACTTCTGTTTGTTGGTTGGACCTCAAACAGGTTGTTCATTAGAGGAGCACTGGTACTTAAGGATAAAGAGGTAGCCCAAGGGTAAAACGGTAATTTGACCTAGCTGGGATACGAACACACGTGAAGGGCTAACTTGCTGTTGATTGTCGATATCCATGGACACAGAAATATATCTACAGTGAGAAGAGTGCAGCGGTGGTTCTATAGTGGAGTGAACCACAGTTAACGAACATTGATTAACTTGGTTAATGAGTTTAGCCAATTAATCTCACATCGTTGGAGCTTCTGATCTGTAGGTCCATTAGGTCCCACCGGTAGCTCTATAAGGGCGTTGAGGTAAATTTCTAAGGGAGAATAGAATATTCGAAGGGGTTCGAATATTAAGTTAAAATATAATTTGATTCATATTAAAACTATAGGTTATAATTAATGCACATATTATGTATATTAATTCTATAGTTTAATTGAGAGAAATATAATTAAATATATGATATTTAATTAGAATATTAATTAGTTGGCGAATTAATTAATATTTTTGTTTTAATTTAATTTAATTTAATTTAATTTTTATTTAATTAAGTTATATTAAAACTATAGGTTATGTAGAGTATTTGTATAAATATGTTTTATACAAATAGAATTAAATTAAAAGTTAATTTAATTAAAATAGTTAATTAATATTTGTTATTAGATATTAATTAATTGTTTTTTTTTCTTCCCATCAGTTAGGTTAACTGATGGGAACGTGTCTTCCGCATAACCTGAGGCCTGTGTGAAACGTGAGAGAAGTTGAAGGGAGTTGGCTTCTTCTTCCGTAACTTATTCCATTCAGTTCACTATCTCTCTGGCTCTCACGCATCTCTCTCTCAATTTCCCCAAGATCTCTCTGCAATTATTCTTTCAAGAGTACAGAGAAGAAAAGTTTCCTAACCCTTAGAAATCACATTCCCACAAGCTCCTAACGCATATCCTTCAAGAGAATACCGGTGCAACCATTTGGTGGTGTTCGTGATAAATTTCCAGCAAGAAAATGAGTCTTTTTGCTGCTGTTTTTGGGTGGAGAACCAAAGAAATTTGGTGAAACGGGTCAAGAATTACTTCAAAGGTATAGTGTTCTTGATCTTGGATCATTAGGATCCTTCCTAGATTAGATCTAGAATTTTTTAGTATGAATTATGCATGCTTTATTCATAAATTTCAGTAGATTAAATTCGTTCTTCTGCTGTGATTTTATTTTCCAATGTATCGGTATTTTAATCCGAATTAAAACTGAGTTAAGGTTCTTGATCGTTTCCGCTGCGCAAGGGCTTTATCCCTTTCAGTAATCTTTTGTGTAACAAAGATGTTATTTAGTGAATTGTTTGTTTATATAATCTAAATCCAATAAATAAACATCATTTGGTTATAACATGAAATAAATCACTCTTTCTTTATAACGTCGTTTACTGATAAGACTGACTATTTCATACGATGACCTAGGTAACTCGATCTTAATCCTGAGCTAACTATGAACTCCTGTTTGTTCAGGATTAACCTTTCATCTGCATGGGTGAGAGTGACCCATTTTGGAGATAAGACTAGATAAATAGTTGGGGACGTAGTATTGCAAGATGGAATTCACTCCTACCCGTATTAGGGATAGCAGAAAGGTTGTTCCCTTAAGTGCTGACTCCAATGCTTGACACAAGGGGCCCCACCCTCTCATTGGCTCGAGGGGGACTCTGTTTAGTGATTGGACCATAAACAAATTGTTCATGTAGCAATCAGTTTTGTTTAAAAAAAAAAAAAAAAAAATATGAATTTCTTCTCTCCCTCTCACGCTCTCTCTCTCTCCCTCGCAGCTTTCTCTCCCTCTCGGCCCTTTCTCCCCCTCAGCCTCCTCTCGCCGCCGCGAAGCGCCGCCACCGCCGCACACCGTCGATCCGCGCCGCCTCGCCGTCGCCCAGAACGCCGCGAACCGTCGCCACGCCGTCGCCGCTCCCTCATCTCTCTCAGCTCTCTCTCGTCTCCCTCTGTTTCACGTCGCCGCCGTCGCCGCGAATCGCCTCCAACCGCACGCGAGCCGTCGCGCCGTCGCAGATCTGAATCTCTACTGCCGCCACTTTCAGCCGGTCTGCCGCACGTCGTCGCCACCGCAGCCAGATCGGGTTGTTTTATTTGTCGCTCAGATCTGATCACCACCGCCGCTGCCTTAAGACAAACAGCCGCGCGCCTCTTGAATGTTCGACGATTTCAGTTAGTGGGTAAGGGAGTTGTAAGTTAAAGTTTATTGGTTTTTTATGCCTTAATGAAATACCCATTAACGTTGGATCTTAATCTAAGGTATCCGTAGTAGGTGGTGGTCGAAGCATCAAAGGCGGAGCGAAACTTGGAAGCTGGGCAGCAAGCATTAGTTTTGTTTGGGTGAGTTTTCGACCCTCTCAAGTCTGGTGTTTTAGGAAAGTTATGGAGATTGTTATGCCTCTGATGTGTGAATATATTTTATGTGTTAATAGACTATTATTTCGCATCACGTGGTTGGCAATATATTAAATTGTTTGGTGTTTTTCATCAAGCTTAGTTACCTCAAGGTAAGTAACTTGCTGCATTGGAATAAAATGTTTATGCATTGAAATGACTGTTTACTCCTGGCATGAGTTGGTATCAAATATTTTGGATTAAGATTGAGATGATATGAATGCGTTTGTCTTCAAGAATTTGGGTTGTTGTGTACTTGTGCTACGTGATAGGTGAAAGTGCTTGACTGTTTTATATTATAAGTTGACTGTCATTGTTTGTGGACAACGGAAAGTTTGTGGTTTCTCTGTTTAGGAGTGTTGGTTGTCGCCTCCATTTCTTGTTCTTGAGATGTGACTGAGTTGGGATGGTACATATCAGTTAGCCTGTCAGTAATCTATGAAAAGAAACCGATTGTACTATATAGGTTGTAGTTAAAATTAGTAAGTGTTAAGGGGACCTAAAGGGTAAAGGATTAAGAAAGGGAAAAGAATAGGCTAGATGCCTCGGTTGAGGGCTGTGTCAATTAAACACCTAGGACTGAGATGTAATAGACTGAAATGAGGGGCTTAATGGGTGGGACTTGGCTTCGCAGACTAGGTGCCATTTACTAACTGTGGAAGTTAATTTCTGACTTAAACCCATGAATGCCCCACCAGTGAAATGGTAGTTTAGAGCGCTATGCGCCCATTAGTGCCTTGAGGGATGAGACTCAGCTCCACTGACTGGGTGCCTTTTACCATCAGTAGGAGTAGAGACCTCCCAAAACACCCACCTGTGCACTACCAGTGAGTTGGCAAACTTATATATAGGTGAGTTAATTGATCACGAGGCCCGAACTTCAGATAAATGAAATGAAATGAAATGAAATGAATGAGAATGAGATGACCTAACCCTTAGGCCCTTAGCTCAAATAAAATGTTGAAACCTCGGTTGTTGCAAGTGTCTAGCAGTATTGCTACTTACTGAGTATTTTCTTAAATACTCATTCTTTTCCCTAACATTTAACTGTAGGTAGAGGTAAAGGTGTACAGAACGCGTGACGGAGTGCTGCTGAGCGAGCCATGGATTTCCCTAGGATAGTCTTCCGCATTTTATGTTTTTCGAAATTCTTCTTTTTGAACTTGTATAGCGATTGTTTTAAGGTTTATTCCGCTTTAAGTTCTGCTTGAATAGCTAAAGATTTCTTTTTGTTCTGTTTTAACTAGGATCCCAGGTTGAAAAGTTTCACGTATTTTCTAAGCGTGTTTTACTCCAATGCTACTTCTTATTCACTATTTGAAAGTATAATGAAATGCACGTAGTAATGGCCCTAGGATCTAGGCATGAAAAGTAGGGTCGTTACAGTTGGTATCAGAGCTCTAGGTTATAGATTCTGTAGACTGGTTTACATCGTAAACCTTAGGTATGTCCATGGCTTGTCAGCAAACATCCGGTCACGCCAGGTACACGTTTGTTTATTTTGTAGCCTGCAAATGTTATATGTATTCGAAAAGTTTCATGTTGTGGAAAAATATGAATGATGTTTGGTATCGATGAAATGTTTAAAGGAATCGAGCTTGTTTAGTAAGTTGATCAAAATTTTGTGTAATAGATCATGCCTCCCCGAGCACGAGGTCGTGGAAGAGGTCGAGGAAGAGGTCGTGGTAGGGGTCGTACAACCCCTGAGCAAGTTGTGCCACCTATGGGGCATGGAGAAAATCTACCAGAAAACCCACAAGTGGAACAGCCGGGTGAACAGCCGGGGCCTGCGGTAGGACCTGTCACAGTGGATATCCAGGCAATAGTTCAGACCGCAGTTCAGGCGGCAGTTGCGGGAGTGCTTGCGGGACGACAGGCCCAAGCGCCTCAGAACAACGAAGCCCTATCGCGGGAGGCTAGGTGCTTAAGAGATTTTAGGAAGTGGGACCCCTGTCCGTTCGATGGAGCCTCGAGGGACCCCACGGTGGCAGAGTTGTGGCTGTCCTCCATCGAGACTGTCTTTCGCCACATGAACTGCCCGGAGGACCAGAAAGTTTACTGCTCCGTGTTCCTGTTACGAGATAACGCCTTGATTTGGTGGCAATCGATCGAAAGGACTATAGACGTCAGCAACGGACCTGTCACATGGACTCAGTTCAGGGGGGAGTTCTTTAGGAAGTATTACCCTGCAGCCTCCCGATTCAAGAAGCAAGCAGAGTTTGTGGCTCTTACGCAGGGAAACCGAACCGTAGAGGAATACGAGACAGAGTTCGCCAGACTGTCTCGGTTTGCTCCTACCCTGGTAGCTGTAGAGGCTGATAAGGTAGAACGTTTCATCACAGGCTTAAGGGAAGAGATTCAGGGCAGTGTGGCAGCCCATGAACCCCAAGACTATGCCACAGCAGTTAGGGTGGCAGAGCTGATTGATCGACGACCGTCAGCTGTCTCTTCAGAACCTTTCTCAGGTCATAAGCGAAGGTACGATCAGATGAGCTCGAACACACAGCGGGGCCACCGTTACCCTAGACGAGGTCCGTCCCAGGACCGTCGACAGAAAGCACAGAATCAGCCAGGGCCTAATCAGGATAGGCCGTTATGTCAGACGTGTAGGAAGTACCACTGGGGTCGTTGCTTGGCAGGGACCCGTGTTTGTTTCAAGTGTGGCCGGGAAGGGCATATTTCTCCAAATTGTAATCAGAAGAAAACTAATTATGTCGACCAGCCGTCCAGTTCAAATCAGGCATCCGGGGTGAGACATCAGGGCAAGATATTTGCCACCACCCGACAAGAGGCAGAGAACCTTAACGCAGTAGTGACAGGTACCATCCCTATTCTCGGCCATTATGCTTTTGTGTTGTTTGATTCGGGTTCAACGCATTCTTTTATTTCTGCATCATTTGTAAGTCAAGCCAACCTAGAACTAGAGCCGCTGGGCTATGTGTTGTCAGTCTCAACCCCTGCGGGGGTAACGTTACTAGCTAGTGAAGCGGTGAAAGCCTGCCAAATGATAGTGTCTGATCGATCGATGGACGTGACATTGATCGCCCTTGATATGAGTGATTTTGATGTTATCTTGGGAATGGAATGGTTGGCTTCTAATTATGCCAACATAGATTGTTATCGTAAAGAGGTTATCTTTAACCCTCCGTCAGAGGCAAGCTTCAAGTTTAAAGGATCGATGGTCAAAGGTGCTCCTAAAGTGGTCTCTGCAATGAAGGCGAGAAAATTGATTAGTAAAGGAGCTTGGGGCTTGTTGGCTAGCGTGGTTGACACAAGGAAAATCGAGGCATCGATGACCTCAATACCAGTAGTGAAGGAATTCGCAGATGTATTTCCTGAGGATCTGACAGGACTACCGCCAGCACGAGAGGTTGACTTCTGCATTGAGCTTGAGCCAGGGACTAACCCGATTTCTAAAGCTCCATATAGGATGGCTCCAGCGGAATTGAAAGAGCTTAAGGTGCATATTCAGGAGCTGTTGGACAAAGGTTATATACGCCCCAGCGTCTCGTCGTGGGGTGCTCCAGTTTTGTTTGTAAAAAAGAAGGATGGGACAATGCGTTTGTGCATCGACTATCGGGAGCTGAACAAAGTGACAATAAAGAACAGATACCCTCTGCCTAGGATTGATGACCTCTTTGATCAGCTTCAAGGTGCAGCAGTATTCTCTAAAATAGATCTACGATCAGGTTATCATCAGTTGAGGATTAGAGAGGAAGATATACCTAAGACAGCTTTCCGGACCAGGTATGGGCATTTCGAATTTACCGTAATGTCCTTTGGGCTTACTAATGCTCCTGCAGTTTTCATGGACTTGATGAACAGGGTATTTAAGGAGTTCCTTGATTCGTTTGTGATTGTTTTTATCGACGACATTCTTATCTACTCCAAGACAGAAGAGGAACATGAGGATCATCTCAAGAGAGTTCTAATCACCTTAAGAACGAACAAGTTGTACGCCAAATTCTCTAAATGTGAGTTTTGGCTACAACGAGTTTCCTTCTTGGGACATGTGGTGTCGAAGGAAGGTGTCACAGTAGATCCAGCCAAAATAGAGGCAGTGACCAATTGGTCTTGACCCACTTCAGTCAGCGAGATTTGGAGTTTCTTGGGGTTAGCAGGATATTACCGTCGTTTTGTGCAAGGCTTTTCCAGTATTGCCGCACCCCTAACTCAGTTGACTCGAAAGGGTACTCCGTTTTTGTGGAACGAAGTTTGTGAGGCAAGCTTCCAAGAGCTTAAGCAAAGACTTGTTTCAGCACCAGTACTTGCAGTACCTGATGGTTCAGGAGAATTTGTTATTTACAGTGATGCTTCAAAGAAGGGACTGGGTTGTGTGTTAATGCAGCATGGTAAGGTCATTGCTTATGCGTCTCGTCAGCTGAAAGATTATGAGAAGAACTACCCGACCCATGATTTGGAGTTAGCAGCGGTAGTCTTCGCCTTGAAGATTTGGAGACACTATCTGTACGGTGAGAAGATCCAAATTTTCACGGACCACAAAAGCTTGAAATATCTCTTCACCCAGAAGGAGTTAAATATGAGGCAGCGGAGATGGTTAGAGTTAGTGAAAGATTATGATTGTGACATCCAGTACCACCCGGGCAAGGCAAATGTGGTCGCAGATGCCCTCAGTAGGAAGACTGCTCATGCGTCTGCTTTGATTACTACTCAGGCTCATATATTGGATGACTTGGAAGGTGCAGAGATTATGGTTGCAGTGGGCGAAGTTACAGCACGCCTAGCTCAGTTGACAGTTAAGTCGAGCTTGAGACAGAGGATCATAGATGCCCAACCAAGTGACCCGGACCTTGTTGTTAAGCGCAGTCAAGTAGAGGCGGGGCAGGTGAATGAGTTCTCCCTATCTTCGGACCTCGGCTTGTGTTACCAGGGTCGCTTATGCGTACCTGGGAATGTCGATCTCAAACAGGAGTTATTAGCGGAGGCACATAGTTCACATTTTTCAATCCATCCAGGAAGTACGAAGATGTACCATGATTTAAAACAGTATTACTGGTGGCAGGGCATGAAAAGAGAGATAGCGGATTTTGTCAGTAAATGCCTTGTTTGCCAACAAGTGAAAGCCCCGAGACAGAAACCAGCAGGCTTGTTGCAGCCGTTGAGTGTCCCAGAATGGAAGTGGGAGCATATATCCATGGACTTCATCACAGGATTGCCTAGAACGGCCAAGGGTTACACCGTAATTTGGGTCATTATCGACAGACTCACCAAGTCAGCGCATTTTCTTCCTGGGAAGCCTACTTACACTGTTGAAAAGTGGGCACAGTTATATATGGCGGAGATAGTCAAGCTTCATGGGGTGCCGGTATCAATCGTGTCAGATAGAGATCCTCGGTTCACATCTAATTTCTGGAGGAGTTTGCAAAGAGCCTTAGGTACTCAGTTGCATCTCAGTACTGCATTTCACCCTCAGACAGATGGTCAAACTGAGCGATTGAACCAAACTCTAGAGGATATGTTGCGAGCATGTGTTTTGGATTTCTCAGGTAGTTGGGATGCACACCTGCATTTAATGGAATTTGCTTATAACAATAGTTATCAAGCAACCATCGGTATGTCACCGTTTGAGGCCCTCTATGGGAAGAGATGCAGGTCCCCTGTTTATTGGGATGAGGTCGGAGAACGTCAGTTGTTGGGACCTGAATTGATTCAAGCCTCCAGTGAGGCTATTTGCACAATCAGATCGAGGATGTTAACGGCTCAAAGCCGACAGAAGAGCTATGCTGATACAAGGAGAAGGGATTTAGAGTTTTGTTGGGTTTAATGTCCTATAAACTCGTAGTTTGTAAATCGTTAAACATATTTCTATTTCCAATAAAGTGGTTATTGAGGTTATTCAGTAAAAGATGTTATTGAATATGTAAATTGCGAATGATTAACCTAAATCCAATAAACTAAGATCCTTGACTATATAATGAATACTCGAACTATATGTAGGGACATATCGTAGGATCAAGTTCAAGTTTATAGTCAAAATAGTCTATAGTATAAGGATACGGTTGGGTGTCTTATCCTGGTGACACTATGGACGCGGCCCACTTTGTATTAAGTACAAACGATGAGATCCTAAGTCGTTCATGTGGAGACAAGCGAGTGGGGGCGTCCTATGCAATGAGTTTGCATAAGACAGGACCACGAAATAAGTCACTTTCTCTTTATAACGCCGTTTACTGAAGAAACTGACTATTTCTCATAGATGACCTAGGTAACTCGTTCTTAATCCTGAGCTAACTATGAACTCCTGTTTATACGAGATTATCCTTTGATCTGCATGGGTGAGAGTGGCCAGCATCGCCGACTCAACAAGCCTACCATTTTAGGGATGAGATCGAATAGATAGCTGGGGACATAGTTTTGCAAGACGGAATTCACTCCTACCCATTTCAGGGATAGCAGAGAGGGTGTTCTCTTAAGTACTAACTCCAGGACTTGAACAAGGGGCCCCACCCTCTCGTTGGATCGAGAGGGACTTAGGTTTGATGGTTGGACCACAAACCGATTGTTCATTAGAGGATTAGTGGAACTTAAGGAACAAGAAGTACTATAGGGGTAAAACGGTTATTTGACCTAGCTATAGCTACGAACAACCTGTGAAGGAACGACTTACTGAACATGGTTAAATCAAGTGGACGGAAATATATCTATAGTGAAGGGAGTGCAACTATCGGGTTATAGTGGAGTGTCCCGGTAGTTAACGAATGTTGGCTAGCTTAGATAATGAGATTAGTCGGTTAGCCTCGAATCTTTGGAGCCCATGATCTATAGGTCCATTAGGTCCCTCTACTAGCTCATATCGGATTAAAGCTTAGAACATAATGATAGGAATCTTTGAATCGTTCAAAAACGGGAAATAGGGCATTATCGTAAAAAGTGTTTGACACAATGATTTAATTATGAATTAAATTAGAAATTGAGAGATAAGATATTTAAAAGTGTTTTAAATACCATATATATGTATTAGGAATCATATATAATTCATGGCACTAGGTGATAATGATTAATTGGATTAATCATGTCAAAATTACTTGGAATTGTCCCAATTAATTGCCTAAAAATCAATTTCAATTTTGAATTGAAATTGGAATGAATTGCAAGCTGAAAATTCAGAATTAAGATTCAAATTTTAGTGGATTTAGTGGCATTCCCACTCTTGCATGATGATGCATAGTGGAAAACAACACAACCATGCACTAGTTGCATGTGTTGTGAGTTAAACACCTAGAATCCACTTTGAGTTTCATTTTCACCATGTGTCTAGTGTCATGAAGCTTGTCTTTGCATGGAAGAGGTCTATTTAAGAGCTTGAATCAGATTCAAAGGCTAAGAGAGGGATTTACCTACTGTTATGCTGCTGTAATTTCCTCTCAATCAAACACACCTCCATAGATCTCTCAAGAGCTTGATCCTTCAAGCATTCCCTTCCCATTCCCTATCTCTATAAGACTCCCACAAGTCGTTCTTGGCCCGGAGAATAGTAGAGAAGACTCTAGAGGTTGTCCAAGGAGCATAGGAGAAGAAAACACCACAAGGAGTTCCTCATTAGTGAGCTACAAAGGTTGGTGTTCTCTAAACTCTCTATTCTGTCTTTTCTAGAACATGCATGCTTTAGGAGCAAAATTGAATGTCTTAAGTGCTTTCGATCTTCAATTGCTTCCGCATGTGTTATATGAACACCTTCAAGTTTGACGTGGGTGATCATGTTTTCTTGAAGGTAGCTGCAATGAAAGGAGTATTGAGGTTTGGAAGGAAAGGCAAGCTCAGTCCACGTTTCATTGGTCCGTTTGAGATTCTAGAACGGATTGGTCCGGTAGCTTATCGTCTAGCGTTGCCGCCTTCTCTTTTGGCGGTACACAACGTTTTCCATGTTTCCATGCTGCGAAAGTATTTGACAAATCCAACCCACAGGGTGGACTTCGAACCTTTGCAACTGAGCGAGAACTTGTCATATGAGGAGAAGCCTATGCTAATTCTTGATAGAGAGGTGAAGGTCCTTCGTAATCGTGAGATAGCTCTCGTAAAGGTCCTTTGGCGAAACCATCTGTCTGAAGAGGCAACGTGGGAGAGAGAAGACGAAATGATGACCAAGTATCCAGAGTTGTTCCAGTACTAGCAACTTTCTAGGACGAAAGTTCTTTTAAGGTTAGTATGATGTAGCAATCAGTTTTGTTTAAAAAAAAAAAAAAGAAATCTGAATTTCTTCTCTCCCTCTCACGGTCTCTCTCTCTCCCTCGCAGCTTTCTCTCCCTCTCGGCCCTTTCTCCCCCTCAGCCTCCTCTCGCCGCCGCGAAGTGCCGCCACCGCCGCACACCGTCGATCCGCGCCGCCTCGCTGTCGCCCAGAACGCCACTAACCGTCGCCACGCCGTCGCCGCTCCCTCATCTCTCTCAGCTCTCTCTCGTCTCCCTCTGTTTCACGTCGCCGCGAATCGCCTCCAACCGCACGCGAGCCGTCGCGCCGTCGCAGATCTTAATCTCTGCTGCCGCCACTTTCAGCCGGTCTGCCGCACGTCGTCGCCGCCGCAGCCAGATCGGGTTGTTTTATTTGTCGCTCAGATCTGATCATCGCCGCGACGCTCTCGGTGAATTTTCCAAATCCGCAGTATCGCTACAGCGTCGCGACGCTGTCTATAGCGTATCGACGCTATCGACAGATTTCCTATTTAATCATCTTTTCATGCTACGGCCAAGGGGAGTCCAATTGGTTAGATTTTAGCCCTAATTTCGACTAGAGACCTTTTGTGGGAGCTAAAGGCAAGGCCAAGGAGCGGGAATCAAGCGAGAAGATGTGGAGATCGTGACGGGGACGTGCGGTGTCGGCGGATTCGAGTTTTCCTTTCTCTTTCCCTTAACTCTTGTAGTTTTTATGGCTTTTCTTTCAATTAGTGTTTGTAGTTTAAAGACTATGAATTGCTAGTTGTTTGTTTTAGGGATTGATGTAGTTGTTTTAGTTTGTTGGATTGATTTTGTGGTATGAATATGCATTTATTTTACCTATGCAATTATGGTTAAATGCTTTCAATTACTTGATCACTAGTTGAATGATTCGAGTGTTGAATCTTGCTCGGGAGAGGGGATTTGGCCTAAGACTTACTTTATTTAATTGCATGACTAAAGTAGAAATTCTAAGTTTGTGACGGGATTTGGAATAACTTTAGAAGTTGCTTGAAGAACTAAACCCAAAGCCTTGCATGTTAATGAACTTAGATAGGGATATCAAGTTGGTTGCATGCATGAGAATCAATTATGCTCGGGAGAGATAGTTGTGATAAAAGGTTCCTAAACTTGGTAGAATAATTGCATGCTAAATTCATCCCATTAATTAATCCTCAACCTCAACAATGAAATCAATTCCCTAAGAGTCTTTTCATTTGTGTCTCCACCTTTATTTTATGCTTTTTGTCTTTAGATTTATCTTTATCTTTAAGTTTTGCTCCCTAAATAAAATTGGACAAGATTATTCACGGTACTTAATTTGCTAGAAAACCAATCCAGAGGACGACACTCGTTTAATCACGAAAACACTATATTATTAATTGACTCGTACACTTGCGGTATGCAAATTGCACATCAAGTTTTTGGCGCCGTTGCCGGGGATGGCTATTATACGTACCTTAGTGGCCAGTTAGACGTCAATCAGGTCATACAGACGGTATGTAGGCCAGGGGCAGAGTGGGTTCTGAACGGCGCGGAGGTTGTGCGATTTAGGACTACCGACTTGTTCGTGGATTACAGGGCTTGGCACACTTTTATCTGTGCCAAGTTGATGCCTCTGGCGCATCTCAGCGACGTTACGAAGAGTCGCGCCATCCTTTTATTCGCTATCGCCACAGGTCGCTCAGTGAATGTCGTGAAGGGAATAAAAGTCCCCACGCAGCGGAAGCGCATCGATTGGACCTTACGCCGTATATTAATTAACATTAAAATACCGTTACGATAACTCAAACAAAACTTTAAACTAACTTTAAAGTCGCTGTAAAACGGTTTAAACATGCTAAAATAAATCTAAATTTATTTTAAAAACTTTTCTAAAGAAAAGGGGAAGAACCGTTACAAACCTTCGTTGTAGACTTGACCGTTCTTCGCCAACGACGCTCCACAAACGAAAACGCAGCAGCCGCTTTAAGGTTTTCTTCGCTGGAAATTCCTTCTTGATTGACACAATAACCACAGAGGTTACACCGGTATGTCTCTAAGTCTAGGAGGCAAAAGACTTGTGGGAGTCTTTCTCTAAGAGGGAGGCTAGAGAGAATTCTAGGTCTTGTCTTTCAAGAGTGTCAAGTGTCATGACCAATTAGGTCTAGTGTTCTATTTATAGAAGAGAGGCCATGAATAAAATATTCAATTAAATCAATCTTTTCCAAAATTGATTCAATCTTTATTCCTTAATTAATCAATCATGATCAATCAATTCCCCAATTGATTAATCTTTTCCACAAATGACTAATTACTTCCATAAGTGATTAGATCATTCCCATAAATGATTAATCACTTCCTTAAGTGATTAATTATTTACATAATTGATTAATTCATGGTTAATGAATTCTTTAATTAATTAACCACCAATTAAATATCACATATTTAATTTCCAGGCTTGAATTAATTAATTTTGCCCAAACACATTTTAGGACTTAAATTAATTAATTTATTATTTGAACTCCTTCAATCTTCCATAAATTTATATTTGAACTTCTTCAAATATTAATTTCTCTCATAATAATATATCAATATATATTATATTTGTTTCCCTTAGTAAATTGAACATTTTCAATTTACATTTATTACTTAGTTGCCTCAAATTACTTTACGAGCTACCAGTGGGACCTAATGGACCTGCAGATCATAAGCTCCAACGATGTGAGATTAATTGGTCAAACTCATTAACCACATTAATCAATATTCGTTAACTGTGTGTACATTCCACTATAGACTCACAGTTGCACTCTTCTCACTGCAGACATATTTTCTGTGTCCACGGATCTAGACCAATATCGACTAGTTAGTCCTTCACGAGTGTCCGTAACACCAGCTGGGTCAAATTACCGTTTTACCCCTGGGTTACCTCTATTTCCTTAAGTACCAATTCTCCTCTAATGAACAACCTGTTTGTGGTCCAACCATCAAACAGAAAACCCTCTCGTGCCATTGAGAGGGTAGGGCCCTTTGTTCAAGACTCGGAGTAACCACTTAAGGGAACACTCATCTGCTTCCCTAAAGTCGGGAAGGAGTGAATTCCATCTTGTACGATTATGTTCCCAGCTCCCCATTCGGTCTTGTCCCCAAAGTGGTAGGCTTATTGAGTCGGCGTATTGGCCACTCTCACCCATACAAATCAAAGGACAATCTCTCATGAGCAGGAGTCCATAATCAACTCAGGATTAAGACTAAGTTGTCTAGGTCGTCCTAGTGAAATAGAAAACCAACTAGTTAACGGTGTTATAACCAGTGGTTACTATTTTCGTGGTCCGGTCTTATGCAAACTCATTGCATAGGATACCCCCACTCGCATGTCTCCCACACGAACGCGTTGGATCGCAGCGTTTGTATCAAATACAAAGTGGGTCGTATCCATAGTGTCACCAGGATAAGGAACCCAGTCTTATCCCTATACTATAGACCCTTTAGGTTGTTTCTTGAACAATGATCCCATATGTCGCTACATATAGTTCAAGACTCATATTACAACCTTGGATGTCTAGTTTATTGGATTAGGGTTATTATTAGGCAAAGACAAATATAAAATAACTAATAACAATTAATGGAAAAATATATCAATATTATTTCATTAATATCCGGTCAACGGTTACATTCACTATCTACGAGTTTTAGGGCATAAATCCCAACAAACTCCCACTTGAACTAAAACACTAGTTAGTGGGATGTAAATGCAATAATCTAAAGCTGGAAATACAATGAACTAGGGCATCCTTATACCCATTATACATTTCTCCCACTTGCCCTAGATTAGATGGCATACATATCTCGTAGACCTAGACCCTCTAGATGACCCTCAAACACTTTAGCCGTGAGAGCCTTCGTAAATGGATCAGCGATGTTGTGCTCCGAGGCGATCTTAGTGACGATCACATCTCCTCGTTGCACAATCTCCCGTATCAGGTGATACTTCCTCTCGATGTGTTTACCTCGTTTGTGGCTTCGAGGTTCTTTTGAGTTGGCTACAGCCCCACTGTTGTCACAGTATAGTGTTATGGGCACGTTCATATTCGGAACTACTTCCAAATCAGTCAAGAACTTTCTGAGCCATACTGCCTCCTTAGCTGCTTCGCAAGCTGCTACATACTCAGCCTCCATGGTTGAGTCTGCTATGCATCCTTGTTTGATGCTTCTCCACACTACTGCTCCTCCATTGAGGGTGAATACTGACCCTGATGTGGATTTCCTTGAATCCTTATCAGCTTGAAAGTCAGAATCTGTGTATCCAGTAAGAATCAAATCCTTAGCTCCATACACAAGCATGTAGTCCCTCGTTCTCCGAAGATACTTGAGGATATTCTTAACCGCTCCCCAGTGGTCCAACCCTGGATTAGACTGATACCTACTGACTACTCCCACTGCATAGCATATGTCAGGCCTAGTGCAGAGCATGGCATACATTAAGCTGCCCACAGCTGAGGCGTAGGGAATGTGTCTCATGTTCTCAACTTCTTGAGGTGTCTTAGGAGACTGTTCCTTAGACATGTGTACCCCATGTCTGAAGGGTAGTAGTCCCTTCTTGGAGTTTTGCATCGAATATCGAGACAACATCTTGTCAATATACGTTGCTTGAGACAGGGCTAGCGTTTTGTTCTTACGATCCCTAATGATTTGGATTCCCAGAACATATTGAGCCTCTCCCAGATCTTTCATTTGGAATTGGGCTGCTAGCCATTTCTTAATGTCAGTGAGGTATCCTACATCATTCCCAATGAGTAGGATATCGTCTACATAAAGTATTAGAAAAGCTACTTTCCTTTTGTTGATTTTCTTGTACACACAAGGCTCATCAACATTTTGGTCAAAGCCAAAAGATTTGATTGCAGTATCAAATCTAATGTTCCATGATCTGGATGCTTGTTTCAATCCATAAATGGATCGATTTAGCTTACAAACCTTTTGTTCCTGACCTTGGGCTATGAATCCTTCAGGTTGAGACATAAAGATATTCTCTTCAAGATTACCATTCAGAAAGGCAGTCTTGACGTCCATTTGCCATATTTCATAGTCATAATATGTGGCTATGGATAAAAGAATTCTTATGGACTTTAACATGGCTACAGGAGAAAAGGTTTCCTCATAGTCAACCCCCTCCTTTTGGGTATAACCCTTTGCCACTAGTCTAGCTTTGAAGGTCTGTACCTTTCCAGCTGCATCTCTTTTTCTCTTATAGATCCATTTGCACCCTATGGGTTTTACCCCATTTGGTAGATCTGCAAGTTCCCATACAGAATTGGAGTACATTGACTCCATTTCCAGGTTCATGGCTTTGACCCATTCATCCTTATCTTCGTCATTCATTGCCTGTCGATAGGACAATGGATCCTCAATGCCATCATTAGGTATGACAACCTGAGTTTCAATTAAACCCAAGTAGCGGTCTGGTTGTAACACAACCCTCCCACTGCGTCGAGGCATTCCCAACGTTTGAGATGGACGGGATGGATCTGAAGAACTAGTTCCTTCATCAACCCTTGTTGAAGGTCCAACTTCATCAACAACTCTTGATGATTCTTCAGTAGCTTCTCCTAATATTATTTTGCTTCGTGGTTTATGATCTCTCATGTGGTCTTCCTCTAAGAAAGTGGCGTTTGTCGATACAATCACCTTATTTTCTTGTGGGTCGTAGAAATAACCACCTCTCGTTTCTTTAGGGTAACCAACAAATTGGCACAGTTTTGAACGAGGTTCCAGTTTCTTAGGATTTGTCACAAGCACGTGTGCAGGACAACCCCAGATGCGAAAGTGATGCAAACTAGGTTTACGCCCCTTCAATAACTCGAAAGGTGTTTCAGAAACACTTTTCGAGGGAACATTGTTCAAGATGTATACTGCAGTCTCTACTGCATACCCCCAAAACGAGCTAGGCAATTGAGCATAGCTCATCATTGATCGAACCATGTCTAACAAGGTTCTATTTCTCCTTTCTGACACACCATTCTGCTGAGGTGTACCAGGGGCTGAGAGTTGAGATTGGATTCCATGTTCTATCATATAATCCTGGAATCTTTGATCCATATACTCCCCTCCTCGATCAGATCGAAGTACTTTAATAGATTTACCTAACAGGTTTTCAACTTCAGCCTTAAACTCCTTAAACTTTTCAAGGGCTTCAGACTTATGTCCCATTAGGTACAAGTAACCATATCTTGAATAATCATCTATAAATGAGATGAAATAGTCGTACCCTCCTCGAGCTTTTACATTCATTGGACCACACAGATCCGAATGTATTAACTCTAAGGGTTCTTTGGCTCTGTAACCTTTTCCAGTAAAGGGTCTCTTGGTCATTTTTCCCTTGAGACAAGATTCACAAGGTGGTAGTGAATCATCTTCTAACTTGCTCAGAAGTCCATTCTTTACCAAACGACCGATCCTATCGATGTTTATATGACCAAGTCTGAGATGCCAAAGATGAGTATTGTTACTTGATGGAGAAATCTTTTTCCTTTTACTTTGAGTTTCAGCAGTTTTAAATAATTCGTGATTTAAAAGTGCTTTGTTTTCGGTTGGTCTTAAAACATACAAGTTATTTTCCAATTTGGCTGAACAAATAAGTACACCATTTTTATAAATGAACGCTTCATTCATATCAAAAGTAACTGTATACGATTGTTCAATCAAACATGAAATAGAAATTAAGTTCCTCTTAATCTTGGGAACGATTAACAAACTTTCTAAAAGTAAGAATCTATTTCTAAAAAATAACTTCGCAGCTCCCACTGCTTTAGCTGAAATGACTTCTCCAGTTCCGACCCTGAGTGTCATTTCCCCATCGTTCAACTGCCGAAAGGAACTATTTTCCTGAAAAGAAGAGCAAACATGATTAGTTGCTCCTGAATCAAGTATCCAGGTAAACTCATCATGTTCTACCAGGCATGTTTCTAAAACCAGTAAATCAAATTTACCTTCCTTTTCCTTCTTTTTCTCAGCAAGGTACTTTGGGCAGTTTCTCTTCCAATGTCCATCTACATTGCAGTGGAAACACTTGCCCTTGTCTGCCACAGATTTGGCTTTTCCCTTGCTTTTAGCAGCAGTACTGGGAGCTTTCCCCTTGTTTCCTTTCTTCTTCTGAGTTTTCTTTGAAGAAGTGGCTACAGATTTAGTTCCAGAGGATGAACCCTTCTCGAACTTTCTTTTAGAGTGGACAACGTTTGCCTCTCCTTCTATCTGTCCCTTATTCTTAAGAAGAGACTGATAGAGTTGTAGCTCATTCAGGAGGCTAGTCAGGTTGAATGTTATTTTATTCATCATTGCATTGCTTCGAAACTGTAGAAAACTCTTCGGAAGAGATTCTAAGATGAATGCAACCTGACTACGCTCATCTATGACCGCCCCGTTTGCCTCTGCCACGTTGAATTGGACCATCATATCCAGGACATGCTCCCGAACAGACGTGCCCTCTTTCATGCGACAGCTATAAACGTATTTGAGAGCGTCATGGTGGAGTTGGTAGGACGGTTGTCCAAACATCTCCCGGAGAGAGTTCATAATCTCCCTCGCTGTTACCATGCCCTCATGCCTTTTAGCCAAAACTTCAGATAAGCTGGCTAAGATATAGACGCGAGTCTTATCATTGGCCTTTGTCCAGCGGTCATAAGCATCCTTAACTGCTTGGGATGCATTACGAGCAGGGGCTGGAGGACAATCCTCCGTTAAGACGAACCGCAGATCATCGACAATAAGAATCGTATTCAAGTTCGACTTCCACGTAGCATAATTTTCGCCGGTTAATTTCTCATTTTTAAGCAGAGAGACAATTGAGGAAGACATTGCTGAAATTTAAACAAACAATGACCGTATTAGTTATCTTTGCCTTAACCCATCATACAAGCAAACAATTGCACACAATCCAATCAATTTAGCAAAACAGACAATCACAGAACCCTAAAACTATCGATTTAGTTTTGCAACGACGTTTCAGAGGTTTAGAATATCAGCCACCGAAGGGTGATCAGGCACTCCTCCTTTGAAATGAGACACTTCTCAGCTAATTCTAATTCCATAATAACTCATATTCCTATAGACATTAGCCACCGTTGTTCGGTCAAGGATTTGTTAACACTTTTAACTCATCCTCGTAAGTGTAACCCTCCCACTTTCAGATCTCAGAGGCACGCACCAACAGGCTACCGAAGGGAAAGACAACTGTTGGTGATTAGCCTAAGAGCTCCTATCCTTTTCAGGAGTTCACGATGTTCCGAATCCTATGACCAGGCCCTCCGAAGGGATGGTTGCGCCAGGACAACCTGCAGGCGGATCATAGGACTCTCACGGTGTGAACTATGGGTGGAGACCGAGGGATACGTTGACACGTGTCCCGCTCCCACTTACTCTAGACATTTTTCCCATTCACCTTGATATTGATCCATGCAAACACTTTCCGAAGGGAGGCCGCTCCTAAGGCGACTCGAAGCCGAGCATGAATCTCACGTTGTGAATATAGGGACGTAGGAGCAAAACTTGATTTAAATCTCGTTTTGTAATTTTCCTCCCACTGAAAATGTCCTAAGGTTAATATAGGGTTGTTTAACTTAGATAGTATTCGGCTAAGTCAATCTATCTAAGTCTGATCCTATTATAACAATTATGGAAAGGATTCAACTGCAATCTCTTGGGTGAATTAAACTTCTTTTAATAAACCCAACATTGCAAGTCAACATTACTATGGTTAATTCAACTCAATGTTCAGGTCAGTTCCCAGGTAGGAGGTGTTCCGTAAACCGTCAACTTAAATACCCCCAGCCTTAGACAGAACTTTACCGAGAGAGTTCCCTTATAACCTCAGTAATGTAAGGATTCAACTGCAATCTCTTGGGTGAATTAAACTTCTTTTAATAAACCCAACATTGCAAGTCAACATTACTATGGTTAATTCAACTCAATGTTCAGGTCAGTTCCCAGGTAGGAGGTGTTCCGTAAACCGTCAACTTAAATACCCCCAGCCTTAGACAGAACTTTACCGAGAGAGTTCCCTTATAACCTCAGTAATGTAAGGTCTTTACTCTAAAGATCTAGGTGCATTAAACACTTTTAATAAACCTAGTGACATTGCATGCTAACATTTAACTATGATTAATTCAACTCCGGTATTCCAGGTCAGTTCCCAGGTAGGAGGTGTTCCGTAAACCGTCAACTTAAATACCCCCAGCCTTAGACAGAACATTACCGGTGGAGTTCCCTTATAATCATAGCAATGTTTTTCCTACTTAGTCAATTAAAACTATTTTTAATCCTAAGTAAGAAAAGATTCTAATCCTATTAGAAATCGATCTAGGTCTAATTTATTTTATGATCTTATGTTTGCATGCAAATCTTGATTATAGATTTACGGTTTCTAATCATTAATATTAAAGAACTATTTCAAATTTTAATGATTAATCCTATAATCAAGAATCTAGGGTTTAATTCATTCAACAATCTCATTCAAATTAAATAATTAAACCACATCGATTGCATGAATAATATAACAATTATATCATTAACTATGGATGTTTCATGCTTCATGCAATTTTGATTTTCTTTTATTATAACAATTATAAGCCTATCAAGAAAATCAATCAAGCATGCTTCATTCATCACATTAAACATAACTATTTATATTTAATTTAAGTAATGACATGCTTCATGCTTTCCAATTTTTCATATAATTAATATACACTTATATTAAAAAATATGAAAATAAATCCATGCATTTAAACATACATTATAACATTTTATAATATATAAAAATGCATGAGCATGTTTATAACCTAAGGTGGGATTAAATATTCTATATGACATCCATAAAGCATATAAATAGCAACTGAACCGGTTAATTTTGGCCCCTAGGATAAAATAAAGCATTAAATTACATTAATTTAGCTAAATTCTATCCTAAAAATCCATGTACAGCTCCGGAATTGGTCTAGACAGCACGAACCGCCCCGAACCACCTCGAACCGGCCTCCAAAATCACGAACCATGCCAAAAATTGGCTGAACGGGACCAAATAGGTCCCAGCCCAGCCGAACCGGTCCGAACCGGACCGGTCATGCCTCGAACCGCGCCTTTTGAAACCCTAGGTTGCGCCTCCATCGTGACAGCGTCGAGACGCTGTGTTAATAGCGTCCCGACGCTGTGCGTTTTCCATATCTGGCGCCTGCGTAATCGAGACAGCGTCGAGACGCTGTTGAGGTAGCGTCCCGACGCTGTTGCGTCTGGAGGCAGAATCTGGGCGGCAGCAGCATCGATTCTCCGATTTTGGCCTCGATTTCAGCCGCGATTGCTTCGATTTTCATCTCATAAAAACCTATTCTAGACCCGGACTTACATAGGACTCGATTTTACATAAAATACCCGAAACACCGGGCCTTACATGATCAAAATCACATAAAAATAAAATCTACGGCCATAAAATTAACCCAAACAGTTCAATGCAAACTGAACATACATTATGCATAAATCCCACCTATTAGAGCCTATCGCAACTTTTTAAAATTAATTAATAGGGACAGCGATGGCTCTGATGCCGATTGAAGGGAATAAAAGTCCCCACGCAGCGGAAGCGCATCGATTGGACCTTACGCCGTATATTAATTAACATTAAAATACCGTTACGATAACTCAAACAAAACTTTAAACTAACTTTAAAGTCGCTGTAAAACAGTTTAAACATGCTAAAATAAATCTAAATTTATTTTAAAAACTTTTCTAAAGAAAAGGGGAAGAACCGTTACAAACCTTCGTTGTAGACTTGACCGTTCTTCGCCAACGACGCTCCACAAACGAAAACGCAGCAGCCGCTTTAAGGTTTTCTTCGCTGGAAATTCCTTCTTGATTGACACAATAACCACAGAGGTTACACCGGTATGTCTCTAAGTCTAGGAGGCAAAAGACTTGTGGGAGTCTTTCTCTAAGAGGGAGGCTAGAGAGAATTCTAGGTCTTGTCTTCCAAGAGTGTCAAGTGTCATGACCAATTAGGTCTAGTGTTCTATTTATAGAAGAGAGGCCATGAATAAAATATTCAATTAAATCAATCTTTTCCAAAATTGATTCAATCTTTATTCCTTAATTAATCAATCATGATCAATCAATTCCCCAATTGATTAATCTTTTCCACAAATGACTAATTACTTCCATAAGTGATTAGATCATTCCCATAAATGATTAATCACTTCCTTAAGTGATTAATTATTTACATAATTGATTAATTCATGGTTAATGAATTCTTTAATTAATTAACCACCAATTAAATATCACATATTTAATTTCCAGCCTTGAATTAATTAATTTTGCCCAAACACATTTTAGGACTTAAATTAATTAATTTATTATTTGAACTCCTTCAATCTTCCATAAATTTATATTTGAACTTCTTCAAATATTAATTTCTCTCATAATAATATATCAATATATATTATATTTGTTTCCCTTAGTAAATTGAACATTTTCAATTTACATTTATTACTTAGTTGCCTCAAATTACTTTACGAGCTACCAGTGGGACCTAATGGACCTGCAGATCATAAGCTCCAACGATGTGAGATTAATTGGTCAAACTCATTAACCACATTAATCAATATTCGTTAACTGTGTGTACATTCCACTATAGACTCACAGTTGCACTCTTCTCACTGCAGACATATTTTCTGTGTCCACGGATCTAGACCAATATCGACTAGTTAGTCCTTCACGAGTGTCCGTAACACCAGCTGGGTCAAATTACCGTTTTACCCCTGGGTTACCTCTATTTCCTTAAGTACCAATTCTCCTCTAATGAACAACCTGTTTGTGGTCCAACCATCAAACAGAAAACCCTCTCGTGCCATTGAGAGGGTAGGGCCCTTTGTTCAAGACTCGGAGTAACCACTTAAGGGAACACTCATCTGCTTCCCTAAAGTCGGGAAGGAGTGAATTCCATCTTGTACGATTATGTTCCCAGCTCCCCATTCGGTCTTGTCCCCAAAGTGGTAGGCTTATTGAGTCGGCGTATTGGCCACTCTCACCCATACAAATCAAAGGACAATCTCTCATGAGCAGGAGTCCATAATCAACTCAGGATTAAGACTAAGTTGTCTAGGTCGTCCTAGTGAAATAGAAAACCAACTAGTTAACGGTGTTATAACCAGTGGTTACTATTTTCGTGGTCCGGTCTTATGCAAACTCATTGCATAGGATACCCCCACTCGCATGTCTCCCACACGAACGCGTTGGATCGCAGCGTTTGTATCAAATACAAAGTGGGCCGTATCCATAGTGTCACCAGGATAAGGCACCCAGTCTTATCCCTATACTATAGACCCTTTAGGTTGTTTCTTGAACAATGATCCCATATGTCGCTACATATAGTTCAAGACTCATATTACAACCTTGGATGTCTAGTTTATTGGATTAGGGTTATTATTAGGCAAAGACAAATATAAAATAACTAATAACAATTAATGGAAAAATATATCAATATTATTTCATTAATATCCGGTCAACGGTTACATTCACTATCTACGAGTTTTAGGGCATAAATCCCAACATGTCGGTCAGGTCATTCATGAGTCCATGCGCCACATCTTCCGACGTAGCACGACAGTGGGGCTTGGGCATCCATCATTGATCACATCTCTTTGGCGAGCCGCTGGTGTCGTTTGGGATGCCCAGGAGGAGTTGGTCCACCCCGGAGCGATTATAGACAAGAACTTCATCAGTCGATATCGAGGGCCTGGACCACCGGTTGCACAGCCAGCTCTCCCCATTCCTGCACCGCCAGAGCATCCTGAGCAGCCTGCTGAGCCCGAGCATCAGGAGCAGGAGGTTCCCCCTCCCACAGTCGAGGAGCAGTTGCAGCAGCTGCGCATGGAGTTCCAGAGTCACCAGCGAGATTACCAGAGAGAGCGGCGCAGGGATCGACGTCACTTCCTCTACACCACGAGCATGTATGCACACTCTTATCAGTGTCAGGTGGCTTCTAGTACGGGTCAGCCTTTGCCGCCACCTCTACCACCGTACGAGTCACCTGAGGACGAGGACGAGTGATGCCCTGCCGCCTTCCTTTTGTACACGGTTGTTTCTTTCCCCCTCTTTCTTATTTTTCATTGTATTTGTTCTCATATTTGTCTGTATCGCTTATTTATTTTTACATTGAGGACAATGTAATTTTTAAGTTTGGGGGTGGAAAGTATTAATTTTTGGTCTGTAATTAATTGTTATATTTCCTTTGACCATATCATTATCTGGTTTGTTATTGTGTTTATCTTCACTCTATTATTTTGGATCAAATTTTTTTAGTTCCATTGAGATCTGGGTTGAATGTGATTTCTGTCTGAGATGTTTCTCTTTGAGGGTGTTGTTATGATTATGACAGCCGATGAGGATACTTAATTTCAGAAAGCAGGTAAGTTATTCTGTGCAATAATAATTAAAGACAGGATTCAAGATAGTTTGATTTTATTTCATGAGTCTTTTGCACCACTTGAGCACGTAGTCTCCTGTTTTAGTTTGGCGAGCTTAGAATAGGGTTATGTGATCTAGGCCTTGTTGTCACCTCGAAAGGTTTAGGGACTGGTTTGATGGTTAATATGCATGATAGTTAGTAATGTTACACTTAGGAGAAAATCATGCCATATCTTGCTTGTTAGTGAAAAAAAAAATGAATGATTGAATGAAAAGAAAAGAAAATAATGATGAGCTGAGTAAAGGAAAATTGAATTAAGGTCAAAAAGAGCTACCCCTGTTGTGATCAGTTAGGCCAACCAGAGAAAACTCAGGTTAAGGGTCCCTGCAATAGGAGTGTGAAAGCTAGTGACCACCATTGATGACGATCGTGAAAAATCTCAATGTTTGGGGGTTGTGTACCCCATTTAGGCACCCTAGTGGCATATTACCATCTTGAGTGTGGAGAGGCTTGATGATTGGAACCTAGGACCAGAGTAAGGGAAAACGAGCGAAGGGTTGCATAAAACTGTTCCGGGCTTAAAGGATTGAGATAGGGAGGACTAGTCACACACACACGTGAGAGAGGAATGAAATAAATGAGACTTATTTTGATGAATGTGTTTAATCATTAAGGTTTCAATGTGATTTATCTGTGATTTGAGATTCCTGAGGCAAGAGTCATTAGCAATGTCCCTCAATTATTTTTATGACAGATTATTTTGATTCTTACTTTGCTCGGGACTAGCCAATGCTTAAGTTTGGGGGTATTTGATAGCGCAATTTATTGAGCTATATTTTATGATATTTTAGTGTTAGTCTCGAGTATTATTTGGCCACTTTTATGTCTATTTGGTTTGTTTTTGTAGGAATCAAGCATTTCAATGGAAATCGACGTTTTTGAAGATTACTGGTGATTTAGGAGCTGAAGAATAAATTTGAGCGAAGAAACGAGCAGAAGAAGCAAAGTTCAAGGCCTAGCGTTGAGACGCTATGCCTTGGAGCTTCTCAACGCTAGGTATAAGTCAGGAGGCGCGCGAATGGAGGCAGCGTCGAGACGCTACCTCCACAGCGTCTCGACGCTGCGAACTTTCCTGAAATAATTAGGGCACGCGCGCGACAGCGTCGTGACGCTGTGTCCTTAGCGTCTCGACGCTGTCGTGCAGATTGGGCAGTATATATTGTTTGCGATGCCATCTGAATGGAGAGTTTTTTTTGGAGAGAGAAACACGACTTTAGAGAGGGAAAAACGGCCAGAATTCAGCAGAGACGAAGGGAGCTTGATTTTGGGAGCTTGGATCGGGAGGCTCGTGACGGGAATGCGCGGGAATCACGGCTAGCGAGTTTAATCTTTCTCCCTTATTTCTTGTACTGATTTTTAGCATGTATTGGACTGGTTTTGATTGTATTTTTAGAGACATGAGTAGCTAAATTTCGTTTCTTAGGGGCTTGATGTAGCCATTAGTTTTTATGGATTAATTTACGGATTTTTTAGGACGTTTCGTAACGCGATTTATTTATGCAATTGTATGCTTAGTGCTTATAATCTCTTGATCACGGATTGTATGATTTTCGTTATGAACTAATTGCTCGGGAGAGGGTAGTTTAGATTAGACCATCAATTGCATAACTTAGGTAATTCTACAATTGGGAGATTTGGGATTGCTTGAGAAACCGTTATGAGGGTTGTTCTTTAATGCTTATGCTTGTTGTTGAAATTAGATAGGGATATCAATTTCTTAATTTGCATAAAGAATTAATTGCACTCGGGAGAGGCTTTTAATTATCGATCATCCTTGGTTTATGAATTTGTTACGAGTTCGTTCTTAATTATTCTTTGAATTAATTCATGCATCTAATAGGTGAAATCAATTCCCTAAGGCCTTTCTCCATTGAGTTTCCATATTTTATTGCTTTGATTAGTTTTTCATTGATTTGCATACTTCTCGATTATTTTCTCTAAATAAAATTGGGCGAATATACCTTTAATAATTAGGGGAACTAGAAAACCAATCCAGAGGACGACATTCGATTTTTAATCACTATATTATAACTTGGGCCCGTACACTTGCGGTTAGCAATTTTGCACATCAAGTTTTTGGCGCCATTGCCGGGGATTGGCATATTTAGTTAAATTAATATTGTGGAAAAATTGTTCGGTCTTAATTTATGGTGTATTTTTATTTTTATTTTTTTAGGTAGATTGCATTCTTTTTTTTTTTTTTTTTTTTTTAGGTAATGAAAACTCCAAATATAGAATGTCAGCGTCGAAACGCCCAATGAGCAGCGTCTCGACGCTGGTCTGCGGATGGGCCTATCTTCAATCTTCAAACTTGATTCTTTTTTTTCATTCTTCAGCTTCTTTTCGCATCCCGAACATCCAATTGGCTCAAAACTATATTTCCTACAAATACAACACATAAATGCATAATTTTGGCCAATAAATTATAAAAGACTAGCTAAATTAATTAGGGAAAACTAGCTAGCTATGCTCGCTATCACCTAGTTATAGTTACGAACGACCTGTGAAGGGTTGACTTACTAATCATGGTTATATCAAGTGGACAGAAATATATCTACAGTGAGAGGAGTGCAACTACTAAGCTATAGTGGAGTGACCCAATAGTTAACGAATGTTGTTAACTAGGTTAAAAGAGTTTGGCCGGTTAAACCTCGAATCGTTGGAGCCCATGATCTGTAGGACCATTAGGTCCCCTAGCTAGCTTAAGGAGTAAACTTTGAAACAATATGATGGAAAGAATTCAAATTGTTCAAATTCAATTTAGGGACAATATCGGTCATATTGGATATTACCGACATGTTGGCCTAATTTTGAGAGTTAGATATATTTAAATATTGAGCACGTGAATAGGGATTCATGTTTGAGAAATTTCATTTCGAAAATAATCGGGATTGGTTGCAAAATATTAATTTAATATTAGATATTAAATTAATATATAATAATATAATTAATTATTTAATTAATAATTATTTTAAATTAATTATGAATTAATTTAAAATTGAAATTCAAAATTAAAATTAAATTTCAGATTATTAATTAAAATCAATTAACTAAAATTGATATTCTTTTAAATTATGAAATTCAAAAGAAAAACAATTTTAGGAGGTGGAGTGCATGGTGACTAAACCCATGCACTCCTCCTTAATTAGCCACCAAATTTCACTCTAATTGGGATTGTCTTGTTGTCTAATTGTGGGGCATCAAGAGTGCATGAACTCCTCTTTAAATAGGGGAGGAATTGTTGAAGAAATGCATAAGATTTCCATGGTGTTATGCTCTACCAAAATTCTCTCTCAAAGTCATAAGCTCAAAACCTCTCAAAGCTTGAAACCCAAGCACTTTCCCTTCCAATTCCCATCACTAGAGGATCCCACAATCCATTCCAAAGGCCTGAGAATAGCAAGGAAGATCTTGTGGTGTAGTTCGTGATCAATTGGTGAGGAAAAACAACACAACAATCGGTCCAATTTTAAGCTACAAGAGGTTGGTACTCAAAAACTCTATTTTTTCTTTTATGGACAACATGCTTTGTATGATCAAATTGATGTTATTATGTGCTTAAGATCCAAAATTGCTTCCGCATGTTAGATATTAACACCTACAATTGGTATGAGAGCATGATTTGGGCACCTAATTTACATTAATTTGATCATGGTGGGTAGCTAGCTTTTTGAAAATGAATGTGCATGGGTGCTGAACTGGATATATTACGGTTTTGACAATTTTTTTCTCTTCAATCTGTTGATGAAATTGTAATTGCTCACATGTATATGAGCATTAATGTGTTGAGAAGAGTCTGTAATTGTTTTAGAGTCATTAGAGTCCATTTAGTACTGTAATTGATCGAAAGAAGACGAACGACTCAAGCTGGCCGAAGAACAGGGAGCTTTCAGTCGACTCAGCGTCGCGACGCTGTTCTTCAGCATCTCAACTCTGATGCATTTTCAAAGAGGCGCGCCAATTTTTCCAGAAACGGTTCGGTCCAACATGGTTCAACTCCAAATCGGTCTGGTTCGGCCCCAATCAACCCGGTTCAGTGTCCAATCAACCTTTGGAGGTCCGATTCAGTCCTTTTCAAGCCGGTTCAAGGTGGTTCAAGATTCCCGGGGTCTTCTCACATCATTTATCAATTATTATTTGTAATAATTTAGTTGTTTGTTTGCTTGAATTGCCAAAACCGGTCCATTTTAGTGTGGTTTAATTATTTATGCATAACGGATGTATGTTATAATTAAATTGTTTAGTATATGAATAAAAGTATGTCATATAAATTTAAAATTCCACTGTAGGAAGCATGATTCATGCATTAAAGTATGTTAGATTTCATTAAAAGTATATATTTTTGGAAAAAAAAATACACTTTTAGTCCCTAAGGTTTGAGTTAGATTTCATTTTGGTCCCTAAGTTTTCAAATTCGACATTCTTACCCCTGAGGTTGGGATTTTGTTACACTCTTGGCTCCTCCGTCTAATTTTCCATTAAACCCTAACAGTTTGCTGACGTGGCACCATTTTTTTATTAAAAAAATTATTTTTTTATTTTTTAAAATAAACTAATAATAAATTAATTAAAAATATATATTTTTTTAATTTCATTTCTCTAAAAATTTTATCACAATTTTGGTTCCGACAAACTATTCTAAGGCCGAAGGATAGCGGGAAAAACTCTAGCAGTGGTCCACGAAGGGTTCATGATAAAAAAACATCCAGCAGAAGGGAAGAATTCATGCTTCAAAGGTGAGTATTTTGAATGCTCTATTTTTTCGGCCATAGAAAAGCATGCTTTGTATGGTAAAATTAATGTAATTAGAGTGCTTAGATCCTAAAATGCTTCCGCTCGAGTGTTGTACACTCCTACGAGATGTTTGGACAAGTAAGCATTTTAAACTTAATATGTAATTATAAAACTTGAAATAAATCAAATAGTTAATAACAATATTAACACAAATATACTATGCTCAAATATTGGATCATAAACAATAAAATGGATTCGAATATAGTATTATGACAAATAAATATGAGTTCATTGAGCATAATATATAAAATGACACGTTGATTATGCATAAAATATATTTTGTTAACGTTCAATATTATATATATATATATATGAGACGTAAAAACAAAAATAAAGGTCTATCTTTTCTTAATAAAAATGACAGAAACCCGCGTTGATAACCGTATTATAAAATGATGGCAAAAGAAGAAAAATAAAACACAAATAGAAGATACGGAGAGAAGAGAGAGAGTAGAGAGCAATATGCTTCTTATCTAACTTTAAATTTGTGTGGGTATAAATGTTCTCTACAACATTGTCAAGAAAGTGGTTGTAACAACTCGTATTTATAGGAATGTCAAGAAAGTGGTCACAACCATAACATAAATGGGAGCTAATAGAGTTGTGGGAGTAAATGGGAATGTTAATAGAGATTAGAGAATGTCTAATCCGAGTTATATATGGAGCATCTAATTAAAATATTCTATTAATTTGAATATTCATAATATATTTTTGTACTTAGCTTGTAGCATTTTTGGAGGAACCTAATGTTATTTTAGGTAATTTTGAGTTTATTTTAAATACAAATGAAATTAGTAACGAATGATCAACTTTAAATAATAATAAAAAAAACCCTTCAAATCGGGACCGAAACGAAGGGCCCCCTTTCGTTTCAGTCCCTGTTTCTTTTTAAAAAAAAAAATTGAAAGGGGTTCGAATTTTCTCGTCTTCTCCGTCTACTTCCTCGTTCGTCCCGTTCCTGAGCTCGCTGCCACCAAACTTCATCGTTGGGATGTCGTTGCTCACAAAGGGGAAAGGCCCGAGATGAAGGGCTTTCCGCTTCGTTCCGATCTAAAACGACAGGGAAAGCCCCTTCGTTTCAATCTATTTTTTTTTAAGTAAAAAACAGAAAGAAAAGAAGGAATAAAGAGAAGAAAAAAACAATTCGATCGACGGCCAGCGACAACAATTAGTAGCAGTGGCAACAAAGAAGAAGAAGGGAAAATAAAAGGAAAAAGAAAAAGAAAAAGAAAAAGAAAAAATAATAATAAATTATTATATTATTTTATTTAAAAAATGCAAAAAAAATTATTTTTTTATTAAAAAAATGCACGTCGTGTCAGCAATCCATTAGTTATTAACGAAAAATTCGAAAGAGGGACCAAAATGAAACAAAATCCAAATCTCAAGGGTTAAAATGTGTCGAGTTTGAAAACTTAGGGACCAAAATAAAACCTAACCCAAATTTCAAGAACCAAAATTGTATTTTTCCCGATACTTTTTGTTGGCAGAAACACAAAATTGAGAATTTTTAACCAATTAAAGATAAAATTGAGACTTCTTGTGGAAAAAAATTTGAGACTTTCAAAAGATTAAATGAAAATGTTGAATGGGTGTAGAAAGGAGAACAAATATAACATGCTTATTTGTAATTCGTTTTGCTTGCATAAATATGGTATGTTTATTTCGAAATTTTGATAGGTTATTTATCATTTATAAAACAACGACATCAACTTTTTAAACAGTTTCTTCTAATTTGCCATAGATATATTTAAGATCGAAAAAATATAGAATAAATTTTGTAAATTATAATTCAAATTCGAATTTAGATAATGTTTTTAAATTTGAAATAGTAACTTCTAATTAAAAACAAAAATCCAAATTCTATTGTAAATTTATTATTAATGATAATGTGGTTAAATTAGAAACATATTTTGTTCATTGAAAAAAAGGGAGAGTTTATGAAATTCTTATGTTCCATTGTAAATATTAAAAGTTAATGCTTAAACTTATAGAATGTTATTAGATCTAAAAAGGAATTTTGTTATTGGAGAAGAATTGAAAGAGATTTTACTTGGAAAAAATTGAGTTTGATTTTGTTGACAATAGAATAACGAGAAAATAGGAAAATAAAATGTTTAGTTATTTTTCAAAATCACTATTTAAATAGAGTTACATTAGATATAGAAAAAAAAAAAAGGCAGACTCTTCAAGAGATGACCTACCAAAAAAAATATTTTTTTTAAACAAATGAACTGAAAGAGACGATCTATCCAACTGAAAAAAAAAAAAACAACAATATTGAAATAATAAGTTTCTAGATAAACTTATTACTCTAATAAGTTTAAAAAAATTATAATATTAATAAAAAAAAGTCAGACTCTTAAAGCATGAAATGGATTTCATTGCCCCGTTTGATAACCATTTGGTTTTTTGTTTTTTGTTTTTGGTTTTTAAGCTTATAAACACCAAGTTTCTTTGGCTTTTCACCTACCTTCTTCCCATGTTTTCAAAAACCAAGCCAATTTTTGAAAACTAAAAAAAGTAGTTTTCAAAAACTTGTTTTTGTTTTTAGAATTTGGTTAGAAATTCAAGTGTCTTTAACAAAAATGAAAACCATGGTGAGGAAATTTAAAGAAAACAAGCCTAATTTTCAAAAACCAAAAACCAAAAATCAAATGGTTATCAAACGGGGTCTTAATTTTTGTTTTCAAAAAATTCAATCATTAAAAGAAAAACATGATCATTTGGGTTCGAAATTTGAAAAATAAAATTTAGAAAAATAAAAACATAAACATTAAATGAAAGTTTGGTCTAGTCTAACGCCTACCCAGATTGATTGGTGTTATTAAATGAAAGTGATATGAATGTTCATTTTTACCCTCATGGGGTGCCAATCCCGTGAATCAAATTACTTTTCTTCTAAAAAAAAAATACAAAAAATTTGAAAAAAAAAAAAAAAAACCCGCCTTTTTTCGTATAGTTAGAATCTTTCTTCACCAGGGAAGAAGTAAGGCTCTTTTGGGATTCTGATTTTCCAGACTGGTTGGCCCCGTTCGTTAATATGGGCAGTTAGTTTTTTTTTTTTTTTTTTTGAAAAAATGGGCAGTTAGGTTGTTGTTGTTTAGTTGTCGCTTTTAATGAATGTCCTTTTCAAAAAAAAAAAAAAAAAAAACACAAACAAACAAAGCACGTCGCGAAATCTTTTTAAGAAAGGCAAAAATTGTATCTTCTGCTCGCTGCTTCAGTTTCCCTGTCGGCACAGCCCAAACTTCACTCACTTGACAATGGCTTCTGGTTTCTCCATTCTCACCGGAACCCTCGACAAATCTCAGTGGGTTCTTCAAGTCAACGACCTCCTTGACCAAAATGCCCTCCCCGCCGCTTCTCAGACCCCTATTTCCGTCTTCCAGCTGCCGGAAACCGTCCGCAACGGCGACCCAGAGGCGTACCTCCCCCGCCGTCTTGCGGTGGGGCCGTACCACCATTTCCAGCCTGAGCTTTACAAGATGGACTTGTTCAAACTTGGCAGAGCCAAGAATCTGAAATGGAGTCCCCAAATCCATAAACTCGCTGATCAGCTTAACCCATTGGAGCTCAAAATCCGAGCCTGTTTCGATCAATCCCTTGATATTGATGGCGAAACCTTATCCTGGGTTGTGCTAATTGATGGTTTGTGTTGGGAATTGGGAGTGCAACCAAAGTCCCACATTGGCTAGATAAGGGGATGATCATGGGTTTATAAGGGAGGACAAGTATCTCCATTGGTATGAGGCCTTTTGGGTGGAACCAAAAGCAAAGCCATGAGGGCTTATGCCCAAAGTGGACAATATCATACCATTGTGGAGATCTGTGTCGTGTCCTCGTCCTTAACAAGTGGTATCAGAGCTAGACCCGGACTTAGCCATGTCTTTCGTAAATTCCTCGGGTGCCGAACAAAGGATTTGTGAGCCTTGAAGAAATAGTCATGGGGGAGATCTGTAATCTGGCTCTAAGAGCAAAAACTCCCCCGTATGAAAGGAGATCTGGACAGATTATCCGTAATCTGGCTCTAAGAGCAACTCCTCCGTATGAAAGGAGATCTGAACGGATACAATCCGTAATTTGGCTCGGCTCTAAGAGCAAACTCCGAATCCGTAATCTGGCTCTAAGAGCAAAACTCCTCCCTATGAAAGGAGATATGGACGGATAGATGACTATTTGAAGGGAGGCTCGTTTGTGGTACTTTGTTCGAGGGGAGGATTGTTGGGAATTGGGAGTGCAACCAAAGTCCCACATTGGCTAGATAAGGGGATGATCATGGGTTTATAAGGGAGGACAAGTATCTCCATTGGTATGAGGCCTTTTGGGTGGAACCAAAAGCAAAGCCATGAGGGCTGATGCCCAAAGTGGACAATATCATACCATTGTGGAGATATGTGTCGTGTCCTCGTCCTTAACAGTTTGTTTCTACTTTATTTACTTCAAAATAAGTATGATAATCGTCCCCTTAAGCTCCCTTTGGAGATATTTTATGGGAAGTTATGGTCTGAGTTTGAGATTGTTAGCGATATGGTGAAGCTTGAGAATCAGATTCCTCTGTTTGTGCTCAAAGAAATTTGCCCAAAAGAACCCAGGAACTATTTGGCTCCTCTTTTGTACAAATTTTATGTATCTATTTCCCCATTTAAGTTGCCTTCTTTTAACATTGAGTTGCCTCAAATCTTCGATTCGTCTCACCATTTGCTACATTTTCTGTATTTTCTGATTTTGCTTATTCCCAATGAGATGGTCGTGGCCGTGATCGCGGAAATGGAAACAGGTGATGTTCCTATTTCAATTGGTATGGATTCTAATTCTTCTTCTTCTTCTTCTTCTGTTAATTTTCTGAGTGAGTTTTTGAACATTTTGGGCTCTGTTATTAACATAGCCTTCCTTCAACAAGTGAAAGAGACATTTGGCTTAATTCAACGCTTGTTTAGACTTTTGGGTTTTATAACAAAACCAAAACCAAATGTGTCTGAGAAAAAAACCCGTTCAGTCCCTTCTGCATCAGACTTGAAAACTGCTGGAATCACTTTCAAATCCACTGAAAACGGCATTCTGAAGTGTCGTTTTGATGAGACAACGCTCACTTTAACATTGCCTTCCATTCATCTTGATGGATTCTCTGGAGTTTTGCTTAAAAATCTAGTTGCATTTGAGGCCATGGCAGAGCTGAATCCACCTTGTTTGGGCGTTTATATTGCGCTGATGAATGGGTTATTGAGAAATTCCAAAGACTTGAAGATTTTGGAGAAAGAAGAGATTGTTCACAACCATTTGAACAGTGAAGAAGAGGCTGTGAGGCTTTTTAATGGGGTTGAGAACTCAACCAGCAGCTTGAAGAAAGAGAGCGTTTTGAAAATCCATCTCAAGAGTGGTTGTGATTTGGAGATCGAAAGTAAGTTCATTCAAGATATCAGGACGAATTATGAAATGGGATTGGGAGCTATGGTTGAGGAGATCAATAAATGCTATGAGAGTTGCTGGAGAATGAAGATGAAGAAATTTGTGTCTGTTGTTCTCAAGTGTTTTGCAATTCTGGTCGTTGTCTTCCTCATTGTTCTTGTAATTGCTCGATTCATTTGTAATTATGTTAGCTGTCCTAAGGGAATGTTTAAAACCAGCGTTGCTCTGCATCAGATGTATTGAGGCTAGGTTGATTACATCTAAGAAGATGATAAGGAATAGTGTAGAATTATGGATGGGAAATTCCCATTTTGGGATCTAATGCTTTGGATTTTTAGGCTCACTCTGGATTTTGTTTTGCACTTACTAGACCTCTTTTTGGACAGATTAGAAATAAAGTTTTCCAATAAATTTGAAGCTGTTTCTATCTTAGATGGACATTTTTTTCTCATTTAGATTTTTGTCCATCCACAACATTTATCATTAGTTAATTTTAACATTCACTCACGATGAAATTTGAGTATAACATTTACTCGATTTTTGTTAGAATAAGGTATCTAAAACTATGGGAATCTACTGTTTCGTGTTACTGGCGAGTGGATTTTGTGCATGAATATATTTTAAAAAGTAAATTTAAATGGATTCATTTACCATCCACTTTACCAAGTATAAGATGCGGTTAATGTTCCTCCGTAATCACTTTTTATGCTCTCGAAATCATCCTATAGAGTAATAGACTCTAGACACAACTAATGCATAGGTTCATAATAGAAAATAAACTTCTAAATATAGAATATTTGTTATCCATATGTTCTTTTTTTTAGTATTTAGGAAGGATTGTAAGTTCTTTTTTTAAAAAAAAAAATGGTAATATTGGGTTACAATTTTAAGGGAAAATCATAAACTAATTATTGTATCTAACTCGAATTTGAATCAATTTAAAGTTGATCATTTGTTACCAATTTCATTTGTTTTTAAAATAAACTCAAAATTACCTAAAATAATATTAGGTTTCTCCAAAACAGCGCTACAAGCTAAGTACAAATATATTGTGAATATTCAAATTAATAGAATATTTTAATTAGATGCTTCATAACTCGTGCATTCTCTATTAACCTTCCCATTTACTCCCACAACTCTATTGTCTGAATGTCCACTTTTTGACAATACTATAAATAGAGGTTGTTACAACTACTTTCTTCACAATCAGTTGTAGAGAACATTTGTACCCACACTAATTTAAAGTAAAATAAGAAGCATATTGCTCTCTACCCTCTGTTCTCTCCATATCTTCTATTTTTGTTTTACTTTTCTTCTTTTGCCCTAATTTTATAATACGTTATTCGAGTCTCTATCATTTTTATTAAGCCAAAAGTAGACTTTATTTTTGTTTTTATAATTTGTGGTAAACGTCTTCGTGTACGTCTCATATATACAGTGGTGTGTGTATATATATATATATATAATCAACATGTCATTTTATATATGGTGCTCAATGAGCTAATATTTGTTGATCATAATACTATATTTGAATCCATTTTATTGTTTATGATCCAATATTTGAGCATAATATATTTGTTTTAATTCATATAGTTCAAATAGATATTTATCATATCTGTTTAATTATATACCATTGTTATTAACTATTTGATTTATTTCAAGTTTTATAATTACATATTAAGAAAAACTGACTAGTGATCCCTTAGTTTGTTAAAAATTTGGGGGCATTATATTTTCACTATTGGATAGATTATAGGGTTCACGATAAAGTCTTGTCCAATCTCGCCCAACCACCCACCTCTCTTGAAATGTTGACTTAAATGCCTTTTTCAGAACTCTAGGGTGAGGGTAGTTTTGGAAAATGATATGGAGGGTCTGACCCTTGACTCACGTAGTCAGATGAGGCAGAAAATTACGAAAATAGCTAGAGCAGTTTTGATCACGAAATTCTTACTGAAGCTATTACTTGAGAATGAGATTATGTGACTGCATTGCAACAATGTTGTGGCCCCACAACTGGAAAGTTTCACAAATTCTGCACAAGAACACATGAATAACTTAAATTCTATCAAAATTAATTCTTTTTGCACTCAACTCAGTGCATTTAACATATCATGAATAACAACACATGATTGACTAATTTTTGCATAATTTAAGCTATATTTAGAGAAAAATACACTTTTGATCCCTCAAGTTTGGGTTTAGGTTTTATTTTGGAACTCAACAATTTAGTCCTCGAGGTTTGGATTTTGTTTCATTTTGGTCCATCCATCCACTTTTCCATTAAATCTTAACGGTTTGTTGACGTAACAACATTTTTTTTTAATTTTTAATAATTTAAAATATATATATCTTTTAATTTCATTTTCCCTCTCATTTTTCCCTCCCTTCTTCTCATCCTTCTTCCCCCTCACCATCACCACCACCTTGCAACTGCTGCCGCCAGTCACCGGCCACCGGCCAATTTTTTTTTCTCTTCTTCTCCTCTCTTTCTTCTTCATTTCTTCTTCTCTTCTCCTTTCTATTTTTTTTCTTTTTAAAAAACAATGAAAGGGAGGGCTCCCCGTTTTGTTTCAGACCAGATCTGGGTGGTGGCGCTAGCTTAGTCTTGGCGGATCTAGGCAGCTTCGGTTATAACAACGTGGATCTGGGCAGCTTCCGTTACAACGACGTGGATCTGGACAACTTCGGTTACAACGACGCTAGCTTAGTTGCGGCAGATCTGGGCCCTTGATTTTCTGGTTGATTGGCTGACATTTCTATGTCGTTTTTTTAGCCTAGAGCATCTGAAATTCAGGGCGTTTCTCTACCAAGTTGGATTACCCACGATCTCTCGCTGGGATTTTATGAGTTCGCAATTGAATTTGAAGTTCCAGGGGTGAAAGCAGAGTCTAAAGTCGAAAGGAGGCAAAAGTTGAACCCTAAATCAATGCCTCCGTTGGCCGTGAACGAAGACGAGGAAGAAGAAGAACGAAAAGCATTGGCCAAGGGCTCCAATTCAGAGGACAGAGATCGAGATAGCAATGAAGAAGATGAGGAGAACGAACGAAGAAGACGAACCCTAGGGCAAAGATTCCACGATCGAAAGCTCATTAATGGATTCAAATCCAAGAGCTATTTTGATCTGCAAGAATACGAACAAAAAGGAGAAGAAAAAAAAAAGAAAATGAAGAGGAAGGGGAAGAAAAGAAAAAAGAAAGGAGAAGAATAAGAAGAAAAAAATTGTCGACGGTCGCCGGCGGCTGTCAGCTGCTGATGGTATGTTTGGTGGTGGTTGGGTTAAAGAAGAAGAGGAGGAGAGAGGAGTTAAAAATATTAAAAAATAATATATTTTAATTATTTTTATTTTGAAAAATTAAAAAAAATAATTTTTTTAATAAAAAATAGGTGTCACGTCAGCATTCCGTTAGGGTTTAACAGAAAATTGGACGGAGGGACCAAGAGTGTAACGAAATCCAAATCTCAGGGGCTAAATTGTTGAGTTTGAAAACTCAGGAACTAAAATGAAACCTAACACAAACCTCATGGACTAAAAATGTATTTTTCCCGATTATTTATTATTTCAATTCTCTCTCCCTCCTTTTTTTAGATGTTCTCTCCCTCCTTTTTCTTCTTCTTCTTTTTTCTTCTTATTCACCTTCCATAACCCTAAGTGTTGCCGTCAGTAGTCACTGACTGCCCTCGATCGCCACTCACCGGTGGCCATTATTTTTTTTTCTTCCTTTTTTTTTTCTTCTCTTTTATTCCTTCGTATTTTCTCTTTTTTCTGTTTAGTCCTCATTCTTGATCGATCCGTCCATCAGCAGCCATGACAAGCTCTGACGGTGGCTCGTTCTAGGTCTATGTGAGCTGCTTAGTCATTTGTGTTCCAGATTCGTCGATCTAAGCTACCGATGGATCCGACGTGGCTGGAACGATCAACGTGAGGCTTGTTCAAGCGTAGATCGATGGATCTAAAACAATCTACGCTGTCGAACAACTGGTTCAAATGTTTGTGTTCCAGATCCGGCATTTGCAAATCAATTCGATTGGAGCTCGTCGAAAACCACCACGAACACGCACATCCAGCCGTCCATGAAAAGACACATCAGTCCATGAAAAGACACATCCAGGTCTCACTTTACCTCGCCGGAAACCTCCATCGACTACTCCACCCGTCCACGAACACACACATCTAGCCCAGATCTATTCATTCTAGATCTCCCCTTCATTCTAGTCTGAAACGAAGGGGAAAGCCCCTTCGTTTCAATTCTTACTTTTTTTAAAAAAGATAAAAAAAAAAAACAGAAAGAAAAGAGGGAAGAAGGAAGAAGAAGAAAAGAATGAGAAGAAGAAGAAAAAAAAGGGAAAAAATACACTTTTAGTCCCTGAGGTTTGAGTTAGGTTTCATTTTGGTCCCTCAGTTTTCAAACTTGACAACTTAGCCCCTGAGGTTTAGATTCTGTTTCATTTTAGTCCCTCCATCCATTTTTCCGTTAAATATTAATGGAATGCTGATGTGCCACCTATTTTTAATTTTTAAAAATAAAAATATATTAAAAAATATATATTTTTTTTCTTCTTCTTCTTCTTCACCTTTGCCGGAGAGTTGCCACCGTCGGACGTCGTCCTCTTTTTTCTTTTTTTTTTCTCCTCTTTTCTTCTTCTTTCCTCTCCTCCCCTTTTTCTTCTTCTTCTTGTTCCTTCCCTCTTGTTCCTTTCACTCTTCTTTCACTATTTTTTTTTAAAAAAAAAAACACGAAGGGGGAACCTCCTTACGAATCCGATTGAAATGAAGGGGAAACCCCCTTCGTTCCAACAAGACTCGAACGAGGTTTTCCCCTTCGTTTTTTTTAAAAAAAACAGTGAAAGAAATGTGAAGAGAGGAAGAGGGAAGGATGAATAAGAAGAAAAGGGGAGGAGACGAAAGAAGAAGAAAAAAAGGAGAAAAAAGGCGACGGCGACGGCAACGGCGATGACGGCTCTCCGGCAAAGGTGAAGAAGAAGAAGGAGAGAGAGAGAGAAAGAATTAAAAAATAATATATTTTTATTTTTAAAATTAAAAATATTTTTTAATAAAAAATAGGTGCCACATCAACATTTTGTTAATATTTAATGGAAAAATGGATGGAGGGACTAAAATGAAATGAAATCCAAACCTTAGGGGCCAAATTGTCGAGTTTGAAAACTCAGAGACCAAAATGAAACCTAACCCAAACTTCAGGGACTAAAAGTGTATTTTTTCCAAAAAAAAAATTTGTCGTCTCCACCGGCGACGACCAACAATAGCAACTGAAAGAAGAAAAAGAAGAAGAAGAAAGAAAGAGAGAATAAAAAATAATAACAATTTTTTATTAATTTAATCTTATTTTTATTTTTAAAAATAAAAAAATAGGTGTCACGTCACCAATCTGTTAGTTATTAGTGGAAAAAGTGATGAGACTAAAATGTCGAGTTTGAAAACTCTGGGACCAAAATGAAACCTAGTAGAAACCTCATAGACCAAAAGTGTATTTTTCCCTATATTTGTTATGAAAAGTGTTATGGGCAAAATTGTTCAATGATATTTTATGCAGGATAGGCCCAAATTAGCCAGGCCCGAAGTCAAGAGAAGCCAAGCCGATGAAGCAAAGGGTCGGAGCTCCCTCCGGCCCACGACAGCTATCCTCGGCCTCGGCCCAAGGGAGAGGCCGAGGATGAGGTCGGCCTCGGCCCATTGCCGAGGCCGACCAGGGCCAAAGGCCCGGTGATCACCTGAAGCTCGGCAGCAACGAAAACCCTAAGGGGAGTTTATAAAAAGGAAGACCACACCCGCATTCAGGTATGCAAAATCAATCCCTAAATACACTCTACGTGTTTTCCGGCCAAGGCTAACTTAAGCATCGGAGTGTGTGTGGTCTACACCACACTGGTGTGTAGCGTTTGTTCGTCTCGCAGGTCACGTTTTTCCCGCTCTCCTACAAATTCACTGTTGATCGTCACGTGGAGCGAGGGTCAAATTCCTAAGCAAAATTTGACCATCAACAGTTGGCGCCGTCTGTGGGGAGAACGCTGACTAGCAAACGTTGAGTTTGGTAGGAAAACGTAGCAGCGATGGAGCACCAAGATCAACCAGTGACTGACGAACCGAATCCCCAAGTTCGACTCCAGGCCCAGGAAACCGAGATCGCAGCAATTAAGGGGAGGATGAACGAGATGGGGCAGAACTTGACTGAAATCCTCAGTCTGTTGAAGAAGTCCGAGTCTGTAAGGCCCGAGGAAGAGCATGTACGCAGAGACCCCAATAAGGGTAAAGGAATAGCAGATGAGGAGGTTGGAGATTCGGAGAGTGTAACTAGCCAAATGCACCATCCAGGGGATGATCAGACCCGGAGGGAAGCTGGACCTTGTCACAAGAGGGTTCGCAGGAATTCACCACTGAAATCAGCACCAGGTATACGTACAGAGGACAATGACAGGAAAAAGTTGGAGGCTCGGGCAAGGTCTAGGGCCGAGCAGGGCCAAAAGGGGAGAGAACGGGAGTTGTCCAAGTGGCTGAAAGAGGAAGATAGCCACCGTGACTCCCAAAGGAGAACTGAGAATGAAGACATAGAAGGGCTAATTGGAGATATGGAACCACCCTTCACCGACGAAATAATGGGGGGGGGAGGTGCCTCATAAATTTAAGGTACCAAACTTCCCGCAGTACGACGGTAAGAAAGACCCGAAGCAACAGCTGGACGCATACTTAACCTGGATGGATTTTCACGGAGCAAACGAGGCAACCAGATGCCGAGCTTTCGCATTGACATTGACGGGCTTGGCGAGGCAGTGGTTCGGTAAGATACCGCGCAGGTCGATCGGTTCGTTCAAAGAATTGGCACGCGTGTTTGTCACGCAGTTCCTAGGAGCTCGAGATCGACGGAAGCCGCAGATTTATTTGTTAACAGTCAAGCAAGGGTCAAGGGAGAGTTTGAGAGATTATGTTAACAGGTTTACAAAGAAGTTTTGCAGGTAGAAGGCTATGACGATGGAGTTGCCTTGACTGCTGTGATTTCAGGTCTGCAGGATGAAAGACTGCTCAACTCGATCGGTGAGAGCCAGCCACGGACATACGTGGAGTTCATGACCCGGGCACAAAGGTACATAAGCGCCGAGGAGCTGTTGAGGTCCAAGCAGGAAGAGAGAGAGAGCAGGAGAGTGTCTGTATCCTACAGGCATCGGGGAGACAGAGGAAAAGGACGTCGGGTCGAAGAGAGAGGCCAAAGCCGGCAAGAGCACTCCTCGGCCAATGGCCGAGGCCGACCGGAGAACAAGGAGCCTCGAGGTCGTGCGGAACCAAAAGCCAGATTTGACAGGTATACACCACTAACAGCTACACTTGAACAAGTTTTGGCCGCAATACAGGATACAAACCTGTTGAAGCACCCAGAAAAATTAAGGTCGGACCCAGACAGGAGAAATCGGAACAAGTACTGCATGTTCCACAGAGACCACGGTCACACAACCCAGGAGTGTATACAGTTGAGGGACGAGATAGAAGCCCTAATCCGAGAAGGTTACCTCAAGGAGTTCGTGGGGAATGACAGAAGCAAAAGGCCATTGCCAGCAGATCAAGGTAAGGGCGGTGCCAACCCACCGCTCGAGATACGAACAATTTTAGGAGGACCATCCGGAGGAGAGTCAGGCAGAAAGCGAAAGGTCGCAATACAAGAGGCACAACAAGAGCCCGGAGAGCAAGGTATGTACTCGCTCCTACTCGATGGAAACTCACCAAAGTTAGAGTTTACAGAGAAAGAGGCCGCAGGGATACGTCATCCGCACAACGATGGGCTGGTGGTCACCCTAACGATTGCCAACGCAAAAGTTCACCGGATCCTCGTTGATGGAGGGAGTTCTGCTGATGTTCTCTCAACCACTGCGTTCGACGCCATGAAGCTGGGAATCGTTCGCCTGAGGCCGAGCCTCACGCCGCTGGTGGGGTTTGGCGGAGAAAAAGTAAGCCCAAGGGGAAGCGTACTGCCAGTAACGTTTGGGGAAGGACAGCAGACGGTAACAAGAATGATCAACTTTCTAGTGGCGGACTGCGTCCCAGCATATAATGCCATTTTGGGACTTCCCACCTTGCATGGACTTAAAGCTGTAGCCTCAACCTACCACCAAGTCCTGAAATTCCCAACCGAAGAAGGTGTAGGAGTGGTGTACGGCGAGCAGAAGATGTCGAGGGAATGTTACTTTATGGCGCTCAGGAACATCGACAGAAAGGTTCAAGCAACGTCGGCCTCGGGAGATGGCCGAGGCCGAGCATTTGAGGGATCAAGCTATCCCCTTCCAATGGAGCATTGATTTCTTGTGATTATGTTTTCCAGTCTGCTAGGACCATGTTCAGTTTTCTTTTATTTTTAGCAGCGTGTTATTCAGAATGTAATCATTTGATTCATTTGAAATAAAGTACTTCGAATTTCGTTTCAGAAGTTTACAGCAGCTTGAAGAGAGGCCTGGGAACTTCCTAAGTCTCCCCAAGCCTTCACCAAAGCTTTCCCCAGAAGAGTGTACGCACCCCTAGGATGAACACAGCAGCTTGAAGAGAGGCCTGGGAACTTCCTAGGTCTCCCCAAGCCTTCACCAAAGCTTTCCCCAGAAGAGTGTACGCACTCCTAGGATGAACACAGCGCTTGAAGAGAGGCCTGGAAATTTCCTCAGCCTCCCCAAGTTTTCCCCCAGAAGAGTGTACGCACCCCTGGGATGACCACAGCGCTTGAAGAGAGGCCTGGGAATTTCCTCAGCCTCCCCAAGCTTTCTCCCGGAAGAATGTACGCACCCCCGGGATGACCACAGCGCTTGAAGAGAGGCCTGAGAATTTCCTCAGCCTCCCCAAGCTTTCCCCCAGAAGAGTGTACGCACCCCTGGGATGACCACAGCGCTTGAAGAGAGGCCTGGGAATTTTCTCAACCTCCCCAAGCTTTCTCCCGGAAGAGTGTACGCACCCCCGGGATGACTACAACACTTGAAGATAGGTTGACGCATGCCCTTAACCTCCCCCAAATCCCTGGTTGGGTGTACGCACCCTCAGGAAAATGCTCGGCCTCATGCCGAGGCCGAGGCCGAGCACTCCAGCTTTGAGGACGACCTCTAAGCATGCAATGAGGCTCAACTAGCTCAGAGGCAGCGAAGGGATGATCAAGCAGAAAGTGAGTCTAAACATAAGCCCAATCACAGAGCAAGTAGGCAAATAACATAGAGGAAATGGTCGGCCTCTTGCTGAGGCCGAGGCCGACCAATTAGAGGCCAAGGTCGAGCACTGCTCTCAAAAGCCCAGGTACGAAGCGAGTCATTCCTGACTCAAAAAATGCATGTTTTAAATGTTGGATACATGTTTTTGAGTGGGGGACTGGGAATAATCATGATTATCGATTATGTTGCAAGCCTCAAGCTTTATGGTTATAGTTTCTCCTCTTAAAATGCTTTGTCGCTTTGTGTGTCACCGAAGTTGTATGGAAGCATGATAGAAGGTAGTTTAAAGCGTGAAATAGTCTCTCATTCATTAAGAAAAAAATGAGGGGTACATGGTAGGAGTAGCAGAAAGAAAGATTCATGAAAGCAGAATTACAAAGCTATAAAATCAATAAATCAGAAGAAGCAGAGGAGCGTTCAGTGGTTGTCGTCCATGTCTTCGCGCCCGCTCGACGACCCCTCTGAGGCCGGATAGGAACCAGGGTCAGCAATCATGGCCGAGATTTCGTTGCCATTATGGATTTGTCCAAGGTGGGAACGTGTTTTCGCATCCGTCGGACAGCCCACCTTGCACCATCCTCCCACATCTGATTTTGGGAGATGATGTATTCATCTGTCTTCTTGAACTCTTCGGCAAGAAATTTGGCATCAGCTAGATGAGCCTTGGCCTCGGCGAGCTGAACTTTGGTTTTGTTCCACTCCGCCTTGTGATACTCGAGGTCAGCCCTCACCTCCTCGAGCAGGCAGTTGGCCCGGTCAAGACTTTCCTGGGCTTGAACCAGTTCGCGCCTGGGTACGTTGTTGGCCTGAAGCTCGTTTATCTTGTTTGTTAGACTCATGGTCGAAACAGTGACCTTAGTGAAAGCCTGCAACAAATAGAAAGTTTACTTAGAGCACTCCGGCAAAAGCGAGACCATTAGAGCAGGGAGGGAAACCATGCATTACTTACCTCACGAAGGTGTTGCTGGACAGATTGAAAGCTCTCAGCAGGGTCGTCATAACCCAATTCCCCTTCTGGTTTGTGGGACCGCAGACCCTGCCAGCATGCGAAGTCGTGGGCAAGCATATCCGCTTGGCTACCGGTGCCAGAGTAGCCTTCAGGGAGAACGCAGACAGGGAGAGGAGCCTCCTCCCCAGATGAAGGATTGGGAATAGCAGGGGGGAGGTTCCGGCTCGACCTCCTCAGACCAGCGGTGGAAGAGCGGGCGACCACGAAGGGTGCGTCGGAGTCTTCCTCGGTGAGGTCGGTCACGTTGGCCCGAGAAGTCCCCGCTTCACTCTAGGTCTTCCTGGCTTTGCGGCGTTCAGCATAAATCAAGCGTGGAGGCATGGCTGAAACCCAAGGCAGCAGCTCAAGACAAAGTCAGTACAATGTCAACATGAAGCCAAGTAAACACGAAGGATAAAATGCAAAAGAAAGTTCACTTGAATGGGGACGGGCGAGTCCGAGGAACACAAGATTTTCTTGGTTAACTAAATCGGGGCCAGGTGGCAGGGCGGAATTTGCTGAATGACCTCAGCGAACTCGCGAGCTTCTGCAGATCGACGGGCCCTCCGAGGAACTGCACAGAGACAAATGTAGAAGTGAGTAAGAGAAGCTGATGAAAGCAATGAATACGAAAATACTCACCATACTCTCGAAAATTAGTGGAAATGCCATAATGTCTACCATCCGGGTTTTGCTCTAACCAATTCCCACTAACAAAGAACCACCCCTTCCTCCAATTCTTTACAAATGTAGGAGTGTTCACAATGACCTTTTTTCTTGCACTAATGTAATAAAATAGGTACCCCAAGTTGGGGCTTCGACTGATAGAGTGCAAGGAAAAGAAAATGTTTGGGTCCATATCCACACCAGGGTTGCCGAATGCCCATAGCATGAAGCAGCCAATTAGGTGACTCCACCCATTGGGCACAATATGGGCAGGGGCTAGCCTAGTAAGCGTGAGGAAGTGTTGAAGGAGCAGAGGGAGGGGGAGATGAACGCCAAATTTAAATATAGCCCTGTAAAAAGCAACTTCGCCCACTGAAGGATGGGAAAAGCTTTCATCGGGATTCGGAACCCTCATATGTACATCCTCGGGAATGCCATACTCGTACCGAAGGAGCTCAAGCTGAGCCTCGGTCACCGAGGATGACATAGCCGATGGATGTGCGAAAGGACCGGTATCCTCAGCTTCTACGGCACCATCCCCCTCCGAGAAAGAAGACTCGTCATAAAAACTCGAACCACTCTCAAAGTAAAACTCGGAAGGGACTGACTCCTCACTTGCCATAACGTGGAAAAACGACTTAAAATGGACAGAAAAGAGAAGAAATCTGCAAAGAAGAAGACTACCTTAGAGAGAGTTTGGAGAGGTAGAGAAAAAGTTGATGGGTGGAGTGGGTTTGATGAGGGGGCTATTTATAGAGCAAAGATGGAGGGAAATTTGAAAGGGATTTTCAAATTTTCGGATTCAAAAAAAAAAAAAAAGCAGAGGATGGGACAAGGCACGCTAGACCTGCCACAGCAGGCCGAGCGTACCTGCTGCCAAAGGCAGCAGGTACCTGTCGCGCCAGGCAAGCGCCTGGCATGGCAGAAGGGGGCTGACCGCCTCGGCCAACCCCCCTTTTCGTCCTTTTCCCCTTTGTGTTGTTTGCCTAACAAGATCCCCATAGGATTTTGACACTCCTAGTTCCGAGGTTGGTTCCTAACCAACTAGAGAGTTTCTTTTCAAAGCCTATGGAAATCATCCAACTTTTGTGCCCCACAAGATCATAACCAAATGGTTACATGTCTGATGGTGAAATGCAAAAGAATCTTTTTGTTTTATGCACCTTTTACTGCAGGTGAAGCTTCTAATTTCCTACTCTCCATTGGAAACCAAGAAAGGCCCATGAACTCCAATAGAGAGTGGGGGCTTAATGTTATGGACAAAATTGTTCAATGATATTTTATGCAGGATAGGCCCAAATTAGCCGGGCCCGAAGTCAAGAGAAGCCAAGCCGATGAAGCAAAGGGCCGGAGCTCCCTCCGGCCCACGACAGCTATCCTCGGCCTCTGCCCAAGGGAGAGGCCGAGGATGAGGTCGGCCTCGGCCCATTTCCGAGGCCGACCAGGGCCAAAGGCCCGGTGATCACCTGAAGCTCGGCAGCAACGAAAACCCTAAGGGGAGTTTATAAAAAGGAAGACCACACCCGCATTCAGGTATGCAAAATCAATCCCTAAATACACTCTACGTGTTTTCCGGCCAAGGCTAACTTAAGCATCGGAGTGTGTGTGGTCTACACCACACCGGTGTGCAGCGTTTGTTCGTCTCGCAGGTCACGTTTTTCCCGCTCTCCTACAAATTCACCGTTGATCGTCACGTGGAGCGAGGGTCAAATTCCTAAGCAAAATTTGACCATCAACAAAAAGCATTAACATAATTTAATTTTTGAATGATTAAACTTGAATTTGGAACTCAATAACCCTCGTAAATAAGAGTTATCATGCATCCATTGTCAAATCTCTATATCCTCACATCTATCAACATGAATAGTAGATAGCAAGAACATAGACATATGGTAGAAACTACTATTTTTCTGATTAATAGAATGCCTTAAAAGTGTCGAATATAGGAATAGTTTTTTCTTTTCTAAAAAAAATTATATGGAAAAGAGTTGAACTACAATGTGTGATAACTGATAAGTCTCTTGTTGCAAATGCAACTCTTACCTAAGAATTAACTACAACAAAGATGTTCTCTTAAAATGACATCTCTTTGTGTGTTTTTTAACTAGTCCCAGTTTTATAAAGTATATAGGTGTCTAGAATCTCTCTTCCAATACAAAATATATATTGATACATGTTATATTAAATAAGAATGTTTTTGTTTTTGTTTTGACAAACAAACTAACATAACTACACAAGAGAATCCACAACCTTGTAGTAACTGAATTTGCAAGAACAAATGAAGAATGGATTCATACAAGGGAAGCTTACATTTTTGGTCCCTAAAGTTTGGGATAGATTGCATTTAGGTCCCTGAGTTTTCAAACTCAACAATTTATCCCTAAGGTTTGTATTTTGTTCCATTTTGGTCACTCCATCAGTTTTTCCATTAATTACTAACAAAATGCTGATATGACACATTTTTTTATTAAAAAAACATTTTTCTAATTTTTTAAACCAAAAATATATTTTTCTTTTTCTTTTTCTTTTCTTTTTCTTTTTTTTTCTTCTTCATCTTTTTCCTCTTCCCTCCCCACCTTCACTAAACCCTAATGCCCACTGCTCTCGTCGCTGCTCACCGTTGTTGTTGGGTTTTGTGTCCTAAACTCGTGGTTTGTATTGTAAATAAATTATTTATTCGATAAAATAATGGTTATTTTATTTTAATTTTTTTTAAAATAATGGTTATTTTATTATCAACTTGTAGAGTTGCATAACTCAAATCCAATAAACAAACATCCAAGGTTATTTAATGTAACTTGAACAGTATGTGGTTGACATATGGATGGATCATGTTCAAGTAATAACCTAAAGGGTCTATAGTATCTATACCCTATCCTGGTAACATTATAGATACAATCCACTTTGTATTAGAAACAAACGAATTGATTCAAATCGTTCATGTGGAGACATGCAAGTAGGGGTATCCTATACAATGAGTTTGTATAAGAGTGCTGGAGGACAAAATAATTAATCTCTTTTTGTAACATCGTTGACTGAAGAGATTAATATTTTCATAGGATGACCATATGTAACTCGATCTCAATCCCGAGTGAGTTATGGACTTGTTAAGACAGAAACCGTAATCAACGTAACAAGAATGAAAGGGAGAAGAAAAGCAACACACAGATATACGTGGTTCACTAACGGTGTGTTAGCTACATCCACTGGCAGAGGGAGAGAACCATCTTATTATGAGAAGTATTCAGATTACAAAGATTAGGGCAAAATAGGTTAAGAGGGTTTATATATGGCACCACTCTTAACCCTAATATAATAGGCCCAAAATAAAAGCCCAAAACGGAAAATCATATCTAATCTCTATACATAATTTAGAGACCTGCCTCTTTTTGTACTTGGTCGTTTGGAGCGCTTCATATCAGATTCAAGGCATATCAACAGGACTCCTGCCTCTTTTTTTTTTTCCAGAATTGTTTGAGAACTTATGAGTTTCAAGTTAGAAGCGGTTTTCAAACCATTAGATTTTTGTACCCATGGTGATTTCTCGTATTCTATGTGGATGTATTTCGTAGCATACACAAATGGAGTGAGGTGTTTGAGACAACCCACAATGGCATGCACATGGGCTTAGGGTCATATGTTTGTGCTTAGCCCTTTGGGACTAGCTCAACGCGTTGGTATGACCAAATTTTGGTCTGTTATGTGTGAGGTTAAGGTCATGCATAGTATGACTACAAATTGTTCTATTGTGCGTATTAAGATTACTTTGTGCCAATATGCATATTCAGGAGTAGATTTACTAGTGATGAGTTTTAGGGTAGTGTGTAAATGAATTACGAATATCGTTCTCTAGATTGGATTTTTAGTTCACTTATGGGTCGTTTGGCCCCCTGTGTTGGTTATAATAGTGGGGGCTATTATAGCCCACTCAGTGTTTGGGGCATCAACAAAAATAAGGGGTGAAGTGAGTTATTTTTATCCCCGTGTTGATACAGTAACCACCATTCAACCTACCTGATTATTCTATCCATTCTCTACGGTAACTCTCTCCTCTCTTCTTCCATGTGACTCCTTGACTTTTCCGACGACGACTGGCCGCACGACTTTTCTGGCAACCACCGACGACTTTTCCGGCGATCGCCGACGACTTTTTTCGGCGACCGATTTTTTTTTTTTTTAATCTTTCTTCTAATTTTCATTTCGAAACATATAAAAAAAACGAAAAATAAAGGAAAAAAAAAAGAAATGAGGTAGAAGAAAAGAAATGAAAAAAGAGGGAAAAAATTTTGGTCGCCGGAAAAGTCGGAAAATTTATACGGAGTTAGATACTAGGTTGTCTTTGTACATATATAAATATGAAGTTTTATTACAGAATTACTTTTGATAATGAAGTATATGAATGCTTACCTTCATCGTACCATATTTTTCATTCCAAATTATACTTATCGTATTCAAGTTTACTGTGATAATAATAATTAAAAAAAAATACTACTCAAGTTTTTATTTTATTTGATTTCTATTTTATTTTATTCTTTTGATACTGAAGGTAAAATGAGTTTTCAATAAGCATTTATCATTTTTATGTTGGAAATACATAAATGAAATAAATATGGTTTTTCTATATGAAATCATAAAATGGCTTGTTTTGTGAAAAAAAAACCATGACTCTAAAACAAAGAAAATCAACCCTTACCTTAGGTTATTTTTGTTTCCTTTTAAGGTAAGCACATAATTTTAACCCCTACACCCAAAACTTTATTATTATTATTCTTTTTACAACTAAACCCAAACATTTTTTTTTTATATTTGACGTACAAAGTTGTATGAGGAAAATAAACAAAAAAAATCAGGAAAAAAAACAATTAGCTTGAACCTTTGATTCAAAACCTCATGTTAAACAGATCAACACTCCAAACACAGACTATTTTAACCCAGACTAAAATAATCTGCATCCCAAACACAAACTATTTTATCCCAGACTATAATAATTTGCACCCCAAACACAGACTATTATAACTCTCAGACTATTATAATCCCCAGACTATTATAACCCCCAGTTATTATAACCAACTTAGCGCCCCAAACAGCCCCTTAAGTACCACATATATTGACATTGAACTTTGTTTAGAGAAAGAAACGTGATGAGATTGAATTTAAACTAAAGAAAACTAATTAGTAAGTGACAAAATTAATAAGAAATAGGTCTTAGGGATTTAATTTCACCAATTAGATTCATGATTTAATTAATTAAACTGAATGCAACAACAAAAATATAATATTCCATAAATCAAGAACTCAAAGGTCATAATTGTCTCTCTCAAGCATAATTAATTCTCAAGCAAATTAAGAAACCAATATTTCCTTTCTAATTTCATTAGCATGTAATGCGCCTTTAAGTCTAACCCTTTTAACAACTTCTAAAGCAGTTCTAAACTCCCAATATTTGATTCACTTTAGTCATGCAATTAGAGGTCCACTCTAAATCACCTCTCTTGAGTCTTTTTTTTTTTTTTTTTTTGAGTACATCAACATTTAGGGGTGGGGGATTCGAACCTCTGACCTCATGGTCGAGGGTACATGTCAATTACCACTGAACTAAGCTCACTTTGGCAATCACCTCTCTTGAGTGTGTAAGATTAAGAAACAAAAACATTCAAGTGATGGCTCATAGATTAAAAGCATTAACCAAGTAATTATGAAGGGAAAATAAGCATTAATTAAAACATGAAAAGCAATGGCTACATCAATCCCAGACAAGAAGTTTAGTTTTGCATATTCAATGTGAAGGAGTTAATTTTAAGATTACGGAAGCAATTTTTGATCTTAGGCACATAATTACATCAATTTGATCATACAAAACATGTTGTCCAATAAGCAAAAAACAGAGTTTATGAGTACCAACCTTTTGTAGCTCAAAATTGGACCGATCCTTTTGTTGTTTTTCCTCACCAACGAATCACGAACCACCACAGGATCTTCTTTATTATTCTCAGACATTTGGAATGGATTGTGGAATCCTCTAGTGATGGAAACATAAGACCATGAGGGAAAAAAAAATAGATACAACAAAGGCCATGAGGGAAAAAAAAATAGATGGATTAGATATAGGTGAAATATATTTGAAACAGTCTGGTTCACATGCCTATATTTAATTTGTCTATTTCCTTATTCTATGCTGTGTCCAATTCATTGCACATGCCACCTGATTATTTTAACTATTTCAGAGGCTAATATATTATTTGAATTAATTTTTGTTCGTCGTAATTTAAGATCTCATGCCCTTCATATTCTCAACATAAAATGACCTTTCCTATCCATCATAGGCACCCAAAAAAAAGCAAAAAAAAAAAAAAAAAAGACTGAATTAGCGAAAATTATAATAGAAAGCGATCTTTTGAACCGTTTGGATGATGAAAGAGACAAGAACATGGAGAGGGATATTAAAAAAAAAAGTGGTAAGAGGAACCTTTTAGTTTGAAGGAAAAAAATGCGCATGGCAGGGTGGCAAGATCATTTTAAAAAGGCGAAGATGACGCCGGCACAGTCCGAACTTCACTCAATCGAAAATGGCGTCCGGATTCTCCATTCTCACCGGAACCCTCGACCAATCTCGCTGGGTTCCTGAAATCTACGACCTTCTTCGCCAAAATGGGCTCGCCGCCGCTTCTCAGACCCCCGTTTCCGTCTTCCGGCTGCCTGAATCCGTCCGCGAAGGCGACCCGGCGGCGTACCTCCCCCGTCGTATTGCAATTGGACCGTACCACCATTTCCGGCCAGAACTTTACGCGATGGACTTGTTCAAACTTGGCAAAGCCAAGAATCTGAAATGGGATTCTCAAATCCATAAACTCGCAAATCAGCCTAAGCCATTGGAGCTCAAAATCCGAGCCTGTTTCGATCAGTCCCTTGAAATTGATGGCGAAACCTTATTATGGGTTGTGCTGATTGATGGTTTGTTTCTAATTGATTTACTTCAAAGTAAGTACAGTAATCGTCCGCTTAAGCTCCCTTTAGAGATATTTTATGGGCAGTTATGGTCCGAGTTTGAGATTGTTAGTGATATGGTGAAGCTTGAGAATCAGATTCCTCTGTTTGTGCTCAAAGAACTTTGCCCAAAAGAACCCATCAAGTATTTGGCTCCTCTTTTGTATCAATTTTCTGCATCTGTTTCCCCATTTGAGTTGCCTTCTTTTAACCCTAAATTCGACTGTGTTGGATTTTCCTCAAATTTTCCTAAAATCTTCGATTTATCTCAACATTTGCTACATCTTCTGTATTTTCTCGTTTTACTTATTCCCGATGAGATGGCCGTGGCAATGTTTTCTGGTACTTCTTCGCGAATGGCTTTGGGTGATTCTTCTTATTTTTTTAATTCTTCTTCTTGTGATGATTTTCTGAGTGAGAGCTTGAGCATTTTGGGCTCTGTTATTAACGTAGCCTTCATTCAACAGGCGAAAGAGACCTTTGGTTTACTTCAACGCTTGTTTAAGCTTTTGGGATCCATAACGAAACCAAATTTGGCTGAGAAAAAAAACCCTCTGATCCCTTCTGCATCAGACTTGAAAACTGCAGGAGTCACTTTCGAATCCACCAAAAATGGCATTCTGAAGTGTCGTTTTGATGAGACAACGCTCACTTTAACATTACCTTCCATTCATCTTGATGGATTCTCTCAAGTTTTGCTTAAAAATCTAGTGGCATTTGAGGCCATGGCAGAGCTGAATCCGCCTTGTTTGACCAACTACATTGCGCTGATGAATGGGTTACTGAGAAATTCCAAAGACTTGAAGATTTTGGAGAAAGCAGAGATTGTTCACAACCATTTGAACAGTGAAGAAGAGGCTGTGGAGCTTTATAATGGGGTTGAGAACTCAACCAGCAGCTTGAAGAAAGAGAGCGTTTTGAAAATCCATCTCAAGAGTGGTGGTGATTTGGAGATCGAAAGTAAGTTCATTAAAGATATCAAGACGAATTATGAAATGGGATTGGGAGCTATGGTTGAGGAGATCAACAAGTACTATGAGAGTTGCTGGAGAATGAAGGTGAAGAAATTTTTGTCTGTTGTTTTCAGGTGTTCTGTAATTCTTGTCATTGTCTTCCTCATTGTTCTTGTCATTGCTCGATTTGTCTGCAATTTTGTTAGCTGTCCTAAGGGAATATTCAAAACCAGCATTGCTCTGCATCAGATGTATTGAGGCATAGTCATGTAGAATTATGGATGGGAAGAAGTTCCCATTTTTGGATCTAATGGATGTGATGGCTCTGGATTCTTAGGCTCATTCTCGGTTTTGTTTTGCATTTTTCTGGACTTCTTTTGAGACTGTCATTGATAGAAATGAAAGTTATGTTAGTCAGCCCGATAACTCCCACAATTTAGTAAAATATAAATTATAGAAATACTCCAGAAGTACGAATATCATCTCAATAATATTCTTGACCTTTTAAAATGATCAAAAGTACTCTTACCATTAAAATTTTAAAAAAAGTTTTAAAAAATTACTCGCATTGGAAAACAACTCTTCTTTTTATTTCTCTACTTGCAAATTTTTTCTCCATGAAAATTAATGTGAAACTTTGCTTATAAAGGTTATGTGCAATAGCACCCCAGATGTTTTTAAATGTCTAAATTTTGTCCATATACTTTTAATAAATCTTAAAATTAATCCTTATTAGTAATTTGAAGTTAATTTTTATTGAATTTGGTTAAGTAATTAATAATTTTCATTTATAAAAAGACGCAATGTGAATACGCTTCTAAACTTTATAGAGAGAAGACTTACCAAAAATATTTTTTTTTCTAGAATAGTTAACAATAAACCAACGGTAGAGACTATTTTAATTTTAAGATTTATTAAAAGTAGGGAGATTGAGTTTGGATATTTGAAACTACAATCCTGTCACACCTCGCCTTAAATTGCCCTACCAAATTGAGGATGAGTTGTGACAACAATAGACCCCTAGTGTGTAATGAAATCTATTGCCAAGCCCTAAGGGTGATCAACGGTCGGTCGGCATCGGTTTTGGGCTCAAACCTACGTCGACCACCGACAAGTCGGTTTAAATCGGTCGGCGGTTGTCGGTTTTGAGAGTTATTAGGGAAACGACCGACCGAATATATCGGTCGATTTCGAGATTCTTGAGAAGAGTATTATTAGTTTGGTGATTTGCGCTCCGGAGGTGAAAAAAATTTAAGGAGAAAGAGAGAAGACGAGAAAGAGAAACAAAAAGGAGAGGAGGACGAAGGAGGAAACAAAAAAAGAGGTGGCGAGATTCTGATTCAAAGAAGAAAAAAATGAGAAAAGAGAAGAATTTACATGAAAGAGGTGGCGATTAAGATAAAAAGAAGAAAAGAAGGGAGAAAAGGGAAGAGCTCCAGCGAAGCAGGCGGGCCGACAACGATTCTGAGTAAAAAGAAGAAAAAGATGGAGAAAAGAAAAGATGGGAAGGAGAGAAGAGAAAGAAGAAGAGAAGTGAAAATGGGAAAATGGGAAAAATGGGAAAGGAAAGAAACTAGAAAGATATAAAAAAATAAAATTCGTTTTTTGAAACTGTTGTGTGGGTGGTAAGTTTTCTACTTTTTTTTTTTTTAATATATGCAGTCGGTCGGTTCGGTCGACTTTAGCCTTCTTGGGCTTGCTGACCGACCGACATCGGTTCGGCCGGTTTCAAAAATCTTATCTTTAATTTAATGCTTTGTTTTTTTTCACAAAGGTATCAAGTGTTTTTTTTTTTCTAAAAGTTGATATACCTAAAATTCTTTGCTTAAAAATTCTATGAATTTGTAAGTTGTAGTATTGTTAGACTCCATATTTTGGTTTGACTATTTTGATTTTACTTATTTTATTTTATTTAATTTTGAGTCTAACAATTTTACAAGTTGTATTTTGTTTAAAATAAATTACTAAGTAAATCTACTAAAAAAAATTAATTACAATAATTTCATTCAATTGCACAAAAAAATATTGGGATTATTGTGTAATTTATTTCTAAATTGGCCAATGTAATTATAGAATGGAACTGTTGTAATTAAATTTTGTCTAAACTCACTTAGTAATTTATTTTAAAGAATAGACACTATCAAAATTAAATAAAAAAAAATAAGTAAAATCAAAATAATCAAGCAAAAATATGGAATCTAACTTAGGTTTTAAAATTCACAATTAAAACTAAAGAAAAATTTTATGACTACAACTTATAGAATTATATAATTTTTAAGCAAAAAATTTTAGGTATGTCAACTTTTAGGGAAAAAAAAACACTTAATACATTTTTTCAGAAAGCAGAGCATTAAAGATGAGATAAGTTTTTTGAAATGTTAATATATTTATCATAGATTAAAAAGCAGAAATTAAAAATTAACAAAGAATATGAAAACGAAAAAATAAAAAAAATAAACAAAAACATAAAAATAAATAAATAAAATAAAGAATAAATATGTCAATAGAAATTAAAAATTAAAGAAGAAAATGTAAATAAAAAAATAAAATAAAATAAAGAAAGAAAAACATAACTTGAATATGCTACACGTGGATTGTCATTTAAAAGAATATTTAAAAGAAAATCATGAATGCGTGAGATGCGGATTCATTTTGCACACAAGAATTGTAATATAAGCCAACGAATCAACTTGGTTTCCCAAAATCTTTTCAAATGCATATGTTTTTCCAAATTTCTTTTTAAAAATATACAATAACTATCTAATTAACCCGCACTTTTTTCTTTCAAATAATCTTTTATCTTTTTTTTTTTTAATTTAGATGACAACACATGCTAATCTTCATATTTTTTTTTTTTTTTTTTATTTTGAAATGTTGTTGAATGATAAACAAGTAGAAACTCATATGGATTAATAGAGATATATTACTTATGTTAGCATTATCATACTATTTACTAATATTGATTTCATATTGTAGATGTGGTGGGTGGAGTAATCCAAATTAAGTCGATATCGGTAAGAAGTAACTAATGTCAATCATTTAATAAAAGGAGAGATTATGTTATGGACAATAAGTACGTATCAAAATATGAATTTCAACAATTGTTCAAACTTCTATATATCAGTGTCTTTAACTGTGGTTTTGATATGTACAGGTTCAATACGATGAATACACTAATGGGACAATGGGACAATTCTTTTAACAAATATGAAGATTATTGCATTTAATATTTGGTTTTATAAAGACTAAATTCTAAAAAGGTTATTTAAAAAAAAAAAAAAAAACCTGAAAAAGAAGATTTAATATGGAGTAAAATAGTATCAGAAGTAAATAGAAATAATTCAACAAAATTAAATAAATTTTAAAAGTCACTTAAACATTCAAAATCAATTTTCTTTTTAGAAAAGCGATTTCATTAAAACTTTATTGAAATTATCTACACCGTGACTCTCATATATTTTTATATTGTTGTGTTTTAAATTAATTTTTTTAAAAATAAATTTGAGATTCTAAAACCAATTTTTATATTCATGTTAATATTATATCTTAATAGCTAAACTATTTTCAAGTTAATATTATATCTTAATAGTTAAATTAATATTAATTCGAAAAAATATAATATAAAACATTTAAAACAATATGATAATTTATGTTTATTCGACTAAAATGTGTAACCACCATCATTTACATGTGATCATGTTTAAGAACTATGTAAATGTAAATTATTAAAGCAGATAAAAAAATAATAAAAAATACATTGTTTTTGTTTAAATATAATTTCCTTTGAAACATACAAACTTTTGGAAACAAAATGCATCAATTAAGAATAGATCACTTTCTCCCATTGCCACTTTATTCTGAAAACAAAATAAAGTACGACACTATATTTCCTAATTTATCTAAAGCTACATAATTCTGGAAACGGAATTGGAACACTGTAAAATTTGTGGTTTGGATGGGCTATAAAACGAACACTGATCGAAAAATAAATAAAAAAATATATAATGTAAATAAACCAAAATTGAGGTGCAACATACAAATACAACAAAAGAGATAGTGTTGAACTAAACAAGATAGATAATTTCTCAACTTTTTCAAGGTTGGAGTTAAATAGAGTAAAATTGGAGAGGAGCGAGAGAGAGAGTGAATGAGGAGAGAAAGAAAAAGTTGAGAAAGAGTTGGTGATTGAAAAGATGGAGAAATGTAGGAAGTAGTCCGATTGAACAAAGGATAGAGAGAGAATGAGAGAGAAAGAAAAATTGACTAAAATAGATCAAATTTTTATATTTTGATAGTTTTAGTGTTTAATTTTAAATTTTATCATATAGTTTGAGGGTTTAATTTTTATAAAGAAGTTTGGACTTTATAAACCAATTTCTTTAACATGTATTATTTTTTATTATTATTTAGCATAATTATTATTACTCCATTTGCTATGATAAGTTACATATATATTATATTATATTAAAATTAGTCATATTAGAAAAAAAAATCATCATATAAGTAGAAAAAACAAAACTAATATAAGAATGTATATACAATCTTAATTAATTTTAAATTAACTTTACATCATAATAACTTAGTCAAATTATTACACGTGCATCGCACGTGGTAAAAACCTAGTATATAGTAAATGCCAAGACCTTTTTCCTAATAGGAAAAGGAAGACATTTTCCTAATAGGAAAAGATCTCTAATTTTAATAAATAATTAATTAATTCCATAATTAATTAATTTTCTAATTAAATATCATATATATAATCTTAGGGATTTTATTAAAATTAAAATTAATATGAATACAATTCATATTAAATTTATTTGAACTCTTTCAAATATTTTCTTTCCTAATAGGAAAAGGTCTCTAATTTTAATAAATAATTAATTAATTCCATAATTAATTAATTACCCAATTAAATATCATATATTTAATCTTAGGGATTTTATTAAAATTAATATGAATCCAATTCATATTAAATTTATTTGAACTCTTTCAAATATTTTCTCTCAAGAATTAATTTTTGAAATTAATTCAAAAATTATATTATAAAGTTTCATAAACTTTATATTATAATGCATCAATATACATTATACGATTCCCCAAATAAATTGAACACTTTCAATTTATAATTTATACTTAATTGCCTCAAGTCTCTTTACGAGCTACCAGTGGGACCTGATGGACCTATAGATCAGAAGCTCCAACGATACGAGACTAATTGGCCAAACTCATTAACCAAGTTAGTCAACATTCGTTAACTGTGGGTCATTCCACTAAAGACCCACAGCTGCACTCTTCTCACTGTAGAATATTTCTGTGTCCACGGATATCGACCAAGCAGTAAGTCAATCCTTCACATGTGTTCGTAACACCAGCTGGGTCAAATTACAGTTTTACCCCTGGGTTACCTCTGGTTCCTTAAGTACCACTGATTCCTCTAATGAACAAGTTGTTTAGGGTCCAACCACTAAACAGGAGTTCCTCTCGGGCCAGGAGAGGACGGCGCGCCTTTGTTCAAGACCCGGAATCAGCCCTTAAGGGAACACACATCTACTTACCCCAATAGGGGAAGGAGTGAATTCCATCTTGTACTGTTATGTTCCCAGCCCCCATTCGGTCTTGCCCCTGAAATGGTAGGATCATTGAGTCGGCGAACTGGCCACTCTCACCTATACAAATCTAAGGACAATCCCTCCTGAAAGGGGTTCATAACAGACTCAGGATTGAGATTGAGTTACCTACGTCATCCTATTGAAATAGAAACCTAAACTAGTTAACGACGTTACATCTAGTGGTTACTATTTCGCGGTCCGGTCTTATGCAAACTCATTGTATAGGATACCCCCACCCGCATGTCTCCTACATGGATGCTTTGGATCATTGCATCTGTATCGAATACAAGGGGGCCGTATCACATAGTGTCACCAGGATAAGGTACCCAGCCTTATCCCTATACTATAGACCTTTTAGGTTGTTACTTGAACACCGATCCCCGTATGTCCCCACATACTAGTTCAAGTTTCATTTAAACAACCTTGGATCTTAGTTTATTGGATTTATGGTTTACTGAATTACTCAAATAACGCTTTATTGAGATCGATTAATTTGTTTCATTTACTATCTACGAGTTTTATGGCATAAAACCCAACAGCAGCTACATCAACAACCGTTTTTGTACTAGAAGTTAAGCCATTATAAAATAATTGAACCTGAAGCCAGTCCGGATAGCCATACTGAGGGCATTTCCTCAGCAGATCTTCAAATCGCTCCCAAGCCTCGAACAGCTGCTCATCAAACTGCTGTTGGAATGTTCCAATCTCGGTCCTCAGCTTGACCGTCTTAGTAGGAGGAAAGAATTTCTTCAAAAATGCCTGGACCAACGCAACCTAGGTGGTAATGCTCCCAGGTGGAATCGATTGTAACCAGTCCCTCGCTTTATCCTGCAAAGAAAAAGGAAATAAACGTAAGCGAATGACATCTTCAGAAACGCCATTTAATTTTACTGTCCCACAAATGTCCAGGAAAGATTTCAAGTGAGAATTTGGATCCTCCGTGGGTGATCCTTTGTAAGCACAATCTCGAGCCATTTGAATGAGACCCGTTTTCAGCTCAAAATTATTTGCATTGATCGGGGCATAGATAATCCCTGACTGTTGCTCCTGGAAGACCTGCTGAAAGTAGTCTCTAATAGGCTTAGGCTCCTCGGGGTTAGGATTGGCCATTTAGATATGATTAACTTTACTTTCCCTTCGAAGTTTATTAACAGTTCTCTCAATCTCCGGGTCAAAGGGAACTAAGGCCAACTCCCTAACCTTTCGCATACACCAACAAAACTAACCTAAGAAAAAGAAAATAAAATAAAAGGAACGAAAATAAATTAGGAAAGAATCTAGAAAAGGGAATACTAAATCTAAATAAGGAAAATATAATTTACAAAATGAAAAGATAAACAAATAAGGAATGCAAAAACAAATATGGCAAAAACAAATAAGGAAACTAGCAAATAAGGAAAAACTAATCTAAAAAGGAAAAAAAAAAAACTAAAAAGAAAAATTCTATCTATGAAAAATTCAAACAAATATGAAAAAATCTAAATATGGAAAAGAAAAACAATAAAGGAAAAAAAATACAATCTACCTAAAAACAAAAATAACAAAAATAACAAAAAAAAAAAAATAAAATACACCCTAAACTAAGACCGAACAATTTTTCTACGATATTAATATTGACTAAATATGCCAATCCCCGGCAACGGCGCCAAAAACTTGATGTGGAATTTTCCTACAGCAAGCGCACGGGTCAAGTAATAGTAAAGTGATTGTGAGATCGAGTGTCGTCCTCTGGATTGGATTTTTAATCAATTCTAATTACCGAAAATAGTCTTGTCCAATTTTATTTAGGGAACCAAACAAAGTGAGAATGAATGCAAAGTTAGACACAAAACTAAAAGAATGTGACAATCTAATGATGACAACGGTCTTAGGGATTTGATTTCACCAATTGGGATTATGGATTAATTCATGGATTAATGACATGCTATTGTTCATAAATCTTGGAATACTAAAAACACACATATCTCTCCCGAGCATACATGATTCTCCCACATGCAGTGAACCCGATATCCCTATCTAAATTCATTAAACATGCAAGGCATTAAGGTTATCATTTTTAACGATTTCTACAATTAACTATTATCTTCCGATTTCTAGCTAAATCTTAGTTATGCATAATGAGTTCTAAACTAAATCCTCTCTCCCGAGTTAGATTTAATCACAATCAACATTCAATTCATGGCCGGTAAATTGAAAGCATTAAACATACAATATGCATAAATGAAATCAATAGCATAAATCCATAAAATCAATCCATAATTGCCCCAACGACTACATCAATCCCTAAGAATTAAACTTAGCTACATATAATCCGCGTTACGATATAAACTAAGTCTAAATAAGCCATAAAAACTAACTAAAGTAAGGGAAAAGAGAAATAAACGCTAGGTGAGCCGAGACCGCACGTCCCCGTCACGATCCCCACGAGCCAAGCCTTCAATCCCAATTTTCTCCACTTGGTTCAGCTTCCAAAGAGGCTTGTTCTCTCTGTTTTATGGCTCCCAAGTCACCAAAAAAAGTCCCAAAATCAGACCTAATCGCAAAGTATAAATAGGGGAAATTTTCGGCACAGCGTCGCGACGCTATAGGGGTAGCGTCACGACGCTACCGCGATATTGCAGATTCTGGATTGGAATTTCACACAGCGTCGAGACGCTAGGGTCACAGCGTCGAGACGCTATGACCTTTTTCCGCGTACTTCAAATATGGAATGCCAGCGTCGAGACGCCCCAATGCTAGGGTCTCGACGCTGGTCCCTATTTATGCCCAATCTTGATCCAACTTCGCTCCTTTGCCTCTTTTTGCATCCCGAACATCCAATTTGCTCCAATTTCTCGATTAAATCTCCAAAATAAATTTCCTACAAATAAAACATATAAATGCATAATTTTGGCCAAGTAATTGTAAAAGACTAGCTTAATTAATTAGAGAAAAATAGCTAGCTATGCTCGCTATCATCTGTCCAACATTTTTTTTTACATTGAATCTAATTTTAACAAGTTTAATACAAGAAATTCGATCTAAAAAATATAACATATCTAAAAGAGGCTTAAGGGGAGAAACTTTTGATTTTCCCTGTTGCCCGTTCTTAATTTGAAGTTTCCCATTTTACCATTTTTATTTATTGTTTTAAAAAAATTTAAATAAACATTTTAAAATCTCTACGCATATCTCTAATTTTCAAACTTGATTCTAATTCGCAAAATAATAAACTGATAAAATCTATATATATTTTTTTTCATTTGAATAAACTAATAAAATCTTTATGCATATCTCTAATCTTCAATCTCTACGTTTTATTTTTTCCATTTTTAATTTTGTTATCCCACGTTTTTGTTTAATAATTTAACTCAAAATGAATATTTGATTTAATTTTGAATTCAAACAATAAGATTGTGATAATTTGCTTCAAAATGAATTATCTCTACGTTTTTTTTTTCATTTTAATTTTGTTAGCCCACGTTTTTGTTTTATTTTTATACACTCGAATCTAATTTATTTCATGTATAAATTGCACATCTCCCTTTTTTTTTACAGGTTTAAATCTCATCTCCAATTTTGCATCAAATATCTCTTTTTTAATTTCGTTAGCCTTATGTTTTTTTTTCTTTTTTTTTCTACATTTTATACTAGAAACAAGGGTAAATAATATTTTTTTTGGGTCTAAAACTCATCTCATCAAATTTGTCATTAGACATCTCTCTTTTTATACTCTAAATTTCGTTAACCCCATGTTTTTGTTTAATTCTTTTGCAGTTGAATATAATTTATTCCCTCGATGAACTGCACCTTTTTTTGTTCAGATTTAAATTTCATCTTCTCCAATTTTTCGTAAGGTATCTCTTTTTTAATTTTGTTAGCCCTATGTTTTTTTTTTCTACATTTTATACCAGAAACAAAGGGTTTCGTAAAGTATTTTTTTGGTCTAAAACTCATCTCATCAAAATTTTCATTAGACATCTCTCTCTTTTTTTTAATTTTAATTTTGTTAATCCAATGTTTTTGTTTAATTCTTATACGGTTGAATCTAATTTATTCCCTCCATGAATTACACCTCTTTTTCTTTTTCTTTTTCTTTCTAGTTTTAAATCTCATTTTCTCCAATATTTCATTAGGTATCTCTCTTTTTTAATTTCGTTAGTCCTATGCTTTTCTTCTTTTTTTTTTTTTCTACATTTTATACTAGAAACAAATATAAATAATTTTTTTTTGGGTCTAAAACTCATCTCCCCAAAAATTTCTTCAAACATCTCTCTTTTTATTTATTTTAATTTCTTTAGTCTCACATTTTCGTTTAGTTTTTATTTCGTTGAATCTAAATTATTTCCTCTATAAATGCAATTGAACTTAATTTGTAAAGATTTTTATTCAAGTTTTTATGGGTTAAAGATAATCAGGTCTATACTAATAGAAACACATACTCTGATTGATAAGAAAGTATACACTTAGAATGTATTTTGCCATGTTTTTTTTTTTTTAAATGATAATTCTTTTTAGATCTTCAAGTTCAACCATAAATAAAAGTCACTTTTACATAAATTAAATGACTTCAAAACACTTTAAAATATTTAAAAGTTTATTCTCCAATTTAGTTTACTTATTTTTACACGAAAAATTATTTGTATGTTCTACTTTATAAATTAAAGTTGACATGTTTGGTTTTTTTTAATATTTTTTTAAAAGTAGCATTAATATTTATTTAAAAACTTTGTATGACATGTGCAATGCACGTGGTGTTAAACTGTATAGTAAAATTATTGTTAAGATTTAACGGGATTTCTTACATATATCTAGATCAATTAACTAATTAGGAATCAAATGTGTTTATAAATAACAAAGACTAAAGTACATACATAAAAAAATTTGACACCTAATTATGAAGGAACTTTTCAAAATAAGGTTAAATTGTTATAAATTTTAAAGTACAAGGACTAAATTATTATATACTAAAATTTAAGGACTAAATTATTATAAATTTGAAAGTAGAAAGACTAAATGGTTACTTTAATGAAAGTCTAAGGACTATATTGTTTAAAATATGAAAATATAAGTCATAATTTTTATTATATTGATCAGACTAATAAGCCCCCCTTATATATCAAGCCCCCAATATAAAGTCCTGGATCCACCACTGATCACAAACAATATCAAACTCAAGGCGACGACCAGGAGCTATAGTACCTGATTTGAAGTAATTCAAAATAGAAACAAACCATCAATTAGCTACACAATTGAGACCAATATAATCCAAAGTTCCACTAAGAATTAGAAAAAAAAAAATGAAGGAATGGTCACTGCAGACAAGTACACTTAAGCAGAAGAAAGCGACTGACAATTGAACTGTGGATGCATGGGTTTATGCTTGTGATTTGGTTTTTTTTTTTTTTATGCATGCCTTGTCTCTCTTATCTTTCATTTTTTTTTCCTAGGTAAGAATCTTCCTACATATTCCATTAAAATTTTGACAACTAAGAAAGATAAATGTAGAAAATATATATACTTAAATTAAAAAAAAAAAAGCATAATTCCAAGTAAATAATAGAAATATGCTCATTAAAGCATTCATTACATGAGCAACTAAGGAGGTAAGAGAGTTTGATTATTTCAAATGCAATATATAAAATAAATTGAGAAGTATCCAAGAAAACAATATAAAATAAAAGAAGAAAGAAAGGTCCTACCGGGAGTCGAACCCAGGTCGCTGGATTCAAAGTCCTGAGTGCTAACAACTACACCATAGAACCATATACTTAAGAAAATGTATGAAATTATTAACTATTTGTACATCAATAATACATATTTATTTCTTTTGAAAAATTACTATATATTCATAATCTTTTGTATAAAGTTTTCACCAAACAACTTGAACACCATTTTTTCTCAACTTCTAGTAAAAAACCACTCCCATTTTATTACATTTTGTATCTATTCAATCTTGAAAAAGAATCTCAAGGCGTTACATGACATATTTAGTGAGTGTGAGATACTTGTATCAAATCTATATTTTTTAATATCATATTTTGGTTATTATAGTTCCATTTTTTATGAAGTCGTGTCTTGAAGCATATCAAACAATTAGAAAATCTCTATTTTATTGAAATATTTCTTGGTTGTCTTCACTATTTGTTATTTTTTCTTTTGTAATTATTGTTGTTGTGGGTAATTTTGGCTCAACAGACACTTCGGAGGATAGAGACTTTGGGCCCAATCCGAACCGGTCCACGAGAGAAGATTCCACCCGAAGAGGAGAAGCCACCTCCTCGGCCTCGGCATTGGGCTGAGGCCGAGGGTCTGGTCGGCATCGGCCCAATGCCGAGGTCGACCAGGCCGTTGGGCCCAATGGCCATTTGGGTCGTTTGAGGAAGCACTCTGGGGCCCAGTGAAGGTAGAGTCCATGAGACAAGCGACAACCAGCGACGAGGGGGAGGAAAAACCCTAATTGAAGGGGAGATATAAAAGGCCCTAAGAGGACCCAGGTAAAGTATGAAAATCTGAACTCACAACCCTATTCTTGGACAGCTTCAGTACTATTCTTGTCGGAGGCTCTCCGATCACTGACTTAGGCATCGGAGCGTGTGTGGCAAGCACCACACCGGTGTGCAGTGCTCACTTCCCTTTTTTTGCAGGTGACGTCTTCCCCGTATTCAAACAAATTCACTGTTGGTGTCACGTGAAGGTCAGGTGAGCGCTTGGCCAGATTTTGCCATCAACAGTTGGCGTCGTCTGTGGGGAAGAGCGTTGGCTTGGGAGCATTGTAAGTCGGTGTGAAAACTGGTTGATAGGAGAATGGAGCAGGGAAACCAGGTAGGTGAGGGAGATTTTCGGCCTAAGGCTAATACCCCGGATGTGGATATGGAAGCCCTCAGAGGGAGGGTGAACGAGATGGGGCAGAGTCTGGCTGAGATTATGAGTATCTTGAAGCAACTGAATCCCAGCACGAAGTATCAAAAGAGCTTCGTACGAGATCGTGAGAAGGGGAAAGGGATCTTAGATGAGGAAGAGGGGGAAACAAACAGTGCAACCAGCAAGTTGCGCAAACCAAAGGGTGGCAAGGAATTCGAATTGAAGGAGCCAGGGCCGAGCAAATGGGTAGAGCTCAAGGGCACACTTGGAGCTCCAGATGCAACCAGTACAGTGGGTTCGGGCTGGAGGGCCGAGGCCGAGGCCGAGGCCAGGAATTGGGAAAGGACTGAACTTGAAACGAGGATCCGCGCCGAGCTGGGGATTAAGTTGAGGGCCGAAGCCGAGGCCGCGGCCAGGGCCAAGGTCGAGGCTGAGGCTGAGGCCAAAGCTAGAGCCAGTATTCCGAAGGATACACAGCCCAGGAATGTAGATAAGGAAAATCTAGAAAATATAATATTTCAGGTTGATCCACCGTTTGTCGACGAAATCATGTAGGCGGAGGTTCCACATAAGTTTAAGCTACCCACCTTCCCACAGTATGACGGGAAGAAGGACCCGGTTCAACATTTGGATACCTACCGATCTTGGATGGAATTCCATGGCGCTTCCGAGGCCACCAAATGTCGTGCTTTCTCTCTAACTTTGACTGGGATAGCACGACAATGGTACGGCAAGTTGCCAAGCAAGTCCATTGGATCATTCAAGGAATTGTCACGTATTTTTGCTACACAATTCTTGGGGGCAAGGGATCGAAGAAAACCGCAGTTTAATTTGTTAACTATTAAGCAGCGGCCAGGGGAGAGTCTGAATGGGTACATCACACGTTTCAGCAACGAGGTTGTGCAGGTAGAAGGGTACGATGACGGAGTAGCCCTAACAGCCGTTATTTCGGGGTTGCAGGACGAGATATTGTTTAATTCAGTGGGAGAGGAACAACCACAAACGTACGCCGAGTTCGTTGCTAGAGCACAAAAGTACATAAACGCGGAGGAGTTAATGAAGTCCAAGCGGGCAGAGAGGGAAGCACAAAAGGTGACTACCACTGATGGGGGCAGAAGGAGAGAAGAAAGAGGCAAGAGGCCGAGGGAGGAGGCCGACCAAGGTCGTCATAGCTACCCCTCTAGCCGAAGCTGAGTAGACCAGGGGGAAGGCCGAGACCGACCAGGTCTAAAGGGTAAGTTTGAAAAGTATACACCCCTTTCCATTCCACCTGACCGTGTTCTGTCGGCAATAAAGCATACATAATTGGTGAAGCGTCCGGACAGGATGAGAACGGATCCTAGCAAGAGGGATAAGAACAAGTATTGTGCGTTTCATCGGGACCATGGAGATAACACACGATATTGCATACAACTCCGAGACGAGATAGAGAGTCTGATCAAAGAAGGATATCTGAAGGAGTTTGTCAAGGGAGAGGAGAGCAGGGGGCCGAGGCCGGCCAGAGAAGATCATAATGGAGGAAATCATGACCCCCCGTTGGAAATCAAAACCATTTTAGGAGGGCCAGTAGGGGGGAGTCGAATCGAAAGAGGAAGGCAGTGGCCCGAGAAGCAAGGTTTGAGCTTGAAGAGCAAAGAGTGTACTCAGTAAGGGTCTCAAAAGGGTTGCCGCCAGTAGAGTTCACTGAGATAGAGGCCTCCGGTATCCATCAACCTCACAATGACACACTAGTGGTAAGCTTGACGATTGCCAACGCACGGGTTCACCGAGTATTAGTCGATGGCGGAAGCTCAACAGATGTTTTGTCTACAAAAGTGTTTGAGGCAATGAAGTTGGGGCGGGAGCGACTGAGGCCGAGCATGACACCGCTAGTTGGTTTCAGGGGAGAAAAGGTGATGCCAGAGGGGAACATAGAGTTGCCCGTAAGTTTTGGGGAGGGGCCGAATGTGGTGACAAAGATGGTTAACTTTTTTATAGTAGATTGTGTATCTGCCTATAACGCCATTCTCGGGAGGCCAGCGCTGCATGAGCTAAAGGCTGTTGCATCTACCTACCACCAGGTGATGAAGTTCCCAACTGACAATGGGGTAGGAGTAGTGCGGGGTGAACAAAAAGCTTCCCGAGAATGTTACTTCACGGCGCTTAGGGAAACAAACAAGAAAGCAAGGCAACCTGGCCCACGGGCAGACGAAGGCCGAGGCCGAGCAGAGGAACATCCTTCGCCAATGGAGCAGTGACTGCTACTCCTTTATCTTTTTATTTTTGTCGCTTTCTGCATACATTGGTTATATTTCTGTTGTTTTCCCAGGATTTGCGTTTATTGATGTATGAAACTCAAATTGAATTCTTGCGTTGTTGCTAATAGAAATCCTTTAGTTGATTTTACTATTGCAGATAGTTTTTAAAAACAAAAAAAAGGCCTTGTAGGAGTGGCAACGCCTATACTCCTAGGGCGCTCGGTGGAGTGGCAATGCCTATACTCCCCGGGCTAATCAATCTATGAAAAGGCCTTGTAGGAGTGGCAACGCCTATACTCCTAGGGTGCTCGGTGGAACGGCAACGTCTGTACTCCCCGAGGTAACAAACTTGCAGGAATGGCTTTGGAGACTTTGGAGGAGTGGCAATGCCTGCACTCCACAGGGCAAACAGCGGCCGGTAGAACTTCAAAAAAGGAGTCATACCGGTAGAAGAGGGTGCAGAGACGTTAAAGCTCCATGGCGCAGTAAGTCACATCCCAAGCATCTTTTACTCAAGTATAATTCGTTAAATTTAAATAACACTTGAGTAGGGGGCTGAGGAGAGGGAGATTGTCAAGTAGTTGATAGTCAAAGTTTTGTTTATGAAAAATATCTGAGTGCACCGAGGCCGAGCATGCCGAAGCCGACCTGGCCAACCACACAGGTTTAATTTGTTCATAGTTTCTGATTTCTTTTGTTGCATATGGCTAGTTGGCCTCTGTGTTAGTTTCATTGCAAATATAGAAACTTGTTCATGTGCGGGCTTGAGAATCCTTGGCTTAATCATTATCGTTATATTGTCTAGGATATCGGAATTTTGTGTATTAAAGTTAAGTTATTTACACAGCTATTAGATAGTATCATGGTGGAAGGGTTTGCTCTGCTCCAGTGGCCAAGTTGTGGTCGGCCTCGGCATTTTCCCAAGGCCGACCATGTTCGTTTGTTTCAGCTTAATCTCATTCAGGTTAAGTATGAACAATGAGAGCCAAAGTGAAATGATGAAAGGAAAGTTAAAACATTTCCATTAGATTTGGTTAAAAACGGCAGAGCAAGGATTACACAGAGTTGCATCTAAAAAAGAAAAGCGAAGATGGGTCATAACAGAGATAGCATGGGAGACCGGAATCCGAGGTTTTCAGAGATCCATGTTGTCCCTACCACCGGAAGACTCATCAGATGAAGCGAAGGCGTCAGGGTTGGCAGCGAGAGTGGCAAGATCCTCTTGTATGAATGTGCCATCCACGGTTGGATGGCGTTTGCTATATCTCTTCTGCGCCCACTTGATGCCGTCATTCCATATCTCGTCCTGCATAGCGTAAAATTCGTTTGTCTTCTTGAATTCATCAGCCAGATATTCAGTGCTGGCCAAGTGTGCCTTGGCTTCCATCAGCTGGGCCTTGGTGGATTCCAACTCAGCATCCCTAGATTTAAGTTTTGCCCGTACTTCCTCCAGTAGGCGATTTGCCTCATTAAGCCTTTCCTGGGCCTGAATGAGCTCGCTCCGAGGGATGCTATTCATTTGAAGCTCGTTAATTTTGCTCGCCAGGCTAATCGAAGAGGCAGTGGCCTTAGTAAAAGCCTGCACCAAAGGAAGAAGGCTGAGTAAAAGCGAGAATAGCAAAAACACGAGGAGGGAGGAGTCAAAGGAGCTTACATCCCGAAGATGCCTCTGGAATTCACGCATGCCTTGGACAGGGTCCTCGATCCCCAACTCACCTTCGGGCTTGCGAGATTGCAGCCCCTGCCAACACATGAAGTTCTGGGTCATGATTTCTACCTCATTACCTCCGTTCCCATAGTCCTCGGGAAGAGCAAAAACGGGGATGCCCGTTTGAAGGTCTGTTTCGGTGACCGTAGAACGCGTTTGGTAGCGAGTCCTACGGGTAGAGGGGGCTGGGCGGCGAGAGGTTTCAGCAGCAACCTGAGGAACCTCATCCTCGGTAAGATCCACGGAAGCCGCTCGGGAAGTTCACGCTCTATTGCGTGATTCACGCCTTTTCCGCTGAGAGTCATACATTCCTCAGAAAGCCATTTCTGTAAAGAGTGCAGGGAGCAAGGTAAAAAAAAAATGAGCCGAGGCTGACTACGCCAGGGCCGACCAGGATGAGGCCGATCAGGTAAAGGCCTACCAAGAGTTTTACCTTCTGAATTGATAGTGCGTCGCCTCGCTAACCCGATTGATTCAAGGACACTCTGATCGACTAGCAAAGGGCCGTGGCGACCGATCTTTTCAAGGGTCGAAACGTACTTAGCAAACTTCTTAGTCGTGGGGGAGCGTCGGATGTTGCGAGGTACTGAAAAGCAAGAAGGAAAATTAGAAAAGAAGGGATGCAATAATGAGAAATGGATTTCAATGGGAAGGAGAATAAAAAACTTACCATATTCTCCGAACCTCATTGGAACCCCAAAAAAACAACCTTCTTCGTTTTTTTCCAACCAATTGCCACTTACAAAAAACCAACCGTTTTTCCACTTTTTCACGGAAGTGGGTCCGCAAATTAAAGTGCCTTTTTTAGCACTTATGTAGTAAAAAAGATCACCAAAAGTAGGATTATGATTGATAGTGTGTAAAGATAAGAAATCTTCAACAGTCATAAAGGACCCCCCACCATGCATTGCCCAAAGAGCGAAGCAACCAATAAGGTGGCACCACCCGTTTGGGGCAATCTGAGCGGGGGATAAACCTGTGCAAACTAGGAAGTCTTGCAAGAATAATGGCAGAGGTAAGCGAACACCGAATTTAAACATAGCATGATAAAATGCAACCTCCCCATCGGGGGGATTCTCGAGACTTTCGTCAGCATTAGGAAGCCGAAGATGCACGTCGTCGGGAATATCATACTTGTGCCGCAAAAACTCTAGGCGAGATGCGGTCAGCGAGGATGATAAATTCGAGGAGTGTGCAGGAGGCTCCCCATCACTGCTGTTAGAAAGTTTCGGGTCCAGAAAGCAGCTAGAACTTGAAGGACCATCATCGGAGTAAGATTCCCCCACATCTGGAGAAGTGATAGAACCTTCACTAGCCATATGATTAACGAAAGGAGAGTAGGAGAAAAGCTTTTGCTGGAGCCTACCTTTTTCGGGCTAAAATCAAGAAGGAAGCGAGCAAGGAGTGATGGGTTTTGGTGGAGAGAAATGGAGGTTGAGAGGTGGATTTTATAGGCAAAGATTGGGAAAAATGGCGGGAGGAATTTGAATTCAAATTTCGAATTCTCGAAGAGTGGAGAAGAAAGGCTGATGTGACGGGACTAGAAAGCCCCGTCAAGTCACGTCGGCCTCGACTTTTTGCCGAGGCCGAGGAGCGCCTGCTAGGCAGCAGGCGCTCCAGGCGCGTCAGGCGCTCTGCCTGACACGCCAGACCGAGGCAAGTTTGCCTCGGTCCCCTCCCCCGTTTGTCTTTTTCCCCTTTTCTGTTTTTCTTTGCCCCAACAACTTTTTCCAACCGCAACCCAATTTCTCTGGTTTAATTCCAACCAGAGGGGTTTCTCAAAAACCCGCGTGAAAACAAACTTTGAGAGTAGGCTAAAATTCGTTGCACTTTCACTAACTAGGATTGAAAATTACTGAAATTAGGCATCATACTCTCTAATTGGGTTTGCAAACTACTTTGATTAAAGCAAGTTGCCCACAACCCCAACAAGAGAGCGGGGGCTTAATGTTGTGGGTAATTTTGGCTCAACAGACACTTCGGAGGATAGAGACTTTGGGCCCAATCCGAACCGATCCACGAGAGAAGATTCCACCCGAAGAGGAGAAGCCACCTCCTCGGCCTCGGCATTGGGCTGAGGCCGAGGGTCTGGTCGGCATCGGCCCAATGCCGAGGCCGACCAGGCCGTTGGGCCCAATGGCCATTTGGGTCGTTTGAGGAAGCCCCCTGGGGCCCAGTGAAGGCAGAGTCCATGAGACAAGCGACAACCAGCGACGAGGGGGAGGAAAAACCCTAATTGAAGGGGAGATATAAAAGGCCCTAGGAGGACCCAGGTAAAGTATGAAAATCTGAACTCACAACCCTATTCTTGGACAGCTTCAGTACTATTCTTGCCGGAGGCTCTCCGATCACTGACTTAGGCATCGGAGCGTGTGTGGCAAGCACCACACCGGTGTGCAGTGCTCACTTCCCTTTTTTTGCAGGTCACGTCTTCCCCGTATTCAAACAAATTCACTGTTGGTGTCACGTGAAGGTCAGGTGAGCGCTTGGCTGGATTTTGCCATCAACAATTGTCATTATTTTTTATTCAAAAAATTTGTGTATGCTTTGGATCAACTTTTATGAGGAAGTTAGCATGTTTATTAAAATATAACATTCTATTTGCTAAGTTCCTTTCAAAAAAAAAAAAATAAAAAAAATCCTATTTGCTAAGTTTAGATTTTATCATTCATGTATACTTTTCGACAATCTACTTTATTAGGAATGTAACGATGATAATGTTTGTTTTCTTGTAAAAACAAACTAACTAAAAAGTACATAATTTTTTTAGGAAAAATTATGTATGTCAACGTAATCAATATAATAACATAAATATTGATTAATATTGCTAAATTGTAATCACATTCTATTTAAAACAGGAGAAACAAGAAGCAATTAAAGAGGAAAGTAGAGAGAAAAAAGTAGAGAGAAAATGTATTCTCTTATTCAGTTGTATATATTTTTATTCAAAAGAGTCAAACAACCACTATTTATAGGACTTACGAGATCAATACAATTTCTAAGGAAGAAAGGGAAATCCTCTTTAAATCCCAATTTGAAAGGGAAACTTGGAGAAGATAATAAGAAGGATAATTGGAGAAGATAATCTACAGGGATTATGGGCATTTAATTACAATATTCAAATATAATTTATAGTATTCATAATACTCCCCTTTAGATGCCCATTGCATATACAATATGTAACGACCTGACTAAAAATGAACTAAGAACGTGCGGAGGGTCGCTACTACATACATAAGTACATAGGATTTTTTTTTATAAAAAAAACATAAAGCGGAAGAAGAACAACTTTTACTTATTTCAAACTGGACCCAAACCATAAGTAAATGTCATAAACGAAAACAATGTAGGACTGAATTCCAGAGATTTATAAATAAAAATGAAAGATAAAGGAATATAAACTTACACATATGTGAGGAGGGGAGGAATTGAAATTGATGGATGGAATGTAGTGGTTATCAAATAAGAATCAATTGCAAACCGTTCAACCACTACTTTTCATGATAGTGAACAAAACTAAGAACAATCAAATACATACGACGACTAAAATAGTAAAGATTACAATTTTCCTTTTTCAACCATCTTTTTCAATTTGAGCACGCTCCAACCAGTTTTCCCTTTAAGAATTATCATGCTCTAACAATTTGTACAATTTTCTAGCTACATAATTCTTATTCATCTTAGGCTTAATTTGGGATTGCAATAGCTTTTGAAATAATTGCTGGTAACTTTGCTTTTAGAAAAATCAGCTTTGAAATGAAGTAAAATAGTGTTTGGTAAATTTCAATTTTAAATTAGAAAAAACTAGTTCTAGTGTTTGGTAAATTAACACTAGATTGATGACCATAGTAGACTTATTATTTCAATTATTTTCTTATTAATACTTAATTTATAATTTATTATAGGATAATTATTTAAACGTTTATATGATTTAAATTGCATGCAATTATGTTTAATTAATCTAAAATATTTGATAAAAATTTAAGAAAAATAATTATTATAAAAATTGAGTCAATCAAATTTTTATGTGAAAATATATATAAGAGAGATAAATTTGAAATTTGAAAACGGTTAGAGGATGTGGCAGATTTTTAGAAAAGCTAAATCTAAAAGCTGGTATCTATGAGCTTTAGCACGGTAGAGTAAATTGAAAAGTGATTATGGATAGATTAATTAATAATCTGATATCTATAAGCTTTAGCACGATAGAGTAAATTGAAAAGTGATTAAGATTCTCGTATAATCGCTTTTTAGGCATGCAACCGCAACCTTAAATTCATACTATTTGTCTACATGTTAGAGAGTGTGATTCTTGCTTTTAACTTCCTTATTTAAATCAAATTTAAGAAAAAATTATCTCATACAATGAGTCTTAACCAATAACTACAACAAAGAACTCAAACTATGAATAGAATCACAAAATTGCCGCAACAATTGTCAATTTATTTAGTTTAGCTTACGGATGAAATAAGGTCCCGTTTGATAACCATTTGGTTTTTGGTTTTTGGTTTTTGAAAATTATGCTTGTTTCCTCCCAATTTTCTTACATAGATTTCATTTTTGTTAAGAACACATCTGAAATCCCAGCCAAATTCTCTAAAAACAAAAACAAGTTTTTGAAAACTACTTTTTTTTTAGTTTTCAAAATTTGACTTGGTTTTTGAAAACAAGGGAAATATGTAGACAACAAAACAAAGAAACTTGTGAGTAAAAGTAGTGTTTGTAGGCTTAAGTGAATTGATTTTTTTTTTTTTTTTTGTAACTCTCTTTTATAGTATATTTGAAACTGCACACAGCAGATTCTCTGAAAGTGTGCTTCTCTCCCTTGAAACCAAATGTCCCAAATGAGAAACACAAGTAATTAATTTATTTGTAGATAGATAAATAGTAGAAGCAAGCTAAAAAAAGTAATCTTTTGTCATAAAATTTCATGTTTGCCTCTATATATATATATATATATATATATATGAGAGAAGTGGTTAAATCTAACCTTCCCATTCATGTTTAAATTCTTTTTCAAATGAAAACCCCCGACACAATATGCGATTAAGTTCTTTTTTTTTTTTTTTTTTGGTCTTTTTGACAAACTAGTCATACTTTTAGTTTACTAATCTAAGTTTGGTGAATTCTTAGCTATGAACTGTTTTCTTTTAATCTACTTGAAATACAATGTTTTGGTGGTATTTTCTACTACCATTTGTGATTTAGTGAATGGTAACAAAAGATGTACATTCTAAAACCCAAGTGCTTGCAAAAGAATCTGGTTACTACAAAAGATTTTCAATTTTTGAATATTGGATTTATTCTACACAAGTTCTAGTAAGAAATTGTTTAATACAACATATTAGTAGTTGTTGATGGCAAAATCTGGTCGGGCAGAACTCATCTGACTTTCACGTGCCACCAACGGTAAATTTGTTTGAGAGGGGGGAAGACATGGCCTGTAAGACAGAAAACCTGCACACCGGTGTGGTCCTTGCCACCACCTCCGATGCTTAAGTCAGAAAATGGAAGGAGGAGTGCAAGAGAGCAAGAGGAGAGAGTCGAGAATAGAGTTCGGGATCCCATCTTTAGTGACGAAGAGGGGTTTAAATTCATGCTCATGCTCCTAGGGTTTTTAGGAATTCGGAGGCATTTTGGGACGAACCAGGCGGAATCGGGGCGGCCAGAGGCAGTAGGGACCGAACGGAGTTGGTGGAACTCCACCCGTGCAAGCGGGCCGAGGCCATGGTCGAGGCCGAGCATGGGGTCGGGCCAACAGCCCGATCCCTTCGGCCTTGGCCCAACCCCTTGGCCTGTTTCGCCTCGAGGGTCCATCCTTCGATCCTATTTCTGGACTCGCGTCGGGTTGTCCTCGTCAGCTCCTTGTATATCGGAGTGGTCCAAAATTACCTATAACAGTAGTCACAATTCTTCAACTAGATTCATCTACTATACAACTAATTGTTGAATTTTTCTTTAGGAACATTAGTTGATCACCAAATGAAACTTAGTAGGAGTTAAATAAAATTTCTTTAGGAAAATTGTTTTTTGATTCAACCATCAAATCAACACAATCAAGTCATGAAAATCAACATTAAGCACATGAAAAACTGATAACTCCATCTTATCATATAAGTACGTTGGTCATATGTTGGAAAAACAAGTTAAATTTTCAGCTACAACAACGGTCTCATTTGTTGAATGAAATCAAATAAACACCAAATAGAATTCAACTTTTTTTTTTTTTGAAAAAAAAATTAAGGTGTGATGCAAGAAAAAAAAATGAATCAAGAGTTGAAGAATGGCAACCAAAGAATCAAGTTCAAAAGTCCTCCAAACTGACCTCAATGAAGTACCCAGTGCCAACGTCCACCAAGACCTTATCGGCATCATTGAGCATCCCAGGAACATAAAACGATGCAGTAAGAGGCACCAACATCTTCTTACCTAAAAGGAAAGCATTAAAAAAACATAATCATCAACCACTACACAACCAGCAAAGCAAAACAACCACTATCTCATCAGGGAAGCACGACAAACAATCAACAACGAAACAAAAACCACATAAAGATGAGAGAGGAATTGGCGATTACAATCCGAACCTAGAAACTTACTCCAACTTCGGGAAAAAAATAAAGAAATGGAGAGAAACGAACCTTGAGGTTTGAGCGAAAGATTGTGAAAGGCGATGAAGAACGCACCTCGCTCAAACTCACAAACCTCTCTTAGTTGATTGAGGAAACAACGTCGAAGCCACTCGGATCGCCAGAAATACACAGAAACAAACATTAGCTAATAAATTTTAACGATAGATTTTACAAACATTGGCTAATAAATTTGGTAGTATATATTAACAACAAGTTCTTGAAACCAACAAAATCAGTGGCTCAAAATAGCATATCCAGTCCTCACTTCACTAGTTGTATCCACATAATCAAAGAAAAACATAGAAAATAAAATGAAAATTACATCACAAAGTAACAACACCAATCTCCATCGAAATACCTAAGGAATCAAACAAATCGAGGAAAAAAAACCCAGCTCTCAAAACTATGTGACAATAAAATAAAAGTAATGATCAATGTAAATTTGAAGACAAAAACGAAACAATTCAGCATATTCATCAACTCTCAAGCAAAAAAGTAAGAAAGAAAAGGAAAAAGAAAAGCTCATGGACAAAGAATTGATTCCAGATGCCAAGTTAAATTGGAACCGAATAAAAATCCCCCAAAATGATCAAGGATAATAATTATTCAAAAATCTGCCAAACTAGGCAAAGAAATGGAAATTAACGAAACTGGGTACATGAAAAAAAACACAAAAAAAGGAAAAATTCTGACAAGGAAAGGGGAATATAGCCATGTTTACCTGTAAAGATTAAAGAAGAAAGGCAAAAACTTATCTATTCTTTACCTAGAAACAAAACCCACACCGAAAGAACTTGCTGTCGTTGTTGCCTACATCGGACGCACACACACGACGCCAGAAATGGGAGGGAGGAGTGTTGCCGACTCTGTCTGTGGACGTCGGAGTTTGATGGGAGGCGAGAGGAGAGGGCAGTGGCTGCACTATCTATTCGTGACTGAGAAGGATAAAGAGAGAGATTAAAGAGAGGGAGGGAAATCAGGGGAGAGGGTTTTCTTGTTTCTTGCGGTAGAGAGAAAAATAAAAGAGATGGGTCTTTTTCCGTAATGTGACCTCGCAACTATTTCATTTTATCTTCCCGCTTTTTTTCCCTTCTTTTAATAGATTTTTTTTTTTTTTTTTTGTAAAAAGCTATCCTAAAATGCTATTAAAGGTGATATTTGTTGTAGTGTATATTCTTGTATACTCATCCATGCTACACGACTTTCCTTTTCAGGTGGTACTTGATGACATCAGGTGAATGGCGAAGGTAGTGATTTGGCTAGGCTATGCAATGCACTTTAGACCATGTCCCTAGAAGTCTAGGATTGAGTTTCCTAGGGCCCGTTTAATAACGTTCTCGTTTCCTGTTTCTCGTTTCTCGTTTCTTGTTTCCTGTTTCTTGTTTCTGTTTCTGTGTTTTTTAAGAACTAGAAACAGAAACATGTTTGATAACTATTTTTGTTCCTTGTTTCTCTGAAAAAAGAAACTGAAACACAAATGTGTTTGATAACTGGTTTTTGTTTCTTGTTTTTTTAGTTAAAATAAAATTTAGTACATATAATATAAAAATATATTAATTTTCAACGATTATTTTTTTTATTTCTCCTTATTCTTCCTCATCACTACCACCATTGTTACCGATCACCCGCCATCGTTGAACATTGGCCATCTCTACCGACCTCCAACCACTGGGCGAATGCTGACAGTCAGCGGCGAATGCTGGAAAAGTCGTCGGCGGGTGGCAGCGGTCGTCAAAAATAAGAAAAAAAGGAAAAAGTTTCGGTCAACGACGATAGTGGCGACCGGTAGTCGGAGGTCGACAGTAGCATCTGGTAGTCAAAGGTCGACTGTAGCAGCTGGTCGACGGAGATCGGTGGTGGTTAGTCGATGAAGGCCGATCATCGGAGGTCGACGACGACTAGTAGTCAGAGGTCGACGGAGATCGGTGGCGCCCAGTAGTCGGAGGTCGATGGTGGCGGTCGGTCAGCAGAGATCGGCGGTGCCCGGTAGATAGAGGTCGACGGTAGCGGCTGGTTGGCAACGCCCGGTAGTCAGAGGTTGACAGTAGTCCGAGGTCGACGGTGGCAGTCGACCGGCGTAGGCCGGTGTCAAAGGTCGACGGTGGCGGCCGGTAACCGAAGGTCGACGGTGGCAATCGATCGACATATCCCAGTCAGTGGAGGTTGACGGTGCCCGGTAGTTAGAGGTCGACGGTAGCGGTCGTTCGGTGGAGGTCGGCGGCTGCTGGTAGTCAGACGTCAACGGTAGTGGCTGGTCGGTGGCGCCCAGTAGTCTGAGGTCGACGATAGCAGTCAGTCGGCGGAGGCTTGTCAGCAAGGGTCGACGACGCCTGATAGTCAAAGGTCGACAATGGTGGTTGGTCGACGGCGCCAGGTAGTCGGAGGTCGACGGTAGCGGTCGGTCGGCGTAGACTGGTCAGCGGGGGTCGGCAGAGGCCGGTTATCGTAGTTCGATGGTGGCGGTCGGTTGGCCAAGGTCAGTGTTGGCCGGTAGTCGGAGGTCGACGACGACGGCCGGTCGGCGGTGGTTGGTCGACGTTAAACAGAGGTCGGCGGCGCCCGGTAGTCAGAGGTCGACGATGGCGGTCGTTCGACGGAGGTCGACGGCTGTCAGTAGTTAGAGGTCGACGATAGTGGCTGGTCGACGGCGCCGGGTAGTCTGAGGTCGACGGTAGCGGCCAGCCGGTGGAGGCTGGTCAGCGGGGGCGGAGACCGGTAGTCAGAAGTTGACGATGGTGGTTGGTCGACAGCGCCAAGTAGTCGGAGGTTGGCGGAGGTTGGCGGTGGCAACCAGTCGACGGTGGCGACAATCGTCGGAAAAGTCATCGAAAGAATTTTCGAAAAAAGTGTTGTAGAAGTCGCTGCCGCCCATCGGTCAGCGAAGGTCTTCGGCGACGGGCAGTTGGTGGAGGTCGACGACAGATGGTGGCTGTCAATCGAAAAAAAAAAGATGGATCTAGAAATAGAAGAGAGAGATGGATACATGAGTGAAAGAAAAAAAAACAGAAACAGAATTTGAGAAACAACTTTTTGTAGTTTCTCAAATTTTGCCCATTTTCTAGAAACGTTTCTAGAAATTTAGAAACAAGAAACATGAATGAGTTATCAAACATGTTTGTTTCTTAAAAATGAGAAACAGGAACAAGAAACAGGAAACGGGAACGTTATCAAACGAGCCCTAGTTTCATGTTCTTAGATATTTTGAATTTTCAATTTTATGAAAATTATCTATCATGTCTTTGACTATTCTATTATTGTAAAATGACTTATGGTTTCTTGGCCCAATTTATTAAATAAAAGATTTTACTTTTAGTCTTTTCCGCTTTAAAGTTTTAAAAGTTTTACAGTTTCATGCATGTAGTAGCAACCCTCAGCATGTATTTAACTTCCTTTTAGTTGGATTGTTACAGGTCGACCTTGGTGCGTGAGGAGGTGTTCTTTCTCTGATTCACATGAAAAGGTATGTTTCTTATGAAAAGTAAGTATGACTTGTTTACATTGACTTTCCATCAATGAATCACACCTTTCCTGGGGCCTCTAATTAAAAAAAAAAAAAAATCTAATTTTCTAAATTAGAATTTAAATCCTATTACTCTAATAAGGGTTAATTTTTAAAATGCAGGGGCATTACAAGTTGACATATAAGAGGATCGTCATGTTCAAGAAATAACCTACAAAGTCTATAATGTTGGGTTTCATGCCCTAAACTCGTGGATAGTAAATGTAAACAAAGTTTATTTACTCAATTAAGATGTTATTGGAATTTATTTTAGAATTTCATTATTAATCAAAATCCAATAAACTAACATCCAAGGTTATTTAATGAGGCTTGAACAGTATGTAGACATACGGAGGATCATGTTCAAGTAATAACCTAAAGGGTCTATAGTATAAGGATAAGGTTGAGTACCTTATCCTGGTGACACTATAGATATGACCCACTTTGTATTTGATACAAACGTATTGATCCAAGTCATTCATGTGGAGACATGCAAATGGGGGTATCCTATGCAATTTGTTTGCATAAGATCGGAGCGCATAATAATAGTCATTAGATTTAACACAGTTAACTAATTAGATTATTATTTCATAGGATGACCATGTAACTCAATCTTAATCTTGAGTGTGTTATGAACTTCTGTCTACAAGGGAGTGTCTTTTGATTTGCATGGGTGAGACTAGTTCGAGACCCCAACTCAATAAGCCTACCATTTTAGGGACAAGACTGAGTGGGGAGTTAGGAACATAACTACACAAGATGGAATTCACTCCTTCCTGACTTTAGGGTAAGTAGACGAGTGTTCCCTTAAGTGCTGACTCCTAGACTTGAATAAGGGACCCCACCCTCTCATTGGCTCGAGAGGGACTTTTTTTCACTGGTTGGACCATAAATAGGTTGTTCATTAGAGGATCGGTGGTACTTAAGGAGATAGAGGTAACTCAAGGGTAAAATGATAATTTGACCCAACTGCAGTTATGAACACTCGCGAAGGATTGACTTACTATTAATGGTCAATATCTGTGGACATAAAACATTCTATAGTGAGAAGAGTGCAGTTGTGGGTCTTCAGTGGAGTGACCCATAGTTAATGAATGTTGGTCAATGTGCTTAATGAGTTTAACCAATTAATCACGTACCACTGGAGCTTCTGATCTGTAGGTCTATTAGGTTCCCCTGCTAGCTCGTAAAGGGTAATCAAGATCATTTAGTTTTGAAAGTAATTTGAATTGTTCAAAGGGAATTTAATTGTATAAGATACAATTAATATAATGTATGTTGATACATCATAATATAAAGTTTATTTTGAATTAGATTCAAAATTAAACTATACCTCCTCCCCGATTCTGTTCCGTTAAAAAAAAAAATAAAAAACACACAGACACACAGAAGAAAGAGAAGAAGAGAAGAAGGAGGGAAGAAGAAGAAAAGAAAAAAAAAAAATTCCGGCAGCCGGCGGCGGTCGACCATCGAAGTTGAAGAAGAAGAAGGGAGAAGGTGATGGGGATGGGGAAGAAGAAGGGGAAGAGGGAGGGAGAGAAAGAATTAAAAAAATAATTTTTTATTATTATTTTAATATATTTTTAATTTAAAAAATAAAAAACTATTTTTTAATTAAAATAATTGTGCCACGTCAGCAGCTGGTTAGATTAAATGGCAAAATGGATGGCAGGGACGAAATTGCTACTTATCTCAAACCTTAGGGACTAAATTGTTGAATTTGAAACCTCAAGGACCAAAATGAAACCTAACTCAAACTTCAGGGACTAAAAGTGTATTTTTCCCATTTTTTTAGAAGGGTTCAAAATTTTACCATAAATTTAAGTTCTACTAATTCACCCACTAATTTTGAAAAATAATTTAAAGCTTCATTAAAGCACAAGATTGACAAGTAAATAAATCCATCCAAACTTACAATTCTTTTTTAAAAGAAGTTAGTAGTGTCGTTTTTGTTTGAATCCTATCTAACGATTTCATACGAAATATATGTTTTATAGTTCATTGGACACATATGAGAATAGTTTTTGTCTCCCATATTTTTTTTTTTTTTTTTTTTTTTTGACAATAACTCTTCTCCCTTAGTTAAAAATTGCAAAAGTTGTAAAAATTGTAATATTATCCAAAATTGAGATGTAATTTTCTGAAATTTAAAGTAATTTTAATGTCAAAACTCAACGATCCAATATCTCCGTATCAAATATGGTCTGTAACAATGCTAAAGCCAAACTTGTCAAAGCGAGCTTAGCTCAGCGGTAATTTGCATGTACCCTCCACCATGAGGTCAGAGGTTCGAATCCCCCAACTCCTAAATATATTGATATACTAAAAAAAAAAATGCTAAAGCCAAACCAAACCCACCACATATTTAAATGCTCTCCATTCCCAACTCGAACCCAACCGACACGCCTTCCTTTTCAATGGCGTCTGTTTAATTTGCATGGGAACTCATTACCAATGCAGTCCAAAATACCCTTTTCCAATGACCGCCCAATTCATCATCACCCAGCCATGGCTTCTCCCTTTTTATTCCTTCACGAAGAGAAACTGCGAATTCCCAATTATCTCTCAAGTTTCTTGCTTCGTACCGTTTCCAACAATGGCAAATAATAACAAACAAGAGGAAATCACATGCACGATCTGTACGGACACCAAAACCGCCGCCGACATGTTCACAAGCAGCGAGTGCTCCCATTCCTTCTGCACCGGCTGCATCTCTAACCACATCGCCGCCAAACTCGAAGACAACATAGCCAATGTCAAGTGCCCAGAGCCAAACTGCCTGGCAGCGTTAGACCCAAGCACGTGCGGTTCATTTGTCCCCAAAGAAACGTTGGATCGCTGGGGAGATGCCTTATGTGAGGCCGCGATTCTCGGGATGCAGAGACTCTTCTGTCCCTTTGTGGACTGCTCGGTGACGTTGATCGACGACGGAGACGAGACGGTGACGGAGGCGGAGTGTCCGAGCTGCAGGAGAATGTTCTGTGCGCAGTGTAAGGTGGAGTGGCATGGGGAAATAAAGTGCGAGGAGTTTCAGAAGCTGTTTAAAGAGGAAGGGGGAAGAGGTGATTTGATGACGATGGAGCTTGCGGAGCAGAAGAATTGGAAGAGATGCCCACATTGCAAGATGTATGTGGAGAGGATTGAAGGATGCCCCCATATCCAGTGCAGGTGTGGATCCCAATTTTGTTATAGTTGTGGAGCTAAGTGGGGTGGTGACCATGCATGTTCAGAATCGGCTGAGGCACGTAGGTACCATTGATGAGAAAGTTTGGATTTTTCTAAGCTTGTGCTTGTTATTTTTAAGCTATTGTTGGTCTTGGATGTTATGAATTATTTGGTCGATCTAAAATTAAAAATTGCAAAAACACATGCAATTTCTTAAGAAATACTTTTTGTTGTGTTGTTAGGTAAATTTGGCTCACGTGCGAGGGGCTGTAATCAAATCCAGTGAATGATGAATCAACTATTAGAGATATATTCGGTGTATATTCTGGCCCAAATTTACTTTTTTTTTTTTTTTTTCAAAAACAAACATTAAACGAAAAAAGAAAAAGAAAAAAACAGGTTAATGAAATGAAGATTAATTTTGATTTTAAATTTCAAATTCACTAAAGCAATCATCAGGCTCGTCAGATGAGCCCTGTAATACTTATCAAAATGTCTAAAATATTTTATAATAAAACAAAATTGTAAAATATCAAAATCCTTGCTAAGTTATATTTTGCAAGGTATTTCACAGTAGAAATAGTTCGAAACAATACATTTTTCCAGTGATCCTTTTCTTTTTCAAGTTGTTTTAGCGCCACTTTATCAATAGTCTCATTTTTTTGGAATCTAAGACACAAATCATACCAATTTGCCATATTCTTAAAATGCTCCACACTATTCTGAAGTTTTTTTTTTTTTTTTTTTTTTTTGAAACAACTATTCTCATGTTTCTTAACCCGTGTACTAGCATGTGTACAATCATTAAAACCATTAGTAGCTAATTTTCCCTTTCCAAGCCTTTTACTAAAAATTTTACAACAAAAACAAAAAATTCGATCAAACTCTTTTGATTAAATAAGTCACTCTCTATCACACCTTTCCCCATTTTGTAATACCCTCATATAAAATGTAGAAGAAAAACGCTTTAACAATTTATTTTTAGGGCCTTTCTCTACCGACAAATCTCTTTTAGGGCCTTTAGCTACTGAGAGATCAATCATTTTGGCACTAAGACCACCCCAAGTTCTAGGATCAAATATATTAGGCATATTTGCAACAACAATATCATTTTCAACATTTAAAGCATCGTTGTTCTCAGCCTGACTAGTGTGATTATCAGTAATAGGATTAGTATTCTAAATGGGAACATCACTAGAATGGTTTTCATTGTCAAAAGACACATTTTCATGCAAATTAGCACAACTATCAACATTATCATTCAAATTATCACAATTTTCACTCAAAATATTTTCATTATCAGTATCAAAAACATTATTACTTTCAATAGAACTGTGTGATTCCTTCACAAAGAACTTATCAAGAGCTCCGCTTTGAGATTGAGTTAACTCTTCTAGTCTCCTTTTTTTCTTACGTTTTTTGCATTCGGAATCATGTTTTCTAATTCCAGGACCCATGATCAAATTCTTAAAAAAATGAACCCGAGAGAATGAAAAACAAAAGGACAAAAAGAACCTGGAAAATAACCAATCAAGATTCAAAAACTTCAAGAGCTCTAGCCATCCATTTTATCTCCCAATTAAAAAATTAACCTTCAATTAAAATCATCACACAAACAAAAATATGAGGATATTGATAAATTTCAATACCAAAAAATAAAAAGCAAGCCCGTAAATCTACCAACAAATTTGATTTTTTTTAAGAAAGGAAAATCATTTACCTTCAAGACCACCACATTGGAGAAGAAACAATTTTCAAATTTCCAAAATTTCCAAATCCAAACTTCAATATTTTTAATTTAAAAAATTTAAAAAAACACTATTTTTAATAAAAAAAAATACATCCACGTCAGCAATCCGTTAACTTTTAATGGAAAATTGGATGGGGGACCAAAATGAAACTAAAACCAAACCTCAGGGACTAAATTGTTGAGTTTGAAAACTCAGGGACCAAAATGAAACCTAACCCAAACCTCAGGGACTAAAAGTGTAATTTTCCCTATCACAAATTACTAGTTGAGTCTAGTATAATTGAAGAAAGTTTGAAACTAGAATGAGGATAAATAAACTTTTTTTGCTCATTAAACCACATAAGTTTGGTGGTTTCTTTGAGAGATAATTGATTGCAATTGAATTTCTAAGATGATGGAGAAGATTAAAAGGTTTTGTGTTTAATTTAGCATGAGAATTGAAAAAAGAAGGAATTGGAGGAATTTTTCTTGGTTGAAGAGGGGAGAGAAATGAAGAGGTGAGAAATTGAAAATTTTGGTTAACTTTTGTTTTTCCTTAAGCAAACACACCAAAATTTATTTATTTATATATTTATTTTTTTTTGGTTAAGCAAAATTTTCAATTTGGGGCCCCTAAATTTTGGGGGCCCTGTGATGAATCACAACCTATACATGCTAAAGGACGACCCTGACAATCATATGTCATTTTAGATAATTAATGGACCTCATTTCTTAATATTATTGTGACTTTTAAATGTTGTCTTATGAATCTTTTCTATACGGTTTGGATTGCTAGCTCCAATTTATAGAAAATTTCACTAAAACCAGACCTAAGAATAAAACTCGCTTCTCAAGAGATGATGTATAAATTGTGCAAAAAGGGAATAAATAGGCACTAGAAAGGCTGAACATAAAAGGTTCATTCAATAAAAAAGGAAAGAAAAAAAAGTACCAAAAAGGTACACTACAAGAATTCAAACTTTTCCTAACGCAATAAAGCGTTGGGAGAACCCCAAAAACCATCGGCCTTACTTTTCCCAACCAAAAAATATCCGTCGGAAAAATGGTCGGCATTTCCTCGTCGGGAGACCTTTTCCCAACGCTTTTATGTCCGCCGTCGGGAGATCACAATGGCCAACTACTCCTTCTACATACTCAGTTGAGAACTTAACTCTAAATTTAATCCAATCCTTATTCATCCTTAATTATACACTTTCCAAACAAACTATCGTGATTCGTGAAACGTTAAACCTGTTGGAAATATACAAGAAGTTAGATTTAACGTTCTCTTGAACCTTAAGGTATATTATTCTTGCAAGCAAATTAAGACATAAAGTAAAGTCAGCAAAGTTGAGGTACAAATTAAAGTTGTTGCCTCAAACCAACAAACTATAACTCTCTGCCCATCAGTACTTGTTATTCTCTCTCTGTCGTTATTAAGTTTTTTAATTATGTTTTGAATAGCTAAAGTTTGATGTTTAATGGTTTAAATATATATTTTTATTTTAAAATGAGGTTTACGCCTCATACTATACCTCAAGGTTTACACATCGCTTCTCCACAAGAAAATACCTCAAGGCTTCCTTAAGCCTTTTAAAACAATGGTCTCAATATAAAGGCTGCCTTAGTTTTCATATTTTTTTAAAAAATATGAAAACGTTGACTCAATATATAATACTTTCATCATGCTATTAAGCTCTATTTTTTCCCCTCAAGATGCTTTATTACTCTTTAACCTCAAATGCAAATACAAACCAGCAAACTTTCGATAAAACATTCGATACAAAATAAATTAACAAATGCATAAAACTTGAATTTCAAATGCAAATAGCAACTAAAACTTGATGCTATATACTGTTGCTCTATTTTTGTTCTCCACAACATTTGATAAAACTTGAATTTCAAATGCAAATAGCATAAGCTCTATTATAGTTATGAAAGCTTTGTCAAAAAAGAAAAAAAAAAAAGAGTTATGAAAGCATGGATTTGATATATTGGTATCATAATTTCCAACACAAGACATGACATGGTAATGTTGTTACCTCAATCTTAATTGCTCTTGAAAGAAATAAAGAAAGAAAGGAGGCATACAAAAATGTAAGTTATCTAAACTTCCAAAATTTTGATTTCAACTCTTGAAGTTTGAACTTTGTTTCAAAACGACCTATGGAGATATTTTCCGTTAAATTTATGGGCGAAAAATATGTACTTTCATGTGTTTTTATTGTTTTCCCCACGTATGTGTGAGAATCTATTCATATAAACAATAGTACACATGAAAACACATTATTTTCCATCCATTAATTTAACAGAATAAAAAAAAAACTTTCAAGGCCTAAATTGAAACTTTTGAAAGTTCAAGAATATAATTGAAACCAACCCAGAGTTCAGGGGTATTTTCGATAACAAATGTATGGATAAAGAAAGAATGATTTGATTGGAATAATAATTTAGCTCAAGCAAGTACATTGTATTGCACAAAATTTTTTATTTTCTAAACAGAAAAGAAGAGTGGGTGAAGGTGAACTGTGTAGTTTAGCAAGTTACATTCATGTAAACTTATGAAAAGGCATTAGGCAGCATCTTCTCCTCATCCTTCCCCATCTAAAGTAATACCAAGAACAATTTCAAAAAAAAAAACAAAAGTAATACCAAGAACACAGAAAAATTCGGTCTCACTTGCTCTCGGCATTGTAGATATCAGTTCTGAACATCAACACATTAAGGAACACACAACACAACATATATATCAAATGAATGATTGAAAGATCAAAGGAATGAGTAGTATTGTGCAAAGTTTATGCATTTATTACGTGGATATGGGATTGTTCCTATTTGATCAAGTAGTACTACAACCATGATTGGAGAAACAAAATCCTCTTTGAATAGACGAGAAGAGGAATTAAATCAAGCAATAGCAATGACGAAGACAACATCCCTTGCACAGTACAAACTACGTCCTGTTGATGGACCGATGCTCGAAAATTTACAAGCGTTTTCATAGAACTCGTTGCCTAATGAGTAAACAAGAACCAAATACACAAGGCTCCAAGTGTGAGGGATTTCAGCCAAAGTTGCTAAGGATGAATCAACAAATTAGAGGGATGAACGTAATGAATTATATCAAACGTAATGCTTCTACTATTTAAACCCTTTGCCCACAAACCACTCATCGGTGAACTAAAACTCAACTGGCAGCTTATTTCCAAAAAAAAAAAACAACCTCAACTGGCAGCAAAATCCTTCCTATGAATTCAACTTCGACATTCACATATAAAAAAAAAAAACAGAGGTAGAAAAAAATGCATCACATTCACATATAAAAAAAAAAGGAAAAACAGAGGGAGAGAAACAGAAACATCACTTGCAACACGCAGCGAAGGGGCGGTCGGAGGCGGCTGTTGACGGCGGCGAACAGGTGGTCGGAACCCGCTGGGCACGCGAGAGAGACGTTGGCGTTAGAGAGAGAGGGGCAAAAATAATGAACAACACACCCATGGCAAAAAAAAAAAAAAAAAGAAGAAGAAAACAGAGGAAGAGAGACAACGGCTATCACTTACAACAGGCGGCGAAGAGGAGGTCGGAGGCGGCTGTTGACGGCGGGGAATAGGCGGTCGGCGACAAACAGGTGGTCGGAACAGCGGCGGTAGAACCTTGCTTGCGGGGCACGCGAATAGACGTTGTTAGCTTAGAGAAAGACGTTGGCTAGGGCAAATAGAAAATGAGAGGGAGATTGAAAAAAAAACGCGGGCTGGTGGGATTTATATGGGGGAATTGCCAACGGTTTAGTCAAACCGTCGGCCGAACCGAATAAAGGCCGACCGTTAATTAAAACGGTCGGCCTTTATTCGGTTCGGCCGACAGTTTGACTGAACCGTTGGCAATTCTCTCGGTCCAAACTTTATCCCCCCTTCAAATCGTGCGGAAAATATGATTTAGGCGACGGTTCAATGCAAATCGTTGGCTTTTTAGAGGATTTTGGTCCACGGTTTAGTATATCGTCGGCGGATGGGCAAAAACCCAACGGTTGTGTAAACGGTTGGTAGAAATTAACTTTTCCCAACCAAATTTTAGTGGTCGGGAGAAATTCCGTCGGCAAAACTCAAATTTCTTGTAGTGGTATAAAGAAAAGAAGGAAATTTATGCAAAAAAACAAATTGCAAAGACGGCAACGGTAACATATTTCATTGATGGGGAAGTTTGAAATCATATATTTTGTGTCCTCTTGCCTCAAGGAGAAGGATACGCTAATTAAGTTGCGATTGATGTGGCATGATTCTCGACTGATGTTATATGCATGATTTGGTGCCATTGATTACTCTTCTGGTGAGGTATGGGCAAGCCATTTGTTTAATCATCGTTTCTCAAACTCAAGATAGTGGTTGAACTAACGTCGAGTTTGCTTCGTAACTTTTTAAAAGCAGATTTGGCAAGGGTTTTATGAGAATATCAGCAAGTTATTGCATGGATGGAACGTACTTGGTGATGAGAGATCCAAGGGTGACCTTTTCTCAAACAAAATGATGGTCCATCTCAATCTGTTTTATTCGAGCATGAAATACGAGATTGATGGACATGTTGAGAGTGCTCATGTTGTAGCAATAGAATTGTGGAGTGTTAGGAAGCGGAATGCCAATGTCCCTGAGGATGAAGCAAATCCATGTGTAATTCTGCAGTTGCACTTGCCATAGCTCGACATTCTGTTTCCGAGCTTGATCAAGCTAGCCACAGCTGGTTGTTTCTTTGAGGACCAAGCGATGCAATTTGAATGGAGAAAAATGCAGTATTCTATAGTGCCACGTCTTGTTAAGGGGCATCCTCCCCAATCTACAACACAAAAACCATATAAGTTAGTTGTACTGTGTATATAGAGGGTAATACCATAGTCTACTGTTCCTTGTGTGTAGCGAAGGGATCCTCTTTACGGCCTTAAAGTCCTTGATGGTGGGATTTTGTAGTCGTTGACACACACGGTTCACAACATGTACTATGTCAAGACGAGTGAGAATGAGGTATTGGAGTGATCCAACAATGCTCCGATATTGTTTAACATCAGTGGGTTGTTCATCATTGGGTAGCACTTGTGTTGATTGGCCATGGATGTACTTATGGAGGACTTGTAGAGAAGATCACACGAGCATATTTTTCCTGGCACAAAGTGATCTCTTTCTGAGTGGGCTTGACCTCAATGCTAAGAAAGTAGTGTAATGTGCCCAAATTTTTAATTAATGCAAATTCAGAGCTTAGAATTTGCACTAATTGCTGAATGTGTGAGGTGTCATTCCCTGTAAGGATGATGTCATCAACATAGATGAACATAAGAGTTAGTGTATGTAAACACAACTCATTAAATCTGAAGAAGACCACCAAAAAGTGTTGATTATTAGAAGAAGAAGATGAAAGGATGCGGGCTGCTGAACGACAACGTTTAGTTTATTTGTTAAGTTGTCTGTGTGTTATTTTTAATTTATTTTATTTACTGTAGTTACAGCAGAAGTGGGTGGTTATTAGTTTTGTAAATCCACGTTTTTGCACCCACATTCTTTGTGGTTAAATTGATTAATATTGTAACTGTTTTAGGGGTATTTAAATCCCCATAATCATCAATAAAATAACACAATATTTTGGCCTTACTCTGCTTCTTAGAAATCTAAAATTCGTTGTTGGTATCAGAGCCGTGAAGGTTCAAGATGGCTACTGATGATAATGAAAGAATAGTCTTTTCTATCTCAAACTCAAGCATCTCTTTCTGTTATAACACTTCCCACTACAAATCCATCAACTAATCCTTCCTTTGTCCATCCATTAAGTACTGTCCTTACTGTCAAACTTGATGATAGTAATTATTCATTATGGCATAGCATGGTTCTAGCAGTACTTAGAGGTTAGAAAGTTGCTGGTTATGTCCTTGACACAATATCCAAACCTGCAGAATTTCTTGTTGCTGCTGATCAAGGAAGTTCATCAAACCCCACCATCAATCTTGCATTTGAGGAATGGAATTCGGTTGATCAAGAGCTTTGTTGGGTTGGTTATTAGGATCAATGACACCATCCATTGCCTGCAATGTCATTGAATTTAAAACTTCCAGAGAGGTTTGGAGTGCTATAGAGGATCTATAAGGTGTTTCTAGCAAGGCTAGGATTAATCAACTAAAGAACATCATGCAAAACACTAAGAAGGGAGCAATCAAGATGTCTGAATATCTAGGAATCATGAAACAAACCTCTAAAAGCCTAAAACTTGCTGGTCAACCAGTTACATTCAGTTATCTAATGTCTTGTGTTCTTTTAGGATTGGAGGCAGAGTATTTACCAATTGTCAGCATTATTGAAGGCAAGGATGGTGTCACTTGGCATGAACTCTATTCTACACTTCTTACTTTTGAGAATAACTTGGTGCGGTTAAATGTTGTTAATCCTCCAAGTGGAAGTTTTGGAGAAGCTACAGCCAATTATACCTACAACAAAATGCAACCTTCTGGTGGTAACCAAAGCAATACTAGACAGAACAAAAATTATGGGAAAACTAACCGCAATGAGAGGGGAAGAGGTTGTGGAAGATATTCTCCATATCGAGGTAATGTGTCCAAACCAACATGTCAAGTTTGTGGAAAATTTGGACACTCTGCTACTATTTGTTACCATAGGTTTGACAAATAATATACCAATGTGCAAACTAATTCTGGTAACCAAGGAGGAAGTAACAGAAATTCAGCCTATGTAGCAACTCCTGAGGTGATTACAGACCCTAGTTGGTTGGTTGACAGTGGGGCTACTAGTCACATCACTGCTGATCTTTAGAATCTGAATATGAAAACTGAATATCGTGGTAAGGATTCTCTAACTGTAGGTAATGGAGATAGACTTAAAGAGTCTCATATAGGCTCTAGTTTGATCAATTGTCGTACCCAAAAACCTATTTCTTTAAATCACATACTTATTGTCCCTCAAATTACTCAAAACCTTCTTAGTGTTGCTCGTTTAGCTCAAGATAATAATTGTTCTGTTGAATTTCACTCGTCTCATTGTTTTGTCAAGGACAAGGCAACAAGGAAAGTAATACTATAGGGGAGAAGGATTGGAATTCCATAATTCCGTAAAGCGGAAGTGTAATTGGGACCGATTCGTAGTTAATTTTGTTTAATCTAAAATACCGATACATTGGCAATAAACTTAGAACTATTCTAGGTTTATATTAAGGCTAAGCATACAAAAATATTAGATCTAAATCTAATTTATATAGTAACAAGTTACTTACTCTCCTTGACGACTCAGATTAAATTCACCAACTGCTTGTGAAATAATCACGAACTATTGCGAACACTACCACTATGGCTACACCGGTATGACTCTGAGACTACTAGAGGCAGGAGACTGGTGGGAGCCTTCAGGAGAATTCTCTGAGAGTAGGAGAATGAATGTGATGCCTTTCACCCCACCCAGGGGTCCTATTTATAGGAAAAGGCCAATACATTTTCCTTATAGGAAAATGTCATGAATAAGATCAAATCTATTATCTTATTCATAAATAATTAATCAATTCCATAATTAATTAATTACCCAATTAAATATCATATGTTTAATCTTAGGGATTTTATTAAATTATTTATATTAATATGAATCCAATTCATATTAATTATTTTGAACTATTTCAAATATTTTCTCTCAAGAATTAATTTTGAAATTAATTCAAAATTATATTATAAAGTTTCATAAACTTTATACTATAATGTATCATCATAGATTATATGATTCCCCTAAATAAATTGAACACTTTCAATTTACAATTTATACTTAATTGCCTCAAGTCTCTTTACGAGCTACCAGTGGGACCTAATGGACCTGCAGATCTGAAGCTCCAACAATATGAGATTTAATCGGCTAAACTCATTAACCAATTAATAAATTTTCGTTAACTGTGGGTTCACTCCACTAAAGACCCACAATTGCACTCTTCTCACTGCAGACATAATTCTGTGTCCACGGATATAGACCTATACTAGTAAGTCAATCCTTCACGAGTGTCCGTAACCACAGCTGGGTCAAATTATCGTTTTACCCCTGTGTTACATCTGTCTCCTTAAGTACCAGTGCTTCTCTAATGAACAACCTGTTTATGGTCCAACCAATAAACAGAAAGTCCCTCTCGGGCCAGTGAGAGGGCGAGATCCCTTTGTTCAAGTCCCGAAGTCACCACGTAAGGGAACACTCATCTACTTCTCCTAGAAGAGGGAAGGAGTGAATTCCTTCTTGTGTTATCATGTCCCCAGCCTCCCACTTGGTCTTGTCCCCAAAAAGGAAGGCATATTGAGTCGGCGTATTGGCCACTCTCACCCATGCTAATCAAAGGACAATCCCTCATGAGAAGGAGTTCATGACACACTCAGGATTAAGACTGAGTTACCTAGGTCATCCTATTGAAACAGTAACCTAACTAGTTAACAGTGTTATATCTAGTGGTTTACTCTTTAGTTTTTACACAGTTTCATCATATGAAAAGCTACCCACCAAGCTAAAATTAATGCATGTTAGGTGCCTTAATCATGCTCGGATACCAATTGAAGGTGTTCATATAACACATGCGGAAGCAATTTTAGGATCGGAGGCACTTAACTACATCAATTTTAGAAAATGAAAACATGCTGTCCAAATACCGTAAGGTGAGCAGAATTTTTACCAACCTTTTGGAGACCGATTCAACAAATCCCTTTGATTCCTTTGATCACGAACGGTGTGTGGACCACCTCAAGTGTCTTCCCTACTATTCTCCGGACCAAGAACGACTTGTGGGAGTCTATAGAGATAGGGAATGGGAAGGGAATGTTTGAAGGTTCAAGCACTAGAGAGATATATGGAGATGAGTGAGTTTGAGACCAAAATCCAGCAGCATAACAATATGGAAAATGGCTCTCCTCCCTTTGAATCTGATTCATACTCCTTATATAGACATCTTCCATGCAAAGAGAAGCCTCATGACACTAGACACATGGTGAAATTGCAACTCAAAGTGGATTCTAGGTGTTTAATTCACAACACATGCAACTAGTGCATGGTTGTGTTGTTTTCCACTATGCATCAACATGCAAGAGTGGGAATGCCACTAAATCCACTTAAAATTGAATCTAAATTCTCAATTTTCAGCTTGCAATTCATTCCTATTTCAATTCAAAATTGAAATTGATTTCTAGGCAATTAATTTGTACAATTCCAAGTAATTTTTACATGATTAATCCAATTAATCTTTATCACCTAGTGCCATGAATTATATATGATTCCTAATACATATATATGGTATTCAAAACACTTTTAAATACTCCATCTCTCATTTTCTAATTTAATTCATAATTAAATTATTGTGTCAAACACAATTTACGATAATACCCGTTTTCCCGATTTTGAACGATTCAAAGCTTCCTATCTTTTTGTTCAAGGCTTTGTTCCGATATGAGCTAGTAGGGGGACCTAATGGACCTATAGATCATGGGCTCCAACGATTCGAGGCTAACCGACTAATCTCATTATCCAAGCTAGCCAACATTCGTTAACTACCGGGACACTCCACTATAGCCCGATAGTTGCACTCCCCTCACTATAGACATATTTTTTTGTCCACTTGATTTAACCATGATTAGTAAGTCGATCCTTCACAGGTTGTTCGTAGCTATAGCTAGGTCAAAAGCCCGTTTTACCCCTATAGTACTTCTAGTTCCTTAAGTCCCACTGATCCTCTAATGAACAATTGGTTTATGGTCCAACCAATAAACCGAGTCCCTCTCGGGCCAATGAGAGGGCGGGATCCCTTTGTTCAAGCCCCGGATTCAGCACTTAAGGGAACAACCTCTCTACTATCCCTAATTCGAGTAGGAGTGAATTCCTTCTTGCACGACTATGTCCCCAGCTATCTACTCGTTCCTATCCCTGAAATGGGAGGCTTATTGAGTCGGCGATACTGAGCCACTCTTACCTATGCAGATCTAAGGATAAGTCCGAATAAACAGGAGTTCATAGTTAGCTCAGGATTAAGATCGAGTTACCTAGGTCATCACATGAAATAGTCAGTCTCGTCAGTAAACGGTGTTATAAAGCGAGAGCGACTTACTTCTTGGTCCTGGTCTTATACAAACTCATTGCATAGGACGCCCCCACTCGCATGTCTCTACATGGACGATTTAGGATCACATCGTCTATACCATCTATAAAGTGGGCCGCGTCTCATAGTGTCTCCAGAATAAGGTACCCAACCCTATCCCTATACTATAGACCGTTTTGGCTATTACTCAAGCTTGATCCGCTTTTATGTCTCTACATAAAGCTCAAGTGTTCATCCTATAGCCATGGATCTTAGTTTATTGGATTTGGGTTATTATATGTGCAATTTACTTTATTCAGTAATAACTTTACTGAATTAATCTCGATAACGCCTTTATCGAATAAGTATATAATTCGTTTAACATTCACTATCTACGAGTTTTAGGACACCAATCCCAACAATCTCCCACTTGAACTAAAACTCTAGTTTAGTGGGATGTACTATAATCTATAACAGCAGTGGGTGAATAAATACTTGTATTAATAACAAAGTAAAAATACAATAAACTAGGGCATCTAAATACCCAGTATACTGAGGCATCGATATACCGGTTACAATTCTCCCACTTGACCTAGATTATTTCTCGTACATTTCTTGCAGACCTAGACCTTCTAGATGACTCTCGAACACTTTAGCCGTGAGAGCCTTCGTGAATGGATCAGCAATGTTGTGCTCCGACGCTATCTTCGTGACGATCACGTCTCCTCAGTGCACAATCTCCCTGATAAGATGGTATTTCCTTTCAATGTGCTTGCCTCTCTTATGGCTGCGAGGTTCTTTTGAGTTTGCAACTGTGCCGCTATTATCACAATACAAGGTGATAGGCAGATGCATATTCGGAATGACTTCCAAGTCAGTTAGGAACTTCCTGAGCCATACTGCCTCTTTTGCTGCTACGCAAGCGGCTACATATTCGGCCTCCATGGTCGAGTCTGCAATGCATCCTTGCTTGATGCTACGTCATACTATTGCTCCTTCATTTAGAGTGAATACTGACCCCGATGTAGATTTCCTCGAATCTTTATCGGTTTGAAAGTCAGAATCAGTGTATCCTGTAAGGATCAAATCCTTCGAACCATACACGAGCATATAGTCCCTCGTTCTCCTTAGATATTTGAGGATATTTTTAACGGCTGTCCAGTGATCGAATCCTGGATTTGATTGATATCTACTGACAATCCCTACTGCATAACAAATGTCAGGCCTTGTACACAACATGGCATACATTAGGCTACCTACTGCAGAGGCATAGGGAAAACGTCTCATGTCCTCAACTTCTTGAGGTGTCTGAGGACACTGTTCCTTAGACAAGTTAATTCCGTGCCTGAAAGGTAATAGTCCTTTCTTGGAATTTTGCATTTTATATCTAACTAATAATTTGTCGATATAAGACGCTTGAGACAGGGCTAGTGTTTTGTTCTTTCGGTTTCGAACAATTTGGATCCCTAGAACAAATTGTGCCTCACCCAAATCTTTCATTTGGAATTGAGTTGCTAGCCATAGTTTAATGTCAGTTAGATAACCTACATCATTCCCAATGAGTAGGATATCATCCACATACAGTACTAAGAAAGCTACGGAGTTGTTGATGATCCTTTTGTAAACACAAGGTTCATCAACGTTTTGTTCAAAGCCATAAGATTTGAGCGCAGTATCAAATCTCATATTCCAGGATCTAGACGCTTGTTTTAATCCATAAATGGATCGTTTAAGCTTGCAAACTTTTTGCTCTTGATCCTGAGCAATGAACCCTTCTGGCTGAGACATGTAGATACTTTCTTCAAGATTGCCGTTCAGAAAGGCAGTCTTGACATCCATTTGCCATATTTCGTAATCGTAAAACATGGCGATGGATAAAAGTATCCTGATCGACTTCAACATGGCAACAGGGGAGAAGGTTTCTTCATAGTCAATCCCCTCCCGCTGGGTAAAACCCTTTGCAACAAGTCATGCCTTAAAGGTCTGTACCTTTCCAGCAGCATCTCGTTTTCTCTTGTAGATCCATTTACACCCTATGGGTCTAACCCCTTCAGGTTGATCTACAAGATCCCATACTGAGTTAAAATGCATGGACTCGATTTCCAAGTCCATGGCTTTAATCCACTCGTTCTTGTCAACATCATCCATTGCCTGTTTAAAGGTTAATGGATCCTCGATTCCGTCATGAGGTATGACGACTGGAGTTTCAGTTAAACCCAAATAGCGATCAGGTCGTCTAACAACCCTCCCACTATGTCGAGGTTCTCTTATTTCTTGAGAAGGACGCGATTGACTCGAGGTGCCAGCATCATCAACAACTCTTGTTGATGTTTCTGTAGCTTCGTTTGATAGTTCACTTAAAACGACTTTACTTCGTGGCTTGTGATCTCTGAGGTGGTCTTCTTCTAGGAATGTAGCATTTGTCGATACAAGTACTTTATTTTCCTCTGGATCGAAGAAGTATCCACCTCTCGTTTCTTTGGGATAGCCTACAAATAGGCAAAATTTAGAACGAGGTTCTAATTTCTTTGGATTTGCTTCTAGCACGTATGCAGGGCATCCCCAAATTCTGAAATGTCGTAAACTAGCTTTACGTCCTTTCCAGAGCTCAAACGGTGTTTCAGAAACACTCTTTGAGGGAACTACGTTTAAAATATAAACTGCAGTCTCTACTGCATAACCCTAAAACGAGTTAGGCAACTGAGCATAACTCATCATCGAACGAACCATTGTCCAACAAGGTTCTGTTTCTCCTTTCCGATACACCGTTTTGCTGAGGTGTACCAGGGGCTGAGAGTTGGGACGTAATTCCATGCTCTATCAAATAGTCTTGAAAACTTGAGTCCATGTACTCTCCACCTCGATCGGATCGAAGTGTTTTTATCGTCTTACCTAATAGGTTCTCAACCTCAGCCTTGTACTCTTTGAACTTTTCAAAAGCTTCGGACTTATGATACAACAGGTAGAGATATCCATACCTCGAATAATCATCAATGAAACTGATGAAATATTCGTACCCTCCTCGAGCTCTAATGTTCATTAGTCCACAGAGGTCCGAATGAATGAGCTCTAGGGGCTCTTTGGCACGATAACCTTTTCCGGTAAAAGGTCGTTTTTTCATCTTGCCCTCAAGGCATGACTCACAAGGAGGCAACGAGTCGTCTTCTAACTTGTTTAGAAGTCCACTCTTGACCAATCTCCCAATCCTATTGAGGTTGATATGGCCTAACCTCAAGTGCCAGAGATAGGTATCTTGAGAAACTCTTCGCTTTTTAGGTTGAGTCTCAGCGGTTTTAAACATCTCATGATTTAAAATAGCTTTAGACTCAATTGGTCTCAAAACATACAATTTATTCTTCAAGTTTGCAGAGCAAACATCAATACCTCTTTCAGTTATGAACGCTTCATTAACAGAAAAAGAAATTGAGTAACCTTATTCTAATAAACAAGATAAAGAAATCAAATTTCTTTTAATTTTCGGAACTATGTATACATTATCTAATATCATGTAACGTTCCTTGGTGAAGAATAATTTTACATCTCCCACTGCAATAGCCAAGATGACTTCTCCTGTTCCAACTTTAAGAGTCATCTCTCCAGCTATTAGCTGTTGCCAGGAACTCATTCCTTGAAATGAAGAACATACGTGATTAGTGGCACCTGAATCGAGTATCCAGGCAGAATCGTCGTTTTCCACTAAACACGTTTCCAAGACTAATAAATCGCATTTAGAGTCGTGGATCATGTTTTTCTTGGCTATGCAGTTAGTTTGAGGACATTCCTCAGTTGAGACCAAACCTAAATTCTTTGCCACGTGTTTAGCATTTAAGCAAGTATTCTTAGTCGTATGTACTAAACCGTTTAATTTGGCATTTGACAAAGCACATACGTTTTTCGACATATTGCTGAAACAAACAAATTAATCTCTATTAGAAACATGCACTAAACCCATTAATCACATTTATCCAATCAGATTTAGCAAAAGCAATCATCGACCCATATATACAATTGATTTATTTTGCAACGATACTTTAGGGGTTTAGAATAACCGCTATCGTAGGGCAGTCAGCTACTCCTCCTCTGAATCGAGACAATCTCGGCCAAATACTATTCCCAGAATAACTCTTACTCCAATAGTTTTTAGCTAACGTTAATTTGGTCAAGACCATCTTGTAAGTGTTACCCATCATTTTCAGATCGCAGAGGACGACCCCAACAATGCCACCGTAGGGAAGAGCTAATGTTGGGAATGGCCCTAGGAAACCCTATCCATTTCTGGAGTTTGCGTTGTTCCGAATCCCATGCGCAAGCCCTCCGTAGGGTGATCGCTCCCAGGGCGACTCGCAGGCAGCGCATAGGAATCTCACGGTGCAACCTAATGATGGAGACCGCAGGATACGTTTGACACGTTTCCTTCTCCCACTTACTATGAACACTTTCCCCATTCACCTTAATATTAACCCATGCAAACACCATCCGTAGGGGGACGCTCCCAGGGCGCCTCGAGGCCAAGCATGGATCTCACGGTGTGAACTCAGGGGGACGTGAGAGTAGAAACTTAATATGAATATTTCGTTTCTATACTTTTCCTCCCACTAAAGTGTTGTAAAGTTTTAGGGTCTTATTACTTAGGTAAATTCCGGCTAAATGAATCTATCTAAGTCTATGCCTTATTAAACAAGGTCTTTACACTAAATGTCTAGGTGATTAAACACTTTTAATAACCTAGTGACATTGCATGCTAATAAGACTATGGTTAATTCAACTCAGGTTCCGAACCATTTGCCGGGAGAGTTCCCTTATAACCAAGGTCTTATGTCCTACTTACTCGAATTTTAAAACTATTTTAAAAACTAAGTAAGACATATTTCTAATCCTATTAGAAAAAGGCGATCTTAGGTCTATTTCATTTTAAACCATTTAAAGAATGACAAGATCCTAAGATCCTATGTTAGCATGCAACTCTTTGTTATAGATTTTACGGTTTCTATTCATCAACTTTTATAACTCTTATAACTTTTAATGAATAAACCCTATAACATGCTTTCTAATGGTGTTTTAAAGCATATAACAATCAATCATTCAAGTTATAAGAAAAGCACCCTTTAGAAACAACCTATGTCTAGGTTTGTATAACTCTTTATACTACGATGTCTAGGTGATAACACTTTAAAACCTCACACCGCTCACGCATGCTCATAAAACTCGAGTTAACTTAACTCAAGAACCGACTCAATGCCCAGGTAGGAGGTGTTCCGTAAACCGTCAACTTAAATACCTCCAGCCTTAGACAGCATTTTGTCGGGTGAGTTCTCTCGTAACCGTTGTTTTACAAGATATCGACCTAAACTATGCAAGTTGATCGAATTGTTGAAGGTTCATTAACCTAAGTGAGCATGCTCTTTATCTTGTTATAGATTTTAGATTTCTATCTCTTTTATAACAATTATAAAACAAATCCATAACAAGCCTAATTTGAGTATAATACTTATAATCAAACTAATGAAATTTCATGCTTCATGCTTGGTTAATTTTATCATTTAATAATTATAACTATTATAAGAATTAATCAATTTTAATTAACCATTCAAGCATGAATCTCCCTAAATTAATACAACTCTTATATTAATAAAACATGAAATTTCCCTCATGCATTTGAATTAATAAATAACACTTATTCAAATTAAACAAATGCATGAACATGCTTTCCTATGGTGGGGTTTTAAATATAAATGACATACATTATGCACATAAAATACTATTTAATTAAAACATACATTTAATAATGCATAATTAATTAAATTTACTAAAGTGAATTGGTTTTGGGATTTTTAATCAAGCAAAAAAAAACTAAAATTATTACAATAATAATTTCAAATAGGGCTTGGACCGCTTCCGAACCATTCGAACCGACCCGAACCACATTTGGATTGCTTGAACCGGACCATTTTACCGTTACGTGAAGAACGTACTTGAGCTGGAACTAAAAAAACAGGGGGCAACTAGATAAATGACCATTTTTAATTGGTTGTTTTGAAAAATGACCATCCGAATTTTCAATTTGAAATCTGGCCAATCACTAATTTTAGTAAGTTTTTTTTAGTAACAAAACTGACAAGAATGCCCCTGACAAGAATTCCCCTAACCGAAATCTAAATCCAGAGATTATTTAAATTAAATAGAGAGGGAGAGAATCTAGGATTTACAGATTAATTTATCTTAAAGTATAATTTGAAAACAAAAATTTTAATTAAGAAATTTGTTACTAAATTCAAATCACGATTTATGGAGGAAAAATTGGAGAACATAAAAAAAAAAATACCGTTGATCAATAAGAAAAAAATCATCCCTGATCTTTGGTCTAATCACAATTACATGGGGCAACAAATTTCTTAATTAAAATTTTTGTTTTCAAATTATACTTTAAGATAAATTAATCTGTAAATCCTAGATTCTCTCCCTCTCTATTTAATTTAAATAATCTCTGGATTTAGATTTCGGTTAGAGGCATTCTTGTCCATTGGGAAGATTCAAAGTGATTGAGATTGATGTAGAAGAAAGTTCAAATGAGCTTTCAGCAGCTGGAAAGAATAACTTGAAAGTGTTAATATCTAAAATACGGAAACAATTTTGGATCTTAGGCACATAACAAGCTCAATTTAATCATTCATTGCATGCTGTTCATGAGAAGAAAAACAAAGACAGTTTACCAACCTTGTGTTAATGGAGAAATTGGTTGGATTGTCTTGTTGTTTTTCTTCACCAATCAATCACGAACCATCACTGGATCTTCCTTGCTATCCTCAAGCCTTTGGAACGGATTGTGGGATCCTTAAGTGATGAAATTTTGAGAGAAAAGCTTGAAGAACAAGTTTATGGAGATGAGTTTGGTGAGTAACTATTTTGGCAGCAATTCAGTAGCTTTCAAGCTCTAATCTTTCAGCCTTCTTCTTCCCTTATATAGAGGGATCAATGAAGAAGAAAAGCCCCAGGGGTTGCCACCAAATCAGCCATGAAGAAGGTGGGAAATTGAGTGACTTTCATGAGGGGAGTGCATGGGTTTAGTCACCATGCACTCCACCTCCAAAAATTCATGAATTATGAATTTTAATTAAATCAATAATTATCCTAATTTAATTGGATAATTATCTAATTTTTAATAATCTGAAAAATCAAAAATTGATTTTCAATTTTTCAATTTTAAATTAATTCAAAATTAATTTAAAATAATTATTAATTAAATAAATAATTATTAATTTAATATCTAATATTAAATTAATATTTTGCCACCATTCCCGAACATTTCCGAAATGTTATTTTTCAATCATGAACCCCTATTCACGTACTCGGTATTTAAATCATATTTAAATATTAAATATCACACAAACTCGGTTTTCATAAAACCCGACGTATCGACAACGTCAATCATCTTTATCCATTTCTCTAAACATGAATCTAAAGTAATTCATATTTTATCCATCATATTGTTCCAAAGGTTAATCTCGAGCTAGTAAGAGGACCTAATGGACCTACAGATAATGGGCTCCAACGGTTCGAGATTTAATTGGCCAAACTCTTTTAACCTAGTTAACTAACATCCATTAACTACTGAGACACTCCACTATAGCCTAGTAGTTGAACTCCCCTCACTGTAGATATATTTTCCGTCCACTCGATATAGCCATGATTAGGAAGTCAATCATTCACAGGTCGTTCATTACTATAGCTAGGTCAAAATGTTCGTTTTACCCCTATAGCACATCTTAGTTCCTTAAGTCCACTGGTCCTCTAATGAACAATTTGTTTATGGTCCAACCACTAAACAAGATCCCTCTCGGGCCAATGAGAGGGTGGGACCCCTTGTTCAAGCCTTGGATTCAACACTTAAGGGAACAACCTCTCTACTATTCCTGAATTGGGTAGGAGTTAATTCCGTCTTGCTTTACTATGTCCCCCAGCTATCCATCTAGTTTTATCCCCAAAAAGGTAGGATTATTGAATGGCACTTTTAGACCACTCTCACCCATGCAGATCAAAGGACAACCCTAAACGAACAGGAGTTCATAGCAAGCTCAGGATTAAGATCGAGTTACCTAGGTCATCGTATGAAATAGTCAGTCTTAACAGTAAACGACGTTATAAAGTAAGAGTGACTTATTTCTCGGTCCTGTCTTGTGTAAACATCTTTTACATAGGATGCCCCTACTCGCATGTCTCTATATGAACGATCTAGGATCACGTCGTTTGCCTCATTCGCAAAGTAGGCCGCATCCATAGTGTTACCAGAATAAGGTACCCAGTCTTATCCATTTATTATAGACCATTTAGGTTATATACTCGAGCTTTATCCCTGTCTATATCCACGATATTGTTCGAGTATTTCATATTATAACCATGGATGTTTCTATTGGATTTAAGATATAGAATAAACAATTTCATTGAATAACATCTTTATTAGAAAAGGATAATCAAAACTTGAGTTTTAGGACATAAACCCCAACAAACTCCCACTTGGACTATAACTCAAGTGAGATTACAATATTTTCAGGTGGTTTAGCAATACATCATAAGCTAAAAACTCGTAGTCCTAAACTTTGGAGATGTCCCTCAAACACTTTAGCCGTGAGGGGTTTTGTAAATGGATCAGCCATGTTATGCTCTGAGGCTATCTGGGTGACGACCACGTCTCCTCTCTGTACAATCTCCCGGATGAGATGGTATTTGTGTTCAATGTGCTTTCCTCGTTTATGGCTTTGAGGTTCCTTCAAATTTGCAACTGCTCCACTATTGTCACAATAGAGAGTGACAGGTAGGTGCATGTTAGGAACTACTTCTAACTCGGTTAGAAATTTTCTAAGCCATACTGCTTCCTTTGATGCTTCACAGGCTGCAACGTATTCATCTTCCATTGTGGAGTCGGCGATACATCCTTGTCTAATACTTCTCCACACTACTGCTCCTCCATTCAGAGTGAACACAGATCCTGATGTAGATCTCCTGGAGTCTATGTCGGTTTGAAAATTTGAGTCAGTGTATCCAGTAAGGATCAAATCCTTTGATCCATACACAAGCGAATAGTTTCTAGTTCTCCTCAAATATTTGAGGATATTCTTAACGGTAGTCCAATGTTCTTGACCAGGATTGGAATGATATCTGCAGACAACACCTATAGCATAACATATGTCGGGACGTGTGCATAACATTGCATACATAATACTATCGACTGTTGATGCGTAAGGAATTCGTTTCATATCCTCAACTTCTTGAGGTGTTATTGGACTCTGTTCCTTTCATAGGTGCATTCCATGTCTAAAGGGTAACAAACCCCTTTTGGAATTCTGCATTGAATATCGAATCAGAATTTTATCGATATAGGATGCTTGAGACAGTGCCAGTATTATGTTCTTTCGATCTCTTAGTATTTGGATCCCCAGAATGTATTGAGCTTCTCCCAAATCCTTCATTTGGAATTAAGCTCCTAGCCACTGCTTAATGTCAGACAATACTCCCACTTCATTTCCTATGAGTAGGATGTCATCAACATATAGAACTAAGAATGCTACAATAGAATCAATGATCCTTTTATATGCACAAGGTTCATCTATATTCTGTTCAAAACCATAAGATTTGATTGCGGTGTCAAATCTTTTATTCCAGGATCTTGAAGCTTGTTTTAATCCATAGATGGATCTATTAAGTTTGCAAACTTTTTGCTCTTCTCCCTAGACTCCGAACCCTTTTTGTTGGACCATATAAATACTCTCGTCAAGATTACCATTCAGAAACATAGTCTTGACATCCATTTGCCAGATTTCATAATCATAGAAAGCGACAATGGAAAGTAGTATTCTTATTGATTTTAACATCGCTACTGGTGAGAAGGTTTCATCATAATCAATTCCTTCTCTTTGGGTATAACCTTTAGCAACCAATCTAGCTTTGAAGGTTTGTACCTTACCAGTTTGGTCTCGTTTTCTCTTGTAGATCCATTTGCAACCAATTGGTTGTATATCACTAGGTTGATCTACAAGTTCCCAGACTGAGTTAAAATGCATAGATTCTATCTCAAGGTTCATGGCTTTAAGCCACTGGTCCTTATCCTTGTCTCCTATTGCTTGTCTATAAGTCAATGGATCCTTCATTTCATCATCAGGTATGATGAATTGAGTTTCAGTTAAACCCATGTATCGATCAGGTTGGATTAAACCCTCCCACTACGTCGAGGTATTCTCATATCTTGAGATGGTTTTGAAGGACCATCTTCACTAACAATTTTTGTTTGTTTGTTTGTAGTTTCCCCGAAAATTTCTTTAAGTATTAGTTTGCTACGTGTTTGATGATTTTTCATATGATCTTCCTCAAGGAATGTGGCATTGGTCGAAACAATCACTTTGTTATCTTGAGGATCATAAAACAGACCTCATTTTGTTTCTTTAGGGTATCCTACAAATAGGCATATTTTTTAACGTCGTTCCAATTTCTTTGGGTTTTGCACCAACACGTGTGTCGGGCATCCCCAAATTCTGAAGTGACGTAAACTCCCTTTACGTCGTCTCCATAACTTGTAAGGTGTTTCTGGAACACTTTTGGAGGGAACCATGCTCAGAATATATACAACGGTTTCCACTGCAAAACCCCAAAACGAATCAGGTAGTTGAGCGTAACTCATCATTGATCGAACCATATCCAATAAGGTTCTGTTTCTCCTTTCTGATACACCATTCTGTTGTGGTGTACCTGGTGCTGAGAGTTGAGAGGAAATTCCATGTTCTATCAAATAGTCTTAGAATTTTAAATCCATGTACTCTCCTCCTCGATCAGATCGCAGAGTTTTAATTGTTTTACCTAATTTATTTTCAACTTCAGCTTTATACTCTTTGAATTTTTCAAGAGCTTCTGACTTATGAATCATTAGGTAAAGATACCCATATCTTGAATAATCATCAATGAAACTGATGAAATATTCATATCCTCCTCGTGCTTTAACATTCATAGGACCACAGAGGTCAGAGTGTATAAGCTCGAGGGTTTCTTTGGCTCTTTGACCTTTTTCAGAGAAAGGTCGTTTGGTCATTTTTACCTTCTAGACAGGACTCACAGGGTGGTAATGAGTCATCTTCTAACTCATTTAGAAGTCCATTCTTAACCAGCCTTTCAATTCGTTTTTGATTTATATGTCATAGTCTTAAATGCCAAAGAAGGGTATCTTGAGAAACTTTTCATCTTTTATTTTGGGTCTGTGCTATTTTGAACATTTCAGTATTATGAACAGCTTTAATTTCATTCGGTCTTAACACATACATATTGTTTTCAAGTTTAGCAGAACAAAGACGATATCTTCTTTTGAATATAAACACTTCATTGATTTCAAAAGATACTTTATAGTTTTGTTCCATCAAACAAGAGATAGATATTAAGTTCCTTTTCAAACTAGGAACATACAAAACATTTTGCAACAAAATATATATATCTCTAAAAAAAAGCTGCATCACTCCCACTGCCTTGGTTGAGACGACATCTCCCGTTCCTACTCTGACTGTCACCTCGCCTTCTTCAAGACTCTTCCAGGAACTAGTTTCCTAGTTTGGCAGCTTCAGCCTTTTCTGCTTTCTTTTCAACAAGATACTTAGGACAGTTTCTTCTCCAGTGACCGTCCTGGTTACAGTGGAAGCAGGTTCCTATATTTGTAATTTTCTTCTTTCCTTTCTTGGTGATGAGAGCTTTCCCCTTTCCCTTGTTCTTCTTTTTCTTCAACTAAATACTCTTATTCTTTGAAGTAAAAGACTCAGACTTATTCCCAGAGTTTGTTCCTCTTAGGAATTTCCTACCAGAAACAACATTTGCTTCGTTTGCTTGTCCTTTACTTTTAGTAAGGGATTGGTAGTTTTGAAGCTCCTTCAGGAGAGTCGTCAGATTGTACTCAATTTTGTTCATAACTGAATTGGTACGAAATTGAATGAAACTCCTCGGGAGTGATTCCATGATAAAACTGACTTGACTACTTTCATCTATGACAACATCGTTTACTTTGGTTGCATTAAAATGCACCATCATGTTCAGAACATGTTCTCAAACAGAAGTTCCTTCTTTCATCCGAGAATTGTAAACGTATTTGAGGGCCTCATGTCGAAGGGATGAGGACGGTTGTCCAAACATGGCCTGTAATGAGTTCATTATTTCCTTGGTCGTTGCCATGCCCTCATGCTTTTTAGACAGAACATCACTTATGCTTGTCAGTATAAAGACTTTGCCGTATCATTGGCTCTAGTCCATCTGTCATAGGCGTCTCGATTCACTCGAGTTCCTGTCGGGCCAGGGTTAGGAGGACATTCTTCCGTTAAGACGAATCGAAGGTCATCAATCACTAATACTGTATTTAAATTTTATTTCCAGGTTCCATAGTTGTCGCCGTTAAGATTCTCTGAAGCTAATAGTTGCAGTAAAGAGCTAGACATGCTGAAAAACATAAATAAATCCTTTATCAGTGAACTGATTATTAAAAATAAAAATCCAATTTCGGTTTAGCAAAAGTAATAATGTACCCATCTCATTAATTATTTTGCAGCGATACTTCAGTGAGTCAGAATAATCGCTACCGAGGGGCAGTCAATTATTCCTTCACTGAACCAAGACATTCTTGACTAAAAACTATTACCAGAATAACTCCCTTATTGCTTGTATCATTTTAGTTATCGCTACTTCGGTCAAGAATAAGCTAACCATTAGTTTATCTTGTAAGTGTGACCTTCCATATTTCAGATCTCAGAGAACGGCCCCAGCAATGCTACCAGATGGAAAAGCTAATGCTGGGAATGGTCATAAGAAATTCTTATCCAATATTTTGGTGTTTACTGTGCTCCGATCCCTATGTTACAACCCTCCGAATGGTGTAGTAGCTCCAGGGCGTACTTAGCAGGCGAACATAGAGATCTCGCGTTGTAAACTAATGGAAGAGACCGTAGGATGCGTTGACACGCTTCCTTCTCCCACTTACTATAAATACTTTTTCCATTCACTTTGATATAGATTTGTGCAAACGCCTTTCAAATGGAACAGTCGCGTAGTAAGCAACAAGAGGCCAAGCACAAATCTCATCGTGTGAATTTATCAGGGGAGTGTGAGAAAAACTATGTTTATCTTTTCTCCCATTAAGTATTTTAACGACATTGGGTAATTTGTTACTTAGGCATATTCCGGCTAATTGAATATTAACCTAAGTCTAGGTTATAAATTAACCTACGATGTCTAGGTGTTTTATAACCTCACAACTCTCACGTGCATGCTCGTAAAACCTAGGTTAACCTAACTCAAGTACCGGCCCGATACCCAGGTAGGAGGTGTTCCGTAAACTGTCATCTTAAGTACCTCCAACCTTAGACAGCATCGAATCGGGTGAGTTCTCTTGTAACCTTAGTTTTACAAGTTATCGACCTATTCTATGAGATTTATCGATTTGGTTCGTTTTAACCTAGGTGAGCATGCAATTATCTTTGTTATAGATTTTACGTCTATCTCGATTTATAACACGATTATAAAAGAGATCAACCTTTAACATGCTTTTTAATTGATAATAACGCTTTAATATCGAGCTAAGGAAGTTTCATGCTGCATACTCGTTCATTTTCGTTTAGTATATAACGATTATAAATAACGAGAACTATTTATTCAGCATGCATCTAACATGAAATCTAAATCATGCATACTTATATTATAACTCTTTATAACATTCTTAAATGCATGAAGCATGCTACCTGTGGTGGGATTTTAAATCTATATGACATACTCTTATGCATATTCAATTTATACTAATTATAACATGCATTCATAAAGCATAAATACTTTAACACACTGAAATGGACCGGTTTTGGCAATCTAAGCAAACAATTAACTAAATTATTACAAATAATAATAAATAAATGTGTTGAAAATGGACCCATTGTGTATGAAAATGGGTAAGGGTTCCTTCTAAAAATTATTTACTTTTGTAGGAGAGGGAAGATTCAAAGTGATTGAGATTGATGTAGAAGAAAGTTCAAATGAGCTTTCAGCAGCTGGAAAGAATAACTTGAAAGTGTTAATATCTAAAATACGGAAGCAATTTTGGATCTTAGGCACATAACAAGCTCAATTTAATCATTCAATCACGAACCATCACTGGATCTTCCTTGCTATCCTCAAGCCTTTGGAACGGATTGTGGGATCCTTAAGTGATGAAATTTTGAGAGAAAAGCTTGAAGAACAAGTTTATGGAGATGAGTTTGGTGAGTAACTATTTTGGCAGCAATTCAGTAGCTTTCAAGCTCTAATCTTTTAGCCTTCTTCTTCCCTTATATAGAGGGATCAATGAAGAAGAAAAGCCCCAGAGGTTGCCACCAAATCAGCCATGAAGAAGGTGGGAAATTGAGTGACTTTCATGAGGGGAGTGCATGAGTTTAGTCACCATGCACTCCACCTCCAAAAATTCATGAATTATGAATTTTAATTAAATCAATAATTATCCTAATTTAATTGGATAATTATCTAATTTTTAATAATCTAAAAAATCAAAAATTGATTTTCAATTTTTCAATTTTAAATTAGGGGCAGTTGCAAGAATAGCAAAAAATAATATGGAATTTGCAACCATGTCATCAGTTTTTTAATGTTGCAAATATAGCAAAAAAACGTGGGCCCGCCTAAGCATTAAAGTTGAAAAGTCAAAAAAACCCCTAAAACACGCTGGAATTTTAAAAAGTATATCAATGGTGTTATTGATATACTGTATATCAGGTACATCATTCATTGATTTAGTGTTCTGATATACTAGATATTGGGTATATCAATCAACTGATATACTAAATATAAAGTATATCAGATGTATATTTTATGAATATAATATACTTCATTTATGAAGTATACACATGAGCTTTTTTTAGATATCTTTGATATACTTCATCAATAAAGAATTAGAAATATTAGTTTTATTTGGACACAATATGTGTGGTAGGGGATTTAAACCTCTAACGTCTTGGTTGAATGTGTATATCTTATGCTTGTTGAGTTATGCTCATGTTTGGCAAATATGTCATCAATATATTATACATCATCTTAATAATATACTACCGATACACTAATGATATACTTTAAATTACATTTTTAGTGACTACTAATACACTAATGATATACTTAAAATTGCATCTTATTGATATACTTATAACAAATTTTGCATTCCATGACCTTCATAATACACCAAAAATTAAAAATATATATCAGTGGTTTTTTTCTTAATAACAAGTCTATCATTGATGTATTTAGCTACTCCTAATCAGGTATATCAATGTTATTAATTATTTTAGTATAAAAAAATGAGGTAAGTTAAAAAAAACAAAAAACGAATGAGGTATATCAATGGTATATCAACATTCATAACAGGACATTTCATTTTAAAAGATGTAAATAACACAACATAATTCAATAAAGAGAAAAGAAATCATAACAAATATAAGTAAAGAAAGTAACATATTATGTATATCATTGATATATCAACATTTAATCAAGTATATCAAATGTTATGCTTATCCTATCAAGTATATATTAGGTATATCATTGTATTCATTCAAGTATATCAAATTTGGTATATTAGTTCACTGATATACATTATATTTCGTATAACAGTAAATATAAAGTCTATCAGATATACTACTAATATACCTGTTGATATACCAACAAGGGTAAAACTGGAATAATAAAAAAAACGGAAATCAGATTTTTAAAATTTTCATATGTTTGCAAACCTAAAAAATCATAGCTAGATTTGCAAATATCCTAATATTTTTTGCTACCCATTGCAATTTCCCTTTAAATTAATTCAAAATTAATTTAAAATAATTATTAATTAAATAATTAATTATTAATTTAATATCTAATATTAAATTAATATTTTGCCACCATTCCTGAACATTTCCGAAATGTTATTTTTCAATCATGAACCCCTATTCACGTACTCGGTATTTAAATCATATTTAAATATTAAATATCACACAAACTCGGTTTTCATAAAACCCGACGTATCGACAACGTCAATCATCTTTATCCATTTCTCTAAACATGAATCTAAAGTAATTCATATTTTATCCATCATATTGTTCCAAAGGTTAATCTCGAGCTAGTAAGAGGACCTAATGGACCTACAGATCATGGGCTCCAACGGTTCGAGATTTAATTGGCCAAACTCTTTTAACCTAGCTAACCAACATCCGTTAACTACCGAGACACTCCACTATAGCCTAGTAGTTGAACTCCCCTCACTGTAGATATATTTTCCGTCCACTTGATATAACCATGATTAGTAAGTAAATCTTTCACATGTCGTTCGTTACTATAGCCAGGTCAAAATGTCCGTTTTACCCCTATAACACATCTTAGTTCCTTAAGTCCACTGGTCCTCTAATGAGCAATTTGTTTACGGTCCAACGCCTAAACAAGATCCCTCTCGGGCCAATGAGAGGGTGGGGCCCCTTGTTCAAGCCTTGGATTCAGCACTTAAGGGAACAAACTCTCTACTATCCCTGAATTTGGTAGGAGTGAATTCTATCTTGCTTTACTATGTCCCCAGCTATCCATCTAGTTTTATCCTAAAAAAGGTAGGATTATTTAATGGCACTTTTAGACCACTCTCACCCATGCAGATCAAAGGACAACCCTAAACGAACAGGAGTTCATAGCAAGCTCAGGATTAAGATCGAGTTACCTAGGTCATCGTATGAAATAGTCAGTCTTAACAGTAAACGACGTTATAAAGTAAGAGTGACTTATTTCTCGGTCCTGTCTTGTGTAAACATCGTTTACACAGGATGCCCCTACTCGCATGTCTCTGCATGAACGATCCAAGATCACGTCGTTTGCCTCATTCATAAAGTAGGCCGCATCCATATTGTTACCAGAATAAGGTTCCCAACCTTATCCATTTATTATAGACCATTTAGGTTATATACTCGAGTTTGATCCATGTCTATATCTACGATATTGTTCGAGTATTTCATATTATAACCATGGATGTTTCTATTGGATTTAAGATATAGAATAAACAATTTCACTGAATAACATCTTTATTAGAAAAGGATAATCAAAACTTGAGTTCTAGGACATAAACCCCAACATAACTCAAGTGAAGGAAAACATAAAAGCAGTAACCAATTTGAAACGCCTCTTTTTTGGGGGTTGAAGGAAAACATGAAAGGAGTAACAAATATGTGAAAACATACCTATGACCAATAATCTTTACCGTGTTTAGTAACAAAAAATATAAGAATGACCCTAACCGAAATCTAAATCCAGAGATTAGTTAAATTAAATATACTATAAAAAGAAAAAGGAAGAGAGTCCAAGATTTACAGATTAATTTAATGTGAAATTCAATAAACGAATTTCAAAGTAAAAAAGATAAGTCTAATATTAATTTATCTTAACAGTATAATTTGAAAACAAAAATTTTAATTAAGAAATTTGTTACTAAATTCAAATCACGATTTAGGGAGGAAAAATAGGGGAACATAAAAAATACAGTATATCGATAAAAAAAAAAAAAAGAAATCATACATGTTGCAATTGGAATTCATCATGCAAATTGAAGAAATTGAAGAAAAATCAATGTAATTGTGATCTTTGTCTAATCACAATTACAGTGTGTATGAAAACGAGTAAGGGTTCCTTCTAAAAAATTATTTACTTTTGTAGGAGAAGGGAGATTCAAAGGTGATCGAGACTGATCTAGAAGAAAGTTCAAATGAGCTCAAAATTCTCATAAAAATAACGTATCATTCAGTCATAATGCTTCTGTGAATGTAGTTAATACTAGAGGCCAAGGCTCAGGAACACAGAGACAAAATCAACAGTTCAGCGGTAATCGTTCTGGGTTCCCAAATTTTTCAAATCAGCGAGGTGGAAATGGAGGTAGAAATCGTGGGAGAGGACAATGGCAAGGTAACAACAATCGCCCGATTTGTCAGGTATGTGGTAAAATTGGACATTCGGCTGTGGTTTGCTATCATCGTTATGATAAGGAATATAGTAATGGAAAGGCAAGAAATCAAAATCAGAATGCAAGAACTGATCACGGTAATGTGGGCTCCTCTATTGGACGGAGTTCAACTCCTCAAGCTTTTGTAGTTGGTCAAAATACCAACCCATTTCTAGCAGGTCCAGAAATTGTGGTTGATCCGAATTGGTATGTTGACAGCGGCGCTTCAAGTCATGTAACTAGAAATCAAAACAATATCACTCATCCAATTGAATACGGAGGTAAGGAAACAGTCGTTGTAGGTAATGGTAAAAAATTAGCTATATCTCACATTGGTAATTCTGTTTTATCTTCTCAAAATGGTCTGGTTAACCTTCAAAATGTGATGTGTGTGCCTGATATAGCTAAAAACGTAGTAAGTGTTTCAAAGTTAGCTTAAGACAATGATGTTTACCTTGAATTTCATGCTAACTCTTGTCTTGTAAAGGACACTCATACGGGCACGATGCTGCTGACGGGGGTTCTTAATGACGGCCTTTACAGACTTAAAACTGATGGAGCAGTCACTGGTAGTGCTTCGAGACGTCTAGAAGATGTTTCGGAGTCGGCAAATAATGTTGTTTATATTGCTCATATGAATGGTGCTTTAAATGTGGATGTAAATTTTGTAGAATCTAAAGTTGTTTGACATTGTCGGCTTGGACATCCCTCATTTAAAATACTTGATAGTGTTATTAAAAAGTGTAAGCTACTGGTGAAAGTTAATGACAATTTCAGTTTTTGTGAAGCTTGTAAATATGGTAAGCATCATGCTCATCCTTTTCCAAAATCTGACTCTCGTGCAGCTATGTCCTTTGAACTGATTCATACTAACCTATGGGGACCGACTCTAGTTGTATCATCTGATGGCTTTCGGTATTATGTTCACTTTATGGATGATTTTAGTAGATATCTATGGATATATACTTTGAAGCAAAAAAGTGAAACGTTGTCTGCTTTTATTCACTTCTATAATTTGGTGAAAAATCAGTTTGCTTGCAGCATTAAAATTCTACGCTCAGATAATGGTGGTGAATTTGTAAAGGTGCATCGGTTTTGCTCTCACGAAGGAATTATCTCTCAATATTCTTGTCCATATACGTCTGCCCAGAATGGACGAGCAGAGCGCAAGCACAGACATATAGTTGAAATGGGCCTAACGCTATTAGCACAAGCTTCCATGCCGTTAATTTTTTGGTGGGATGCATTTTTAACTTCAAAAACTCTCATTAATGTGCTTCCTACTAATGTTTTGGGTGGTAAATCTCCTATGGAATTGTTATTGAAAAAGGGTTTGGATTTGTCGTCTCTTAAGATATTTGGATGTGCTTGTTATCCATACTTGCGTCCTTTTAATGCTCAAAAATTTAAGTTTCATACTAATAAGTGTGTTTATCTTGGCTTCAGCACTATTCATAAGGGTTACAAATGTCTCACTGCTACTGGAAAAATTATTGTTTCACGGCATGTGGTGTTTAATGAAGCAGAATTTCCCTTTGCATCTGGCTTTAGTGTGTCTTCATCCAGCCCAGTACCGCAAGCCCAACTTTCATCACAACCCATAATTGACTGGTTACCGGTTTCAGAAGTAGGCATTGGTTGTTCTCTTGATCGTGGAAGGCTTGCTGTTGCCGGCGGTCCAAATAATAACCCAGTTCCAACCCAATTGAAGTCAACAATCCAAGCCCAAATACCTTAAGCCCAAATACAATCCAACCACAAAGTCCTCTTCACCCAAATCCTCAAGCCCACATACCTGCCCACTCAAGCCCAACTTCATCGTCAGCCCAACCTTATCCAAGTCCAGTCCAATCCACAGACTTCAATATTTCACCTAACCAAGTCACACCCACTAGCCACGTGCCTCCCCTCTCTGTGACGTGCCCTAGTCCGTATACCTCCCTTACTTCTCCCCTTCCCGATGTATCTTCGATGGAGGCCCCTACACAACCTGTTTCTTCTTCATCTCCCTCATCTCCCTTGCAGACGACAACACCTCCACCGCTCGCCGGGCATCCGATGATTACACGCGGCAAGGCCGACATTTTTAAGTTGAAAGCGTGGCTTACTCAATCTACCCGCAATTGGACTCTCACCGAACCAGTTTACATCGTAGATGCTCTCGCAACTACGCCATGGAGAGAAGCCATGGATGTGGAGTTTCGTGCTCTTGTTCAAAACGGTACGTGGGTCCTAGTTCCTCCCCATCCATCTTACAATGTGGTTGGCAGTAAATGGGTATTTCGAATCAAGCGGCTTCCCGATGGCTCTATTCAACATTACAAAGCTCGGCTTGTCACCAAAGGTTTCCACCAAACACCAGGCATCGAATTCTTTGAAACGTTCAGCCCTGTTGTCAAGGCTTCTACCTTTCGGGTAGTTCTCACACTTGCTGTACATTTTGGTTGGGCTCTCCAACAACTTGATTTCAACAATGCCTTTCTCAACAGCAACCTAGATGAACATGTCTACATGCAACAACCTCCTGGGTATGTGAATCCTGACAAACCCACCTATGTGTGCAAATTACAGAAAGCGATCTATGGCCTTAAACAGGCTCCTCGTGCCTGGAATAATACTCTTAAAACTGCTCTACTTTGCTGGGGTTTCAAGAACTGCAAGTCTGATTCTTCTTTATTCATCTACAGCAGAGGTCAGTTTATAATACTTCTTCTCGTATATGTAGACGATGTAATTTTGATTGGTAACTGTGTTGGTTTGATTGATAATCTCACCTTTGCTCTGGATAGTCGTTTTGCCTTAAAAGATCTTGGGCGGTTAAGTTACTTCCTTGGTATTCAGGTTGAATATACTGATCATGGCTTGCATCTCAATCAGTCTAAACATGTCTCTGATTTGCTTCTTAAGTTGAATATGAGTCATCTGAAGCCTGCCCCTTCTCCCTCTGTTTTGGGAACTAAACTTTCTCTTACTGATGGAACTCCTATGGCTGATCCGTTTGTTTATCGGAGTACGATTGGTGCCCTTCAATATCTCACTAATACACGTCTGGATATCTCTTATATAGTCAACCATCTTAGCTAGTTTCTTCAACGCCCAACTGATGTTCATTGGCAGGCGGTAAAGAGAGTTCTTCGTTATTTAACAGTTACCTTGTCTATTGGTCTTCTTATTCAACCAGATGACACTCTTTCTCTAACTGCCTTCTCGCATGCCGATTGGGCTTCCAATATTGATGGTCGAAGATCTATTGCGGGGTACTGTGTGTTCCTTGGTCGGTCTCTTGTCTCTTGGTCCTTTAAAAAGCAGGTTGTGGTGGCTCGCTCAAGTACATAATCTAAATATCGTGCCCTCGCTGATGCGGCTGCTGAAATTACTTGGCTTCGTCAATTGCTTTCTGAGATTTGTGTTCCGACACGTACCAAGCCAGTGTTGTAGTGCAACAATATAAGTGCTGGGGCTCTAGCTACCAACCCAGTGTTTCATGCTCGCACAAAACATATCGAAATTGACATCCACTTTGTTCGTGATCAAGTCCTTCGTGGAGATCTCACAGTTCGTTATGTTCCCTCCTCCGATCAGTTAGCTGACTGCTTGATTAAACCGCTGTCTCATTCTCAGTTTCAATTGTTACGTACCAAACTCGGGGTCGTGGATCTCCCCTCTCGTTTGAGGGGGGATATTAAGGGAAATATCCAAACGAATCGTTTTGGCAATATGGGCAAGGAAGGAAAATCAACAGAGGAAGGAGACACGTACCAACATTCTAGAAAAATACATCAACAGAATTTGTTATGATAAAATTAATATTTGTTTTATTATCCTTCCTATGAGAAGGTGCCAAGTGTAAATGATTTTATCATTCTTTATTCTTTAGAAACCCTAGCCGCATGATGTATTGCTTTTATAAAAGCATTCTGAGCCCATATCAGAAAAAGCTTTCTCCTTCCCCTACCAATCCCAAGCCTTCTTTAATCAATTTCAACAACCTTCCTCAACAGCCTCCACTATCACTCAACCTACAGAGACCTATGACATCTGACCTCACTAATTTCCAGTAGTCCACACTTTATTATGTTAGTGAGCAAGTCGTCATTGGCAATGGTAAGTCCCTTCCTATGTTAAATGTTGGTTTCTCTGGTTTAGCTTCTCCTTTATCTTCATCTTCTGTTGAACTTAAATCTGTGTTACATACTCCTCAATTCTCTCATAATGTTATTAGTATTGCATAGTTTTGTTATGATAATCATGCTTGTGTCAAATTTCACTCTGATCATTTTCTTGTAAAGGATCTTCTATCCAAGAAAACTCTCTTTGGGATCATCTTGAGAGAGATTTATACAAGTTGTCCATCCATTCTTCAAACTGCAATTTTGCTCCTCCTTTTGGACAATAAGCTATTTTCCTCTCTACTCTCGAAGATGCTTCGCTACGACATCGTTGTCTCAATCATCCTTCTTTCATTATTGTTAGAAAAGTGCTCTCGAATTGTAATTTAAAAGTTAGTAACTCTTCGAGTCAATTTTGTAACGGTTGGTTTAAGCACAACAAACTCTGATTTACAGAGAACAAAAAGTAAGCAAAAAGAGAGAGATAAGAAGAGAGATGACACAAGGGTATATCATTTGTTTGCTAAATAATACACACTTGGTTGTGAAACACATGGATGCACCTTTTTTTTTTTTTTTTTTTAGTTACATGTGAGATTTGACATGTACTCTTTTTTTAAGGTTGATGGTTCAAATTTCCATACTCCATGTTTGTTGTATTAAAAAAAAGTGTTAATGAATGTTTCATTTATTGCTTTTTTATTAGATTTTTTTAGAGGTTAAACGTTGGAAAAGTTTGAAAGATTTATTTAATGGTCTATTTTTTTAGTTGGGTTTAAAATAAGATGTCACACTCTATGTGTTGGTATTTAATGATTTTTTTTTAATTAGTACATTTTAGGAGTTTTGTTTTTCAAAAATTAGAATAGATAGCAAAATTGATTGTCATATTCACCATTCTCATCACAATAATAATAATAATAATAAAAGAAATAAAATAGTTATAACCCCGACTACTATAACTAACTCTACATATTAAAATACTCTGCACCCCTGCTTCAAAAAAAAAAAAAATACTCTGCACCCCAAACATAAACTATTCAACTCCACATACTATTATTATAACTCCCAGACTATAATAATCACTTACTTATAACCAACTTTGTGCCCCAAACAACCCCTTAACAGATTTGCCATATTTTCAAAAAAAAAATTGAATTTTTCTATATTTGCGAAGAACAAAAAGTAAATTGCCACCCATCACAATAAACCTTTAATCTAAAATTTGTAACGATTAAGTTTATTATTATGAAAATCCCATCAAAGTATACAAACAAGCCAATGCATCACCACAAACTACCCCATTATTCTAAATATTTATCTTGTTAATTATATAAATTACCAAAACACATATTAAATATAAAAAGAAGAACTCTAAATTTGAGCAATATAATAGGCTAAAAACTTCAACCTAAGAAAACATAATTTTGAAAGTTGACCTGTCACTAATAATAGGGAAAAATCATCAAATTTATATGGTACCTCGAGATTCTCACAGAAAATGTAAATAAAACCACTCCACGTATTTATACACTGGAGAGGTAAGCTGAATAATAAATACATCCATATTAATAAGCTGAAATACAACTAAGCACATATATCCAATATGCCGCCTCAAATTAATGATGGTGAAATCATAAGTTTGCACCGAAGGAATAACAAACGGTCAGTAGATAAAGGCTTCGTGAAAAGATCAGCGGGTTGATCATGAGTAGGCAAGAACTGCAAGATGAGAGCCTTAGAAGCAACCCGCTCACGAACAAAATGTAAGTCAATTTCAATATGCTTCGTGCAACCATGGAAGACTGGATTTCGAGCTAATTGAAGAGCAGATTGATTATCACAATACAAAATAGGTGTAGAAACTAAAGGAACAAAAAGCTCACGAAGAAGTTGTTGAAGCCAAGATAACTCAGCAGTGGTGGCTGCCAAGGCGCGATATTCTGCTTCAGTTGAACTTCGGGACACGGTGGTTTGCTTTTTAGCAACCCAAGAGATTGGATTCGATCCAAAAAAGACAACATAACCCATTGTAGAGTGTCAATCAGTAGGATTTTCGGCCCAACCCGAATCAGAGAATGCACTAAGTTGTAAAGAACCGACACGAAAATGCAATCCCAAATATAATGTTCCACGTAAATAACGTAGAATTCGTTTCACTGCTGCAAGATGAGTGTAATTTGGAGCATGCATATACTGAGAGACTTTGCTAACAACAAAGGAGATATCAGGGCGCGTAAACGTTAAGTAATGTAAGGCTCCAACAATACTGTGGTAAGCAATAGAATCCTCAGAGGAACAAGGTGTAGAATCCTCTGTTAAGAGACTAGTTGAACAAGGTGTAGAGCAAACCTTAGCCTCTGCCATGCCAAACTTAGTCAACAAGTCTTTAGTGTACTTGGTTTGAGTAACAAGAAAGCCAGAAGATAGCTTCTTGATCTCAAGCCCAAGAAAGTAAGACAAACTCCCCAAATCGGTCATATCAAATCGTGCTTTCAAGTCAGTAAGCAAAGAAGCAATATAAGAAGGGTCATTGCCAGTCAAAACTGTCATCAACATAAAGTAAGAGGTAAGTAAGAGAATTTCCAGTACTTTGAACAAACAAAGAGGGATCAGATAACGAAGCACGAAACCCACATGTAAACAAGGAGCTTGTAAAGCACTCAAACCAAGCTCGAGGAGCTTGTTTGAGTCCGTACAAAGACTTGTTTAGTTTGCAAACATGATTAGGGAAACGCTTATCAACAAATCCCTGAGGTTGTTGCATGTATACTTCCTCTTTCAAGTCCCCATGAAGAAACACATTTTTAACATTAAGTTGTCTAAGATCCCAGCCATAGTTTGCTGCTAAAGACAAAACAATCCGAACAGTTGCCTTTTTAACCACAGGGCTAAAAGTCTCATCATAATCCACGCCCTCTCTTTGGTGATACCCTTTAGCAACCAAGCGTGCTTTATAACGAGTCACACTTCCATCTGGATGCCTCTTAACTCTATAAACCCACTTACATCCAATAACATTCTTAGTGGGAGGTAAAGGAACTAAAGTCCAAGTGTTTTGATGAACAAGGGCATTATATACTCATCACACATAGCATCTTGCCACTCAAGAAGCTTAGCAGCTTGAGTATAAGATGTAGGCTCAATGGCAATAATAGGAGACTCAACCTTTGCTAAAAAGACTTTCTTTTTACTAATCCTAGATTTTGAGCGAGTTTGCATAGCACGAGTATTATTAGAGGAAGGCAAAACAGAACCAACAGAGGGTATCACAACATATTCAACACCAACATTATTAGCAGTAGTAGTATTCATAAATGGAACATCAGTAGTAGCAACAACATCAACATTATTAACAGTAGCAGCCACATGATCATCATTATTTGTGACATGAGCATCAGAATCTGATAAGTCAGATATAGGTTGCACAACAGTATTAGAAGTAGAAGGCAATACAGTAGACTCAACAACAGATGGTAATTCCTGAACTAATTTCTCAAACGGTTTAAAGAGATGAAGTAGGGTAGGAAGATTAGAAGAAGGAGAGGGTTGAGACGAATGAGAAGAGGATAAAGATGAAGCAAAGGGAAAAACATGTTCATCGAAGACAACATGTCGAGAAATATAATTTTTCTTTGTAAGTGGATCAAGGCACAAATAACTTTTGTATCCAAGAGGGTAGCCAAGAAAAACACATTGAGTTGTTCGTGGTTGAAGCTTATTAGTGGTATAAGGACGAAGAAGTGGGTAACAAGCACAACCAAAGACTGGTAAATTATTGTAGTCGAGTGGTTTGTGAAAAGGAATCTCAAAAGGAGAACGATAACCAAGAGAGGCAGAAGGCAATCAATTTATAAGAAAAACAGCACAAGAAAAGACATAGTACCAATAACAAATAGGTACAGAGGATTTGGACAACAGAGAAATAGCCATTTCAATAATGTGGCGATGTTTTCTCTCGGCTACACCATTCTGTTCGGGTGTATAAGGACATGATTTTTGATGTATAACACCATGAGATTCAAAATAAGTCCAAAGAACATTACTTATGTACTCACCACCCCCATCACTTTGAAACACTTTTAGCTTGGATGAGAGTAAATTTTCAGCAAATGGTTTGAAAGTATAAACAGAAGATATAACACTAGATTTATGTTCTAGAGGATAAATCCAAGTGTATCGAGACATGTCATCAATAAAGGAAACATAGTAACGAAATCCATTTATTGATAACTCGGGGGAAGGTCCCAAAACATCACTATGAACAAGTTCTAATGGTTTGGAAGAGGAAGAATGAGACAATGAAAAGGACAGCTTGCTCATTTTCCCTTTCAAACAGTGAGTACATAAGGAGTCAACAGAAAGAGCAGAAACATGTAACAATTTCAATACAGATTTAAGAATAGAAAGATTAAGATGTCCTAACCGGTCATGCCAAATGGAGTTATGAATTTTGATACCTAGCTGAGCAGTGATATTGCTAGGAAGAGACGAACAAGGTTGAGTAGTGAATGGATAAAGACCATTGACACACTAGGCCCATAGAAGAGTGTTTGACCCGATTGCTTGTCCTAAATAGTGAAAGAAGAGGCATCAAACACAAAACGCAGATATTATCTACGCAAAACTGATGGACAGACAAAAAATTCGAGGATATATGTGGAACTCGAAGGAGGTTGGATAGAAGAAAAGAATGAGAATCAGTTTTAAAGGAAGTACGACCTGTGTGAGTTACTGGTAAGGCCTGTCCACTTCCAACCGTAATATTGGCTTCACCATTGTATTCAGAAGATACAGTCATATTGGCAAGATTAGATGTAAGATGTGCATTACAGCCAAAGTCGGATAGCCAAACTTGAGAATTACCCGAACTTGGCAAAGCAGGCGATGTGAAACCAGAGTTAGCAGCAAGAGTAACCAACTGAGTAAGAGGTAATCGACCACGAAAGTTATAACCATAACGGTGATAACAGTCCAAGGCATTGTGACCAAAATGCTGGCAGATCTGACACACAACCTTCGGAGAATTAATAGTAGATGAAAAATCAGAAAAAGGTTTAGGAACAGAGGTACCACGACTAGCAGACGAAGGTTGAGGCGAAGCATTAAGAAGCTGTTGAAATAAGCCTCCACGACCAGATCTACCACGACCTCCACTAGTACCTCGACCCCGATTGCCTGAATTTCCACGACCTCCACCAGAATTAGAAAAAATCGCAGTCATAGCCAAGGGAGGAGTAGAAATTTTAGTCTTAAGTTGTTGTTCAAGAGCACGTTCCTCATTATTCATCAATACATGAAGTTTTTCGAAAGTGAGATTCTGAGATCGAGTGTGCACTGTTGTCTTGAACACGTTGTAAGAATAAGGAAGACCGTTTAGGGCATAAATCGCCAAATTGTCTTGATCGATAACAACAGAAACCGCAGCCAATTTGTTCACAATTTCTTTGATGCGCTGAACGTAAACATTAATCGATTCCGTAGGAAGCTTGGAAATGCTTTGCAAATCAGACTTAAGGCCAATGATGTGCGATCGAGCCGAAGAAGAAGAGTGTTTCTGAAGTTTATTCCAAACCTGTTGAGAAATGACACAACACACAGCATAAGCCAAAGCGGATGGTGAGAGCGTAACATTAATCAAGGTGATGAGTGCTTCATCCTTTTCAAACCAGGCTTCATACGCTGGATTCGGCTGAGAAACAACATCAACAACAATTTCTTTGGCCGGAGCTTTAATCGATCCATCCAGATAGCCAAAGAGTTTATGCGTGCGAAGAAGTGGAGATAATTGAAAACTCCACAAAACATAATTGGAGGAATCTAAACGAACAGTACTTAAATTGCTGATGTTCGTGAGAAGGACGATCGGAGAAGAAAGAGATTGCTCCGAATTTGTAACAGTTGAAGTGGAATTGGAGGAAGTCATGATCAAGCGGCGAAGAAAACAGAGTCAAAGAAGTAAGCTTGGAAAAAAAAGACGTGTGTCAATACCGCTCTGATACCATTAAAGATTCTCACAGAAAATGTAAATAAAACCACTCCACTTTATTTCATAATGATCAAAGGTATTTATACACTGGAGAGGTAAGCTGAATAATAAATACATCCATATTAATAAGCTGAAATACAACTAAGCACATATATCCAATAGTACCTACATTATTCAAGCATTTAATACAAGTATACTGATTAAACTGCTTACAAATTGTTGATGATATACCAACAACCATTAAAGATTTTGTCACACACGAGAAAGCACATTCAAAATTCCAGAGCAGCCAAACCAACCACAAAATGTGCGTACAACAACGACAACAATAAGCAAAATCACAAGAATAAGAAATATCATCTTCATTACTGGATAAATATATCTCTTAATGAATCTTTTGAGTTTCACCGTCCAGCAGCTTTCGTAATAGCAATTGATGTCTTTAACGATTTGAATTTGGGCCATCTTCATGATCGTACTAGAGTTGCAACTCTGCTGGTGAAGCTCCAAGACATTTCTTAGCTCACCAAACACTTTCACCACCTCTTCATCACTTCCTGATTCGTGGTCAATGATGTATTGTTGCTTCAATATCTTGACATCTTTGGCTGTGGTTATTAACCCGCTCATCAATGCTACGTAATAGCTCAAGTGTGGTGGGTTTAGTTTTGTTGCTGCTTCAAACGCCACCAAATTTCTGAAAACTACTTCGGCGAAGGTGGTGTTGATGATCATTGAGGGCAACTCCAAACAAACTTCTCTTTCTTCCCGTATCAACCTTGTTAAATAATATGAATAAATGATTAAATATGTTAAGCTTTGCGCTTAAACTTGGTTTCAAGAATGATTTAATATGGCTAAAATGAGCCTTGCTCAACGGTAATTGGCATGTACCATTGACCAAAAGGTCAGAGGTTCGAAATGTTGGGTGAATTTTCACTTTAGTGGAAATGGGCCCAAGGCCCATTAGGGCCAACTTTGTTTTAACAAAGTTTTGCAACCGCCGGATACATATGCGCGAGAGAGTGACGACAGAGAGTGAGAGAATTAGAAAGAAAAAGGGAAAAGAAAAGCCATCCGTATAGTACCGTCTTTCAGCCTTTTGGAGGTCGATCCGTGGTCCGATCGAGCTGAAATTTTGACAGCGTATTCCTGACACGAGGGTCTTCAAATTGAACGGTGGAGATTTCTTTTGGTGCTGCCTACAGTAGATTGCAGTGGGTAGTTGGTTTCCATTTGGGTGAGATCTTTCTTATTTGTTCTCTTGTCGTTTGTTGCCGAGATTGTTATCTTGAGATATATTTTATTGTATGCCTCTAGTTGTATCTAGAGAGAACTCGTTGTAACCCATTATTGATTATAGTGGAGATTTTTGACTTCGGTCCGTGGTTTTTTACTCCTCGCCTTGGGGAGGTTTTTCCACGTTAAAATTGTTGGTGTCCTGTGATTGTGCATGATTAATTTTTCCGCTTCTACTTTACTAATTTCCTATTAGGTTCACACAAGAGAGGATAATTGATCATTAAAATATAGTGTTTATCCCAACAAAGTGGTATCAGAGCGAGGTTGTGTTTAGTTAAGTGCCTTGTGTTGAACATGGAAAATAGTACAGGTAAGATGGTTACTTTGAATGGCTCAAATTATCAAGTTTGGAAAAGGAAGATGGAAGATATTTTATATGTGAAGGATTTATATCTTCCTGTTTTTTCACTTGAGAAGCCTGAAGATTTAACTGACTTAGAATGGGAAATATGTCATAAGAAAGTGTGTGGAATTATTAGACTTTGGGTAGAAGAAAATATTCTAAGTCTTATTGATGAAGAAAATCATGCACGGACACTTTGGAATAAGCTTGAGTCTTTATATGCCCCGAAAACTGGTAATAATAAATTGTTTTTGATTAAGCAAATGATGGCTTTGAAGTACCAAGACGGAACATCTATGTTAGATCACTTGAATACATTTCAAGGTATTATTAATCAGTTAGCTAAAATGAATATCAAGTTTGATGAAAAGATACATGGATTATGGCTTCTTGGTTCATTGTCGGACTCGTGGGAGACATTTAGAACTTCCTTATCTAACTCAGCCCCAAATGGAGTTCTAAGTATGAACTTAGTAAAAAGTAGTGTCTTGAACGAAGAGATGAGAAGAAAGTCGCATGGCTCTTCTTCACAGTCAGATGTTCTTGTTACTGAAAGAAGGGGGAGGAGTAAGAGTAAAGATCCGAAGGATAGAGACAGAAGCAAAAGCAAGAGTGGTTGGTTTGCAAATGTTGAGTGCTTTTACTGTGGTGTGAAAGGGCATATAAAGAAACATTGTCGGAAATTTAAAAGGAAAAATAAAAATGACAAAGGTAAGGAAAAGAAGAATGACAATGGTAATGATGCAGATAGAGTTGTTGCAGCCACCGAAGAGTTTCTTATTTTATTCGACGGTGATGTGATTAATCTTACTACACAACAGAGCAGTTGGGTGATTGACAGTGGCGCCTCAATTCATGCTACATCTAGAAGGGATTTCTTTGCATCCTACACATCTGGTGATTTTGGGAGTGTTAGGATGGGTAATGATGGATCAGCAAAAACAGTTGGCATGAGAGATGTGCACCTGAAGACCAAGAATGGTTCTATGCTGATTTTGAAGAATGTGAAACACATCCCTGATATCCGTATGAATTTAATCTCCACGGGTAAGCTTGATGATGAAGGTTTCTGCAATACCTTCTATGACGGTAAATGGAAGCTTACTAAAGGCTCTATGGTTTTAGCTAAGGGAGAAAAGTGTTCATCATTGTATTTGATGCAGGCAAAGATTACTGATTGCGATATAAATACAGTGGACAATGATGAGAGTGTTGAGCTTTGGCATAAAAGACTTAGTCACATCAGTGAAAAGGGTTTGATGATTTTGGCCAAGAAAAAACCAGTTGCCTGGTATGAAGAATGCACCTCTGAAAAGATGTGCTCATTGTTTGGCAGGAAAGCAAACCAGAGTTTCTTTTAAGGCATCTCAACATTCAAGGAAGCCAAATATACTTGACTTAGTATATTCTGATGTATGTGGTCCTATGAAAACTAAAACACTTGGAGATGTGTCATATTTTGTGACGTTTATAGATGATCATTCGAGGAAAACATGAGTTTATACCTTGAAGACCAAAGATCAAGTGTTGCAAGTGTTTAAACAGTTTCATGCTCTTGTTGAAAGAGAAACTGGTGAAAAGTTGAAGTGTATTAGGACTGATAATGGGGGTGAGTATTGTGGACCTTTTGATGAGTATTGCAGAGATCGTGGTATTAGGCATCAAAAGACACCTCCTAAGACTCCTCAGTTAAATGGGTTGGCTGAGAGAATGAATAGAACACTAGTTGAAAGGGTGAGATGTTTGCTTTCACAGTCACAGTTACCGAGATCATTTTGGGGTGAAGCATTAAGTACAGTTGTACATGTTTTGAATCTCACACCATGTGTTCCATTGCATTTGAAGTTCCAAACAGAATCTGGTCAAAGAAAGATATATCTTATAATCACCTGCGTGTCTTTGGTTGTAAAGCTTTCGTTCATGTTCCTAAAGATGAGAGATCGAAGCTTGATGCAAAGACAAGACCATATGTGTTCCTTGGCTATGGTCAAGATGAGTTTGGTTACAGAATGTATGATCCAGTGCAGAGGACGCTCATTAGAAGTCGAGATGTTGTGTTTATAGAAGGCCAAATCATACAAGATATCGAGAAGATAGATAAAACAGAGTATGAACACAATGATGATCTGATTGATTTAGATTCAGTTCCTTTGACACAACTTTCTACACAGATTGAAAACGAGGTCCAAAATGATCAGCTTGATGATACAGTTGAGGTAGAGGGTTCTGAACAGGTTGAGGAAAATGATGATGTTTATGAACAGTTGTCAGAGACAGAGGTTCCCACAGATGTTTCACTTAGGAGATCTGTCAGAGATCAACGTCCGTCAATAAGATATTCAACTAATGAATATGTGTTATTGACTGATGGGGGAGAACCTGAGAGTTATGAAGAGGCCATAGAAGATGAGCACAAAAGAGAGTGGATTTATGCAATGAAAGATGAAATGAAGTCTTTACATGAAAACCATACTTTTGAGCTTGTTAAGTTGCCTAAAGGGAAAACTGCACTGAAAAAATAAGTGGGTTTATCGAGTGAAACAAGAAGAACATACCTCAAGACCGCGCTTCAAAGCGAGACTAGTTGTCAAAGGGTTCAGTCAGAAGAAAGGTGTTGACTTTGATGAAATTTTTGCTCCTGTTGTTAAGATGTCTTCTATACGTGTAGTTATGGGTTTAGCAGCTAGCCTTGACTTAGAGGTTGGGCAGATGGATGTAAAGGCTGCATTCCTTCATGGAGACTTAGACAAAGAAATTTATACGGAACAACCAGAGGGTTTTGAGGAGAAAGGCAAGGAAGATCTTGTATGCAAGCTGAAGAAAAGTCTACGTGTTGAAACAGGCACCAAGACAGTGGTACAAGAAGTTTGAGTCAATTATGGGGGAGCAAGGCTACAAGAAGACTACTTCTGATCACTGTGTTTTTGTGCAAAAGGTTTCTAATGATGACTTTATTATATTATTGCTCTATGTTGATGACATTTTGATGGTTGGCAGGAATGTTTCGAGAATTGACATGTTGAAGAAACAATTGATCAAATCTTTTGCCATGAAGGATTTGGGGCCAACAAAGAAAATTCTTAGAATTCGAATTTTACAAGACAGAACATCCAAGAAACTGTATATGTCACAAGAGCAATACTTGGAGAAGGTGCTTGAAAGATTCAACATGAGTAAAGCTAAAGCAGTAAGTTCTCCTTTATCCAGACATTTCAAACTGAGTAGCAAACAAAGTCCATCTACAAATGAAGAGAAGGAGGAGATGAGAAAAGTCCCATATGCTTCAGTAGTTGGGAGCTTGATTTATGCCATGGTATGTACTAGACCTGATATTGCTCATGTTGTTGGTGTTGTTAGTCGTTTTATGTCCAATCCAGGAAAACAACATTGGGAGGCAGTCAAGTGCATCATGAGATATTTGCGAGGCACCTCCAGTTTGAGGCTCACTTTTGGAAGTGGAAAGCCAGTGCTTGTCGGTTACACTGATTCAGATATGGCAGGTGATCTAGATAATCGAAAGTCAACTTCTGGCTATTTGATGACGTTTGCAGGTGGTGCAGTGTCTTGGCAGTCAAGACTACAGAAGTGCATTGCACTTTCTACGACTGTAGCAGAATATATTGCAGCAGCAGAAGCTTGCAAAGAGATGTTGTGGATGAAGCGGTTTATACAGGAGCTTGGCTTCAAGCAGCAACGGTATGTGATATTCTGCGATAACCAGAGTGCTATTCATCTTGGTAAGAACTCTACATTTCATTCAAGAACTAAACATATAGATGTGAGGTATCACTGGATGAGAGATGCAAAGAATGATGGTTTGTTTGAGCTTGAGAAGATACATACTGATTATAATGGATCTGATATGTTGACTAAGAATCTACCAAGAGAAAAGCTTGAGTTTTGTCGTTCCGCTGCTGGAATGGCAAGTTCCTCCACACAGTGAAAAGGGGGAGATTTGTTGGGTGAATTTTCACTTTAGTGGAAATGGGCCCAAGGCCCATTAGGGCCAAATTTGTTTTAACAAAGTTTTGCAGCCGCCGAATACATATGCGCGCGTGAGAGTGACGACAGAGAGTGAGAGAATTAGAAAGAAAAAGGGAAAAGAAAAGACATCCGTACAGTACCGTCTTTCAGCCTTTTGGAGGTCGATCCATGGTCTGATCGAGCTGAAATTTTGACAGCGTGTTCCTGACACGAGGGTCTTCAAACTAAACGGTGGAGATTTCTTTTGGTGGTGCCTACAGTCAGATTGCAGTGGGTAGTTGGTTTCCACTTGGGTGAGATCTTTCTTATTTGTTCTCATGTCGTTTGTTGCCGAGATTGTTATCTTGAGATATATTTTATTGTATGCCTCTAGTTGTATATAGAGAGAACTCGTTGTAACCCATTATTGATTATAGTTGAGATTTTTTACTTCGGTCCGTGGTTTTTTACTCCTCGCCTTGGGGAGGTTTTTCCACGTTAAAATTGTTGGTGTCCTGTGATTGTGCATGATTAATTTTTCCGCTTCTACTTTACTAATTTCCTATTAGATTCACACAAGAAGGGATAATTGATCATTAAAATATAGTGTTTATCTCAACACGAAACCCCTTCTTCCTATTGTTTGAAAAACTATGATTTAGTCCTTACGTCTAAACATTTTTTATGTGGTAATTATTAGATTACATGGGTTCCATCTCAAAATCAATTGACAATGAGTGGAGTAACCCATACATCTTATGAATTGTGAAGTCTCCACTTATCTTTTCAAGATAGGATCCTCAACAGTAATTACTTAAATTGGTTAATGATTGGTTAATGATAAATTTTGATTTTTAGTAATGGTGAAAAAAAATATATGAGAAAAGCAGCATTTTCTACTAACCTTAAAAATTTGGATGAATTTTCTCTCTTGACTCAATTCATCCTTTAAATTTATATTAACTCAATAAATATCATATAGAAGGTAAGTTTATCATCAATTAATTTTAAGATTCAACTAAAAATAGTATAATTAAAGAGGGTTAATTAAAACATAAGGACTAAATTGAAAAATTGTGAATAAGAATTAAATTGAAAGAATATTCAAACATTATGAACATAGACATATAGGTAGCTTTGATGAGAGAAAATAAACTTATCTTGCCACCAGCTTTAAAAATTTGAAAGCTACTTATTAGAAAAATAGAAAGAAATCTCTTCCATCTACCCTTTTTGCATTTTTTTTTAGGAGAAGGTTTCTCCCAACTTTATCCATGATTATTGAATGCATATGTATAGTAACATATCAATTAAGTTAAGCTTTTGTATCGAGTGGTGATTTAACAAACCTGATGTTTTGAAGAGACTCCGTCTCGATGTCGCATTTGAACTTTAGTCCGACACTTGAAAGTTCCGAGGCCGATGGGATCAATGGCGGGCTGTTCATGTCCTCGGCTGTGGAAGAAGATGACGACCTTACTCTCCCAAGCAAACCAAACAAGCTTTGGATCAAACCCACGGTTTCATTAAGCTGCTGTAAGAAGCCAATTGGAAGAACAGAGGCTAAAACATTTAACAACTCCACAATGAAATTTAAAGAAGGAATTGCCATTCCAACTGGACGATCAATAGTCCTCCGTCTTCTATCCAAAATCAAAAGGTACAAAAAGTGAAGCAAATGATGAGATTGCTCAAGAACTTGGGATATGTTAGTGTACAAACCAACCCCAAAGGAATCAGGGATGTCATGAAAAGGGAGTCGCTTGGGAGAGACAAATTTACAAAATTTGAAGAACAAGAGAGGCAAATAGCTGCGAAAATTTTCTGGTAAAATGATTTTGAGAACAACAAGTGGAATTTGATTCTCAAGCATGAGCATGTCTTTCACTAAGTCATCTTGGGTCATCAAATTTCCCTCCATTAGACAACAATAAAACTTTTGTTCAACAAACAAAGGAAATGGACAAGGGAGATAAAGATCACGGCACCATCTTATCATCTCATCATTTTCATTGATGGAAATGGCTAGCAGCTGAAGCAAGAATAACCCATCCACGAGCATAATCCAGGCCAAGGCCTCAGACCCAATATCAAGAAACTTGTCAAAGCAAGATCGGATTTTGATTTCGGATTCCTTGAGCTCATCGACAATTTGGTTGAGTTGAGGAAGCTGGAACGATTCTCTTGCCTTGATTGCGTTCTCGAGCTTGAATAATTGCATCTGGAAGAGGTCATTTCTGAAATGGTGGTAAGGCCCCAACGCTATGCGATGTGGGAAGTAAAATTGTGGATTGTTGTTGGTGATGGAATCAGGGATCTTAAAGATGGAAGTGGGAGTTTGAAAGGCTGATTGAAGGTTATTTGGTTGGAGAAGTTGAGTGATCTGAATGAGCCAGTGGTTTTCGTGGAGAGTTTTGTGAAGTTGTTTGGAGTTATTGGAGGCCATTATTGTGAAAAATGGAGATGTTTTGGGAATGGTTTGTGCTTTAGGGAAGCAGAGAAGAGATAAGAGAGGACAGGAAGCCATCTACCATCACTCTCACGTCTCAACCAGAAACCTTATGCATTAATTATTTCAGGGTTGAAGAAGAACCCACTGGGTAATGGCGTTTTGAAGTGGCTTAGGGCCCATTTTGGAGTTAGTTTCAAATTTGTGTTACATTCATGCTTAATTATAAAAAAACCAAACTGAACCAAGCGGATTTGATTCTTCGTACAAACTTTTTTTATACCAATTTTTTAATGGAATGATATTTGGTCTTGGAAAAAACTTGGCTGCATACGGGTATATGTAGGGATCTCCCTATATACCCCATTAAAATCTTGATAACTAAAAAAGAGAAAGATAGAAAATGAAAAAACCTTTTTATCTCTCCTAATTGTCAGAATTTTTAGGGTGGTATGTAGTGGTATGCAGCTAAGTTTTTTCCTTTGATATGAAGTATGTATCAAATATAGTTATGTTTGGTTCATCAGTGCAACTTTCAATTTATGCACATCCATACCTTTGGAAAATCATTTATTTAGAAATGTAAATTGAAGCCAAGACCAAATCGTAAGAACTAAATTAAAGTTAAGGAGGGATGAAATTCAAGCTTTTAAAATTATGGGACAAAAATTGGAACTTTTTCCAATTTATAATTTAACCTTAAAAGTTTTAAAACATTATTGACACTCCATACTCCAAATTATCCTAATGAACCTTGGACGGGATGTATTGACAATGAAATTCCAACTAGCTAAAGGAGTACGTAGCCAACTTATAAAACTATGTGCATTTTTTTAAAACAAAAAGTGGTAGCAAAACTTTGTTGAATCAAAGTTTTTAAATACTGCGGCAGAGTTTTTCTCCTAAAAATATGATAAAACCCCGCTTGAGTTTGAAAAATACAGTCCCAAATAAGTTATTCAAACTCCAACACTATCACAAGTATGTCATAATCAATAATTAGTTTAGAAACCAACCACAGTAGCACAACTACAAACTAAAACTACTAATGGAAAAGTATAAATTTTCAATTTTCAATTCAATATAAACTCAAATGGTATGTCTTCAAAATGATGCTAGTGACTCTAATTATAAAAATAAAAGCATCAATATTACATTTACATACAAAATGATATGAAATCTGGATAAAAGTGATGGTAGATCTCAATCTTGATAGGCTTGTTAGAAACTCTAAGTGCTACCTTGTAAAAAATTTTAAAAAGAAAGAGTGAAATAATAGGCTTATCAGTGAATGTGGTTAGAGTTTGAAATAAAACAATTTTAAGAAAACTATTGACATAAACAATCATAGATTGAACTTATAAATGCAATAGCAAATAGGCAACTCGTAATATCTTCAAAACTATAAGATCTTCTCTAAATATAATCTACAAAACCTAGTTACATGGCTAGGAAACTTTGTCATTAAATATATGTATCCAAAACTAGTCATACTGGCATAAAGTAATCTCAATACACAAAACAAAGAAAGTTTGTCATACTATATATAGAGGATCTCGTCATATACTGAGCAAATTAGTCATACTATTCATAGGTTGATCTCTCGTACGTAACAGAGCAACTAGTCATGCCATGCATTGAGTAATCTCAAAATACATTGTAGAGCAAATTTGGTCATACTACACATCGAGTAATATCAATATGGATGTTCCCTAGGTATTTCTTGATTTTCAACAACTCGGCTCCCCAAGGCGCACTTTCCTCCACCTCGACCTTGGCTTAACCTCCCATTGTTGACAGATTATATTCAATCAATTCAAATGGTTCTTATTCGTTGATCGCCTCGTTGCCCTTCCCCAATCGTTCCCTCCAAGTATTGGCTTTTCCATTGGCTTCTAACATGATAATGTGTTTCATGATCTACGTCTTCAACCATTGAGGCTTTTCCCTTGGTGGGATCCTGAGCAAGGTTTAGACCCAGTTCTTGTAGATTGACAGGATTTTTTCAATCCAGAATTTCTAAAATGCACGTCAGACTCTGGTCCATTCCGCTCACCTTTTTTTCCAAGGTTTGTAACCTCTCCTTAAGTCGGTCCTCCATTGGTCGAGGCTGATGTGAAATTTTCAAGTAGATTCGCCTAGATTCAAGAACTTTGACCTTTCATTGTAATTCCCTTAGGATAGTGATCCTCATCGGAGTCTTCTTCATTTAATACTTGGTTTAGATCTTCCATTCTCTTGCTCATCTTTCCAAGAGAACTAGTGTGCTTATTTTCGCTTGGGTGGAGCACTCTCGTCCCCATAGACAATGCCAACTGTTGATGCACAAATCTAGACACAAGGAATGCACCTGATTTGCACGTGCCTCAACGATAAACTTGTTTAATAAGTGGAAGAGGTTACCTGCAAAACAAGAAGAATTTTCATCGGTGTAGTGCTTGCGACAAAGACTCCGAAGCTTAAGTTAGATCAGAGTTTGTGAGTGTAACAAGGGTTTTGAGTGTGAGAACGACATTACCTTTTACCATTTTCTAGTTAGGTATTTATAGGAGGCCTTGACTTAGGGTTTTCCCTATCCTGTTAAGAACCAGGCGGGAAAAACATCAAATCGAACTAGGTGAGACCTCTTGGGCCATAGATTACTCAAATGGACCTAAATAGAGAGTTGGTGGACCATTTCCTCGGCCTCTAGTCGAGGCACGTCAACTTCTCTTAGGGTTCTAACCTTGGGAAAGTTTGAGCGAAACTAGGTTGGATGGTTGGTCGAACGAGTTTGTCGAATTCTCGTAAGCAAATAAATTTGTACACTCCGGCTCTATGCTACTTTGCAGTAGGTAGTGGTCGGGTCATCTACAGGGAAATGATGTTTTTAAATAATTTTTGGATTCTTGCTGGTAACAAACAGGGGGATACAATAAAAAGGGGGGTGGTCTATCACTAACCAAATTAATTTAAAAGTGAGATACTGAAGAGATCCAACCAGTTGGCGATAAAGTGTGACATCATGGAATAACGGAGCAGATGTATGGAGATCAACGGTAGTAGACATGGGTGTTAAGCATGTCTTAGCAGAGGACATTCCTACAGTGTGAAGTAAGTCAGTGAGATACTTAGCTTGATTGACAAAAATACCATCAGAAGTGTTGTGGACTTCCAGGCCAATGAAGTATTTTAATGCCCCAAGGTCTGATATTTGAAATTTTGTTGCCAACTGCTTCTTTAAGACATGATATGGAGAACCTGGTCCAGTGATAATAATATCATCAACATAAAGTAACAGATAGGTCAAAGAAGATCCAACCGAGCGTACAAATAAGGATGAATCAGCAGCAGAAGTAGTAAATCCCAAAGTGAATAAATATGAGGTAAAGCGATCGAACCAAGTTCGAGGAGCTTGTTTTAGACCATAAAGGCTCTTATGAAGACGACAAACACGATGTGGACTAGATTTGTCAAGAAAGCCAGGAGGTTGAGACATATAAACTTCCTTCTTTAAGTGACCGTGAAGAAAGGCATTCTTAACATCTAGTTGAGTTAAAGACCACTGATACTGAGCAGCAAGGGCTAATATAACCCTGATTGTGGGCTTTTTAACAACTGGACTGAAGGTTTCAGTAAAATCGAATCCTTCAACCTGATGATATCCTTTGGCAACTAATCGGGTTTTATATCGAGAAATAGTACCATCAGCATTATATTTGGTCCTAAAGACCCATTTGCAACCCACAACATTCATGGAAGGTAAACAAGGTACTAAGGACCACGTACCTCTTGTTCCTGAAGGGCATTAAATTCCTTACACATAGCGGATCTCCATTCTGGATACTTTGAAGCAATAGAATATGAAGTAGGATCTGTTGGAACAGAAGTGGTCATGGTGGAAACAAACGCCTTTGGTTTGAAAATTTCTGACTTAGCCCATGTTTGCAAGGGATGAGTATTGACAGTGCTTGGCGGAATTTGAACACTTTGAGATGCTGACTGCTCATGAAATCGTTCATTTGCTAGTAAATCTGCAATACCAGAAGGCAAAACATGCAAAATCTCTTGAGGAGAAGAATTAGTGTCAATAGTGGATAATTGGGTAGGTTGGAAAGATGAAGATGGAGACATATGTAAAAGAGTAAGTAAAGGTGTTATGTCAGGAGGAGGAGATGATGTAGGGTTTGGAGAATCTAAAGGTTGGGCAAAGGGGAAGATGGTTTCATGAAAAATAACATGGCGAGAGACAATGGATTTTTTGGTGGTATGGTTGTAACATATATATCCTTTATATTCAAGAGTATAACCAAGGAAAATATGTTGAGAGGTCTTAGGTTCAAGTTTATGCTTGGTGTAAGGTTTCAACAAGGGATAACAATCACACCCAAAAACTTTTAAATGATGTAAATCAGGAGTGTAACCAAAAAGTTTCTCAAAAGGAGATAACATGTTAAGAGAAGAAGAAGGCATACGATTTATGAGAAAGACTGCAGTTGGGAAGACATAAGGCCAAAATTCTAATGGAACAGAAGAATGAAAAAGAAGAGACATTGCAGTTTCAACTATATGTCGATGTTTACGTTCAACTACCCCATTTTGTTCAGGTGTGTAAGGACAAGATTTTTTATGCAAAACTCCTTTAGAATTAAAGAAAGTAAGAGTAGAAGAATTGCAAAATTCACCACCACCATCAGAACGAAAAAATTTTAATTTCATAGATAATAAATTTTCTACAAAAGGAACAAATTTGAGAATAGTAGCATGAACATCAGATTTTGAAGTAAGAGGGAAAATCCAAGTGAATTTGCTAAAATCATCAATAAAACTGACATAGTAACGATATCCATTAATAGAAGTAATAGGGGAAGTTCCCCATACATCGTTATGAATAAGTTCTAGAGGTGCAATGGAAAATGAAGAGGACAAGGAAAGGAAAGTTTAGACATTTTAGACTTCAAACAACTAATACATTCGCAAGTAGAAATAGAAGAAGAAAAGGAAAGACCAAAATGCGATAAACTAGAGCATAAAATTTTGGGAGCAGGATGACCAAACCGTTGATGCATGCCATAGGGAACACTCCTATTTTGTCATCGGTGCAGAAGATAAAGTGGATGGACTGCGAATTAGATAGAGGCCATTGATGCTTGCACCAGTGTATAGAGTTCTGGCAGAGATTTTATCCTGAATTAGGAACCAGTCAGTATCAAAGATAAAAATGCAATTATTATCTTGGAAAATTTTATGAACTGATAAAAGATTGGCTGCAAGATCAGGAGCATAAAGAATTTTGGAAAGATTAAAAGTGTAAGAGGGGGTAGAAAGAGTACCACTGCCTGTGTTTTAGATATTTAAAGGTTGGTCATTGTAGAGGATAACAGGCCCATGTGCCATGAAAAAGAGGATACACCTGATATGGGCCATTCGGTCAAGCCCATAAACAAAAGGAGTGCATCGTTGGTCTAGAAACTTCCACGATAATTCACTGGTTCAATAGTTTGTTTTTCCTTCATTCTGTTATACTCCTTGTATAGGATTTGTACATCTGTACGTTTCTGATTATTTCTATTTTGTTATCATTCTTTATTGTTGGGAATCCCTAATTCCCTTAATTGTATAAATGTATCCTTTTGGTATCCTGATGAATAGTGAATTGAGTATTATCTCTCCCAATTCTTCGTTGATTTTCAGACTTTGATTTGGTATCAGAGCCAAAAATGACCAGCGTCAATTCCTCCGGTAATTCAGCCCCAGTCTCCGGCACTAATTTTAGCAGTCCACCGTTGAATCAGCTTCTCAACCAAATCACCTCTATAAAGCTTGATAGAGGTAATTTTCTTCTCTGGAAAAATCTTGCATTGCCGATTCTTCGGAGTTATCGATTGGAGGGACACCTATCTAGTTCTAAGCCTTGCCCTCCAAAGTATGTTCAAGCTCCAGCTATTGTAGCAGATCCCTCGCCGTTGTCCGGTACAGGAGGTGTAAACTCAGAAGCAATGGTTAGTGAAGCCTCTATTTCGGCGTCAGTTGGAGAAATTAATCCAACATATGAAGCGTGGATTGCTGTTGACCAACTATTGCTAGGTTGGTTGTATAATTCTATGTCTCCAGAAGTAGCAACCCAAGTAATGGGTTTTGAAAGCGCTCAAGGTCTATGGGAAGCAGTGCAGGAATTATCCGGGGTACAGTCTCGAGCAGAAGAAGACTATCTGAGGCAAGTTTTTCAACAATGTCGCAAAGGAAGTCTGAAAATGAGCGATTACTTGCGTGTCATGAAGAGCCACGCCGACAACCTTGGGCAAGCTGGGAGTCCAGTCACTACACGAAACCTGATATCTCAAGCTCTCTTGGGATTGGATGAAGAATACAACCCAGTAGTAGCAATGATTCAGGGGAGATTCGGAATTACTTGGTCTGAAATGCAGGCAGAGCTTCTTGTTTTTGAAAAGCACCTGGAACTTCAAAACAACTTGATGACATCTCTAACGATCAACAATGGTACCTCTGTGAACATGGTTAGCAACAAAGAATCTGTGAATCAGAGAAATCCTAATTTATCTGGGAACAATAGACAGAGTAACTTCAACAGAGGTGGTCAGAGAGGTGGCGGACGAGGACGTGGACGAGCTAGAGGTTATGGCTCTTACAACAACAACAAACCAATGTGTCAGGTATGTGGTAAAATAGGGCATACTGCGTTGATGTGCTATCAAAGATTCAATAAGGAGTTTTCAGGACCATTTCAAACTCACAATAGGGGAGAAATTCGCCAAAGTGGACAAAACTCTAATCCTGTGCAGCCTTCCGCGTTTGTTGCAAATCAAAATGTGGGTTCGTTTGTGGCCTCTCCAAAAACCGTAATTGATCCTAATTGGTATGCAGACAGTGGAGCTTCTAGCCATGTGACCGCGGATTATAATGCCATAGCCAATCCAGTGGATTACGAAGGTAATGAGTGTGTTACGGTAGGAGATGGCAATAAACTGAAAATTAAATCTATTGGTACTTCTTGTTTAACTGGTGGTGTTAAATCTTTGAGCCTTGAGAATATACTGTGTGTTCCAAATATAGCTAAGAATCTAGTGAGTGTTTCAAAACTTGCTCAGGATAATGGTGTTTTTATAGAATTTCATGATCATTTTTGTCTTGTTAAGGACAAGGCTACGGGCATGGTGTTGCTGAAAGGAACGCCCAGTGATGGATTGTATCGGTTTGATGGAGTTCGTGCTGCGTCAGTTGATATTTCGAGTCAAACATGTCAAAAAGTGCAACCTGAAGTCAATAATAGTGTTGAGTCAGCTCTTGTTTTATCAAATACTATTAATGTTGTAGTTTCCAAGAATATATGGCATCGACGTCTTGGACACCCCTCCTTGAAAGTTCTTGAGTCAATAGTAAAAAGTTGTAATTTGCCTACTAAATCTAATGAAGTGTTTAAGTTTTGCGAAGCTTGTCAGTTTGGAAAATCCCATGCCCTACCGTTTGCAAATTCAACTTCTCGTGCTTCCTCCAAGTTTGAATTGATTCACTCAGATCTCTGGGGGCCGGCTCCAATTGATTCTGTTCAAGGTTTCAAATATTATGTACTGTTCTTAGATGATTATAGTAGATACTCCTGGATTTATCCTTTGAAATGCAAGAGCGATGCTATTATAGCCTTTACTCACTTTGTGGCCTTGGTAAAGAATCAGTTTTGTAGGTCCATTAAAGCATTACAATCAGACAATGGTGGAGAGTATGCTCCTATACACAAGCTATGTGATACGATGGGAATTCAGATTCGTTTGTCTTGTCCTCATACCTCTCAGCATAATGGGAGGGCTGAAAGAAAACACCGTCACTTGGTTGAAACAGGTTTGACCTTGCTTGCTCATGCGTTCATGCCACTCCGATTCTGGTGGGACTCTTTTATGTTGGCTGCTGTTCTAATTAATGGCTTTCCTTCGCAGGTCTTAGGTGGTCAATCACCCATGGAACTTATGTATGGGAAGAAGATTGATTTTCAGGCACTACGAATGTTCGGTCGTGTTATCCTTGTTTAAGGAAGTATCAGCCTCACAAGTTCCAGTTTCATACAGAGAAATCTTTTATTTGGGGCCAAGTCCATTGCACAAGGGTCACAAATGTATGAACGCTAAAGGCAGGGTATTTATCTCGCGGCACGTATGTTTTAATGAGGAAGAATTTCCTTTTGGAAGTGGCTTTCAGTCAGATTCTGCCTCTACTGTTCGTAGTAGTGTATCTCCACCTATCAGTCAATGGTTTTCTCATCTGCCACCACCTGCTACACCGTTGATACAGCAGTCTACAGAGTCTAATGGTACTGTATCTATGCCACATCCTACTACGAATTCACCTGTTCAAGTTCAATCTCCTGCACAGTTGGGTAATTCGCCTATACCACGTTCAGTATCACCAACCAGTCCTAGCATTCGTCCAAGTTCCAGTGCTCATCCTTACTTGTCGTCCTCACAAGTTTCTCAACCTGTTCAATCGGATTCACCCTCGGGCAGTGGCACTGAAGTGCAGACAGCAGCTCCTTCTGTTGAACCAGAATCAGCACCTATTCAACCAACTCACCATATGATTACTAGGGGAAAGACAGGAGTTTTCAAGCCTAAAGCTTGGTTATCGAAAACAGAAACGAATTGGTATAAAACTGAGCCTAGAAGAGTTCGTGATGCCTTGGCTACCTCTCAATGGCGTGAGGCAATGGACAATGAGTACACTGCCTTACTTAGAAACAGAACGTGGACACTTGTTCCAAATTCACCATCCTTAAACGTCATTGGGAACAAGTGGATTTTTAGAATAAAGAAGAACCCAGATGGCTCCATCCAACGATATAAGGCCCGTCTTGTGGCCAAAGGCTTTCACCAAAGCCCGGGTATCGACTTCTTCGAGACGTTTAGCCCGGTAGTTAAAGCATCAACAGTTCGTGTGATCTTAAATCTAGTAGTGGCAAGGGGTTGGCAACTTCGACAATTAGATTTTAACAACGCCTTTCTCAATGGCAGCCTAGATGAGGATGTGTATATGGCCCAACCGCCTGGTTATGTGGATAAACGATTCCCTACTCATGTCTGCAAGCTCAATCGAGCTATCTATGGCCTGAAGCAAGCTTCGAGAGCGTGGAATACAACTCCTAAAGAATGCTCTCTTGTCGTGGGGTTTTACAAATGCCAGGTCAGATTCTTCATTATTTATCTATAGGGCTGGTACTGATGTGATTCTGCTATTAGTTTATGTCGATGATGTGATTATCACTGGTAGTAATTCTCAACTGATTGATAAATTGATCACTACCCTGGATAAGCAGTTTGCTTTGAAGGATCTCGGTTTGCTTAGCTATTTCCTTGGCATTCACGTTCATTACCTTCATGATGGCCTATTACTTAACCAAAGGAAATATGTGGACGATTTACTGATGAAATTAGAGCTGCCTAATCTCAAACCAACACTTTCTCCAAGTGTAATAGGCCATAAGTTGTCTCTGCACAGTGGCAATCCCTTAGAAGATCCAATCAAATACCGCAGTGTAATAGGTGCCCTTCAATATTTAACTCATACTCGCCCGGATATAGCCTTCATAGTGAATCAACTAAGCCAATTTCTCAAAGCCCCAACAGATGATCATTGGAAGGCCGTAAAGCGTGTCCTAAGATACATTAGTGGCACTCGGGATTTTGGACTATACATTCAGAAGGGTGGTGATTTGTCGATTACTGCTTACTCTGATGCCGATTGGGCTTCTAATTTAGATGACCGAAGGTCTATAGCCGCTTACTGTGTTTTTGTTGGCAGTAACATTGTCTCATGGGCTTCTAAGAAACAAACAGCAATGGCGAGATCTAGTACAGAGTCCAAGTATAGAGCTCTTGCGTTAGCTTCTACTGAAATTGTTTGGCTTCAACAACTTCTTTGGGAGATTGGTGTTCCAGACTTGTCAAAACCAATTCTTTGGTGCGACAATGTGAGTGCAGGTGCTTTAGCGGCCAATCCGGTGTTCCATGCTCGCACCAAGCACATAGAAATTGATGTGCACTTTGTTCGTGATCTTGTTCTTCAAAAGAAGTTAGAGGTCCGGTATATACCATCCAATGAACAACCTGCAGATTGTCTTACTAAGTCTCTGTCTCATTCACAATTTACATACTTAAGGTCCAAACTTGGTGTAGCATCACTACCCTTTTGTTTGAGGGGAGATATTGAGGATAACAGGCCCATGTGCCATGAAGAAGAGGATACACCTGATATGGACCATTCGGTCAAGCCCATAAACAAAAGGAGTGCATCGTTGGTCCAGAAACTTCCACGATAATTCACTGGTTCAATAGTTTGTTTTTCCTTCATTCTGTTATACTCCTTGTATAGGATTTGTACATCTGTACGTTTCTGATTATTTCTATTTTGTTATCATTCTTTATTGTTGGGAATCCCTAATTCCCTTAACTGTATAAATGTATCCTTTTGGTATCCTGATGAATAGTGAATTGAGTATTATCTCTCCCAATTCTTCGTTGATTTTCAGACTTTGATTGTCATTACCCACTGTGACAGATTCTTCACCATTGTAATGATTGGAGAGATTGAGATTCGCCAAGTCGTTTGTGAACATTACAACCGCTGTCAGATAACCAAAATGAATTAGAATTATCATTTTGAGTTTGTGAAGTCATAGAATTTACCGCCATTGCAGCCAATTGAGTCGGTGGATGACGACCCTGATATGAAAATTTTATTCTATTGTAGCAATCAAGTGCACCATGTTCGGGTTTTGAACAAATTTGACAGAAAATACGGTCGGAACCAAAAAAAGAATCTAAAATTGATCCATTACTGCTAGACCCGGAACCAAACCCAAAACCGAACCCGGATCCATTTCCTCGTTGCTGACCGCACGTGGAGCATGACTCAACAGACCGTTGGAGAAGGAACCGCTTGAACTGCCTGGACCGCGTGCCTTTGATGGACCACCTGAACTAAAGTCGCTGGAATTAAATGGGTCGTTAGAAAATTGGGCCTGTCCTTCAATATTATTTGGGCTGCAATTAAATCCACCACCTCCACGTGAAAACTGGCGTCTTCCTCTTCCTCGATGGAAATTAGGGTTGTGAGGATTCTGTCGTATTACCGTCGGCCATTGCCGTAGGAGTAGATTCAAGCAGCTGGTTTTGTTGCAATGCCTGTTCTTCAACGGCTAATAGAGCGTGGAGTTCTTCCAAAGACAAGGTATCGCTTCTTGTTCGGATTGACGTTCGGAATGCATTAAAGTCTGCGGGTAGCCCATTCAAGGTATGCACGAGAATTTCTTCATCCTCAATGGAAACAGAAACAGCAACGAGTTTATCCACTATTGCTTTAATTCGACAAGTGTATTATTGTTCAACAGATTCAGAAGAAAGTTTCTTGATTTTATATAAAGCAGAGCATAAATCAAGAATACTAGATCGAGTATTTGAGGCATAACGTTTTTCTAATGAAAGCCATAGATCCTTAGAGGAAGGAGAACCAACCACATGAGCAAGAGCAGATGGAGATAAAGTAGCATTGATTAGGGTGATTAAAGTTTGATCACGAGGCACTCATTGAATATAATCTGGACTAACCTTTGTTGGTGTAGCCTCTGTTGTTTTTGTCTCTGTAGGAGGACGAACATATTTATCGGGTTGTGGCAGAGATTCATCAATATGCCCAAAAAGAGAGTGAGCCCTCAAGATGGAGGAGACTTGAAACTTCCACAACACATAATTGGTTGAATCCAAACGAAGCGGCACGAGGTTACAAATGTTAGATAAAAGGAACAATGGTGAAGCAGTAGCATATGAAGATGAAGCAGGTGTGGTAGCCATTGAAGCAGAGGAAGAACTTGAAAGATGAAAATACTAGGTTACTGTGATGCTGGAACGTGAGGAGAAAAAAAATTATGTAAGACTTTGCTTTAGTGCTCTGATACCATGTAGAGACACTCAAAAGAATGTATAATTGCTTGATCGATTTCATTATGTGGTAAGGATTCTTTATACACAATGGAGAGGATAAAAAAAAAGGAAAGAACATATACACCAAAATTACAGCAAGAGTTACAATCATAGGCATAAATCAAGAGAATATTTATGGAAAAATATTCTCTAAGGTCCCGTTTGATAACCATTTAGTTTTTGGTTTTTGGTTTTTCAAAATTATTCTTGTTTTCATCCAATCTCCTTACAATGGTTTTCATCCTGGTTAAAGACACACTTGAGTTCCTAGCCAAATTTCAAAAACAGAAACAAGTTTTTAAAAACTATTTTTTCTAGTTTTCAAAATTTAACTTGGCTTATGAAAACATGGGAATGAGGTAGATAACAAAACAAAGAAACTTGTAAGTATATGTAGTGTTTTTAAGCTTAATTTTCAAAAACCAAAAACCAAAAATCAAATGGTTATCAAACGAGATCTAAATTATTCTCTAATACTGAATTCACCTCTCGTTTGATGGGGGATGTTAAGGAGTATACAACAATAGCGCAAAATGAGATTTCATGACATTTTGCAAATATTCCAGAGGCTTCTAATTCTTCACTTTTCCTTTGTGGACCACCATGATACGCATAATCAAGGTGGTGAATAGCAGAGAAGTGCCACATATTGCTTTTTGTATCAAACTTGTACATCTTTTATCATTATTTCTTTTTATTCTTTATTTTACCTTTTTCCATCTCTCACCCTGGGTCTATAAAGGAGAGGGCGTACAATGTATTTGATTCATTGAAAAATAAAGAAATACAGCAAGAGGAATTTCTCTTGGCAATAAGTGTACAGTTTAAGTGTCGCAGCACTTTTTTGTGAAGGAAGAAGAAGTTGAAGATGGTGAAGGGAAAAGGGAAAAATTTGTGAGGGAGAATGGAGAGGAAGAAGATGGTGGCTGATGGCTTGGTTTCCTTGGGCTGTGTGCGGCTATAGTGGATGAAAAGTTAGGGCTTGTTTGGCTTGGCTAAAAGACAACTTATTTACAAAATTGCCATCAGACATGTTTATAAAATACATTTTATCGTCTTTTCTTTTGGGTACTTTCTTCTAGGGTATCTTAAAGATGGTTAAAGTTAAATAGTAGTTTCATCGACATTTCTTTAAAAATCTAATCCCACTTTGATATATATAAATAATATGGTTTAAGTCGAGGACCCCTGGACAAGGAACTAACTATTTTAATCATCATATAAGAATGCAACATTGTTATCCACAAGATCGAACGAAACCAGAAAAGGATATTCCAGGAGTTTGAACATACGACATTCTGGTCTGATATCATATTAAATCACCATTCAACCCAAAACTTACAACTGAGAGTTATGGTAAATTTAATTATATTAGTGTTTTAACATAAGTAGACAAAAGACAATGGACAAACCATTTTATTCCTCACATAATAAATAACATAAAGTTTTCGTTATTCCTCTAGGTACATGATATCGATTATTGTATTGCACAAGATCAAAGGAAATTAATTCGCACAGACAAAGGACTTTGGACAAGATGCACTCCATCGCTCCATGTTAAGGTTCCAAAAGAGTAGCCGTAGTTTCTATAGACCGCAGTGGAAATTGTAACCTTAAAGGAAATCTTCTTCACTTGGGAACTAAAAGCCAACTTCGAAGGCTCAACACTCACCTTGGTTCCGGGTGGAGGGTCGATCACTGCCCTATAAACGGAGGTCAAGTTCCCTACATTTGTCACAGTTCGAGTCACGGTGGTGGAGTTCGTGAGTGCAGGTATTGTAATGGTCGGCAAATTTAAATCCAACACTGAGGGCTTTTGCAACGGGCACTTTGTTGTTTTTTGTCCCGTTATGGAAGAAATTTCCGAGTCCTGATAACCCATGGCACAGAGGTAATATATGTAATCTGTGGTGTCCAAATCGTAGATGAGGCCTGGGTCAGCGGCAGCGTTGGGGTTCACCACTCCACCACCGTAGTCGAATGGGTCAGCAACTTTAGGAGGAGAGCCCTCAGCAAAAATGGGCAAGCCAGAGGGGTCCTTTGCACTCGCTGCATTTGTGTATGAATAAGGATATTTGTTTTTAGAGTTAGAATATAAAGAAGGTGACTTTGAAGAGAGGGCTTATTTGTGCATACCAGTGGTGATGAGGGCTGATTTAATGGCGGCGGGTGACCAAGTGGGATGTAGGGATTTAAGAAGAGCGACAATGCCGGAGATATGAGGTGCGGACATGGAAGTTCCTGATTGCATTGCAAACCCTTTGTAGCTAAAACTGTTGTGGGGTGAAATGGCGGCTACAATGTTCGATCCAGGAGCCGCTATGTCCGGCTGTTTGGTTAAAACTTTAGAGATGGGACTTAACTTTTTTTATTTTTTTAACGAAAAATTGTAGTTTTAATCTTAATTTTAGGGCACAGAAATGAAAGGACAAAAGGAAAAAAGAAATACCTTGAGAATTGCGGGCGAAACAGAATTTGGACCTCGAGATGAGAAATAGGCTATCTTGGATGATATAGGTTTGCCGATGATGGTTCTTGCTTGCCTCAACCTTACGACGGGATTACTTCAAAGAATCCCACAAATTAAATGAAGAAGCAAAAGTTAATTACCATACAGCATTCATTCAACTAGATTCATTTCGTTTGAAATTAACAATTTGAATGTATAAAAATGAGTGAATATTAATCAACTATTGTAAGCACGATCACAATTAGATTGGGAAGCTTTTTGTGTGGACCCTTCGTGTATAAATATGGATGAAATTGATGTTCAGGATCCTACATTGAAAAGATTAGTGAAGACCTCACAATTTATAAGCTACAAGGGTCATCCCACTCATTGTCAATTAGTTTTGAGATAGAACCCCCAAAGAGGACACCAGGTTGAAGATCCCCCATTGAAAAGATTAGTGGAGGCCTCAAATGATTATATCAAATGCGGTATAAGTTATTTCTTACCTAACAACAATACCAACTTAACTGATTCAAATAACAATTCCAAGACAAATCTCAATCCAAAACCCTTGAACAATCATGTGTAAAAGAATTCTCAGAATTCTCAAATAGGTCGTATAAAGCTAATGTGTGTCATCAAATTTTTGAGAAATAAACTATTTTAAGAGAAATACTTGAAAGAAATTTTTTTAAAAAATAGTTTTTAAGTATATAATAACTTATATATAAAAACACACTTGTGAGAAAATGTAACAAAACATATGAGTATTTAAATTATAAACAATTTTTATACAAAATGTTTAAAAAGAAATGCATTCTTAAAAAACACTTAAACTAAAAGGTATTTCAAACGGACTCGAAGTGCATCAATGAATTAATATTTAATTTACCTGTTGTGCAAGGCATAAAAGTACAATTTTGTGCCAACGTCGGAATCCACGAGGATGCATGGAATCGCAAAGGGTAACAAGTTATCGTTTTGTTGGCCGGCGACAATTATCCCCCTCCCTTTTGCTTTTGCCACCGCCATCACGGCCACCGCCACTGTCTCAAATATAGTCTTCGTAGCGACTCCATCAGAGAAGCAGAGAACCACCTTCCCACTCAAGAAAGTTTCATTTCCAAAAAGGCCATCACATCTGCCCCCAATGTAATATATGCAATATAAGACGTCTTTCAAATACTATACTACTATAATGTATCGTGTTCGATCCAATAAATTTTATTTTGGTATTTAGAGATTTGAATATTTGACATTTAGATCGAAGTTGTAATGTCTTTAGTCAATTGAACTATGTTCATATTGATATATTTTATGGAAAAAACTTGGTTGCATACCGATATGTAGGGATCTCCATTAAAACGTTGATAACTAAGAGAGATAACAAAAAATTCTCATTTTCTTCCTTCCTCTTTCTTACTTGTCAAGATTTTAATGGGGTACCATACATACCGGTATGCAGCCAAGTTTTGTTCGTAATTTATTTTGGTATCTTTTGAGTTTTTATGATTGTTCTATTTTAGTTACTTCATTTTCATAATGTCTTTGTATAAAATGTCCCTGGACTCTATGGTGTTATGCCCCCCTTTTGACAATATGGGGTGGGGGGATTTGAACCACAGACTTCGTGGTTATCAGTACAACTTTATGTCAGTTGAGCTATGCTCTTGTTGGCTGGTGTTATGTCCTTAAACTTTCAAAAGTTTTAGTTTTACTCCTAATTAAATTTTAAACTTGTTTCAAAATAATCCGTTTGTCAATTTTTCCATTAAATGAAAATGTGACACGTGACAGTGAATTGTAAAAGAGGCGCACACAATGGCACGTGCATGTAGATTTCAAAAAATTACATGCCCCTAATAAAGCTTTGTGGTAAGTTTCAATTATGAACTTATTGTTTCAAAAGTTTTTGATTTTGACCCATAACTTTTGACATTCAAAATCATCATTATATTAGCTTTCCTGTTAGAATGAGGATGAAAATGTGATATGGTGGTGAGCTAGAAGAAACATCAAAGCTAAGAGCCTTGGTTACATTTGAAATAACACAGCGATGCTTATGTGTAACTAACATTATTTTTACAATTCATGACCATGTCATATTTTTCGTGTTCATTATTTTAATAAAAATGATGATGAAATAATTGTTTTAAAACAAAACAAATTTAAAACTGATGTTTAAAAATGAAACGTGTCAATGACATGATTGAAACGATCTACCATAAACTTTTAGATGCATTTTCTATACTCTTCATTTGGACTAATCGTAAAAGATCAATTATCAAAAAATAGTAATTTTAACTAAAAACGACCAAACCTTGTAGTCGGCGGTAACACCAACTGGCCGACAACGTCCTTTTTTGCAGAGAACAAGCTTTGGCCCTGCCAAGAAACAATCATAAACTTTAAGTTAAATTAGAAGATTAGTTTCTAAACTTTCAGTATTAGTTTAGTTTTCGAGTTTTCCAAAGTATTTGATAGATCTCTAAAATTTTAATTTTGTGTCTAATAGGTTTCTACTAAAAAGTCTCTCAACTTTCAATTTTATGTTTAATAGAGTCTTTGACATATTAGAGCTTTTTTAAGAATTAACTAATCTATTAGATATAAAATTGAATTTTATGCATACCCTAAACATCTAGTAGGCCTAAAAATTTTCAAAAAAAGTTTAATTTATCGAGAACGTATTAAACACAAAATTGAAAGTTGAGAGACCTATTGGACACAAAATTTAAAGTTTAGGACCTACTAGATACTTTTTAAAGTTTAGAGACTTATTTGACATAAAATTGAAAGTTTAAAAACTTATTTGACACTTTTTAATGTTTAGGGACCAAATTGACACAACCCTAAAAGTAGTTGAGGGACTAAATTTGTAATTGAACCTTAAATCTGACCAGAGTTAATGGGGGCTATATAGATATACCAAATAAGTGGTGTTATCTCCAAGAGCAATGGAGGCAAGAAAAGCTCTATCCATGGTACTCGCAGCCACAGTCAAAATCCAAGGCGCAGTGTTCTCCATGGTCTGCTGAAGAGGGCCATCATTTCCACCAGCACACACCACAGAAATCCCCCTCGCAATGGCATGAAACAAACCAATTGCAACTCCGCCATGAAGTTCATCGAACTCGGGAAGCGATGGAATCGAACCTACAATCGACATCGATAACACATCCACACCGTCGTGAATGGCCTCGTCTATGGCAAGCAATATGTCCGCTATTGACCCCTGGCCGCTGTTGGTCCACAAGACCTTGTATATAGCCAACCGAGCGAGTGGTGCACCACCCCTCACCGTGCCAATGCCAAGGCCGTGGTAGCCGATGTTTGTTACGAACGAACCTGCGGCTGTGCTGGCGACGTGGGTTCCATGTCCGTTGGCATCTCGTGGGGACAAGTATTCGTTGGCCAGTGCCTCTGCCCCATAATTGTCGATGAAGCCCTTCGAGTACCAACGTGCACCTATGATTTTTCTGTTGCAATTTGTAGAGTTGAATTCTGCTCCTGATTCACATCTGCCTTTCCATCTTGATGGGATTGGCCCCAGCCCATTGTCTCTAAATGCTTCGGACTCTGGCCAAATTCCTATTCGACATAGTATCAAAGCAAGAGGTCTTTACTCTTTATGTCAATCCCTATTACGATTTACGCTATCGACATCACCCGTTATTATATGATAAGAGATATACCTGAATCAATGACACCTATAATGATACCGTCGCCCATTTTACCGCGACGGAGAAGATTAGAGTTAGAGGGAGAGGAGGAGAGTCCAAGAAAATCCCAACTTCTTGTCGTCTGCATTTTGTAAAACGAATTTGGAAGAACTCGAACCACCCCAGGCATTTCTGATGTTCCATTCGTTCATTAGCATCAATTACTTTATTTTTTGGTACATATTTGAAATTTAATAATTATTATTATTATTTTGATATCAGTAAATTCCTTATGTTTGATTAAAACAATTATATTTGTAAATTTACCAGCTAGCTTTTGAGCTTGAGACTTAGTCAGCTTGGCTGCTAACCCAGAAAAACCATGTCTATAACTGTACACCATTGATTCCGACGACTTCTCTTTGCTTCATTATCCAAATCAGAATGAAAACATATATTTTTGTACGAAGTTTAATCAGCAAATTAAATCAACAAAAAAGAAAAAAATAATGAACCGATCGAAGAGATTGCCTTACCTTCCCAATACAGTGGCCAGTAAATCATGGTGAGATTCAGTTGTCAATTTACTATCTTCGTATTGCCTTTCTCCAAGGTAAACGATGTAAACCTAAACACGAGTGATCAAATTGAAAATTTAGTACTTTGGAATACTTTTTAGTTTAAGTGTTTTTCAATAATGCATTTTGTATAAAAATTGTTTAGAATTTAAATACTCATATATTTGGCTATATATTTCCTCATAAGTAGTGTTTTTTATACACAAGTTATTATAAAGAGTAACCAACCCTTTTTAGAAAATTTGATTTCAAGTGTTTTTCTCAAAATGGTTTATTTCTCAATCTCATTTTTTAATAAGTTATTTTTAGTGGTTGCCAAACCCTAGAATTTTTTTCAAAATGATTTTTTTTTCAAAATTAAACATTTGAAAAGTTAACCCAAACATACTCATAATCTACAAATTAATGGTCCGTTTGGAACACCTTTTAGTTTAAATACTTTTCAAGAATGCATTTTTTTAAAAAAAACATTTTGTATAAAAAAAATTTAGAATTTAAACACTCATATTTGGTTACATTTCCTCACAAGTGTTTTTATACACAAGTTATTATATATTTAAAAACTCTTTATTTTTTTTAAAAAAATTGCTTTAATGAGTTTCTCTCAAAATGATTTATTTTTTAATCTCATTTTGAGTGGTAGTCAAACACTAGAATTTTTTCCAAAATGATTTTTTTTTTTCAAAATTAAATACTTGAAAAGTTAAACCAAACATATCCTAATATGACCAACTTTTTAAGAGCTAATTAAATCCCGACATTAGAGAAGCAACTCAAAGACAATAAAAGTTGAATATGGGATATACCTTGCGATTTTGATCATCAGCTTCAGCCATGGGTTTGTAAGCAAACATTGAAAACAAAGCATAAATTGTGATAACACCAACAATCAAAGGAGCTTGGCCGTTCACCATTGTTGTCACCCTGTGTTTTCTCAAATATCTCAAAGGAATCAAATTTTAGTGATGAAGAAAGAGCAACTAGAACAACCCATTGGCTGTGAGAGATGGGTAGAAAACATATGTGGTTTTATAGGAAGAGTTTAGAAAGTTTTAATTACGTCTTTATAATTTGGTCAAATTTCACAAAAACGTGTTAAAGATTTGTCTCAGCCAATTCAGACTTATTCCATGTCCTTCAACGTTACGCTCCATATGTATTTCAATTTAATCAAACTTGAAAACGACATCAAACAATAATATAATGAACTTCAAAACCAGAGATTGTTATAATCAACTTTACCTTTCAACTTTGTAAAGTGAGGTTTGAAATAGGAAAATTTCTAAGCATAAAAAATTACCACAATATTATTCAAAAGTATCAGTTATGTCTTAATGGTTTTGAGTTTGTTTTTTTTTAATATAATTTTGAAAGTTTCATTGTAGTTGTTAAGAGTTTGATCTCAATTTCAATTTGATGGTTATAGTTTCAAAACTACCCTTTTGAAATTGTTAATAAAATTTCCTTTTTTTTTTACAATAGGTGGACCGGAGGATTTGAACATCTAACCTGTTGATCCGAGGGTACTATTAGATAATATAGGGTTTCATTTCAAAATCAATTGGCAATTAGTAGAGTAACTCATGTATTTTATAAATTGTGAAATCTCCACTTATTTTTTCAATTTGGAATCCTCAACAGGTACATGTTTTATATGTTAGTTCAACTCATGTTGGCTTATAAATCTTTGTTTTTTTTAGAGCTTTATAAATGATTTTTTATGCCTACAACATCTAGATGAGCATATTCAACATAATAACAAAGTATAATTGATTCATTAAAAAAAAAACAAAGTAGAATTGACTGAGACAAATCGATGATGAATTTTCTTCAACAACTTCTTTTCTATTTTTCTTGGCCTTATTTAATAATTTTTCTTCATGGAAATTGAAAAAGCCGGAGAGATCGATCAGATGGAGATATCATGGATGAGTTTGGGAAATTGCGTAAAATTGATAGACATGAAGAAGAGGATTATTTTAAGGTATTGGTTGTGAAAACAGAAATTTGAAAAAAAAATTTATGAATTTTTTTCTTTTTAGTACAAAGATCTAAAACATAGTTGTATCCTATCTAATTAAATTAGTATTTTTTTTAAATATACACATTTGGAAACAAGTTTGTCAATACGAGCATTGTTCAATTGTCAATTGGTTAAGATATATATCTTGAGGTCAAGAGTTCGAATCTCCATGTACTAACAATTGTAGTGGGCGTATGCAAGATGTTTGTCATATTGAATACGTTAAATGTGTGTTTTATAAGGAGGGTGAACATTGAACAAAATCATAAGAATCACATTAAAACTTTTATATAATCATATAAATTATAAATTAAACTTGGGGTCTTTTTGGAACACATTCTAGTTTAAGCGCTTTTTAAACAAATATTAAAAAAATTGTTTTTTTAATATCTTACATTTTTTTTAAAAAAAAAAAGTGCTTTAAATAACTTTTTTTTTTTTGTTACGTTCAAAAGTGATTCTAATAACTACATATTTGGAAGATTTTCTCAGTTAATCAATTTAAAATCATTTTTGAATAAGGTATCTTTCAAGTGTTTAATTTCTTCAAAAATATATTTTGAATTAATCCATTTCTTCAAAGATGCTTATATAAAATTGATTAAGTTACAAATTTGGTCCAACTGTTTGGAGGAAGTTAGAATTTAGTCCCTATGGTTTTAAAAGTTAGAATTTCATCCTTATGGTTTGACAAAATCTCGTAAATAATCCCTATGATTTGAGAAAACTCTCATAAATAGTCTCTAATCTTAGAGATTGTTTATGACGATTTTATTGAACTAAACATATGCATGTTGGGAGAAAAAATTGATGATGCGGAATACACAACAATAATATAATATTATGACAACAACCAGTAATATTATAGCAATCTCCCCTTCCACAGGTTAAGCCAAATAGTCGATAATAAAAGTCACGAAAATATAAAAAAAAAAGATAGGAAAAAAGAAACCAACACCGAAATTTATACTGGTTCGCCCTAAGCTCGGGACTACGTCCAGTCTTCTGCAACTGCAGGTTCTACTAGAAATTGAGAGATTACAAGAAGCCTTCAAAATAGCGTCACAAACTGACCCTCAATAGCCAACAATAGCTATTGACTTCCAAGACCACAATCCGGTGGCTTGGGATAAACAACAAAGAAAAGACCCTCAGCCCGATAAGAGAAACGCACTTTTCTCTCTTTCTCTTCACTACCACACCTGGAAGAAAAAGTGTCACTCTCTCTTTTTCTTGCTCTCTTCAAGAGACCAGCACACATATATATAGGCAATGAACCTTAATGCCCAAGGCTCCACTTACATTCTTCCTTGTGCACCAAGGTGGTTAGGGTCATCCTTGCACACCAAGTTTGGCTTCTTCCTTACACACCAAGTGAGCTTCTTCCTTGCACACCAAGTGGCTTCAATTTTGTCTCCACACAAGACAAATACTTAACAATCTCTCACTTGGAGACAAAATACGACTTTGTCTCCCACTGCAACAAAACTCTGATCATGTTGGCAAACTCCAAGGATCTACTCCCACTACAACTGCTATATCTGATCTTCTTGGTAAACTCCAAGGCTCAAAATACCTGAAAAGCAACAAAATCACAAAAACAGGCAACCATCAGAATATAACTGTAGCTCATCTGTGCTTTCCCCGAAGTAAGGGCTAGCTACGTGAACCTGTCTCCCAGACGAAAGAGACAGACACGTACTCCCACTTTAGCTAAGTGGTGACACCTGTCATCTTCTTCCAATCCGAACAACTGTTCCCGAAGAAGTTACACTCTGAAAATGGCTTGAATCCTTTATTCAAACCTGTTACCAAGCTAGAGACCTGACCTTTGACCTTAGCAACTGCTCTGACCTTCCACTTCGATGCCTCAACTCGCCTAAGCAACTTCTTCAATTCATCAGAGCGTCTAACAGTTGGGGATTTACGATAGCCATCTACTTTCTCTCTTGGACTTCCCAATTGTTTCTAAACTAAAGGATCTTGATCGGACTGATCGAAATTGGTTATCATTGCTGCTTGCTCAACTGTACCTCTACAACTACCATCTGTAGCTTTAACCAACATCCACTGTCTCTTTGATCCTTTGGCAACATTCAACTGACATTTGTACAGTGCAGATTTCCTATGGCGAACCGCCACTACCTGGGATTCTAACTTGAGTTTACACTGGCGACTGCCAAACTCACACATGTAACCCTCATCTACCAACTTTCCAGTAGAGATGAGGTTCATCTTGATGTTGGGCACGAACATGACATCTCGCGGTACCAATTTATCTCCACACTCTGTCTTCAGACTAACATCTCCAATCCCACTAGTTTTGGAAGTTCTACCATTCCCCATCCTCACTAGGCCATGATGCACTCCTATGAATGATGTGAACAAACTTCTATCTGAAGCTATGTGTACAGAAGCTGCACTGTCTAATATCCAATCCGATGAGTGGTTACTACACCTTGTGTCACTCTGAACACAAACTAAGGCATCATGCACTATATTTGCCTCATGTTTTCTTCTTTGATCCTTTTTGAACTTCCTACACCGACTCTTGAAGTGACCTTTCTTATGGCAGTAAAAACATTCTACCTCATTCCTATATTTCCACCTTCTACTATTGCTACTCGGTAGATCTTCATCAACCTTATCTTTACCCTTGGTCATAACCAAAGCTGACCCTACTGTAGACTATTTATTACTACTCTGCCTACGAATTTCCTCAGTTATGGCTAAATCACAAACTTCTGAAAATTTTAAAGTATTATTTCCAGTCGAATTAGACACTGTTGTCTTCATCGTTTCCCAACTATCAGGTAAAGACGCTAACAATTGAAAAACATTCACTTCATCAGCAAATTCTATCTTAACAAATTTTAACTGATTAATCAAAGTGGTAACCTCATTAATATAAGAATTCACAGAAGCATCCTCAGACATTTGCATGTTGAAAAACTTCTTAACTAGGTAGACCTTATTATTAGCAGAGGGTTTTTCATACCTGTTTGTAAGCGCTTCCATCAATTTAACTGCAGTTGTCTCATGGGCTACTAGACTTGCCACATCCCTTGACAAACACATCTTTATGGTTGCAACTGCCTCTTCATCTAGAGCTTCCCAATCCTCGTCTGTCATCCCTTTCGGTTTCTCCTTCAATGCCCACTACTACAAATTTGGGTTTTTATGACATTGAAAAATTGTCACAACCACATTTCATGACATTTTTTTTTGCGTCCTAGAAGCCCCCATCAAGGAAAGTGTATACATGACGTTATTAAAAAAATTGTCATAATTATTTTTTTCATGACACTTAACAACTGTAAAAAAAAACATATTAATGACATTTACTAATTGTCACAGTAAATTTTTTTATGACAATTGAACATTGTCAATAAATATCTTCTGAAAATCATGTTTCTGTCAAGATATATATGCTAATGACACTTAATTACTGTCAACAAAACGTTATTGATGACAACATATCAATATCACAAAAATTTCAACAATGACATGGTTTTATTGTCAAACAAAACGTTTCGTTGACAATTTTTTTTTGTCAACAAAAAAAGTGTCATGACAGTTACAAAACTGTCAAAAAAATTGTTATAATGATGCTAAATAATTGTCACCCAAATAATTTCTATTACTTTAATACACCGTCATAAGTAGTGATACATCACTATTTATTTATTTATATTGGTTCATCAAAGCCATAGAAATTATTTTGTCTAATACCTGTGAATAAACATATGTTTCCAAAATAAAACACTCAAATCTTGACACAAAATAAATATATACATAAATAACACCTTTTATATATCATTGAACCCAAATTGGTCAAATTGTCATATATGTATATACAAACTATGTGTAATAGATTTTGTACATCACAACAATTCCTACACTGGACTTCAACCATGAGGGAATATACTATGTGTTTTTTTGTCACTAACCTAACAAAAAAGGTCATACATCAATTGTTATCCATAATATGGTTTTTCTTGACTTCGTTGAGTTCCTGCAAGACATAACCAACCAAACAATATTCATTTTAGAGTTGAATGCAATATTTCTTACATCAAGATAAGAACAATAATATTCATTTTAACAATATGTATGAGTTATATAACTCCCAACTCATTTTAACAATGTTAAAGGTATATATACCTTTAAAATGGTGACAATATTCCCAACTCAATACATTCGATCTTGTGTGAATCTTACAATCCATCCAAACACACTCCCAAATCCCACAAATTCACCTAAACACACTTCAAATTTTACAAACTTGCTCCAATGTGTCTAATTCACCCCAAACTCAACCAAACACATTTCAAACCTTACAATCCCACCTAAATTGACCCTTAAAAGTTAAACACGTGCCTAACTCACCCAAACAAATTTTAAATCCCACAAACTCATCCAAAAGTTCCTAATTTAGTCATACTCAATCCACATCCAATAAACTCACTCAAACACATTTCAAATCCTATAAACTCACCTTAACTAACCCTTAAAAGTCAAACACGTACCCAAGCCACCCAAACAAAATTCAAATCCTCCAGACTCATCCAAACACATTTCAAATCACACAAACTCACCCAAACTAACCTTTAGAAGCCAAAAGTCGTGCCTAATTCACTCACTTAGTCCACATCCCATAAATTCATCCAAACACACTTCAAATCACACAAACTCATCTATTTATATGGCTACCGTAACTGCAGGATAGCCATACAACCACGTAAACTATGAAACTAAAGGAAAAACCTTTCTAAACCCAATTATGGCTACCTAAACTTCTAAACACATACAAGTTAATAATTAAACGTAAGACACAATATCAACATACGACCAAACACATAAATCCAATAAGTTTCATAATGATTTTATAACATTAGAGAAATCATCCATACCTAGTTAGAAGGGTCCCTTTTGTGTGCTTTCCATTGTACGATTAAAATAAGTCTACCTATGAAAATGGACAAATTAAGAGAAAGAGAGGTTACTTATGAGAGATAATACAACAAATTAAGAAATTAATTAAGAGGGTACTATTAAAAAAAAAAAAAAAGTTAATGGCGTGGTATCTAGTAAGGAAGATTCTAAAATTGATCAATTTCAATAACTTGTACTTCTAAGAATGAACTAAACCAAACTTGATGAGTAGCATCTTTATAATGTTGTACCTTAAAGTGAGCCAATCTTAGAGCACAGTGCAAACTCACATATCCGGTACCATTCAGCAAATAGTATTGATACCTGCAAGTAAAATGAAATTTTGAAATGAAAAGGTAAACGTCTTTCTCATCTAAAAAGATCTCTTTTATCTTAAAAATCCAACTAAAAAAGGAAAAAGACACTAAACTTTTTAAGAAATGGAGAATGAACTTTAAGTTCATCAAAATGTTTTTTCCACAAGCACCTAGCAAAACCAAAATGGAGAAATTGTGATCCACATTATCACCAATACATTTAAATAAAATACAGCTAGAGGCAAATAACAATCATGCCTCTTACTTTGTAAACCATTAAACTTGTATTTATCACAAGAATCATATAGAAAGGAGAGATAGCTTACTGTGGAACTCCCTCTTTGGACTGCCAACTAGAATCAAAGAAACAAAACACAAACCATTAAACTTATCATGACCTCCAACAACTAAACTTATCAAAAATAAACACAAACCATTAAACTTACCAAAACTTAGGAAAGTCAAGATTTTACTTCTCATTCTCTCAATAGCCAAACAAGCTGAAAAATGATATTACCACCAATTCTTCAGCTTAGAGATCAATTACTAGAGCCATGGTGACTTGTGCTTTATTTTCGCTCACTTCAATGCCTTTAGATAATTGCTCCAAACATCTTTTCAATAATAAACAACAAAAACATCCATTACTAGACGAGAAAGAATAGAAAGAAAAAAATATCACCTTGGTCATGAACATCCACCATGTTTTCATACTTTAGTTCAAACCTAGCAAATGATCACAAAATGCTGAATTTCCAAGGAACCTAGCAATGCAATAAAAAATTGGAGAAGAATCATTAATAAAACCAAGATCTTTTAAACCACAATCAGATAAAACCTCATGAAAATTTGCCATAAGACAAGGATCTCTTTGAACACCACCTAACTTCTCATGATTCCAATGAATTTCATTTAAATCCTCACCTACAAGCCACACAGAAGGACTATCATTATGAAGCCTTTGAAGAAGCTCCCAACCAATTGACCTCTTATTTAGATCAGGCTGGCCACAAAAACCAGTAAACTGCCAAGATCTTCTTTCCCATATAATAGATGAATCAATATGAAAATTTGAATAGGAACGGATAGATAAATCATAAATCAACATGAATTTCAAGTATCCAATAAAATAGAAAAAAGTTCTTTGAATTAGAACTAATACTGCATGCCAATCAAAGAGCATAAAACCACTTCAAAAGAACTCTATTTTTTTAAATTTTTTGAGTGAGCAAACTTATTACCATGCACAAGAAGAAGCCATAAGAAGACTCATAGATTAATAGATGATTAAGTACAAAAACAAATATATTACTACCATTGATTACTAGCACAAAAGCAACATTCATAACCATAATGTTTGATCTTAACCTTAAACAACCACAAATTTTTTTCCATTACAGATTCAATGGGGGATAAATTAGCTATATAAAACGAAAAAAATTAGGCATTCAGTGCTCCTTTAAAAATCCAACCACAACAATTTCAATTTCAATACTTCTCAATACCACCCAAAATCAAACCATCAAAATACACAATCCTCCAACAAATACTAAGTCACCTAGAATGAACTATGCTCCAAATAAAGACCTAATGGATACATGGCAGAGAAACGAAAGCAGTACTACAACAACACGATATTTATTTGAATTCTGAAACTTCTGTTTTCACCAATTTCTTTTATATCAAATTTGCAACAGCTAAAACATGCCTAATCAATCACAAAATGATACTTCTCCGAGAAAAAAGATTATCCATTATATGTAATTTCACATTTAAAGTGATTTTTCTTCATTACACTCTGTCATCATCAAACTTTATTATTATTTTTTTCATAAGATCATCAAACTTTAAATTAGCATTTAACAGTAATCTACCTTTATGGTTAATAGGCAATGGTAAGGGAAAAAATTACAAGATGAAGACGGTAAAATCTCTAGTGTAAGCCACGAATTATAATAAAAATTAACCAGGTTTTCTAATATTTTCATCTCTCTACTCCATACAAACAAAGTTAAATCACCGAAACAAAACATCGCAATAAAATCTAACAAACAATGTTATACGCAATTCAACTGGTAAACAAAGATCATTCTTTCTCTCTTTATCGAGTTCCTAACTCATGGATAGAGACATTAATTTTATATCAGAGTAAGACTCGCACATTAAAACCTCAAAAATCATAATCTTCTACACAAAGTTATAGTGAAAGCCCATATTTATTTACAGAATTCTAAAAGCACATAAACAAGATAAAAATAAAACTTCATGGACAGGTGAATTCCGTCATAAATCCTAGAAAATTAATCAGAGCCCTTAAAATTCACCCCATACAAAAATAAAATATCCAATAGTGGTAAGGAAATAACCTAATTGTAGTGTTCAAGGCCCATGCCGTCGTGGATTTCGTAATCCTTCAGAGTAATATGATCCTTATAGATATTGTACCATTTCTGAATCCGAATCTTCTCGGCTCTAGTCCCAGTTTGGGCAGCCACGAGCTTCTTCAACAATTTGTTCAATACTATGGTCCATTCAAATTCCTAGAGCAAGTTTAGGTGATAGCTTATGTAAATGGCAATTTCAAGCTATGCCCCAGATTTCACCTAATTTTCAGCATGTATGCAACTCTTGATGGCAATGTAAAATGCAATAGAAATACTAAAGCTCAACCTTGAAGTCATGCCAATTTATTTTGTATGTACATGAATTTCAAGTAGGTTCAAATTCAACTTGTAACTAATAAACCACCTCCACGACCTAATTTTTTTCAACTCTATAAATTTTGCAAAAATTCATGATTTTATTTTCTAGAGTATGCTAAAATCACAGGAATTCTGTAAGAAGCATATTGGAGAGTATAAATTGTATCCAACTATGAAGGGAGCATTTGTCAATCATGAGCATAGGCCAACAAGAAAATTACAATGTTGTTTACCCATTTTACTCAAATCAAAAGATCGATAGACATGGAAACACAAGCTTCAATTCAATTGAAAAATCCTCCTCCCGAACCATACACACAAATTTCCTTGGGGAAACAAGCTTTTTCAATAAACCCAAACAAGACATCACATAGATACACACACAAACTACAATATAATAATCATCGTTAATCAAAAAAACAAAAACCCATAGAATCAAGACGTGAAATTGAACCGAGAGGGAGAGAGACTGACCAGTTGCGGAAGGCGAGAGGCGGTGGTGCTCGTCGACTGGGTCGGAGGCGAAGGTTGCAGGCAGCGGCTACGATATGATTAGAGGGGAGACGGCGGTGGCGCGCTTCCTGTTCGTGACCGAGAGGGAGAAGGCGACGGGAGAGAGGGTATTGAGAGAGGGAGATCGTGAGGGGAGAGGGAACGTGAGAGAAGAGATTGGAGGGTTTCAAATAATTGATTTTCCTTTTTTTTAATTAGCATATATAATTACTTAAATACCCTTTTTTCACTTATTTTTAATTAATGACACTTAATTAATGTCATAGATTTATGACGTTGAAAAAATGTCATAAATTTCCGAAAATACGAAAATCTCCGTTTTTTCCCGCCAAAAACGCGCCCCCAGCCATTTATGACATTTTTTTTTCTCCCTTTCCTTTATTTGGTTTAGTTGTGGTGTCATAGAAAGTCATTTTTGTAGTAGTGGCCTTATGCACTTTCTTGCAAGTTAGATAATCCTTGACTTGCATTTTCTAATACCCAAAATTTTTCTCATCGAACTTCATGACTCCACGAAGTTTCTTGGCTCTACAAAACCTATGACTCCTGAACCAAAAGCTCTGATACCACTTGTTGGGAGAAAAAAATGTGGACAACACAAATAAAAATATAATATTATGACAACAATCAGTAATATTATAGCAATCTCTCCTTCCACAGGTTAAGCCAAATAGTCGATAATAATAGTCACAAAAATAATACAAAGATAGGGAAAAAGAAACCAACACCGAAAGTTATACTGGTTTGCCTCAAGCTCGGGACTACATCCAGTCTTCTGCAACTGCAGGTTCTACTAAAAATTGGGAGATTACAAGAAGACTTCAAAATAGCGTCACAAACTAACTCTTAATAGCCAACAATAGCTATTGGCTTCCAAGTACCACAATCTGGTAGCTTGGGAAAAACAACAAAGAAAAGACCCTCAACCCGATAAGAGAAACACACTTTTCTCTCTTTCTCTTCACTACCACACTTGGAAGAAAAAGCGTCACTCTCTCTTTTTCTTGCTCTCTTCAAGAGACCAACACACATATATATAGGCAATGAACCTTAATGTCCAAGGCTCCACTTACATTCTTCCTTTTGCACCAAGGTGGTTAGGGTCATCCTTGCACACCAAATTTGACTTCTTCCTTACACACCAAGTGAGCTTCTTCCTTGCACACCAAGTGGCTTCAATATTTTGTCTCCACACAAGACAAATACTTAACAATACAAACTTGAATACTTATGGTTGTTTGTTAATTTATAACTTTCCCTATATAATTTCTAACCCCGTTACAAGTTTGGTTCCATTCTTGATAAGTATTCCATGCGAGTAGTGGGGCCTAGACACAAAACGTTGTGTAAGTGAGAATTATCAATGAAGTAGGTAAAAGTTCATTTTAACAATTAATCTCTAGTTGAAAATTCTCATTATATTATTGTTTGATATCATTTTAGAGTTTGATTAAATTGAAATATGGCACATAATGTTGAAGAGAAAGACATGGAAATAGTCTATGCTGAAAACAACATGTCAAGAAGGATTATTTTAAGGTATTGACCAGGAAAGGTGTATCGTTCTATCACAACTTAAGTGTTGATTTTCGGGACTTGAACAATGAAACCTTCATTCTATCACTTGTTCTCAAAAGGGACTTTAGTTTATGGTTGGATAATAAAATATTGTTCACTATAGGATCATTAGTACTTAAGGTACGTACATGATATATTTATAGGGATAAAATAAAATTTGACCAAACTATAATTACAAACGACTCGTAAAATATTGACTTCCATGAATTAATAATCATTATATCCATAAACATAACTTATCTTATAGTGCATAATAGTGCAACTACCGAAGTAAACCTTGAATTAATGAATTAAAACGACTCGGAAGATTTTTTTTTCCAACGCAAAAACTATGTCGAATAAAATCATCCAAATAGCCCAATCAGGAGAAGTTTTTCCGATACATTTCGTCTTGCATCGGGAAAAACTTGTCTATCCCAACACAACATGTGTAGGGAACATATTGATTTTCCTGACGCAACATGTGTCGGAACAGAGGCTTCTTTTCGAGACGCATATTGTGTTGGGAAAAGCTACGATTTCTCCCAACGCATGTTGCATCGAAGATCCATGTTCTTCTTTTTCACAAATGTTTAAATTTCTATAATAATATCCTGTAATTTAAATTTTTGTAATCACTTAAAAATTCATTTTACATAAATAATAATAATTGTACCATTTTAACACAATATAAATATAATAAAAATTAATATATATTAAAATGTTGGGAAAAATACACGTTTAGTCTCTGAGGTTTGGGTTAGGTTTCATTTTGGTCCCTGAGTTTTTAAACTTGACAATTTCGCCCTGAGGTTTGGATTTCGTTTCATTTTAGTCCCTTCATCCATTTTTTCGTTAATAACTAACGGATTGCTGACGTTGCACTATTTTTTTTATTAAAAAAATATTTTTTTCATTTTATAAAATAAAGATAAATAAATTAATAAAATATCATTTTTTAATATTTCTTCTTCTTCAACACAAAACCAGCCCACCATAACAGCCACCGTCAACCACCGACCACCGGCGACCGCCGCTCGCCGACGACAAGATTTTTTTCCCCTATTTTTCTCCTTTCTTTCTTCTCCATTCCCTTCATTTCTTCTTTTCTTCGATCGCCGACTAAAACCCATAGATTCAAGCTTGAACGAAACCCACGTCCCGCCGCTGTTTCACCCCGACTGCCGTCAACCGTGTGTTAAAGATTGAAGGAAACCCACCGACCGCTGCTGTGTTTCAGATCTCTCTCTTGAAGGTGTTAATATCTAAAAAACGGAAGCAATTTTGGATCTTAGGCACATAATTTGTTCAATTTGATCAAACATTGCATGCTGTCCATTTAAAGAAAAACAGAGTATGTTTTACCAACCTTGAATCAATGGAGAATTGGTTGGATTTCTTTCTTGATTTTCTTCACCAACGAGTCACGAACCACCAAAGGATCTTCCTCGCTATCCTCAAGCCTTTAGAACGGATTGTGGGATCCTCAAGTGATGGAATTTGAGAGAGAAAGTATGAAGAACAAGGTTGCAAGGTGAGTTTTGGTGAGTTTTCAATTTGGCAGCATTTCCTTATCATTCAAGCTTAATTTCTTCAGTCATCTCCTTGCCTTTTATAGAGGGATTAGAGATGAAGAAATGCTCCAGCAATTGACACTCAATTAATCAAAGATTAGTGGAAATTTTGGTGTCCAATTTGGGGTGAGTGCATGGGTTTAGTCACCATGCACTCCACCTCCAAAAATTCAATCCTTTTTGAATTTAATTAAATCCATAATTATCCTTATTTAGTTGGATAATTATTTCAAATTTAATAATCTGAAAAATTAAAATCAAATTTCAATTTTTCAATTTTAAATTAATTCAAAATTAATTTAAAATAATTATTAAATAATTAATTAATTATTAATTTAATATTAAATATTAAATTAATATTTTTCCACCAATCCCTAACATTTCCTAAATGTTATTATTAATCATGAATCCCTATTCATGTTGTCGGTATTTAAATCATATTTAAATATTAAATACTCACCATAACGGTTTTCACAAAAACCCGACGTATCGACAACACCCATCACCTTTACTCATATTTCTCAACATGAACTAAAGCAATTCATATTTTATCCATCATATTGTTCTAAAGGTTAGTCTCGAGCTAGCAAGGGGACCTAATGGACCTACAGATCATGGACTCCAATGGTACGAGGTTAATATAGCCAAACTCTTTTAACCTAGTCAACCAACATCCGTTAACTACCGGGACACTCCACTATAGCCTAGTAGTTGAACTTCCCTCACTGTAGATATATTTGTATCTACTCGATGTAACCATGATTAGTAAGTCAATCCGTCACAGGTCGTTCGTTACTATAGATAGGTCAAAAGTTCGTTTTACCCCTATAGCACATCTTAGTTCCTTAAGTCCACTGTTCCTCTAATGAACAACTTTGTTCATGGTCTTACCATTAAACAAGATCCCTCTCGGGCCAATGAGAGGGTGGGGCCCCTTGTTCAAGTCTTGGATTCAACACTTAAGGGAACAACCTCTCTACTATCCCTAAATAGGGTAGGAGTGAATTCCATATTGCATTACTATGTCCCCAGCCATCCATCTAGTGTTATCCCCAAAATGGGAGGTTTATTGAACGAAATTTTATTACCACTCTCACCTATGCAGATCAAAGGATAACCCTAAACAAACAGAAGTTCATAGTAAGCTCAGGATTAAGATCGAGTTACCTAAGTAATCGCATGAAATAATCAGTCTTAACAGTAAACAGCGCGTTATAAAGTAAGAGTGACTTATTTCTCGGTCCAGTCTTGTGTAAACATCTTTTACACAAGATGCCCCTACTCGCATGTCTTTACATGAACGATCCAGGATATCACGTCGTTTGCGTTATTCGCAAAGTAGGCCGCATCCATAGTGTTACCAGAATAAGGTACCCAACCTTATTCATTTACTATAGACCATTTAGGTTATATACTCGAACTTGATCCCTGTCCATATTCACTATATAGTTCGAGTATCTCATGTTATAACCATGGATGTTTCTATTGGATTATAAGTTATAAATAAACAATTTCACTGAATAACATCTTTATTTATATAAAGGATAACAAAACTTGAGTTCTAGGACATAAACCCCAACATCTCTCTCCCTTCTTTCCAGCTACCAAGCGTTATAGATCTCCCTCTCAGTCTGAAAACAAACCCACTCGGTTTCTTTCCAGATCTGAAACGAAGGGGAATCCCCTTCGTTTCAGATTTGGATTCCAGCCGTTTTCTTTTTTAAGAAAAAATAGAGAAATGGGTTGTAGAGATCGATGGCAGCGAGAAACGGAGTCGACGACGGCTGTACAGACGTCGAGCAGGGCGTGCGGCTTCCATGACCTGAGAAGATCTGGGCGGTGCCGCCGTTCTTCGCTTCGAGTTTTTCATTCAGATTTCGATGCCGCTTGTTATTCCTTTTTTTTCACAGTGAAAGAAGAAAGGGAAGGGAGTAAGAGGGAAGAAGAAGAAGAAAAAAATGGAGGGAGAGGGAAGAAGAAGAAGAAGAAAAAAATGGAGGGAGAGGGAAGAAGAAGAAAATAAGAGAAACAAGAGAGAAAGAAAGGGGAAATCTGACGGCGGTCCGACAACGGCGGTGGTCCAACGTCGTCGCTGTTGCTAGTGGTGGTGGTGGTGAAGAAGATGATTGGAATTTCCTAATTCCGTTAGCGGAAGCGAATTGGGACCGTTCGTAGTTAATTTTGTTTCCACCAAAATACAATACATTGGCAAAGATTTAGAAAACTATTATAAATCAATTTATTAAGGCTAAACATACAACCTTAGAACTAATCTAAAAGGGAGAAGCAAACATACAGTCGTTGTCGTCTTTGAAATATCAAGAACGCCTTTCTTGATTTCATAGGGACCAAGCAGCAACAAATTGGGACACCACCAATTGATCTTACCCGCTATGACTCTGAGATTATGAACGTAGTTGTGGAACTACCCAATCTTGAATGGGAAAAACACAAGAGGAAAAAGTTCCTCTTTGTGTTCTTGGTTGAGAGAATATGAGAGAGTGGCTAAGGAAGCTAGAGAGAATGCAAGAGTGCATTCTTGTGGCCTTATTTTTGTGTCAACTAAACTGTAGGTTTAGTGTTCTATTTATAGAAAAAAGACCATGAATAAAATATTCACAAATAATCAATTATTTCCATAAATGATTAATGATCTTTTCCATAATTAATCATTTCTATAATTGATTAATCCCATAATTGATTAATCACTTCTATCAGTGATTAATCATTTCCATAATTGATCAATTATCTAATTAATTAATTGTCCAATTAAATATCATATATTTAATTTCAGGCATTCTATTAATTAATTAATTAATTACCCAATTAAATATCATATATTTAATTTTCAGGCCTTCAATTAATTAATTCTATAATATGAATCAAATTCATATTAAAATTTGAACTCCTTCAAATTCTCTTATATCCTATAAATTTAATATGAATCAAATTCATATTAATATTTGAACTTCTTCAAATATTTATTTCTCTCATAATTTATAGTTTAATTAAATCACATTTAATTAGACTAAATTGAATAATTAATTATAGGGGTGAAGAAACCCGAACCGAACCGGTTCGGTTCGGTTTGGTTCGGTTTTTTATTTTATTTATGGCAGAACCGATCAGAACCGAACCGTAGGGTTCGGTTCGCGCGTATTCTTTACCCGAACCGAACTTTCGGTTTCGCGTATTAGTTTTTTCGTTTCGCCTAGGGTTCCATTTTCGTTCGCAATTCGCATATTCTCTCCTCGACTTTTGCAGTTCAGTTCACCTCTTCATCTTCTTTGCCTGTGTTTGTCGCCATCGCCGAGCAGCTTGCTGTAGTTTCCGCCGCCGTCGAAGCTGTGCCGTCTAGGTTTATTCGCCATCGCCGCCGCCGCCGAAACTTGTTGTTGGGTAATTGTTTTGTTGGGTGATGGAAGAGAAGAAGGTGCCATAGGAGATCCACATTGAAGAGCATCTGTATAGTTGTTTTTTTTTTCACTTCACACGTTTCATTACATTCTTGGTTTCTTCATATTACCACATTCACTAGTAGTATTATTGATGGGTTGTTGTTTGGTTTTTCACAATATTGAATTTGGTTCCACATTTGTGTACTATTTAATATTACACCCTCCATAAATTTGAATAAAAGACAAAAAAAAAAAACAAAAAATATTTAGCATTTAGCTGTTGTTTGTTGGTAGCCATTGTTGTTGAGTTTGAAGGTTTTTTTTTTGGTTTCTGTGAATTCATGGTGACAGAGGGTGGAAGAAAGAGAGAGAGAGTGGCAAGTTGTGAGAAGTTTAAAAGGGGAAAATGTCCAAATGAAAATGTTATTATATATAGAATTTGTGTTTGTGGAGAAGAAGGTGAAGAGTTTGTCAGGTTGCAGAATGCTTCTTTTGGTTTTTGTATTTAAATTCAAAGTTTCCATTGGAATCCAAAGTGGAAGCAGATGGCAGTCTGTTTGAAAGCTGAAGTTTCAGAATGAATGTTCAAAATAGAAGCAATATACAATACACTTCAAAAGGGGAAAATATTTGTTTTAGTTCTCTATTTTTCTCTGCTAATGCTGTCTATGTGTGTGTGTTTTTGTTTTTTCCAATCACAAAGTGAACAAGCTTTCACATTGCATGAGCTCTTATATGTAGAAATTTTCAAATTTTCTCTGCTAATTGTTTTGTTTGGGTTTTTGCCGCCGTCAGGTGTTTTGTTTGGGTAATAGTACACATTTGTTTGTTTTGGGTTACTTGGTATGAGGATTTGGAGTTCATTCCTATCGGGCATTTTTGGAATCGATTTGAAGATTTTGACATTGAACACTGGAGACGTTTAATTTTCATCTCAGGTGTTTTGTTCCATGAACCTCAATGAAAAGCAGGAGTATAAGCAACATTTATCAAGGTTTTTACATTATCCTAGTCTGTAGTTTCTCATTCGATGAGAATGGTTAGTCTATTTGTTTTGTATCTATCTAACGACCACTTGCTGTGATGTTGTTCATAGGTTGCTTTCTTATGTTAAAAATTGCAATCCTCCTCTATTTTCTCCCGAGCAGATAAAATCGGTATAGTATACTATCCATAGTCTGCTTGTTATTACTTGTGTTGATGTCAGTTGTTATGGAGGACATTGTAATATGGTGCTAAGCTAAAGCCAAAAGATTTTCTACAGGTCAAAATGCCATCTACAGAGTCCCTATGAAACTGATGTCCATGCTATGGATGGATCTAGATCACATCCTTATGAAACTGATGCCCTAAAAGCTATTTCGACCTATGAACAGAAGTTTAGTTGAAGTTGCGATACGCAAACTTGAGGTTAGGGCCGCTTTTAGCATCAAGTAATCTCTTCAATCCCTTGTGTTTTCTTGAGGATAGTTTATTGGTTTTGCAATAGCTTGGTCTTGTTTTGTGAATTTTGGTTTGATTTTTATCCCAGGATGACTTCGTCTTTTACAAATGAGACTTCTGAACAAAGTACTCATACCCCTAATCTAGGTACGAGTAGTAAAGTAGGATTGTTAGGGAAAAGGAAACCTACTAAACCTGCTTCAGATGCTTGGGAGCATTTTATTAGAGTAGAGGGATGTGATCCTAAATATCCTAGGGCTGCTTGTAAATATTGTGGAGCTACATATGCATGTGACTCTAAGAGAAATGGGACAACAAATTTGAAAAGACACTTAGAGAAATGTAAGATGTATACAAGTAAGTCAGAGGATTATGTTGAAGGAGAGGGAGATTCTGAAAGTAACTTGACAGTTGCATCGTTCACTCAAGAGAATTGTAGAATGATGCTTGCTTACATGGTCATATTAGATGAGTTACCCTTTAAGTTTGTAGAAAGCGAAGGATTTCATAAATTTTGCAGGGCATTAAATCCTAAGTTTGTAATTCCATCACGAGTCACTGTTGCAAAAGATTGTTTTCAATTGTACATGAGGGAGAAAAAGAGGTTGAAAAATGTCTTGACTCGAAATGGCCAAAGAGTTTGTTTAACGACTGATACATGGACTTCCGTTCAAAATATTAATTACATGGTGATAACTGCTCATTTCATTGATAGTGAGTGGAACTTGCATAAAAGAATTCTAAATTTTTGTCAAATTGCTAATCATAAAGGAGACACAATAGGAAGAGCAATTGAAAAATGTTTGCAAAGTTGGGGGATTGATAGACTTTTTACCATCACAGTCGATAATGCTAGCTCAAATGATGTAGCATTGACATATTTGGTTAAAAAGTTTAAAGGAAGAAATGAGTTAGTGTTGGATGGTGAATTTCTCCATGTGCGATGTTCTGCTCATATTCTTAATTTGATTGTTAGTGATGCTTTAAAGGATTTGCACGTGTCTATCATTCGCATTAGAAATGCTGTGAAGTATGTTAGATCATCTCCTGCAAGATTACAAGCATTTAAAGATTTTGCTAAAGAAGATAAAATTTCGACCAAAAGTTGTCTTAGTATGGATGTTCCAACACGATGGAATTCCACTTTCACTATGTTGGATGGAGCAATTAAATTTCAAAGGACTTTTGAAAGATTAGAAGAACACGACCCAAGATATTTGCCGGAAGGTGAGATACCTATTATTGAAGATTGGGACAATGCTAAAGTGTTTGTGGAGTTCTTGAAGACTTTTTTAGATGTTACTTTAAAGTTCTCAGCGTCTATGTCTGTAACTTCAAACATTTTCTTTCATGAAATTTTGTTGGTTGAAGAAATAATTCGTGAATACTCGATGTACAATAATGAGTTGTTAAGTCAGATGACATTAAGCATGCACGCAAAGTTCAACAAATACTGGGGTATAACTAGAAGTGAGAAAACTAATCTGTTGTTGTATGTTGCTGTTGTTCTTGACCCTAGATATAAGTTGAATTATGTGAGTTATTGCTTTCATGATTTTTTGGATGAAGAAAGTGCAAAAAAATGGACAAATAAGGTCGAAGAAACATTGCGTCGACTATGTGATGACTATTATTTAAGAATATCAGTGCAAAAGGAGCAATATCCACAAGCACAATCATCTACATCCATAGAAGTATCAAGTTTTCCAAGTCATAGTGAAATACCATCTATCTCTTCCAATGCATCGAGTGGAACTGGATCTTATAAGGTACGTGCTGCTGTCCATGATAGATATATGTTTTTAAGTAAGAAAAAAGATCCAGATGATGGTAAAACAGAGGTGGCTCGTTATTTAGATGAAGCTTGTGTAGAGGATGAAAATTTTGATATATTAAATTGGTGGAAGTTTAATTCTGCTCGATTCAAGATTATCAGCCAAGTAGCTAGAGACATCTATAGCATTCCTATATCTACTGTGCCATCTGAATCAGCTTTTAGCACTGGAGGACGGGTATTAGATCCATTTCGAAGTTCACTAACTCCTCAAACTGCAGAGGCCCTCATTTGTGCTCAAAATTGGATTCAATCTAAACCTCTTGATGACATGAGTGAAGAAATTGATGGAGCTGAAGAAATTGATGAAGGTATAATGAATGGCATGTCTTGTCTTAAAAAATTGTTTATCACATTGTTTGCATTTTATCAAGTTAATTGTTTTTCTTTTTCTTGTGTCTAGAACTCACAAACATACGCAATGAGATGGAAGTTGCCTTTGAAAACTTGAGCGGTTCTAAATTTCTACTCTCAAATTTCATTTCTCTAGTTTATTTATATGATTTTAATTTTATGTTGAATTTCAAGTAACAATTCTTGTTTTTGTTTTAGCCTCTTGAAGTCTAACAATGGAGCTGGAGTTGTATCGAGAATCATGACTTTCTGGGGTAAACTTGTTCATCCCTTGTATTCTCTTCACCATTTTATAAGAACTACTTGTTATAGAGATGAAAATATTCCCCAAGTCTTGATTTGAGTTTAGAATGCTTATCATCTAAATACAATGGACCATTCTTTTTGGGGGAGTGGAAGGTGCTGAAAAGAAAAGGAAAAAGGCTTATTTTTATGAATATGAAGTGTTGAGATAATTAGTATTTCAGTTTTCTCTAAATAGGTTGGTGAAAGATTGTTTTTTTGTATCAGTCTTGTGGCAGGCTTCTGGTGGGGTTGTTAGGAACTTGAAGGCCGAATCGGGGAAGAATTCGTGGGGAATTGGTGAGGTTTTTGGGAACATACAGTGTTCGTGGAGATCGAAATTGCATTTTTCGCATCGGTATCGAGGGCCGAAGCCTTGCTCCTTGCAGCCGTCGCAGGTGTATGGCTTTGTGTAGTTTTTCAGCTCTAGTGAATGCCTGTGGCTTTTAGTACGAAACAGCTTTGCCATTTCTGATTTGTCATTTGTGATTTGTCAGCCATGCCTGTGGCTTTGTCAGCTTTGCCATTTTTAATTTTATTTTTTATAGAACTGATTTGTCATTTGTGCCCCTCCCCCACAAAGAAAGAAAAAAGAAAAAAGGAAAAAAAGTATTATCAGATATGGCAGGAGGTGTACGTATCCCGCTCAATAGATGGCAGAATCGTTGAAGCTAGGTGTTTGATTGAAACCGGTTTGATGGCTCCTATACAAGTCAGACAAATGACTTGATTAATGCACATGATCTGTTTATTACTCTTATTATAAAGAATGGAAACTTATTTTTTTTGGATTAGGAACTTACGTTTTTTATTATAGGTATTTGAAGCAAATGGAGCTTACTCTTATTAGGAATAGGAGGAGGAGCTGCTACATATTAAAAAAAAAAAAAAAAAAAAAAAAAAAAAAAAAAAAAAAACCGCAACTGGCCCGACCCGACCCGACCCGGTCTGGGTCAATCTGAACCGGGTCGGGTCGGGTCGGGTCGGACCGTCCGTACAACCGACCCTGGGTCGGGTCGGGTCAGTTTGTCCGTACAACCGACCCGACCCAGAAAATTTTCACCCCTAATTAATTAATTAATTTACTAATAAAATATCATATACTTAATTAGTCATATATTTGAACTCCTTCAAATATATAATTCTCTCAATTAATAAAGTTTAATCACAAATTAAACTTTATATTATAATGTATCACCATACATTATATTAATTGTATCTCATACTATTAATTTGATTCCCATAACGAATTTAAAGAATTCAAATTCTTTTCAAGATAAATTGTTCCTAATTACTCTTTACGAGCTAACAGGGGGACCTATGGACCTACAGATCAGAAGCTCCAATGATATGAAGTTAACCAACTAAACTCATTAATCAGGTTAACAAATATTCATTAACTGTGGGTCATTCCACTAAAGACCCACAGTTGAACTCTTCTCACTGTCGAACATTTCTATGCCCATGGATATAGACCTATACCGGTTAGTCAATCCTTCACGAGGGTCCGTAACTACAGTTGGGTCAAATTATCGTTTTACCCCTGTGTTACATCTATCTCCTTAAGTACCAGTGCTTCTCTAATGAACAACCTGTTTATGATCCAACCATTAAACAGAAAGTCCCTCTTGGGCCAGTGAGAGGGCGGAATCCCTTTGTTCAAGTCCTAGAGTCACTACTTAAGGGAACACTCATCTACTTCTCCTAGAAGTGGGAAGGAGTAAATTCCTTCTTGTGTTGTCATGTCCCCAGCCTCCCACTCGGTTTTGTCCCCAAAAAGGAAGACATATTGAGTTGGCGTATAGGCCACTCTCACCCATGCTAATCAAAGGACAATCCCTCATGAGAAGGAGTTCATGACACACTCAGGATTAAGACTGAGTTACCTAGGTCTTCTTATTGAAACAGTAACCTAACTAGTTAACGGTATTACAACTAGTGGTTGACTATTTCGTGGTCCAGTCTTATGCAGACTCATTGCATAAGATACCCCCACTCGCATGTCCCCACATAGACGCTTTGGACCAATACATCTGTATCAAATACAAAGCGGGTCGTATCACATAGTGTTACCAAGATAAGGTATCCAGCATTATTCCTGTACTATAGACCTTTTAGGTTGTTATTTGAACAATGATCCCCGTATGTCCCCACATACTAGTTCAAGTTACATACAAACAACCTTGGATCTTAGTTTATTGGATTTGGGTCATATTGTGCAATACTTAACAATAACACTTTATTGTAGAAAATGAATAACACTTTATTGAAACAAGTATACAATTTGTTTATATTCACTATCTACAAGTTTTAGGGCATAAAACCCAAAAAAAGGTGGTAGTGGTGAAGAAGAAGAAGAAAGAAGGAGGAGGAGGAGAGAGAAATAATAAAAAATAATAAAAAATAATTACATTTTTTTATTAATTTATATTATTTTATTTAAAAAATTAAAAAAAAATATTTTTTAAATAAAAAAAATAGGTGTCACGTCAGCCGTCTGTTAAAATCTAATAGAAAAATGGATGGAGTGACTAAAATGAAATGAAATCCAAATCTTAGGGGCTAAATTATCGAGTTTAAAAACTCAGGGACCAAAATGAAACCTAACCCAAACCTTAGGGACCAAAAGTGTATTTTTCCCTAAAATGTATCATTCTTACAAAACTCAATACATCCAAATCCTGTAATTTAAATTTCTCTGGTTGGCTTGTAAGAACATCAATGGATTAACAATGTTGAAAGAAAAATGAAATTTGAAAATTTCAAATGTATTTGGATACATTAAATATTAAAACAAATAACTTAATAATATCTTAGTTACATTAAACCAAAAAATATATGAAAAAATTATATCATATTACGGTTCTTTTGGATCACTGATATTAAGGGTGTGTTTGGTTTAACTTTTCAGGTGATTAATTTTGAAAAAAAATCATTTTGAAAAAAGTTCTAGTGGTTGGCAACCACTAAAAATGACTTATTAAAAAATGAGATTGAGAAATAAACTATTTTGAGAGAAACAGTTGAAACCAAAATTTTTAAAGAGTTTGTAAGTATATAATAACTTGTGTATGAAAACACTTATGAGGAAATGTAACCAAACATATGAAAGTGTTAATATTAAATATGCGGAAGCAATTTAGGATCTTAGGCACTTAATTTCATCAATTTAATCATTTAAAGCATGTTGTTCATAACCAAAAAACAGAGCCAATATTTGTTACCTACCTCTTGTAGCTCCCAATTAACGCAAATCTTTTGTTGTTTCTTCACACCAATGGATCAAAGACCACCACTTGAATCTTCTCTACTATTCCCAGGCCTTGGAACGAATTGTGGGAACCTCTAGTGATAGGAATTGAGAAGGGAAGAGCTTAAAACTCAAGTTTTTGAGAGTTTTGAGATGTTGTCTTTGAGGTGAAAATTCAACAGCATTTCAGTACGAAAAATCCATGAATTCTTCACCTCTTAATCCTCTAATTATAGAGGAGATCATGCAATCTAATTGCACAAAAAATTGACACCAAAACATGGTTTATTTTAAGTGGGATTATGTGTGATGTTAATGTGAATTGCAAGGAGGTGGTGTAATTCCACCACCTCCTAAAATTCATGTTATTTTTAAATTAAAAAATTGATTTCTAAAATCAATTATTAATTTAAAAGTAAATTTATTTTTAATTTTAAATAATATTAATTTAAATAATTAATATTAAATAAAATTAATTTAATATCAAATATTAAATTAATATTTTACACATCAATTCCGACTTTCTTAAATTCGTCTCCTCGAACATGAATCCAGCTCCTCGAGTCCCTCTCGGGCCAATGAGAGGGTGGGGCCCCTTGTTCAAGACCTGGAGTCAGTACTTAAGAGAACAACGTCTCTACTATCCCTAATTTCAGTTTCTGTAAAGCAGGAATTGCGATCACTTTGCGACGCAAATTCCTCTGTCACAGGACATCAATTCTTTTTGAAGAGATTTCTTTGTACATTGGATTGGTGTATGCTCAAAAGGCCTGAATTCAATTTTGATCCTGAGATAGAGAAGACTTTCCGACAGCGTCGTAAGGAGCAAAGAAGGAAATTAAAGGAACTACGAGAAGTTCAACAACAGGAAACCCCAGAAGAAGTTTTTCTGCAGGAAATTGCTATGGAGCCACCTGTTGGAGACCATCTCGGTGCGCAGCAAAGAGGAGCACAACCTAACAATGTGCAACAACAAGTTGCAGCAACAAATAATCTTATTCTTATTGCAGATGAAAGGGATAGAGCCATAAGGGATTATGCGGTCGCAACTTTCTACAATCTCAATACAGGAATCGTTGAGCTAGTCATTGATGCCAATCATTTTGAGCTCAAGTCAATCATGTTCCAAATGCTTCAGACCATAGGCCAATTTTCAAGACTTCCTAGTGAAGAACCTCACAAACACATGAAGCAATTCTTGAGAATATGCAACTCGTTCAAGCTTAATGGAGTATCTAATGAAACTTTGCGTTTGAAACTTTTTCCATTTTCTTTACAAGGTAATGCGGAAGCATGGTTAGATTCTTCTCCACCGGATAGCATCACCACATAGGATGAGCTTGTTGAAAAATGTCTCTTGAAATATTTTTCGCCTACAAAGAATGCACAAATCCGAGGGGAAATTATCACTTTTAAACAAGGACCATGATCAAACGACTTTGCCGAGTCCTCGGATCAAATAAAATTTATTATCATTGACTACTAAACTACTTGCAGTAGTAGTGGCTGGGGTCGATCGCAGGGAACAATTGGTTTATTTCTAATCACTTTTATGTTTGTGGTAACAGAAGAGGGGTTGAAGAAAGAGGGGATAACTGCAAGGGAAAACTAAAGTGCGAGAAAGTAAAGGACAAAAAAGTAAATAACAGGAAAGTAAAGGGTGGTTGGTTAATCTCACCTTGGTGATCACTGTAGCTGGAGAAACTCAAATTCAGTACATTTGTTTTTACTCATTGATTAGCAAATAATGATTTAAATGCATGTGTCTAATTGGTACTCTAAATCAATTGACTCGATCCCATCGTCCATCGACTCAATTACTAATTACCAATTAATTAACCCCTACTAATCTGTCGAGATTAATCAACTAAATAATTAAATTAAGACCAAGATACCCTTAGAGCGCTGACTCGATTAGCCCATCGAATCAACATGAAATTCATTAACTAATTAACCTGGCCATGATTAACAAATTAACTAATTGTTGCTCTAGGCTAGAATACCCACATTTAATTAGGGAAAAGCCTAATTTAATTACAAATATCGATTTAGACCCTAAACCTATCATGCAGAGCTACGATGTTAGAGAACTGCTCTTGGGACCTGTGCCCATGAATCGGTCTACATGCTAACTATGAATTAACTATCCATTAGCTACGTGGAAATTAATTCTTTAGTAGATTATTAACATGCAAGCTGCGAGTTAGGGCGTCAATCTAACCTACTGTGCATGCTAATTATAAAAGCGGGAATCTAAAATCACAAACACCAAGAAACATCATACATGAAGCTCAGAAAACTCAAGGAGAATATGCATTCAATACAGAAAACTCAAAGAATCTCATAAAAACTGAAATATACTTACAATACTGAGGTTCCAACTACAACAAACGGTGCTTAGATGGTCATAGACAAGCCTAATCTAAGCCCAAGGCTTGAGAAACCAACTTAATCTAACCTAAAACTAAGAGATACAGAGAAAGAACAGAGGAAAACGAGGGAAAACTGATGAAGAAATCAGAAAACGACTAAACCTATCGATTGATCTAACCTAAACAGCGAAAACTGCACTTATATAATCGTTTCAACGTCTCGACGCTGTGGCCTGCGTCTCGACGCTGATGGTGATTTGGTCCGGTCTTCGTACTCGTAACGTTGAGACGCCGTGAGGTAGTGTCTCGACGCTACCTCTCAGGTCTAACTTGTTTGGTTCTTCAATTTTGCTCCATTTGACGTTGTTTTTGAGTCTTGAGTGCTCTGCTTTGGTCTTTTCACCTCCTCGACATCCCGTGGACTTCAAGTTGGATCAAAACCACATTAATTTCCTTGAATTAACGTTAATTTGAAATATTGGCTCTTGAGAAGCTCTAACACCAAACACCTACAAAATAATACAATTAAGCACAATATTTAACATAAAACTAGCAAGATTAAGATTAAATATATAGGGCCAAATTGGTCCTATCAGACCACAAGAAGGGGTAGACACAACATGGGAGCGCTTTAAAAAGTTGATATGGAAATGTCCACACCATGGCTTGCCTGCTTGTCTTCTTGGAGAACACTTTTACAATGGATTGACTCAAGCTTCCAAAGCAATAGTCAATACATCAGCTAATGGTTCGTTGCTTAAAAAGACCTTCAATGAGGAAAATGAAATTCTGGATGCAATTCTTGCAAATAATAGTCAATGGGGAGAAGAAGAAACACCATCAAGAAGCAGTGTCAAGATCCAAGAAGTCAATCATCTCGAGACACTATCAGAGTGGATGTTACTTTAGGAAATCAAGTTCAAGTTGCAGCCGTGAGCCATGCTTCAACCCCCATGTGCACTACTTGCAATGAAGAGAACTCATTTGAAGATTGTCCTCAAAATCCAGCTTCAGTTTACTTTGTAGGTGCACAAAATAGAGGAAATCCTTACACCAACCCATTTAATCCAGGATGGAGGCAACACCCTAACTTTTATTGGGGAGGACAACATGTTAGCACATCCAATGCAACCCCTTTTGTTAGGTAAGGAGGACCACTAGGATTCAATGACCAAGTTTAATTGAAGATTGCACAGCCTTTGTAGCTGCAAATGCAACCGCAATTGCAGCAGCAACCAATGCAAGTGCAACCCCAATCGACCTCAAACTTGGAGAGTCTTATGAGGGAATTAATGACCAAGAATGACATAGTGATTCAAAGTCAAACAACTTCCTTGAAGAATCTTCAAACTCAAATTGGGCAGTTAGTTTAGGAGATGAGGAGTAGACCAACAATCACTTTGCTACAAAGAGATAGTTCACTACAGAGAAAAGGAAAAGAACATTGCAAAGCCATAACTCTTAGAAGCGAATTGCAATATCAAGAACCGAAAGTACTAGAGGAACATGAAAAATAAAAAGTTTTCAATAATGCAGAGTGTCCCGCACAAGAGGCTGAAAAGAAAAAAATAAAGTCAAAACCAAATCAAGAAGAAGATGTTGCAGGAAACTTGGAACAAAATGCGCCCGCAAAGCCTTCACCAACATAAAATCTGAAGAAACCAGCCAAGAAACCTAAGAATTTATATCAAAATGCAAGACCACCTCCACCATTTCCTCAGAGACTCATCAAGAAGAACCAGGACGAGAAATTCAATAAGTTTTTGGATATCCTCAAGCAACTCCACATTAATATTTCGTTGGTAGAAGTCATTGAGCAAATGCCAAACCATGTCAAGTTCTTGAAGGATATCCTATCAAAGAAGCGAAAGCTAGGAGAATTTTAAACAGTCACGCTTACAAAGAATTGTAGTGCTTTGATTACAACCAAGGTGCCACTTAAGCTTTAAGACCTGGGTAGTTTCACAATCCCTTGTGTGGTTGGAGGAAGAAGTGTTGGACGAGCTCTATGTGATCTAGGGTCCTACATCAACTTAATGCCTCTATCAATCTTCAAGCAGTTAGGAATTGGGGAAGCAAGACCAACCACTGTAATTCTTCAGCTGGCAGATAGGTCAACCACAAGGCCCATAGGGAAGATAGAAGATGTGCTTGTAAAAGTTGATAAATTTGTTTTCCCTACAGATTTCATTATCCTTGACTATGAAGTTGATAGAGAGGTTCCAATCATCCTTGGGAGGCCATTCCTAGCCATTGGCCGAACAATCATTGATGTCCAAAAAGATGAGCTAACAATGCGGATGAATGATCAAGAAATCAAATTCAATGTGTTGAACGCATTACGCTACCCTGGGGAAATGGAGGATTGCAAAAGATGGAAATTTGCAACATCATAAGCGACTCAGAAGAGGATGACCATGAAGAGGAAACTTTTGACGATGAAATTGAGGCAGAAGATGTGGCCACAATTGAGGAGCTAAGACCTGAATGGAGATCCTGAGAAAACAATGCCAATAAAGCCTTCCATTGAAGAACCACCAGAATTGGAATTGAAGCCTCTTCCATCTCATCTTAAATACATGTTTCTTGGAAAGAATGAAACTCTACCTGTTATTATCTCAGCTAATTTATATAAACAGGATGAACTCTTGTTATTGTAGGTTTTATCCAAGCACAAGCAAGCAATTGGTTGGACGATAGCAGATATAAAGGGAATAAGCCCTTCCTTCTGTATGCATCCAATTAATTTGGAATAGGGAGCCAAGAAATAGGTGGAGATGAAAAGGAGACTCAATCTAGTGATGAAGGAGGTCGTTTGAAAAGATATCATCAAATGGATAGACGTTGGACTTATTTACCACATTGCAGATAGTAGCTGGGTTAGCCCAGTACAGTGTGTTCCAAGGAAAGGGAGAATGACGATTGTCACCAACGAGAAGAATGAGTTGATTCCAACAAGAACGGTGACAAGATGGAGAGTGTGCATGGACTACAGAAAGCTGAACAAAGATACTATGGAGGACCACTTTCCACTTCCTTTCATAGATCAAATGTTGGATAGGCTTGCAGGTAAAGACTACTATTGTTTTCTTGACGGATACTCCGATTACAACCAAATTACAATAGTACCTGAAGACCAAGAGAAGACAACATTTACCTCTCCAAATGGCAACTTTGCTTTCAGAAGGATGCCCTTTGGTCTATGTAATGCACCAACAACTTTCCAACGATGTATGATGGCAATTTTCTCAGATATGGTGGAGAAAACGTTAGAAGTTGTAATGGATGACTTTTTCGTTGTTGGAACTTCATTCCATGATTGTTTGCAAAATTTAGAGCAAGTCCTAAGAAGATGCGAGGAAACAAACTTAGTACTAAATTGGGAAAAGTGTCATTTCATGGTATGAGAAGGAATAATACTAGGACATAAGATCTCTCAAAAAGGAATCGAGGTGGACAGGGCCAAAGGTCAAATCATTGCAAAATTTCCTCCTCCCACGATAGTGAAAGAAATAAGAAGCTTTCTAGGACATGCCGGGTTCTACAGACGATTCATTAAAGACAGACAAATATCAAAACCATTAAGCAGGTTGCTAGAGCTTGATAGGAAGTTTGATTTTGATCTAGAATGCTTGAGGGCCTTGATCGGTCTAATTTGTTATACATTTATAATCTCCCAATTTGCTTATCTTAATTGAATTCCTTGCGAAAAATGCTTTAAAATGAGTATAATATGTGTATAGGTCCTCATCGGAGCTTTGGAAGCAATTCGAGGCTTAAACGAGCGAAATTGGAGTGAAAAATGACCATTCTTCCCTTGGAGTCGCCCCAACGTCGAGACCCTACTAGACCAGCGTCGGGACGCCATCCAAAAAAGGAAAATACTTTGAGACCAAGCTGGGGCCTAGAGTCTCGACGCTGCAATCCTAGTGTCTCGACGCTAGGCAGATCCGAGAGCTACCTTCCTTATTTGAAGGGGCAGCGTCGAGACGCTAGCCCACAACGTAGTGACGCTGCCCAGTTTTCCAGAATTGAATGTTTCCTTATTTTCTCTACGAATTTCTCATATTTGAAGGCTCCCTTCAGCACCAAGTTTCCACAAATTGAAGGCCAAGAAGTTCTATAAATAGAGTGTCTTGGTTTAGGTTTAGAACCATCCTTGTATTAGCTCAATTTCTCTAAATTGTAGACACCTCTCTCTTAGTTTTCAAGTTTTCTTAGTCCAAGGGTCAGTTGATCAAGCCTCGAGCTTGGAGGTGCTAGTCTATGGCTAACTAAACTCGGATTGCTGTAATCGGGACCTCGGTTTGTAAGTTTGATTTAATTTTATGAGATTTCCGTTCCAAATTGCTATTTCGTTAATTTTCATTGTGATTTTAGTTCTTTGCATATAAGTTTAGATTGTGGTAGGAAAGATTGACAACTGATAAGGGTAAAAAATATACCTATTTTACCCTTATAGTTAGCTCATTATCTTGTCAAAATTATATGTTTTAGATCAAATTTACTGTTCCTGAGCTCAAAATATGTTAAAATTGACAAGTTAGGGAGTTGAGAGTCACATTTGTCAAATTATGTTTATTTGTGCTTAAAAAGACTCAATTTGATAGGAATTTGACTACGTTTGTTGCTGTGCAGAAAAACAGAGGAAGCTGGAAACTGCCCCGCATTTCTGGAAAAACAGAGGCAGTTCCGAGTCTGTCGCGGGTCGTTTTGAACGAGACTATTGCGCACCTAACCGGCCGTTTTGATCTCGAAATCGACTGGGCTACCTACCAGCACCTATTTCGTGGCTCCTCAACCACTCCCCACACTATATAAGCTCGTGATTCGAAGAGAAATTCAAGCAGAACTCATTTGGAAGAAGAGGGTGGTGGCAGAACCCTAGTTGACGCCTATAAGTAGGGATGCCCGAGGTCCTTCTTAGAAGACTGAATTCTAACCTTAGTTAGACATCAAACCTTAGGGTTTGTAGGGATTTTCACCCATTCCCACTTGTAAAAGCGAGAGAGTGGAGTGTTGAGCGAACTCTAGAAGGATTGGATAAAAGAAAAAAAAAACCCTAGTATTTAGCTACTGTCATTACTTCCAGCTTTTGTTACTTTTCACTTATTTGTATTCTTTATTCTTTATTTCAATGAAAAGATATTCATTTGCACTTTATCCCACCATGAGTAGCTAAATTCCGTTGAGGGGTTCAATATAGTGAATTCCCTTATGGTTCAATAGCTTGAAAGTGTTTTATTTGCTTAAGTATTGTTCAATGCATGTCATTCTTTATTGATTATCATTCTGATCTTGCTGAGTTTAGATTGATCACTTAGTCTTTGCATGCTATGTGAGTTTGATCTCGAAAGGGACAAACGATATCGGTTCTCATAAAGGTGATATAGGAGAAAAAGCTCGAAAGAGATTATTCGGTGGTATAGGGCAAGCTGCCTAAGGCACCCTATATCAACTATAGGATTATAGATTGCATTCGTGAATTATCTATGTCGGAGTCGAGTCACAGAAATGTGCATAACGGTACTCACTTAGCCTTCTAACGGTTCTTGGGAGCAAGGCCAAATAGAAGTTAAATCTGACCCAATGCATTAATTAGGCTTAAGTTGAATATTCTATGATTAAAGTTATTTGCCTTTGGGATGAAACTATATTGAATAACTCGTTTTATTTATCATTGTTATTTCTTTATTTATTTGTTTTATTTATCTTCCAAAAATCAATTATCAATTATTTCTTTGGTTACTTATTTTAAGCAATCATTTGAGTAGTTTCTTCTCCAAATATGAGTTTCCAATTTAGTCCTCGTGGGATCGATACCCTTGGAATACTTCTAATGTTTTTATTACTACGTTCGACAGTGTATACTTGCACTAAGGTTGGCTAAATTTATCTATATTATTATCTATCACCTTATCTCACATCCACATTTCAGCCTCTGCCGCACCAACAACCTTGACCGCGCCCTATCTAAATTTACTTGCTAAATCTAAGTAGCAAATAGGCTAACGTTTTGATATTCCTCATGCGTCCCTAGAACTAAATGATTTAATCAATTGTAATTGTGGTTTGTTGCCCGTTGCATGTGAATTAATTCGGCTAGATCCCAATGCGGTTTATATTAGTGAATAGGCCAATTAATTAATTTAAACTAGAATTAGACTTAGCGTTTGTATGTTTGTGATAGTTAGATCAAGGCTCTCGGGTTGTTCCCAGAGTACGCTGGGCTTAAATAGTTAATTAACTACCAAGCCATAATCGATGAATGAAATTAATCAAACTTAACACTGAGTTCAACCCCGATTACAGTGATCCTCGTGGTAAGATCAACTAACCCCGCCTTTACTTTCCTTGCATTTAATTTTCCTTATTTATTTTCCCTCCTTTACTTTATGTCTTAACCTTTTATCAATAAACCCCCCTTTTTGGTTACCTAAAAAATACAAAAGAATTTAGAAATAAACCGATTGTTCCCTGTGATCGACCCTGACCACTACTGCTACAAGTTAGCTTTAGAAATCGTGGATTATAAATTTATTTGACACGACCCTTGACAAGTCGTTCCATCAGGCCTTTGAGAGGTTGAAGGAAGCACGAAATCCAAACCCAATAATGATTGAACCTGATTGAACCTGATTGGAGTCAGCTGTTCAAACTTATGTGTGATGCAAGCGACTTTGCAGTAGAAGTTGTGCTGGTGCAAAAGAGGAACAAAATAATACATCACATTTACTATGCCAGCAAGACCATGAACGAAGCTCAAGTTAATTATACTACCACAGAGAAGGAATTGCTTGCAGTAGTATTCGCTTTTGAAAAGTTCAGATCCTACCTCATCGACACTAAAGTGATAGTCCACACCGATCATTCAGCATTAAAGTATCTCTTATCAAAGAAAGATGCAAAACCTCGCCTAATCAGATGGATCCTACTTCTTCAAGAATTTGACATAGAGATACTAGACAGAAAGGGAACAAAAAATCAGGTTGTAGACCACATGTCCAGATTAGGAAAGGAAGCATAGAGCAAAGACGAGTTAGAAATTGGAGAAACTTTCATTGATGAATAGGTGTTGGTAATAAGCACTTATGAAGCACCCTAGTATGCAGACATTGCTAACTATTTAGTTAGTGGAATATATCAACATGAAAACCAGCAACAATTGAAGAAATTTTTCCATGATTGTAAAAAAATATTGTTGGGATGAACCTTATCTTTACAGGATAGGACATGATCAAGTGCTGAGGAGGTGTGTAGCAGGGGAAGAAATACCTAAAATTTTGGAAGGTTGCCACAATGCTCCTTATGTTGGGTTTTATACCATAAAACTCGTAGATAGTAAATGTAACATTTGACCGAACATTAATAAAATGATGTATTATTCATTTATTTTGTTTGTATTGTGTAATCTTGTCTTAATAACCCTAATCCAATAAACTAAACATCCTAGGCTGTTAGTATGAGACTTGAACTAGTATGTGGAGACATATGGGGATCACTGTTCAAGATACAGCCTAAAGGGTCTATAGTATAGGGATAAGGTTGGGTACCTTATCCTAGTGACACTATGGATACGACCCGTTTTGTATTATGATACAAACGCAATGATCCAACGCGTTCGTGTAGAGGACGTGTGAGTGGGGGTATCCTGTGCAATAAGTTTGCATAAAACCGAACTGCAAAATAGTTAACCACTAGCTGTAACACCGTTGACTAGTTAGGTTTCTATTTCACTAGGATGACCTAGGCAACTTGGTCTCAATCTTGAGTGGGTTATGGACTTCTGTTCACGAGGGACTGTCCTTTGATTTGTATGGGTGAGAGTGGCCTGCACGCCGACTCATTAAGCCTACCATTTTGGTGACAAGACCGAGTGGGCAGCTGAGAACATAATCACACAAGATGAAATTCACTCTTTCCCGACTTTAGGGTAAGTAGAGGTGTGTTCCCTTAAGTGGTGTCTCCGGGTCTTGAACAATGGGTCCTGCCCTCTTTATGGCACGAGAGGGACTCTGTTTGTAGGTTGGACCTCAAACAGGTTGTTCATTAGAGGAGCACTGGGGACTTAAGGACATAGATGTAACCTAGGGGTAAAACGGTAACTTGACCTAGCTAGGATTACGAACACACGTGAAGGACTGACTTGCTGTTATTAGTCGATATCCGTGGACACATAAATATATCTGCAATGAGAAGAGTGCAACTGTGGTTCTATAGTGGAGTGAACCACAGTTAACGAATATTGATTAACTTGGTTAATGAGTTTAGCCAATTAATCTCATATCGTTGGAGCTTCTGATCTGTAGGTCCATTAGGTCCCACCGGTAGCTCGTTTAGGGCATTGAGGTAAATTTCTAAGGGAGAATTAAATATTCGAAGGGGTTCGAATATTAAGTTTAAAATATGAATTGGATTCATATTAAAACCATAGGTTAAAATTAATGCGCATTGGATGCACATTAATACTATAGGTTATGTGAGAGAGAAATAATTAAATATATGATATTTAATTAAAGTATTAATTAATTATTGAATTAATTAATCCTTTTGTTTTAATTTAATTTAATTAAATTTGATTTAATTAAATTGCATTAAAACTATAGGTTATATGGGAATATTTATATAAATAAATTAAATCAATTGTTGATTTAATTATTAAATTAAATAATTATTAATAATTTTAATTAATTTGATTTATTAGTTGTGGTAACTAATAAATCGTGGGTTCCCTGTTAACTGACTTGAACATGTTCAAAGGGGAGATTTTTTAGGAGAGGGTTAAGGCTGAACGTTACCTTCACTCTCTCCATCGAAAGCTCTCCTTCACTCTCCCTCTTGATTGATCTGTGAATACAGAGAAGAAAAAAAAATTCCCTTAGTGATTTTTTGGTTCCCACAAGCCTTTGAACGATAACCTTGTGAGAATACCGGTGTAGCCTTTTGGTAGTGTTTTGTGGAGACTCATCCAACGAAGGTGCTACTGGAATTTTGAGCAAAGGGTCGAGGATTGGTGAATTCGGTCAAGTCTTCAAACGAAAGTAAGTTTCTATGAAACCCTTGATCATTAGAATCAACTCTAGATTAGATCTAGTGTTTTTCTTTCAATTTTCAGCATGCTTATAACCTATTTACAGTAGTTTTGCATGATTTAAACTTACTGTAATTTTTGCCGTCGTACCGGTATTCAAATCGATAATTAAATTGGGTTTGATCTCTGATAAGTCTTCCGCTGTGTGGGGCTTTAATCCCTATACCTTATGGAGGTCATTTTGCAGGAACAAAGACAGCAACCAAAGTACTTCAAAGTGGATACTTCTGGCCAACCCTGTTTAAGGATGCATATCTGTATGCAAGGGGATGTGATAAATGTCAAAGGACAGAAAACATATCAGCTAAGGATGAAATGCCAATGAACTATACATTGGAGGTGGAAATCTTTTATGTATGGGGAATTGACTTCATGGGGCCTTTTCCTTCATCCTTTGGCAAGACTTACATCTTGCTAGCAGTAGATTACGTCTCTAAATGGGTGGAGGCAATAGCTACTACCCCTAAGGACGCAAAAGTAGTAAAGGATTTTTTTAGAAAAAATATCTTCACTAGATTTGGAACTCCTAGAGTTCTAATAAGCGATGAAGGTTCTCATTTTGTAAACAGGGTAATCAGGAAACTTTTTGAAAGATATAATGTCAAGCATAGAATTGCGACCGCATATCATCCACAAACTAATGGTCAAGCTGAATCATCTAATTGAGAGATCAAAGCCATCTTGAAAAAAACTATTGAGCCAAATAGAAAAGATTAGTCTCTTAGATTAGATGATGCTCTATGGCTCACAAAGAAAGCATTCAAGGCACCACTAGGAATGTCTCCTTACATGATAGTCTATGGCAAAGCATGCCATTTACCCTTGGAGTTGGAGCACAAAGCCTATTGGGCTACAAAAAGGCTTAACATGGATTTGGAGCAGGCAGAGCACAAGAGGAAATTACAATTGGCAGAACTGGATGAATGGAGACACCTAGTTTATGAGAACGCAAAAATATATAAAGAAAAGGTAAAAAAATGGCATGATCAGAAAATCAGGAGTAAAAATTTGTAGGAGGGACAAGACGTGCTACTCTTACATTCCAGGTTAAGAGACTCTTTCGAGGAAAACTCAAATCAAGATGGTTTGACCCGTACAAAATAGAAAAGATCTACAAACATGGAGCAGTGGATCTATATGACAATACTGGACATACTTTCAAAGTAAATGGACAAAGAGTAAAACCTTATTAGGGAGGAGGCCTGAGCAAGGGTAAGGCTTCCATTACCCTGATTGATCCAAGATGATTCAAGTATGAGATTGTGTAAATATGTATATTATTCCCTTTCATGTTGTTTTGTATTGTTTTAGTTTATTTCTTTTATTTTCTTCTAAAAATTAAAAAAAAATGAATAGAATGTATAATGTGGTGGAAAGCCAAGGAAATCAAATCTTAGTTAAGAGGGAACCTTGTCTTAGGAAAAGCTTATCTAAGGAAAGAGGTACTTAAGTTGACTGCAAAGGAACACCTCTACCTGGAGCTTGACCTGGACGTTGAATTAACTAAAACTTGCATTTTCTTGGTTTACTAGGGCCCGTTTGGTAACGTTCTCGTTTCTTGTTTCTTGTTTTCAATTTTATTAAGAAATCTAAGCATTTAATAACTATGTATGTTTCTTGTTTCTCATTTTTTAGAAACACTCCCAAAATTTGTATAGAACTTTTGGGAACAACTAAAACTAGTTTCTCCTTTTTTGTTCTTGTTTCCAATTTTTTCCAAACATAAATAAGAATATAGGTTTATTGTTATTGAATGTATAGGTGTGTAGGGTCATGAAATTCTATTTTTCTTTATTAAAAATGAAGAAACGGAAACAAGAAACGAGAACGGTACCAAACAGGCCCCTAGTGTTCTATCTTACTTCTTTATGTTTAATTCTTCTTCATTATTGAATGCTTAGTCGGTGTGAACTTTCTAGAATTTTTTTGGCTAAGTGTGCAGTAGTTAAGTTCAAAAAAAAGGAGAAGACAGGTGGAGAAAGGGTAAAAATTTACACCGCAAATGCGGTCGCAATTATGTATTAAGATTAAAAGACAGATTATTTTGCAGAAAGCACTTTGCGACACATTTGCGGGCGCAAAAATAAGCACAACCCAAATGTCTTAGAGATGACATCGCCAAATGGGAAACCTATTTAAAGCAACAAAAAGTTGACTTTGGTCAGTTTCATTCAAATACCCAACGTCTCACTCTTGAACTGAAGCTCCACGCCAAACTCTGACCGCCCATTCCGACCACCATATCTGCCAGAAATCGACTATATTCCGACCAGAGAACGCCGGTGATCGCATCTCTTCTATACCCATTCAATACCAAGAACAATGAAGCCTTCATCTACTTCTCTATCAAAGAAACCAGAGCCTTCAAAGATATCATCCAAGGTTTCTCTTTCTGAAAAGTCGAAAGTGAAGGTGTTAATATCTAAAAAGCAGTAGCAATTTTGGATCTTAGGCACATAATTTGTTCAATTTGGTCAAACATTGCATGCTGTCCAAGAAGAAGAAAAACAGAGTATTGTTTACCAACCTTGAATCAATGGAGAATTGGTTGGATTTTTTTGTTGTTTTTCTTCACCAACGAGTCACGAGCCACCAAAGGATCTTCCTCGCTATCCTCAAGCCTTTAGAACGGATTGTGGGATCCTCAAGTGATGGAATTTGAGAGAGAAACTATGAAGAACAAGCTTGCAAGGTGGGTCCCAAATTAGTTTATTAATCTATCTATGTAAATAACAATTTGGTCACTGAACTTTGATTTGTAATGATTTAGTCCTAGTACTTTCAATTTCGTAACGATTTAGTCTCTAAATCTTAATAAGTAACAATTTAGTCTTTATACTTTTAAATTTGTAACAATTTAGTCTCTATAGTTTCAAATTTGTAACAATTTAATCCTTGTCAAAAAAAAAAAAAATCATTAAAATTAAATGTTGATTTTTATTATTTAATGATTAAACTTTGTAGCTAGTAAATATATTAGGTCCCAAATTAGTTTATTAATCTATCTATGTAAGAAATTTCATTAAATCTTTACACTAATTTTCATGATAGGGACTAAATCATTACAAATTTGAAAGTATATGGACTAAATTGTTACTTATTAAAGTTCTTGGACTAAATTGTTACAAAATTGAAAGTAGAGTGACTAAATTGTTACAAATTTGAAAGTATAGGGACTAAATTGTTAAAAATCAAAGTTCACAAGCTAAATTGTTATTTTCATAAAATTTTAGAACTAAAAAGTGATTTTTAACTCCCATATATATATATATATATATATATATATAATGCTTATCTTTTAGCTATTGTTTCATTTCGGTCTTAATTATACTGCATGTGCAACAATATTTTTTTTTTTTTTTTTTTTTTGAGAAGACATGTGCAACAACCTTAATTCTATATTTAGTCTCTTTCAAATTTTCTATTTCCACTTGTCAAGTTGTCAATAATTACCCTTACTATAAATATATTAGTTTGTCTTCATCTATTACCTTATTATTTAATTGAATTCTTTAAAAAAATAATTATTATTTCGATCTTTTTTTTTTTTTTAAAAAAAAAAAAACCTTAATTATACTGTATGTGCAACAACCTTAATTATATACTTAAGTCTCTTTCAAATTTTCTATTTCCACTTGTCAAGTTGTCACTAATTGCCCTTATTATAAAATTCATTATTTTGTCTTCTTCTATTACCTTATTATTATTATTATTATTATTATTATTTATTATTTAATTGAAATCTTTAAAAAAATAATTATTAATTCCTTACGTCCTAGATTCCTGTAGTAGGTCACGCCCTTTCTTTTATCTCTAGAGTTGACTCAAACGCCTCCCCATATTCTGATTTTTTTAAAGTTCTCTGTGTCTGTATCTAAACAAATTTGGTCCGAGGATCATTTTTCAACCCCTCCATCTTCCGCCTTTAACACCAAAGTTCCGTTTGGGATGTCTTTTGGTTTAAATGTTTTTCAAGAATACATTTTATAAAAAACACATTTTGTATTAATTTTTTTTAGAATTTAAACACTCATATGTTTGGTTGCATTTTCTCATAGGTGTTTTTATACAAGTTATTGTATACTTAAAAAACCCTTTTTAAAAAAGTTGGTTTCAAGTGTTTCTCTCAAAATGATTTATTTATCAATCTCATTTTCTAATAAGTCATTTTTAGTAGTTGTCAAACACTAGAAATTTTTTCAAAATGATTTTCTTTTTCAAAATTAAACACTTGAAAAGTTAAACCAAAACACATCTTAAGACTATATAATTTAGCTCTTTATATTTTAAATTTTTTCGATTATATTATTTTATTCGTCGATATAACCGAGGATAAATTTACATGAAATAATATTTAGTTAGTTATTAGAAATTTGAATTAGGCCACTTAAGAAGATAAAATGTTTCCAAATCCTCCACAGAAATTTGAACTGAAATTTCGACTTATCTTCACATAGATTACTTGATTTACTTATTGAATAATACGTATCATGACATCAACCAATATTGACCTTCACTAAAAAAAATAAAAGAATTTAAATAAAAATAAAAATAAAAAAGTTAAGATGTTAGAGCAAATAAAAATATTTTGGTTAAATTACAAATCTAGTTCCTAAGTTCTGGTTTTTTGTTTTTGAAAATTAAACTTAAAAACAGTTCTTTTCAAAAATCAAGTTAAATTTTGAAAACTAAAAAAAAATACTTTTAACAAACATAGCAAAATTCAAATAGTTATCAAACAGAGTCTGAACGATTCAGAAATTTATAGGTTAAATTATGAAAAATACCCCTAAATTATGGGGTTTGTTTAAAAAATGCCCCCAAACTTTGAAAAGTTTCAAAAATACCCCTGAATTTTAAAAATGTTTCAAAAATACCTTTGCTGTCAATTTTTGGATGAAAACCGTTAAAATTTCAATTTCAAAAATACCCTTGAATTTAACCATTCGAGCACATTGGACACAAATTTGAAAATTTAGGCACATGATGATCGGGAGCAAGACATATATTCGAGTGTTGGTGATTATTTAGGACTGCTAAACTGCACTCCCGAACGCCAAAGCGCCAGAGATTTCACAACACAAACATGGCCGGAACATCGCGGACAAACTGTGTTCTAGAGATCGATCAACTTCTCCGGCGAGATGATCTCCAATTGGCTTTAGAAACTCCAACTTCGATCTTCAAGCTGCCGGATTCTTTAACCAAAGACAGCCCACAATCTTATTCCCCTTCCCGTCTGTTTCTTGGCCCATTTCACGAGCTCAAGCCAGAGCTTCACAAGATGGAGATCTTCAAGCTCGAGAACGCCAAAAAGGCCAAGGAAAAATTTCAGCTGCCTGACCTCACTCAAATGGTGGAACAACTCAAGGAATTCGAAGTCCAAATTCGAGCCTGTTATGGTGGAAATTTGGCTGTCGGGTCCGAAGCTTTGGCTTGGAGAATCCTAATCGATGGTCTGTTCTTGCTTCGTTTGCTTGGAATAATCTCGCCCGATGATAAAGAGAAAGAAGAAAAAGGTAAGAATTCTGAACTTCCTTATGAGGTTGAATTGCCCGTTTTCAATGAGCAGCAATTGTATCTGAATCTTGAGGGAAATATAACAACGACCCAGAACGAAATTGTCAAAGATTTACTGAAGCTGGAGAATCAGATTCCAATTCAAATCCTGAAAAGGGTTTTACCCAGAAATTTGGTTGAAAATTTGCATCTTTCGTTTTACAAATTCTGCGTTTCAGTCTCACCGCTGCCATTGTTTCCCGGCAGCGATGAGGAAGACGACATCCCCTTTGACCTTTTCCCGGATTATCGCCGTTCGTTCCCTAAGTTGCCGGAAATTCTCGACGGATCCCAACATTTGGTTCACTTTTTATACGCTTTACTTTTCTACCAAAGATTCTCTGCCTACGAGCAAAGGGGTAGTGAAAGGTCCTTAAATATTCTTGTTGAGTTGCTGAATTTGATGGCTACGATTCTAGGAATCGGTTTATTAAAACAGCTGGTTGAAGCTTTGGGTTTGATCCAAACCTTAATCGGCTTCATCGGAAAAGTTCAACAATCTTCACCGTCTGAAACCGACGGCTCCCCTAGATTCCCTTCAGCTTCAAAACTAAAAAAAGTCGGAGTGAAATTCGACGCCGGCGATGGCGGCGGATTTGACGAAGAATCCACCACTCTGAAACTACCCACCATCACCATGAACGCTTTCAGTGAAGTAATTTTAAGAAATTTGGTGGCGTTCGAAGTGGAAGCGAAGTTAAATCCGCCATGTTTATCCGATTACGTGAAACTGATGAGTGGGCTAATCGCTACGGCGAAAGATGTTACGATTCTCAAGCGAGCTGGGATCATCGCCGGCGGCCGTTCCGGCGACGAAGACGACGTCGTAAAGATGTTCAAAGAGCTCGGAAATGTGGTGAATGTGAGCTCTGACGACGGTGAGTCGAGGGCTAATTTCAAGTGGTATATGAATTTTGAAGTTGATATCATTGAAAAAATCAAAGTGTATTATGAGAGCCGGTGGGTGGTGAAAGCTGAAAGATTTGGGAAGAGGTATATTGTTCCTGTGTTTCAAGCTCTGCTGATTTTGGTGGCTGTTGTTCTTATTCTTATTGTGGCTGTACGCACAGTTTGTGGTTGGTTTAGCTGTCCTAAAATCATGGGACATAGTATTATCAACTCAGGATATTATTTCCTCTAGTTTAATTTATGTATTTCATTCTTATTGTGCTTTGAATGAGTTATTCACATCAACATAGTTCAGCTGGCGTAAACCTTGCACTAGTGACCAAAGGTGATATGTCATTCGAATCCCTCCATCTCCTATATGTCAAAAAAAAAAAAAAAGTTTTCCACAACTTTTGTAATGTGTGAATGTGATGTTCCCTAACCTCTTACTTGTTTTTATGTCAAAAAAGTTTCCTCAAATTATGTTGAACATCAATTTGGTCTCTATGGTTTTGAAATTTTCAATTCGATCTGTATAGCTTTGGTTTCAAGGTTTGTGCAAAGAATTGAATCCTCTTGTCCAAATGCTTTCTTCCGTTTTATTCCACCAAAATATTTATACAAATATGATTAAAATTTTAGTGCACATACATCTCAAAGTGATCTCATTGACCCAATGATTGTATGATCAAAGTCTTTGTTTATTATCACTATCTTTTTATTAGATTAAGTTACAAATTTTAGCTCTTTAATTTTTATGACCATGGTAAAATTTCATTGTACCGACTTATGTCCAATACATTATTAAACCTTAAAGCGTGTTATTCTTGACGTTAAGTAGTTAGAATTAAATACTATAATATCGTCTAGAAAAAGAAGGATTGCTTCTTTTCAAAAAAAAAAAAAAAAAAAAAAAAGAAGAAGATTGCTTATACATTAACTCCATCATATTAAGTTAGTCGAGTCATTTTATTTCACCTATGTAATTAACAATAACGTTTAATTACAAAAATAATATATATAGAAAATAGGTTCAAAGTTGATAGACATAATCAAAATATTTAAAATTTTAAGGATTAAATAGATAAAACTATCAAAATTAATGACTAGAGATTTGTAATTGAGATTTTTTTTTATTTAAAATTTTTGTTCAACAATTACGAAGTGAGAAATTGAATCATTTGACTTTTGATGTGTTTTGGTGAGAAAGACAAAGAAAAAGGTGAGCTGGTCGGTGTTTTCTAGTATTTAAAAGGGTTATTGCAATGGGAAGTAAATTTGGACTTGTTATTTGTAAATATAACAACTTTTTTTAAAAAAATTGCAAATATAACAAATCTCTTAAAAAGTTTTATGTTTTACCCTTATTTTAAATGGAATCTAGTCATTTTTTTCTTCTTTGTTTTTCATTTTTGCATTTGCCTCTGCTTTCTTCTTCTTCTTCGATTGCCTCTGCTTTTCAATTTTGTTTTTCATTTTTGCATTTGCCTCTCCTTCCACCTCTTAAAGAAAAGATTCATGGTAGAGAGAGGGGCCATGACTGATTTTTCTAGAGGGATTTTTTTTTAATTCACAGTAGAGAAAGAGAGAAGGGGCCATGCTCGATTTTTCTAGAGGTGAATTTTTTTTTTTATCCATAGTAGAGAGAGGAGAAAGAGAGAAAGGGGTCATGACTGATTTTTCTTCCTTTCTTTTTCATTTTTCATTTTTGCATTTGCTACCGATTGATTTGGATTCGAGAAAAATATTTTTATTGTTATTCAACTCCCCAAGCAAAATCAGAGTCTTTGATTATTTGACCATTTCAAAGTTGAAACAATAACTGAGTTTGGGACCAAAACCAACATGAATGTGTGTTTGCATTTTTTTTTAATCACATAGGCACTTATAGACTTTGATGTGATAGACACATTTTTTTTAAACACAGGCACTAATAGACTCCAATCAATCAAAGTCTATTAGTGATTGAATTCGATTTATAATCAAAGTCACAAAGTCACTGATAGACTTCGATTATCAAAGTCTATCAGTGATAGACACTGATAGACTCCAATAATCAACTCCGATAATCAGATAAACACTAATGGTCGGACTCCAATTATTGGAGTCTATCAGTGATAGACACACTAATAGCTGCTATATTTGAAATTGGACTGTGATATAATTCTATCTATCAGATGGCTGTTGATAGAAAGGATATTTTCGTAACTTAGCTTATTTTTTGCTATTTCTATAAATAGTTTTATTTTATTTATTTATTTATTTATTTATTTGCTATTTTTGCAATATTTTTACTGTCTTTTGCTACCGGCACAAATCCCCCTATTTTAAAGAAAAATTGTAGTGGGTGGCAAATTGGACCAAATTTATAGCAAATATAGCACCATGTAAAAAAAATTGCAAATATAGCAAAATCTATCGGAGTCTATCTGATAGACTTCGATTATAAGAGTTTATCAGCGATAGACTCTGATTAATCAGAATCTATCAGTCTACTGATAGACTCCGATTATTCAGAGTCTATCAGTGATAGACACGGATAGAATCCGACAACAGCTTTTTGGTCTTGTACAATTAATTTTGCTATATTTGCAATTAGTTTGAAACTGTGCTATATTTGCTATTAATTTGGTCCAATTTGCCATCTATGCAACTGCCCCTATTTTAAAAGCAAAGGACTCCAAGACTTTTTCTTTGGATCACCAAATAATAATAATAATAAAATAAGAAAATTACCGAGTCTTCTTCTAATAGTATTTTTTACAAAAGGCAAAAACACAGACTAGATCAAGACCTTTTTTTCTTTTTTTCTTTTTTTCCAAGAATTCCGACGTGCCCATCTTGCATAATGGAGGTTTTTTATAGTACTAGTTTAAAGACACGCCATGCACGTTAGATTTTACTGTTTTAATTGAAAATAATAAAGAAAAAATGGTGTCTAGAAGTCTAAAACTATATATTATTTTGTTGTAGGTTCATTTAGAATGAATGTAAAATTCTTCGCACGTGGTTTGAAATCTTTGGAATATAATTTTTTATGGTGAAAGTTCAAAAAAAAAATTTACACTAATGAAAAAGAAACTTCAATCGAATAAGTGAAAAAAAAAAAATTACACTAATGATGATTGCTAATGATTAGATAAAGTAATTATTTATAAGAAAAATCATATTATATGCATAAAAATCCACGCACATGGTTGAACATGCATGTCAAAGAAAAAGTTAAACATATAACAATCACTTACAAATAGTATAAAATCCATCAAATCACAAACACAACCAGTAAAATCAACAATAAAAAAGAAAATCTCAATATGAAATTTCATGCAACTGAAAAAAGAATATTTACATCAAAATTCCATAATGAAGTGAATTTTACACAAAGATAAAGTGCAATGTGTTTTGAGTAACATATACAATAGTAAAATAAAAAAATTAATTGTAATCTACAATTTTATAGTAAAATATTTACAACTTTTACACATTGAAAGAAACGTAATTCCATTATGAATGAAGAATGAAAAATGTAGTGCAATTTTAACTTTTAGTTTCAAAGCACAATTTTTTAGAGAGAAATTTATTGTGATTTCATACACAATCTTTAAGTAAAATCAAATAACCAACCACATGAAAATAAAAGGGAGAAGGAATATATTAATTAGGGAAAAATACACTTTTGGTCCCTGAGGTTTGGGTTAAGTTACACTTTGGTCCCTGAGTTTTAAAACTCAACAAAAGTACCCTCGAGGTTTGGATTTCGTTACACTTTTGGTCCTTCCGTCTATTTTTCTGTTAAACCCTAACAGTTTGCTGATGTGACACCATTATTTTAATAAAAAAATCATTTTTAAAATTTTTGAAATAAAAATATATTAAAATAATATAAATATTATTATTTTATTCTTTTTTAATTCTTTCTCCCTCTCTCTCTTATTTTTCTTCTTCTCCATCCTCTTCCTCTCAACTCTTCCTTCTTCTTCTTCAAATCTCCGGCGACCATCGCTCGACGCCGCTAGCGACGGTTTTTTTTTCTTCTCCTTTCTTCCATTTCTTCTCTCTTATCCCATTTTTCTTCTTTTCTTTTTTTTAAAAAAAATAGAGGAGGGACCTCCCTCCTCCATTTTTTTTTTAAAGAAAAGAATAAAAATGGGATAAAAGAGAAGAAATGGAAGAAAGGAGGAGAAGAAAAAGAAAAAAAAAACAAACAGTCGCTGGTGGCGAGCGGTGGTCCCCGATCGCCGTAGATTTGAAGAAGAAGAAGGAAGAGTTGAGAGGAAGAGTTACGAAGAATAAGAGGGAGAGGGAGAAAGAATTAAAAAAAGAATAAAATAATAATATTTATATTATTTTAATATATTTTTATTTAGAAAATTTAAAAAATGATTTTTTTTATTAAAATAATGGTGTCACGTCAGCAAACTGTTAGGGTTTAACAGAAAAATGGACGGAGGGACCAAAAGTGTAGATTCTTGATAAGCCTAAGATGCATGTTAAAGGTTGTGTTAATTAGATCTAAATTTTATTTATATTTAGTTAATGCAATTTCGGACCCACGAGTTTAAAGTGGCTAATTTAAGTAAGCAATTGCGAGGTTTCGAATTGTTTATTTTAGATTAGTTAGACATAGCTTAGTGGTCATTGCGAGGTTTCGGATGGTCATTATGTTATGCATGAGGGGTGGCGGTCGATCAAGCTAATTTAATTAATTATGTTAACTGCAGGGTTCTGGGTTAATTGGTTAATTAAACACAGGTTAGTGTATGGGGGCCTTCCGAGTAACCAAGAAGCTAACTGGATTCATAAAAGTTTCTTTGAATGATATTTAGGGAAAACTAGGAAGCCAAGTGACATAACATTCAAGCATAAGAAATCCCAATTCAGCGATCCCTTTTTAATATTGAATTCAGTTCTTTTTTTTTTGTTGTATGTTTTACTGTTCTGCCTTATTTACATTCAATATTTTACTTTCTGCAGCATCTATCCATTCCAACCCCCCTGTTGTGTGAACACAAAATTCTGCATCTGCTAGATCCCTTTCCCTGTGTTCAACCCCGGCCACTATTGCTACAAAATAGTTGTAGTGCCGTGAATTATAAATTTATTTGGCTAGGACCTTCGACGAGTCCCCCCATCAGCTATGGAAGGGGTGTAAACCTAGTTTTCGTTACTTTCGTATCTAGGGTTGTCCAGCACACGTGCTTGTGACAAATCCTAAGAAATTGAAACCTTGTTTATGATTGTGCCAATTTGTTGGCTACCCTAAAGAAACGAGAGGTGGTCTTTTCTACGACTCACAAGAAAATAAGGTGTTTGTATCGACGAACGCCACTTTCTTGGAGGAAGACAACACATGAGAGATCATAAACCACGAAGTAAATTAGTATCAGGAGAAGCTACTGAAGAGTCACCAAGAGTTGTTGACGAAGCTGGACCTTCAACAAGAGTTGATGGAGGGGCTAATTCTTCATATCTGTCTCGTCCTTCTCAAACATTGAGAATGCCCCGACACAGTGGGAGGGTTGTATTACAACCTGATCGCTACTTGGGTTTAACTGAAACTCAAGTTGTCATACCTGATGATGGCATTGACGATTCATTGTCTTATCGACAGGAAATGAATGACGAAGATAAGGACCAATGGGTCAAAGCCATGGACCTTGAAATGGAGTCAATGTACTCCAATTCAGTATGGGAACTCACAGATCTACTAGATGGGGTAAAACCCATAGGGTGCAAATGGATGTATAAGAGAAAGAGAGATGCGGTTGGGAAGGTACAGACCTTCAAAGCTAGACTAGTGGCAAAGGGTTATACCTAGAAGGAAGGGGTTGACTATGAGGAAACCTTTTTTTCCTGTTGCCATGTTAAAATTCATAAGAATTCTCTTGTCCATAGCCACATATTATGACTATGAAATATGACAAATGGACGTCAAGATTGCCTTTCTAAATTGTAATCTTCAAGAGAATATCTTCATGTCTCAACCCGAAGGGTTCGTAGCCCAAGGCCAGGAACAAAAGGTTTGTAAGCTGAATCAATCCATTTATGGGTTGAAACAAGCGTCCAGATCTTGGAACATTAGATTTGATACTGCGATCAAATCTTTTGGTTTTGACCAAAACGTTGATGAACCTTGTGTGTACAAGAAAATCAACAAGAAGAAAGTAGCTTTTCTAGTACTTTATGTGGACGATATCCTACTCATTGGGAATGATGTAGGATACCTTACTGACATTAAGAACTGACTAGCAGCCCAATTCCAAATGAAAGATTTAGGAGAGGCTCAATATGTTCTTGGGATCCAAATCATTAGGGATCGTAAGAACAAAACACTAGATTGTCTCAAGCAACGTATATTGACAAGATGTTGTCAAGATATTCGATGCAGAACTCCAAGAAGGGTTTATTACCCTTCATACATGGGGTTCACCTGTCTAAAGAACAGTGTCCTAAGTGAAGGAATTGAATCCTTAAAGCGGAAGCGAATTGAATCGAGCGTGATTTAATTTCAATTATTTCGAATACCGGTACGTTGGGCAAAATAGAAAATTATTTTCTAAACTAGATTAAGCATGCAATTACTAATTCTAAACGATTTAGAATTTTAGGAACTTACTTGTTGAAGACCGTTCTTCACAGCACTATGCTCCTCAACGAACACTTCGTCACGATCTCTTGAACACAACCATCAAAGAGCACCCGCTATCCTCTGAATTCATGAGGCTTGGATTGTGGGATCCAATCTTGAGTTGGGAATAATTTTCCAGCAGAATGTTGCTGGAAAAATTTTAGAGAATCTCAGAGAGGGAGAGCTTGAGAGAGAATTTCACTTCTCTGAAAAAAAAATGAGAAAAGTAAATAGCGTCTGGGTAACCCCTCTCCACTTTACGATAAGTGGGGAGGGAGTTATTACCTTACTTAATCTCGATCGTTGGATCTAATCCAAACGATCTTGGCCATCTATTAATTAAATAATAATAATCATTTAATTAATTAATTAATTATAATTAATTTAATTAAAACAATATTAATTAAATCAATTATAACATAAGATATTTTAATTCAATTTGAATCATATTAAATTGAATTAAATTGGCCATTCAATTAATCTCATTAATTGAATCCACATTAATTAAATATCCAATATTTAATTAATATTACAATTAAATCATATTCAATTTTAATCTCTCTCATTTAACCTATAGTTTTAATGTGCATCATAATGTACATTAATATTGACTATAGAATTAATTTAATTAAATCACATTTAATTAAATCAAATTAATTAATTCTCCAATTAATTAATTCATTAATTAAATATCATATATTTAATTAATTTACTATTTGAATCATTATTCAAATAATTCTCTCATATACTATAGTTTTAATATGAATCTCATTCACATTAAATTTAACCTATAGTTTCAATATGAATCTAATTCATATTTAATATCTGAACTCTTTCAAATATTTAATTCTCTCATTAATTAATTTTGAATCACATCCAAAATTAATTTTATAATATAAAGTTTAATTCATCAATTAAACTTATATTATAATGTATCTTTATACATTATTTTAATTGTATCAAATACAATAAAATTCCCTTAACGAATTTGAACATACTTCAAATTCTATTCAAGACTATTTAACCTCAGAACCCTTTACGAGCTAGCAGGTGGACCTAATGGACCTACAAATCAGAAGCTCCAACGATACGAGACTAATTGGCTAAACTCATTAACCAAATTAGTCAACATTCGTTAACTGTGGGTAACTCCACTAAAGACCCACAGCTGCACTCTTCTCACTGTAGAATATTTCTGTGTCCACGGATATTGACCAATAACAGTAAGTCAATCCTTCACGAGTGTTCGTAACAGCAGCTGGGGTAAATTACCGTTTTACCCCTGGGTTACCTCTGGATCCTTAAGTACCACTGATTCCTCTAATGAACAATCTGTTTATGATCCAATCAATAAACAGCAGTTCCTCTCGGGCCAGGAGAGGATGGACGCCCTTGTTCAAGACCCGGAATCAGGCCTTAAGGGAACACACATCTACTTGCCCCAATAGGGGAAGGAGTGAATTCCATCTTGTATTGTCATGTCCCCAGCCACCCACTCGGCCTTGTCCCCAAGAAGGTAGACTTATTGAGTCGGCGTGCCGACCACTCTCACCCGTACTAATCAAAGGACAATCCCTCGTGAGAAGGAGTTCATGACACACTCAGGATTAAGATTGAGTTACCTAGGTCATCCTATTGAAACAGTAACCTAACTAGTTAACGGTGTTACATCTAGTGGTTTACTATTTCGTGGTCCGGTCTTATGCAAACTCATTGCATAGGATACCTCCGCTCGCATGTCTCCTACATGGACGCCTTGGATCAATACGTCTGTATCGAATACAAAGCGGGCCGCATCACATAGTGTTACCAAGATAAGGTACCCAGCCTTATCCCTGTACTATAGACCTTTTAGGTTGTTACTTGAACACTGATCCCCGTATGTCCCCACATACTAGTTCAAGTTACATGTAAACAACCTTGGATCTTAGTTTATTGGACTTGGGTTATATTGTGCAATTCTAGACTTAATATGACAATAACACTTTATTGCATAAACCTCAATAACACTTTATTGATACAAGTGTATAATTTGTTAATCATTCACTATCTACGAGTTTTAGGACATAAAACCCAACACTAAGCACCTCAAAAAGTTGAGGATATGAGACACATTCCCTACGCCTCAACTGTGGGCAGCTTAATGTATGTTATGCTCTGCACTAGGCCTGACATATGTTATGCAGTGGGAGTAGTCAGTAGGTACCAGTCTAATCCAAGGTTAGACCACTGGGGAGCGATTAAGAATATCCTCAAGTATCTTCGGAAAACGAAGGACTACATGCTAGTGTATGGGGCTAAGGATTTGATCCTTACAGGATACACCGACTCTGACTTTCAAGCTGATAATGATTCAAGGAAATCCACGGGGGAGTTGTAGTTTGGAGGAGCATCAAACAAGGATGCATAGGAGATTCAACCATGGAGGCTGAATATGTAGCTGCTTGCGAAGCAGTTAAGGAAGCAGTTTGGCTTAGAAAGTTCTTGACAGATTTGGAAGTTGCTCCAAATATGAACGTGCCCATAACACTATACTGTGACAACAGTTGGGTTGTAGCCAACGCAAAAGAACCTCGAAGCCACAAATGAGGAAAACACATAGAGAGGAAGTATCACCTGATATGGGAGATTGTGCAACGAGGAGATGTGATCGTCACCAAGATCGCTTTGGAGCATAACATCGCTGATCCATTTATGAAGGCTCTCTCGGCTAAAGTGTTTGAGGGTCATCTAGAGGGTCTAGGTCTACGAGATATGTATGTCGTCTACGAGATATGTATTATTATAGTATATTTACTTTATGTAATATACAGTATACATGACATTTCTAGCTTTAGATTATTGATTTTACATTCCACTAACTAGAGTTTTAGTTCAAGTGGGAATTTGTTAGGTTTTATGCCCTAAAACTCGTAGATAGTAAATGTAACGATTGACTAAATATTAATGAAATAATATTGATGTATTATTCAATTGAGTGTTATTAGTTATATTATGTTTGTCTTTGCCTAAATAACCCTAATCCAATAAACTAGACATCCTAGGCTGTAGTATGAGTCTTGAACTGTATGTAGAGACATACGGGGATCACTGTTCAAGATACAACCTAAAAGGTCTATAGTATAGGGATAAGACTGGATGCCTTATCATGGTGACACTATGGATATAACCCACTTTGTATTTGATACAAACGCCATGAACGCGTTCGTGTAGGAGACATGAGAGTGGGGGTATCCTATGCAATGAGTTTGCATAAGATCGGACCGTGAAATAGTAACCGTTGGTTATAACACCATTAACTAGTTAGGTTTCTATTTCACTCGGACGACCTAGACAACTTAGTCTCAATCCTGAGTGGATTATGGACTCCTGTTCATGAGGGATTGTCCTTTCATTTGTATGGGTGAGAGTGGCCAATACACCGACTCAATAAGCTTATCATTTTGAGGATAAGACCGAGTGGGGAGCTGGAAACATAATCACACAAGATGAAATTCACTCCTTCCAAATTTTAGGGAAGCAAATGAGTGTTCCCTTAAGTGGTGTCTCCAAGTCTTGAACAAAAGGTCCTACCCTCTCATTGGCACGAGAGGGTTTTCTGTTTGGTGGTTGGACCACAAACAGGTTGTTCATTAGAGGAGAACTGGTACTTAAGAACATATAAGTAACCCAGGGGTAAAACGGTAATTTGACTCAGCTGGTGTTACAGACACTCGTGAAGGACTAACTTGTTGTTATTGGTCTATATTCGTGGACACAGAAATATGTCTACAGTGAGAAGAGTGCAATTGTGAGTCTATAGTGGAATGTACCCACAGTTAACGAATAATGACTAATTTGGTTAATGAGTTTAACCGATTAATCTCATATCGTTGGAGCTTCTGATCTGCAGGTCCATTAGGTCCCACTGGTAGCTCGTAAAGTAATTTGAGGCAACTAAGTCATAAATGTGAATTGAAAATGTTCAATTTACTAAGGGAAACAATATAATGTATAGTGATGCATTATGATAAATTATGAGAGAAATAAATATTTGAAGAAGTTCAAATATTAATATGAATTTGATTCGTATTAAATTTATAGGATATAAGAGAATTTGAGGGAGTTCAAATTTTAATATGAATTTGATTCATATTATAGAATTAATTAATTGAAGGCCTAAAATTAAATATATGATATTTAATTGGGTAATTAATTAATTAATTAATTGAAGGCCCGAAATTAAATATATGATATTTAATTGGTGATTAATTAATTAGAGAATTAATTAATTGGGTAATTAATCAATTATGGAAATGATTAATCACTTATGGAAGTAATTAATCATTTATGGAATTAATCAATTATGGAAATGATTAATCAATTAAGGAAATAATTGATTATTTGTGAATATTATATTCATGGTCTTTCTCCTATAAATAGAACACTAAATCTAAGGTTTAGGTGACCAACACACATAATTCACAAGACAAGATTGAAGGGTCATTCTTGTGTTCTCTCAAACCTCCCTCTTAGAGAAAGACTCCCACCAGTCCATTGCCTCCTAGACCTAGAGTTATACCGGTGTAACCTTGGTGGTAGTATGTTTTGGAGAAGAAAAGTTCCAACGAAGAACCTTCGGGGCTACTGCGTTTTTCATATTCCAAAGGAGAAAAGAGTTCGTGATCTTCCGAAGGAGTTGGTGAAAATCGTTCTAAGTCACAACGAAAGTAAGTCTCTTTTCCCTTGAGTTTTGACATTATGTATCTTAAAACTTTTCTGTTTTTCCAGCATGTTTTTACACCTTTTACAGCAGCTTTATGCATGATTAAAGTTGTGTTTTTGTTTTTCATATCGGTATCTTAATATTGATTAATATACGCTGTGAGATCCTTCCGATACGCTTCCGCTGCACTAGGGCTTTCATCCCTACAAGTACATGTCGGACTAGCCTGTCAGTAGTCTTTGAAAGAAAGAACCTTATTGGTTAGGTTGCAGTTAAACTAGCTTGTGTGCTAGGGGGCCTTAAAAAGAATAAAAAAGGGAAAAGAATAGGCTAATTATTCTAGTAGGGGTCGTGGCAATTAATCACCTAGAACTGAGATGTTTTTAGATTGAGATGAGGAGCTAAATGGGCGGAACTTGGCTTCGCAAACTAGGTGTCATCTACTAACTGTGGAAGTTAAATTCCGACTTAAAACTCATGGATGCCCCACCAGTGAGATGGTAGTTAGCGCACTATGCACACATCAGTGCCTTGATGGGTGAGACTTGCTCCACTGACTGGGTGCCTTCTACTATTAATAGGAGTAGAAATCTCCCACGATTCCCACCTATGCACCTCCAGTGAGTTGGCAAATCTATGTCAGGTTAATTAATTGTTCACGAGACCCATACTACAAGATGAATGAAATGAAATGAAATGGAATGAGAAGACATAACCTTTAGGCCCTTAGCCCAAATAACCTCAAGTTTCCTTTGTTGATGCGTGTCTATCAGTATTGTTGCTTACTGAGTATTTTTAAATACTCATTCTTTTCCCTAATATATAAATGCAAGTAAAGGCAAATGTGTACAAAATGTGTGACGAGACGTTGCTGGATGAGCCATGGAATTCGTATAATAGACTTCCGCTTTATAATGTTTCTGAACTTCTTCACTTTGCATTTTGAAATGTTTTATTTTAGGAATGGCTTTGCACTTGAGATCTTGTTTGAACTGATTAGATTTTATTCGTTCTTGTTTTAACTGGGTTCCCAGGTTGAAAGGCCCCTTTTGATTAACTAAGCTCGATTTTTTTGTTAAATGTTTGTTTTCATCGTTGTTCTATAAAAGTAATGTAATGCCTGTGGTAATGGCCCTAGGAATTTGTCATGAAATGTAGGGTCGTTACATTGCAGATCTTTGCTTCAACTCCAATGACCTTGAATCTCCAAGGTTTCCACAAAGTCTTCCATGCATGACTCGAACATTTGACCAAGGCTTGTGGGAGCCTTTTGAAAGGAAAATTCATAGGGATTGGAGAGGAAGAGGTTTAGAGAGAATTCTCTAAACTCTCTTTCGAAGAGATAGTGTATCTCATGGCTCAACCCAAGGGTCCTATTTATAAGACCTACAGCAAATCTTTGACATAATATTATATTTTAATATTAAAATATCTATCATACTTATTTGAATCTCATTCAAATTTCAAATATATATTTTTGTTTAATGTATCTAATATCCATCAATCATTTTAATATTTAATGTATCAAATGTAATAAATATATTTTCCTCTTTTCTATCTAATATATCTAATATATTAAATATTAATTTAAACACTTCAATTAAATGTTAATTTGAACATTCCAAAATTTTTCTTTCAACTAAATTATTGATCCTTTAGTGTTACTAAGAGCCAGCAAGGGGACCTTATGGACCTACATGATATAGGCACCAATGATACAAAATTAATTAATTAAACTCTTTAATCAAGTAATTTTTATTCATTAACTCTAGGGTTACTCCACTATAGACTTAGAGTTGCACTCTTATGCACTGTAGGACAAGTTGTGTCCATGGATATAACCATTACTTGCAAGTCGATCCTTCACAAGTTGTTCGTAATTACAGTTGAGTCAAAAGTTAGTTTGAACCCTGTAATTACATCTTAAACCTTAAGTACCAACTGATCCTCTAATGAACAATTTGTTTATGCTTCAATCATATAAACCAAGTCCCTCTCAGGCCAGTGAGAGGGTAGGGCTCCATTGTTCAAGTTATGAAATCAACACTTAAGGAAACTATTCATTTACTTTCCCTATATGGGAAGGAGTGAATTCCATCTTGTGAAAATTATGGGTCTGTTTGATTAACGTTATCGTTTTTTGTTTCCTATTTTCTAGGAACAAAAAATAGAAATATGTTTGATAACTATTTCTCGTTTCTTGCTTTTTAGTTGAAATAAAATTTAGTACATAATATATATATATATATATAACATATATTAAAATAAATATAAAATGATTATATAGAGTTTATAATATTTATTTAGTTCCAACACAAAATAAAAAAATAATAAATTTTATCTGTCAAATGTTGTTCAAATTTGATTTGCAATGTCATCTCTCACTCCAACCAATTTATCTTTAACAATGTTGGTTTAACAAGTTAGTTCAATTAGGACTAATTTGTTATATTTACAAACTTTGTAAATTTTCAACGATCGTTAATTTATTGCATAACATGCTATTGATATATATTTTGTGTGTGTTTGTGGTAGTGAAACATTTATTTAATGTTAGACAATCAGCTTATATACCTACATTTCTTGAATTGAATAATAAAAATTATTTTTTTTTCTTTAAAAATGCATGTATTTCTCATTAGCCAATGATCTCGACATGATAAATGTGAAATATCTTATTAATTAATTTATTTAATAAATAAATTTAAAACCTACCAAAATTAACAAAAAAAATAGAAATTTAAATAGAAAATAATAACTAAAAGTTCATTGATGAAAAGAGACAAAAAGAATTTAAAAATAAGAAAGATAAAGAAAATAATGGAGAAAAAAGAAAACATATCAAAAAAGGAAAAAGAAAGAAACAACGAAAAAGAGGAAAAAAAAAAGGGAAGTGGTAAAAAAAATAGAGAAGAGATGAGTGTAGGAAGGGAGAGAGAGAGAGCATGCATATGAAAGATGGGGAAAAATATAGAAACAAAATTTGAGAAATTATTTTTTGTAGTTTCTCAAATTTTGCTTCTTTTCTAGAAACGTTTCTAAAAATTTAGAAACAAGAAACAGAATAAATTATCAAACATGTCTATTTCTTAAAAAAAGAGAAACAAGAACAAAACAGGAAACAAGAACGTTATCAAACAAGCTCTATGTTTCCAACTCCTTGTTTGGTCAAGTTTCCAAAATGTTAGGCTTATAGAATCGGTTACAAAAGTCATTTCATGCATTCTTTAAGTGTTTAGTTTTTTCTTTACTCGATTGATCCCTTCGAATAAAGCCTATGTTTTGTTTTTCTTATTTATCTTTTAATTTCAAACTTGTTATCACTTCTACCTTTTGTTTTTATTTGGTATCCCAGATTGAAAATCTCTTTGTTTTATTTTAAAGTTGCTTTGTAATTTTTTTGCTTGTTTCAAAAATTAAAAGTTGAAGTTTTCTTAAGACTTAATTGGCATGCATGTAGTAGAGAACCCTAAATAGTTGGATATTTACAGCTTGGATCGGACTGCCCCACATTCAATAGTCCAGCCCATGACTCAACCCTTGAGCTTGGCTCATTGGATTTAGGCCAAGAGCCTGGATTGAACTTGGGTTGAGTCATTGAATTAGTCCATTGAATATTAATTATTTATTTTTTATTAAAAATATATATATTTTTAACTAAATTTTATTAAAATTCATTGAATCTATATTTCCTACTTAATTTTATTTTAATATTTTGATATTTTTTTATAACTTTTTTTTTTTTGAACAATTTTTTTTATAACTTTTACTTGATAAAATTGTTGATATTATAAATTTTTTTTACTGTTTTAGTTTTTTTAAAGAAATTTTATTAGCGTTTAACAATTTTAAATTTAGTATTAATTAAAAACTACGGGAAATTTAATTATAAAAATATATTTGTAGAAAAAATATTTAAAAGTTTATTTGTTTAAATATTAAAAATATAATATATATAAAAATTATATTGGGAAAAATACCTTTTTGGTCCATGAGTTTTGAGGAATATGTGTGTTTGGTCCCTGGGTTTTCAAAATAGACCTTTTTAGTTCCTGAGTTTTGAGAAATAAGTTTAAAAGGTCCCTAAGTTTTCAAAATAGACTTTTTTAGTCCTTAAGTTTTGAGAAATATGTTTAAAAGGTCTCTAATATTATTTTTTCAAAATTTTAAATCAATGCTTTTTAATTTTTTTAATTTTAAAAACCATTTGATATTAAAAAATAATACAAAAATATTAATTTAAAAAATGAAAAAATAATATTAGGGATTTTTTAAATCTATTTCTCAAAATTTAGAGACTAAAAAGGTTCATTTTAAAAACTTAGGGACCTTTTAAACCTATTTCTCAAAACTCAGGGACTGAAAAGGTCTATTTTGAAAACTCAGGGACCAAACGCACATGTTACTCAAAACTCAGGGACCAAAAAGGTAATTTTTCCAAAATTATATATACACATACATATTTGGGTAAATCCAACAATAAGGTGATTGGATCTACTTATGGACTAGCCCGCTCTTGAGAAGGGTACCATAGGGAAATCCCCGGGAATGGCCAAAGAAAATATCGGGTTTTGATAAATAGACCTAAAAAAACGTCTGTATTTTTCCCTTTTCGTGTTGTTCATGTGATTTATTTTGGACCAAAATTTCCATTTTTACCCCTCATCGTGTATTTGTGTCTCTCTTTTTCCATAAATACAGTATATCTGGAATATTCATTCTCTCTCCAAATAAAAAATCATGCTAAAAAATTCTCGAAAGGAAGGTGTATTTGCAAAATTTTCTTCCCCTAATTTAATTTTAAAAATTATTCTGATAGTCTCAACCTCATTCTTCCTAAAATCAAAGGGAGGTGTATCTGCAAAATTTTCATCTCATAATTTAATTTTAAGAATTATTCAGATATCTTCAACCTCTTTCTCCCTAAAAACAAGGGAGGTGTATCCGAAGAACTTTGATATTTAATTTTAAAAATTATTCGGATAGATCCTTTTTCCTCTAGATTAGGTTTTCTCCACTGTCTAACAACTCCCTTCCCGATTATGATTATTATGGGCGTTTGATAACCATTTGGTTTTTGGTTTTTGAAAATTAAGCTTATAAATACTACTACCACCTTACAAGTTAAAAAGTAGTTTTCAAAAAACTTGAAAAAGATGAAAACCATGGTAGGAAAATTGGGAAAAACAAACATAATTTTGAAAAACCAAATGGTTATCAAAGGGGGTATGTCTTTCTGATTGGATTCATTTTAGAGAAATTTTATTTTCGTTTGAATTCAGCTTGTCATCATCATCAAACTCCACTCCTGTCGCAATTCAACAATCGTAAAAGAGGTATTTACAGCACCCCTTATAGATATGTTATGTTGTTCAATCATATTTAGGAATGGTCGCTAAAAATCCAGTGGTTTTGTTCTTCATCTTGGAGAAACGGATCATTTCGAGGTGTTCTGAAAGGACTGATGAAGAGAGATGCGAGCTTGATGACGGTTTTCTAGTTCTTGATCTTCTCTGCTTCTTTCTGTGATGCTTTTGTTGTTCTTCGTAGTGCTTGTTTTTTGGTTTTGTTGTTCTTCATGGTAAATTTCATAGTGCTTGTTTTCTGTGATAGCACATCTTCTGCTTCTTCATAGTGATTCTTTCAGCATCTAATTTGATTATTTTAAAAATGCTTCTGTATTTTCGGATTTTTAATCATCAGTAACCCCTCTTTTTAAGATAATTTAAAACAGATTTCCATTATTTGATTTTAGTCCAAGATTTCCTCTAACTACCCTCTAATTTCAATCATGTATTTTTTTTCATCCAAGGGTATTTCAGTAAGTTGTAATTCGGATTTTTAAATTCAGAAAAATAATTTTGCCATTTTTCTAAATAATATAGTGAGTTGCTATTTTTCAAAACGGGTTTTTATTTTTTTGTCTATTCTTGCAATTAACCCTATTCCATATCAAATCAAGTTAGGTCAGGCTAGTGAAAGTTTGACTTTGGACCAAACTTGGATCGAACTTAGGCCGACATTTGGGCCACAGACTCTTTGATGAGATTGACTTGTATGTCAATAATTCCTTTTCACTTCTAACCAAAATTACCTACCTACACTACAAGAAAGAAGGGCTTTAGCGACGAAATACCAGCGACGAAACCTCAAAAGTCGCAAACATGCGACGAAAAGACGCATTTTGTCGCTATCATTGCGACGTTTTGTTACATTTCGACGCTCAATGAAAATTTCCAGCCCCAGCGTATGTCTTTGCATCGAAAAATACGTTTCGTCGCACAGTCTTTGCGTCAAAAATGCTATTTTCGTCGCTTGCTCAGCGACGAAACCATTATTTTCGACTCAAATACCAAAATTTCCCCCCAAAATCGAAATATCAGCTTTATGATCACGTGCAATGAGCTTGTCAGCGTCGAAAATCAATCAAATGTCGCAAGTGTCAGCGTCGAAATTATCTTTGCGTCGCATAGTCAGCGTCGAAATCTATATTTTCGTCGCAACCTTTGGAAAAGACAATCAGCTCGTGCAGTGTAATTTTCGTGCAGGGAGCCCATCAGTCATTTTAAGGCTTGCGACGAAATTGAGCTTTTTGTCGCAAGCCTTGCGACGAAATTGGGCTTTTCGTCGCAAACCAGCCTTTAAAAAAAAACCAGCACCTTCATTTTCGTTCACCTGCTGTCTTTTTCTTCTCCCTTCGACTTCTTTCTTCTTCTCTCTTCGAACCGAGCGTGCTTGGACCGTCGGAGAGCGCTGGAAACGCCATAGCCGTCGGAGAGCGCCGGAAAACGCCATAGTCGCCGTGGGTAACTTCTCTCCCATTTTTGTTTCTTCCCATTTTCGTTTCTTCCCTTCCCATTTTCGTTTCTTACCATCTTTCCCTAAATTTCGTTCATGAGAGAGTGTGATATATTTTTGGATTCAATTTCTAGTTTTTTTTCTCCATTTCTAGTTTATTTAGTGTTAAATTTTGTTTTGAAAGTTTTTTTTGTTACTTTTGTTGTGTAGAAATTTTGTTGATAGATAAAGTTTTTGGGACAAGCTTTAAGAGGTATGTAAAATATACTTCCATTATGTTTTTCCTATACATTTAAATTATGTTGAACTTTTTGGAATGGTCTAGTTGTAACTAATTCCTATGGTGATTGAAATTTATTAATAAGAACTTATATTGTAGATTTGTTATGTAGTTTTTGGATGAGGGACATTGTATTTGTTGAATGAAGATATCTCTTTATGTAGTTTTCTTCTAGTGAATGTGGATTTGAGGGGGAGGAGTTAGTTTATATTTGTGACTTGAAGTGAGTTGATTTATTTGTTGAAGTTTGAGTTTTTTTTAGTGAATGTGGATTTAAAGTTAGAGGAAAGTTGTTTTAGCTATTTTTAGTGAATGTGGATTGGGGAGGGAGGGGGGTGTTGTGTCCATTGTTGATTTAAAGTTTGAGGTTCTATTTGTAATTTTATTGTGGTTTGGTGATTGTTTTTTGAACTACGACTTTTTAACTTAGGTTGTACATGTGGTTTGAGGTTCTATTTATAATTTGTTTTGGTTGGTGAAACATTTAAAGATAATTACAATAGGTGCATTGAAATTGTGTTGTTTCTTGAGGTTTGTTGAATTGTTGTTTTGGTTGGTAAAACATTTAGAAATAATTACAATAGATGCATTGAAAGTGTGTTGTTTCGTGAGGTCTATTGAATATTTGTTTTGTTGGCGAAACATTATGGAGAAAACAAATATTGTGTCTATTGAATTTTGTTGGAATGTGTTAAAGTACCTATTAAGTCTTTTGAAAGTGAGTTGTTTTATTTGTTGAAGCTTGAAAATTGTTTATATTTGAGATTTGAGGGGAGTGGGGGGTTGTTTTATATTTGATTCAAAGTTCTTTATATTTGTGATTTGAGGGGGAAAGTTGTTTAATTTTAGAATCTTGAGATATTTTTAGTAGAGGGGGGTTTGCTCTTGTGTCAGTTGTTGATTCAAAACTTCTTTGTTATTCTTCGTTTAGATGTAAATTATGATTTGAAAGGTAAATATTGTGCCTATGGAACATATTATATATAATGTTTATTTCTTACACTTTGAGATTATTGAACATTGTTTAAGTTTTAAAGTTATTGTGTAATTTAAGCATAGTATGTGATTTATATCGAATTAGACCCATTGAATTAAGTTAATGATAATTCGTTCTTTATGTTCCATTGAATTTATTTCGAATTAGACCCATTGAATTAAGTTAATGAAAGGTAAATATTGTGCCTATGAAACATATTCGTTCTTTAAGTTAATGATAGTTGTCCACGTGGTTGTTCTTAAGAATTGACTTTTTAACTTAAGTTGTTCACATGAGATTGGGTGAAAAATTTTCAACGAAAACCTTATATTGCAATTGTGACTTAATTATATGCCATTTTATTATATTGTGATGCTCTTTGTGAATAAGGTTAAGAATGATTTGTTGTTCATGTGTACTTATGAATATGTAATATGTTGTTTATTTGCAGGATTGAAGTAAACTTGCTGACGACAACAATGACCAAACGAACATTACTTTTTTGGAGCTAACATAGACTTAGTACATGTCTGTAGTATTTGTATTTGGATACTTGTTTGGTCTTTATTTTTTGGAACTCTTAAACTTAGCAAGGCTTTGGGTAAAATGTTCATATGTGTGAAACATACTTTTGTTGAATGCATAATTATTTGTATAAAGTGGATGAATGTTTTGGTAAAATATTTATTTCTTATATGTTCAATGCTTATTTGTATAAAATGTGAATCAGGACAATTGAAATGAAATCGAGTCATTAGATGACACAACTTAACATATATATATTTTTTATTGCCTATCATTTGTACGACGAATTTAGGGTTTTCATCGCAAATGAATTAAAATCTGCGACGAAATAAACAATTTCCGACGCAATTCTTGCGACGAAAATAGGTGTTTTGGAAAAATCGAAATGTGCGACGAAAAAATATATTTAGTCGCAAGCTTTGCGACGAATTTCTGTTTTTCGTCGCAAGGTCTTTGCGACGAATTCTTCCTTCCAGTCGCAAACATGTTGAAAACGAAGTATGCGACTTTTTTCGTTGTTTCGTCGCAAGTTGCGACGCATTTTAGGGTTTCATCGCATGCTGCGACGCATTTCAAAATTTCGACGCAAAAGCCAGCTTGCGACACAGCTTTAGCGACGTTTTTTGCGACCAATTTTTTTTCAACGCTGACGATGCTTTGCGTCGAATTTGTACTTTTAGCGACGAAATTTTTTCGACGCTAAAGGTCTGATTTCTTGTAGTGCTAGGACAATGTTTGTATTTCCCAAACCATAGCATAGCAAACCAAAAATTATTGAGAAAACCATGCATCAACAGTAATATTATCATTGAAAAGAGTCACAATTTCATAATGATAACACATTAATCCATTGTTGACAATGCAATCAGATAGCAATGTACATTGTCATTATTTGCATAAAACAACATTAAAGTCTGCTAAAATACTAAAACCAACACCCTCAACCTCACAAAGTAAATAGCTAGGTTTCTTCATGTTTTTACATTAAAACAGATTTAACACATATGCTTTTCTAGCTTCTAACTCAAGTGCAAAGCTGAAATAAGTCATCCTGTATAGTTAGTGGATATTGAAAGTTAGTATTAATATTCACAGGTTCAATGTTAGTTGTGTTGCTAATGTTTTCCTCCATCTGCAAAACCAAAATTGAAGTGAGAAAATTAATTTTTTTACAACTTCTATGACATTTTTTATTATTAAAAAATATAGCATATTCATATAAAGAATTAGAGAATTTGCGGTGGGTGGCAAATAAGAATTATATAATTGCAAATATAGCACAATGTAAAAAAAATTGTAAATATAGCAAATTCTATCATAGTATATTACTGATAGATTGTGGTTAATTAGAATTTTTCTGATAGACTTCGATTATCGGAGTCTATCAGTAGATATTATTCAAAGTCTATCAGTGTCTATCGTTGATAGACTCCGATTATTCAGAGTCTATCAGTGATATGATAGACTCCAATTAATTGAAATCTATCAGTGACTATCGTTGAAAGACTTTGATTAATCAAATTCTATCAATAGTAGTCACTGATAGATTTTGAATAATCGGAGTCTATCGACGATAGACACTGATAGACTCTAAATAATCAGAGTCTATCAGTGATAGACACGGATAGAATCTGACGACAACTTTTTGGTCTTGTACAATTAATTTTGTTATATATGCAATTAGTTTACAACTGTGCTATATTTGCTATTAATTTGGTCCAATTTGCCATCTATGCAACTATCCCTAAGAATTATGAACATGAAGAATGTATGTAGATATAATATTGGAATGGAGATTGTTCTTCTAGTTACCTTATCATGAAGATACTTGTTGGCAGCTTTCAGTATTAATTCCTTCAAACACAGAAAAGATTTAGATTTGATTAATATTATTATTCAAGAACAATAATTAAAATGAAAAAAGAAATTGTTTAATATATTGAAAAGGAAAATAAATTGTTCTAATAATTCTAGAACTTGAAATAATACATATACATCAAGGACATGTTTCAAATTTAACCTTCTCAAGATCTTTTTTTTTTTGTTTTTTTTTCATTTACCAATCTGATTCATAATCAACCATTTAATTTACATTTTTGATCTTCTAAAGTTAACTATGAGTACCAAAATAAACTAAACTGGTTAACTAGCTAACATCGAAATAATTGAGGTTAGATATGATTAAATTGAAATTAAAGGTATATTATACTTCTTGATCTTCAATTTTTAGTTTGTATCTATTTGATTCTTAAAGTGTTCAGATTTTATGATATTCATAAGTTAGTTGAGCGTGTGTACACATATATATCTACTTTAGCTGTTGGAAAACTAGTAGCATGGACCATTTAGACAAAATTTTGAAATCCATAACATACATAAATTTTATCTATATAACTGAGAGGTCTTAAGAATATAAATGAAGCAAAAAATCCAACCTGGTTCCTTAATGCTTCAATCTCTTCACACATGAACTTCATCTGCATCAAGGTCACAATTAATTTAAACTAATTAATTTCAGTGCATATATAAAATCATATATTAACCTCAAATTGGTCATAGATTGATCAAAAGGGAGTACAATGTTTCGTTTTTTTTTTTTACGTCAAAGCAAGCATAGCATAGTAGTAGTCATTGACATGTATTCTCGACCAAAAGGTTAGCCCCCGTTTGATAACCATTTGGTTTTTTGTTTTTGGTTATTGAAAATTATGCTTGTTTTCTCCTAAATTTCCTACCATGACTTTCATCCTAGTTAAGGTTGCATTTGAATTCCTAGCCAAATTTTAAAAACAAAAACAAGTTTTTGAAAACTATTTTTTTTTTCAAAATTGGACTTGGTTTTTGAAAACAAGGTAGAATATTGATACTAAAACCAAGAAACTTATAGGTAGAAGTATGTGTGTATAAGTTTAATTTTCAAAAACCAAATAGTTATCAAACGGGGCCTTAGAAATTGGAATCTATAAAAATTGTTGTTCAACTCCTAAATATGCATATATTTTGTTGGGAAGTATACCTTTGTAGAACGCACTTGACAAATCCAAATCTCAAGTTGCTTCTCAAACATATCAAGCTCATCCAATGTCATTAATCCTTCGGCTCCTCCTCCAAAAGCATTCCTACATATATACATTTTATTTTACAAAGAATTCTTGCCTTTGAAACTCCAAAAATATTAGAGCTAGCAAATGCTGTCTTTGCAACAATTTATTGAGTCTATTGCAGAGATTTATAAAGCATTTTGTTTATAATCATTTTCCAAAATATCACTTTAAAGTTAGGCTAAATTATAAAAAATACCCATGAACTATATATGGGGTTTGTTTCAAAAATGCCCCTGAACTTTGAAAAGTTTCAAAAATACCCCTGAACTTTGAAAAATGTTTCAAAAATACCTTTGCCGTTAATTTTTTTATGGAAACCATTAAAGTTTCAGTTAAAAAATACCCTTGAACTAAAAAAAAAAAGTAAAAAATACCCTTATTGAAAAATGTTCTTCTTTTTTCCTCATCTCATCGGAAATTCTAATGGTTTCCATCCAAAAATTAATGGCAAGAGTATTTTTTAAACATTTTTCAAAGTTCTGAAGTATTTTTGAAACTTTTTAAAGTTTAGAGGCATTTTTGAAACAAACCCATAGTTCAGGAGTATTTTTTATAATTTAACCTTAAAGTTAATTATTGTCCAAAAAGTGATTAACTGAAAATCACTTTTGAACCCCTTTATGGTAATTTAATATTTTAAAAATCACTGTTAAACTTGTCGTTAAAAGCACTTTTAAAAAAAAAATGTATGTAACCACACATACAAGGATCCTAATTAAAACTATTTTGATTAAAAAAACTTTAAAAAAATATTTTTAAAAAAAAAATGTTTAAATAAGAAGGCATGTCAACAAACTTAGCCTTAGCCTACTTTATTATTAGTTAAAAGTTAAAAGTTATGATATAAAGTACGTTTCATAGGTCTCATATATCTTGTCAACCTAAACCAAAGCTCAATTTGGTCATGACATTATAACTTTGACTAAAAGGTCTAAGGTTTGAATATCCGCTTCTATTACTCAAGTATATCTCATTATTTCTTTAAGAGAAGCTATTACTTGAGTATCGGAAATACTCAAGCTACTCAGATGTCAGGTGATGATGTCCCATCTAAAAATTACAATGATATAAAATTAAACTCATAATAAAATATAGTTTTTTCTTGTTAAGTATGTGGCCAAAGAAAGTAAGAAATTTAATAGTTCACTTTATAAAATATGAACACAACTTATTCTAAAACAGAATACAAAATAATACTTATGTCATACCTGAGACCCTTTAGGACATCAATTTCTTGTTTCAGCCTCTTGACCTCCTCCTTTACTTCCTAGATAGGCATATATATATATATATATAACTTTATTCAAGTTTACATAACAATCATCACATAATAGTAATATATATGTATCTAAATTCAAGTTTAGGATGAAATTCTTTGATGTATTTTGTTAAGAAATTAAGTAATTTTTGTAACAAAACAATTTTTTGTTTTGATTTTCACTCTCTTAAAGCTCTTGAAGTCATAGAAATAGAAGGACAATTTTTTTATATGCTCTATCATGTGCTTATGCATAGATGAGTAAATCAAATTTAACCTTAAAATCTTTAGTTCATGAACCTTTAGGTTTGTATCTTTAGTCCCTGAACTTTTGAAACTATCTAATAGGTCCCAAAATTTCTAATAAATCATAGATTTCAATTTTGTGTCTAATTGGTCCTTAACAAATTTGAAAATTTTAAAATGACTCGACATATTAGATATAAATTGAAATTTTGTCTAACGAAACCATGAAAATTGAACTTTGTGTCTTGCAGATTTGTGAATTTTCAAAAAAATTGAATGTTGAAGGACTTAATTTGTAATTTTTAAAGTTTAGTGAGCAAATAGACACAAACCTCAAAGTACACGGATTAAATTTGTAATTTAACATTTCTTTTAGCTCAACGATTGCACAGGAATCAAATGAGATGGTAGTTAGTGTCACATCTACTAAGTTATGTCTAGATTGGCTGGTCCAGAATTTGCCTAGAATTTGAATAACACATCATAAAAAAAAGACTAAAAATAATAATGAAAATGTATATCATTTTAAACTAAAAAAGAAAATATGAAATTGTTGTTTCTTTTTAGTTTAAATATTGCAAGGTTGAGGATCGAATAATCGACAATGATAATTGGTATCTAATCCACTAAACGAAACGAAATTGTTTTATGGTTTTTCCCACAATAGAATCATTCTTTGTTTTCAAAAATAGATAAAGATTAGTAAGTGGAACTTCAAAAAATACCCGTATATATCTTAATAAAATGTCAACGATTTCAATTAATAATTATCTTTGTTTTTTTTTTTTTTTTTTTTTTTTTTTTTTTGCAAAGGAATTATCTTTGTTTTTTTTTTCATAAAAATAATTGTCTAATGTACTTGCATATGTAATGACATATGATTATAATTTATTCATATGTTACAACTTATCCACAATTTCTTAACAGAAATTATTCTTTTGATCTTGAAGCACATTGTACAAATACTATAATTTTTTTTCTCTGAGAGTTCATACAAATACTATAAACTAATTTGTTGTCCCATTTTTGTCTTTGAATATTATTTGTTAGTTTTTGGGTGACAGTTTATTCACTATATAACATTTTAATTTAATATATCATTTTATTCTTAATATTAATATAAAATTTCAGTTTCAACTAATATTCTTAGTAGTTTTAATTTCATCTTTTTGTTGATTAAATAAATTTTTTGTAGTGCTAACTATCAAATGTAGATTTTCTTTTTAGATCAACAATTACGAGGATAAGAGATACTGAATTATATTTGGGTTGACAACTACGACTCAAAGTTTAAATTGTGTTAAGAGGACAAAAGTATAATATTGAAATAAGATTTATTCAACTAAATAAATTGATATTTTTCATTATTTCAACTGCAGTAACTTACTTCACTCGAGGCAAGTTGCTACAAAATTGATATTAGACTCGATAAAAAATGTTGTTGTGACAAAAAATATAATAATTACCGTACTAAAACTATATCATTTAAAATTTTCAGATCGTTTATATTCTTTTTAAGTTTCTTGAGGGTAAGTTTGATATGGATTTTTGGAATTGAAAAAAGTACTTTTAACTAATTTGGTGTTTGGTTAAACAGTCAAAACTGGTTTTAGCAATTTTAATACACTCATAGAAACAATTTAAAGTGTTTTGGGAAAACACCTAGAGCATGTTTGAGAATAATTTACTGCTTTTAAAAGTAAACAAAATTAATGTATAAAAGAATAATAAAAATAAAAATTTCCAAAAAAGTAGAGATGACATGGAAATTGTTAACAAAATTATATTGCTAACATCCAAACATCATTTCAGACCCTTTTCATTAATTAATTGAACCAATTTACTTGTAAAATAATTAAGGCTCCCTTTGAAAACTTTTTGTAAAAACAGAAAAGAAAATTTTTAGCTTTTTATTAATAATAATTTCTTTAATTTATTTTGTTTTATACTCTCTAAAATCACCTTTAAATTCATAAACTAAATTCTAGAAAAAGTATATGTATCATAAAGTTCTTTGTTTAGTTTTAGAATTATGGTTATAAGGATTTCTTATGTCGAGGATTCCACGTTGAAAAGATAAGTGGAGACCTCACAATTTATAAGATAGATGAGTTACTCCACTCATTGCCAATTGGTTTTGAGATGGAACCCCATGTTATCTAATATGGTATCAAAGTCCATTAAACCCAAACGGGCCGGGTATTCGGTCCAAGAAAAAAATTGGGATCCGATCCAAGAATGGTGAACCCAAAAAGGCACCATCTTGAGGGGGTATGTTGAGGATCCCACGTTGAAAAGATAAGTGGAGACTTGGTTTTGAGATGGAACCCCATATTATCTAATATGTTAAAATGAGATTAAGAGAACATAAAAATTTGATCTCATCTTGTTGGGAGAGGCAATTTGAACAACCAATCTTTTTGCAATTCCAATGGCCTGAGAACCAGCATCAGATGCAGCATATCACTTGTAAACAAATTTACATAAAAAAATATTGACTTTTGTTTTGGAGATGCCTTTTCTTTGCCTTGTCTTCTAAACACAGTTTTTAAAGAATATATATATTATAATGGAGTAATTTCTGTTTCATTATTGATGATTCTTTTCCATAGAACAAACAATTTCATCTCTAAACAAACAGGCTCTTTTGTCACATCAAATTAAAATTAGACAAGCAAAAAAAAAAAAAAAAAAAAAAACAATCAAGAGAAAGAGAGAGAGAGTACCAGAGTTTGGTTCTCAATTGGTGGGTCTGGTGGCTGATTCCTACTTGTGTGCTTCATGTACCTTTCAATAAGCCCTTGCATGGTTCTATCCTCCAACATTGAATGAAACAGACATCAAAACACAGTACTAAAAAAATCTATATATATACACGCACACATACACACACGCTCCGGGTTTACGACAAATGTGATACATATAGTTCGAACATTCAACCGCAAAGAATCGATTGGTTGACATATACATATACCAAGTTCAATTGAAGTTTTATCGTTCGTTAATTCCATTAGTTTAACATTAGCCGGACATGTTTAACTCTAAACCAATGAGCAATTCCTTGGTATAATGTGATAATAAGTGGCAAATTAATTGTAGTGTGCATAGTGGATTAAATACAGCACCTTGATCCATTTTTAAAACTCATCCTTTAGGTTCCGTTTGATAACCATTTGGTTTTTGAATTTTGAAAATTTTGCTTGTTTTCTCTCAATTTTCTTACAACGATTTTAATTTTTGTTAAGGACATGTTTGAATTCATAGTCAATTTTAAAAATAAATACAAGTTTCTGAAAATTACTTTTTTCAGTTTTCAAAACCTTGACTTGGTTTTTGAAAAAATAAAAACAACTTATAGATTGAAGTAATGTTTATAAGCTTAATCTTCAAAAACCAATGGTTATCAAATAAGACCTTAATTTTCCACTTGACACACTTCAATTTCCCATTAACTATTACCGGGACATTAGAAAACTGTTCATTAATATAATTAGTATGTGGCATCAAGAGAAAAAATTTTTAAAAAAAATTGAACGTTTAGACACGATCAGATTGCAATTTAACGAATATACCGATACAAAGAGTGTAATTTGAGTATAACTCAACTGTCTAAAAACGTTATAACTTGATCTAAAAGATCAGAAATTCGAAACTCCACCCCAACACGTCGATCTCAACAAAAGGAAAGGAAAATATAGATTGAAAGTAGAATAAAAGGAGAGAGAGAGAGACCCTTTTGTGGCGAGTTCATAGAGCTTTCCATGAGCGGAGAAAATGAAAACTCCAATTTCAGCATCGCACAGCACAGACAGCTCCTTGGCCTTCTTGAGGAGCCCAGCTCGGCGCTTGCAAAAGGTCACTTGCCTGTGCACTGGATTCTCAATCCTCTTCATTTGAACCTTCCCACGAGCCATTCGGTTCGGTTCGATTCTATTCAATTTCTTATCTCTCGTTCTTCTTCTTCTTTTCTTCTCTTCTTCGCTCTGCACACAACCTTCCACTAGTTTGAACTAGCTTCAGGCCGCTGCAATATGGCTATCTTCGCTTAAACTTTCGAACTTAAAAGCGTAGCTTAAACCACTCAAATGGGATTCAAAACCCTTTATATACTTCTTCCTCTTCATAACCTTTCCTCTCTTTGTTTCTTAGCTAGCCACAGAGAATATAATTTGGTCGGTAATTTAATTTGCTAAGCTTACCTTTATCCATCACTACGTTTCGTTTTATTTTATTATAAACTCTTTGAATCTCTAAAGTTTCTTACTTTCTTTTTCTTTCTTTCTTTTTTTTCCTCTCATTCTCTCTCTCCCACTACAAACCCAATGACTGAAATTCCAATTTTTTTATTTTAATATCATATCGACCAAACCCATCCCATCTCAATTGATTCTCTCATCATTCAATTTTATTGCCTTGGAAATGGGTACTTTTCAAAATTGAAATTTTAAGGTATTGTTTGATAGTCATTTTGGCCCCGTTTGGTAACGTTCTCGTTTCTTGTTTCCGTTTCTTCATTTTTTATAAAGAAAAATAGAATTTCATGACCCTAACACCTATACATTCAATAATAATAAACCTATATTCTTATTTATGTTTGGAAAAATTGGAAACAAGAACAAAAAAGGATAAACTAGTTTTAGTTGTTCCCAAAAGTTCTATACAAATTTTGGAAATGTTTCTAAAAAATGAGAAACAAGAAACAAACATAGTTATTAAATGCTTAGATTTCTTAAAAAAAAAATAGAAACGAGAAACAAGAAACGAGAACGTTACCAAACGGGCCCTTCGTTTTTCGTTTTTGGTTTTTGAAAATTAAGCTTTTAAACACACTACTTTCATTCCACAATTTTCTTTGTTTTGTTATCTACAAGCTTCCCATGTTTTAAAAAATCAAGTCAACTTTTGATAACAAAAAAAGTAGTTTTCACAAACTTGTTTTTGTTTTTAGAATTTGGCTAAGAACTCAAATATTTACTTAACAAAAATGAAAACCATAGAAAGAAAATTGAGAGAAAACAAACCTAATTTTCAAAAACCAAATAGTTATAGATGTTTTTTTTTTTTTTTTTTTTTTTTTTTTTTTTTTTTTTTTAAAAAAAAAAATTTCATTTATGGGTAAACATCATTTTATACCCTTAAACTCTAAGGGCATTGGAAAAGTAAGCATAACTCAATGGTAATTGACAAATACCTTTGACAAAAAGGTCAGAGATTCAAATCTTCCCATTCTCAAATTTTGTTGAACTTAAAGAGAATGTATCACTTAAAACTCTTTGTTGAACAAAAAAAAAAGGGTATTGTATCACTTAAAACCCCAAAATAATACTTGTAGGATTAAAACGGTAAACTTTTAAGTGAATCAATTTAGACTATCCGTTAGGATTTCGTTTTAAAACCCTTAATGCATAATTTTCACATGTGTATACAACTTCTTTAAATATAGTGATTAACCTAATTTTAGAGAGAAATGCTAGAATCAATTGCGTAGTAGTGATTTTTCATCTTTTCTTTCTCTATTTTTCTCAACTTGCTTCGGAAAAGAGTCATGACATATATATATATATATATATATATATATATATATATATATATATATATATATATATTTTTTTTTTGGACTACTTTGATAGGATTTTTGTAGAAGACTAATTTTATTAAGTGATTTTGAGTTGATTTTAAATGGAATCAACCGAAAATTGTTTTAAATTGATTCATTTATGAAAATCTAAAGTTTAAATAGATACAAATTATTAGTTTGAGGTTTTTATTGATACGACCTCAAAAGTTTATAGGTTATTTAAGAGTCCTCACAAATACTACGTGTGGATTGCTAACATGAACATAACTCAATCAGTCAATACATCATATCATTACAAAAACATTTTAAGTTCAAATCTTTACTCCCACATGTTTTAGTAATAAAAAAAAAAAAAATGTAGATCTAAAATTTCAATTTCTCAAGGAAGGTAGGGGCATCTTAACTAGAGATATGCTGACAAAATTATCTCTATCAGCGAATATTTCTAGAAAAATCTTAGAAATCATGTAAATTTATTGAAATAATTTGAATAAACAAATTTGAAATTGAACACTTAATTTGAATTAACAAATTTGAAATTTAACACTTCATTATTAGTATTCATTTTGCATTGTGATACTTTCTGTAGTTTTTGTCTATATATCCTTTTACATTTCAGTTAACATTTTTAGTTTTTAACCATAACTTTTTGAGACTAAATATATCATTTAGTCTCTAATTTTAATGTTTTAAAGTTTATAATTTTATCAATTATGTATAAAGCTTTTTCAATCAAGTCTTTCATTGTTCCATGACATTAAAATTAACGGGTAGAATGTTGATGTAATATCACAATACACTTTAGTAATTTAGTTGAAATGCTTAAATTTTTTTTATTAATATTTTAATTATTTTCTATCTTTTAATTAAAAAATATTTTTTATTTTTTATTTTTCTCTCTTACATCTCCCTCTGCTTCCTTCCTCCTATAGTTATTTGTAGTTGTTGCCCTACTTTTTTTTTTCATCTTCTTTTCTTCTCTCTTCTTTCTTCCTCTTCTACATTATTTTTTAAAAAAATAGATCCGGAAAAAATCCAGGTCTGTCAGAATCGAAGGGGTTCTCATCGATTTGGACCGGTTCCAACTGTGAGGGGATTTCTCCCTCAATTTGGAACAAATTTATCTTTTTTCGGATCTACTAAATATGTATTTTTGTAATGTTTAAGAAAATGAGAGAAGAGAAGAACAAAGGAAGGAAGGAGAAGAGGAAAAAAGGAAAGAGAAGAAGAGAAAGAGGAAGAAAAGGGAAAGAAAATGAAAAACAATTATAGTGGTCGGCGATGGCGGTGACCATCGGAGTTGGCAGGGGATTTCGATGTCGGTCGTGGAGGAGGAGGAGGATTTTAGGGTTTTAGGAAGAAGAATTAAAAAATATATATTTCTATTTAATATATTTTTATTATTTTTAATTAAAAATATTTATTTAATAAAAAAAAGTGTCACGTCAGCATTCCTTTAGTAATTAACAAAAAAAACTAATGAAGGGACCAAAATGAAACCCTTATGAAACATGGTCATGCTATTTGAAAAATATTATTTGAATAAAATTTTAACATATTATTTTAGTTAGAAAATAGAAAGAACAATAGGGCAGATCTCTCCTTTTGGAGTGGAAGGACGATGAATAAATAGTCACACGAATTTCCTTTATTTTTCATCGATGTCATGGGTGTTCATAAATTTTAATCGAATGGTATGGATAACAACAAAAAAATTTGAGTCAAGAGACTCAACTGGCATAAAACTTGTACCTTTGACCAAGAGGTTAGAGGTTCAGATCTCTCACCTCACATGTTGTAAAAAAAAAAGAAAAGCAAAAAATTTGAAAGTATAATGGGATGAAATTGAAACTAGGTTAACCTATAAAGACTAAAAACTAATGCAATTTTATCACCATATTGTCAAGTTTATTTTCCACTATTTGAACGAATGTTATATAAATGAAAGCATATCATAAAAAGAGAACAATTTAATTATTAGTAGATTTATTCCCTCTCATCTTCCACAAACAGATTTTATATTGGAATTAAAATATGGCCTTTATAATTTTTGTATATTATCCTTTTGAGCCTATGAAATTAAATTTCCTTCGACATGTCGACATTTACATGCATCAACATTTTTGTTAAAAAATCGACGAAATATTAAAAAAAAGGCAATAAAATTAAACTAATATGAATATAATATTAATAATAAGCATTTCAACTCATTTAAAAAAGTGTAAGATGTTTATTTATTAATTTAAAATTTTTTAACTTTTACTTTTTTTCCAGAATATCCATCGACAACGATATTTTATCATCATTTCCATTGACATTTCCATAAAATCGAGACTTCGACATTTTTCTTTCAACATCAACATTTTAAACCTTGCTTGATCCACTTAAATAATGCAATTATTATTTTTAAAAGGGTGTAAACTTTCAAATTTAGCATAATGTAGATAAAATATTACAAAAGTAGTAGAAAAATGTAAATCTAATAAAAAGTATAACACAAATATTCATGATTAAATAGTTAATCACAATTAATCTATAGATTTGTTAATTAGTAATTACGACAGGTTACTTTGTTATCATGATTATAGTTAAGTAATGTCTAGGTTAACTATTGATTTATCCGACCCCTAACTCAGTTTTACATTGGACACAGAGATGTCTAACTATCGAGAGTGCAATGAGGCCCTAATAAAGAAGGTCAGGGTGGCCTTCGTTGTCTAGTGTAGTGGGACAAGCCACCCTTCGTTGTCTAGTGTAGTGGGACAAGCCCCTCAAATCGTTTGTGTGAGGCCCCTGATGGCAAGGACATCGTACCTACAGCCCTTGCGCTCCACATTCTTTTGTCTGGTAGCGGTCGAGGGAAAGGATTGATGCTGAAGGCCATCCACGGAGGTAACCTCCAAGGCGCCCGAGCCCATTGACGTGTTAAGTGACGTGGATCCAATGAGTTTGTGGCTGATGTCCTAACACCATTCGCCTGGGAAGACCCTGCCCACAGTGAGATCGACGTCAAGGGGGCTCAACTGGAGGTGGAGGTAGCGACCAAGGCTGTGGTTTGGTAGACCCTACGGACCGACTCCCTGTCGAAGTACAAGCCCACTCTTTAGCTACACAGGTATTTCGAGATGCCGCATCGGTTAGTCTCATTGCTTCCCTCCTTACTAGCATGTATTTGATTGACTAACAGCCAACACCTCTATTTTTTTTATTGTAGATATTGATGCGCATCGCTGATAGCGTGCATAGCGAGCTATGTTTCCCGGTACATATTAGTTAGTCTGTGAGTAATTTGTGGCCATTTTAATGCACTTTAATTTTTATTTTGTAGAAATTGGTTTATTGGAGCTAAAACGTGAAATTGGGATTGATCGAGTGTTTGGGAAGTGAAAAAAAGGTCAAACGTATGAAGAGAATCGAAGCAAAGGGCCTTATGAAGAGTGCAATCCGAAGCCCAGCGTTGAGACCCTAGCTTCTGGACGTCTCGACGCTGTGCTTTCCTCTTTTAATTCAGGCGGCAAAAGGTCACAGCGTCGCGACGCTGTGACCTTAGCGGCTCTCGGAATTTTCCTAAACAGAATGGCGGCAATTGGCATAGCGTCGCGACGCTATTGGCAGATTTTCTATATAACCTTCGTTTTGAGCTACGGATTGGGGGAGTCCAATTGGTTAGATTTTAGCCCTAATTTCGACTAGAGACCTTTGGTGGGAGCTGAAGCAAGGCCAAGAAGCGGGAATTAAGCGAGAAGATGTGGAGATCGTGACGGGGACGTGCCGGTTTCGACGGATTCGAGTTTTCCTTTCTCTTTCCCTTACCTCTTGTAGTTTTTATGGCTTTTCTTGCAATTAGTGTTTGTGGTTTAAAGACTATGAATTTCTAGTTGTTTGTCTTAGGGTTTGATGTAGTTGTTTTAGTTGTTGGATTGATTTTTGGTATGAATGTGTTGTTATTTTATGCATGCAATTTTGTGTAATGCTTTCAATTACTTGATCACTAATTGAATGATTTAAGTGTTGAATCTAACTCAGGAGAGAGGATTTGGCCTAAGACTTACCTTGTTTAATTGCATGACTAGAGTAGAAATTCTAAGTTTGTGACGGGATTTGGAATATCTCTAGAAGCATAACAAGGACTAAATCGAATAATGCCTTGCATGTTAATGAACCTAGATAGGGATATCAAGTTGGTTGCATGCATGAGAATCAATTATACTCGGGAGAGATAATCGTGATAAAAGTTTCCTTGGCTTGTAGAATAATTGCACGATCAATTCATTCCAATTAATCAATCCTCAATCTTAATCAATGAAATCAATTCCCTAAGAGTCTTTCCATTTGAGTCTCCACCTTTTTATTTTATGCTTTTTGTCTTTAGATTTATTTTTGTCATTAAGTTTTGCTCCCTAAATAAAATTGAACAAAAGTATTCACGGTACTTAATTTGCTAGAAAACCAATCCAGAGGACGACACTCGTTTTACACGAAAACACTATATTATTACTTGACCCATACACTTGCGGTAAGCAATTTGCGCATCAATCGCGCGGAGAGTGACTCCCATGGGTTAGGAGACTTTTGACCCATCAAACAGGCTGCCTGCCAAGGCGATCGAGGAAGAGAGGGATTCAACCTTGTAGGCGATCACCCAGCTTTGAGTCGAACTGGGCGCATCTCAGGTGGAGACAAAGAAGGCTGAGCTGGCATGGGAGGTTGAGAGTCGTGCCCACGAAGAATCCAAGCCAAAGCTGAAGGAGGTGGAGGCGACCTTGAGTCTCGAGAGTCTCCAAAGTGGCGAGAGGATGGCGAGGCTCCAACCAGAGGAGCAAGTTAGGACAAAGTTGGAGGCGAAGGTCGTTTGGCTGGAGGACAAGGTGGCCTAGGCCGGAGTGATGTGGCGTGAGCCTATCGAGGTGGAAGCTTCCTTTAAGAAGTTATTAGCTTACTAGGAGTAGCAACGGATCATGATGGAGGTTGATGTGAACTTCATCGTGGAGCGTCTGCTTGCTTTGACGGCTGACCTGTTTGCGACTTTTGTCACTTGGTGGACTCCTGACGATGAGGGTCATGGTTCGACCGTCGAGGGAGTAAATGGCCAACCCTAGACTTCTATCTTCTGTTTATTTTTGTCCTTAGCTCGCTGCGTTTGCTTTTTTTTTTTTTTTTTTTTTTTTTTTTTTTTTTTTAACTTTTGCGTTGTAAGCCTTTTGTGCTCAGTCCCCAAACTAAACCTTCATAATTTAATGAAATTGTTAATGTTTCATTCAATCTTGCGTTTTGGACTCACTCTCTATTCTTCTTGGACTTGCTTCAGCTCAATTGAGGCGCAACACTTGCCGTGGAGTACTTGATCCTCGAGATAGCCCTCATGGACTTGTTTAGGTGGAGGTGCTGGACTAGTCGAGCTCATGAGAGTTGAGTTGACGTCAATGTTTCGTTGTTCTTGCAACGTCATCTGTGACGTCATGTTGTACATTACTAAGGGTTGATGTTTCGTCTCTCCAAGGTTTCAGGCTTTTGAGGCATACTAGACCGTTGAGTCTCTTTTGATTCGACGACTGGGGAGAATTGAGTCCCAACATAAATACCCCCATTCTTTTGTTGGGTTTTATGCCCTAAAACTCGTAGATAGTGAATGTAAACAAATTGTATACTTGTTTCAATAAAATGTTATTGAGTTTCTACAATAAAGTGTTATTATTAAATATTGCACAATTTGACTCAAATCCAATAAACTAAGATCCAAGGTTGTTTGTATGTTTTCATTTGAGGAATGGATCTCTGATAGTCTTCCACTGGGTGGGGCTTTAATCCATACAGAAGCGACTTGGCACCAAGCATATGACGTCACAGCGTCTCGACGCTGGAGCTGCTGGACACCTATAAATTCAGCCATTTGCAACCGAATTGAGGGAGCCAATTTGAGGGTTTTTACCCCATTCTAGAGTCCACACTAAAATTGGGAGTTTTGGGAGAAGATTTGGAGCATTGTTGAAGATCTTGGGAGCTCGAGATCAATGGAGGTTGCCATGGGATCGAGGAGATTGACATAATTATGAGCATTTATCTTCCATTTTCCTTTATTTTTAGTTTCTAGAGTAGGTGTGATTAGGAATTATTGGATGTTTAGTGATTATGAGTAGTTAATTCCTACATTCTATGGGTTTGATTTAATTTGTTAAATCTTTGCTTAATTAATGAAGTGATTTGGCTTCATTGTCATTTTCCTTCATTTGTGCATTTTGCCCTTAATGCTATTAATCACCTGATCACTGATTAAATGAATTATTTTCTAAGTGGAAACTTGACGGAGAGAAGCTTAGACTAGAATTGAATGCATGACTGATGTTTATTTACCCGAGTGACAAAGGGATAAAATAAATAGACGTTAGAGGTTGTTAATGAAGGGTCGTAATGCCATGCTCAGTAAATAAAGAGGAAACCGGAAGGAGATTCTTTATTAAAAGGCATGAGAATAGGAGGAGACCAACATGAGAGTCCTTGATATTAGGCTTCTAGACTTATGAATTGAATGACTAATTAATCCTAATTATCTAATTGATTAAGCAATTAAAGGTCCAATTGATGAAATCAACACCCTAGAATTATCCCTCCAAATTGTGTCTCCATTTATCTTTTTCTTTCTAGATTAACTTTTTAGTTTATCTTTTCCAGCATTAGATTTTGTTCTCTAAATAAAGCTAAGCAAGATTATTCGCGTTAATTAAGTGAATAAATCCAATCCCTGTGGAGACGATACTTTATACTCAAAATCACTATATTACTTGTGGCCCGTGCGCTTGCGGCAGGATTGAACCCAACAATACGTTCTCCATTAAGCTATGCTCAGATTGAGTGAGACTTCTTACTCTAATGCCATGTTAACACCAACAAACTCAAAAGTTTAACTTGTTGGGTTGAGGTAAATTTAGTATTGGTTAAGGTACATGTTTAGTCCCTGAGCTTTTAGAGTTGTATTTAATCGATCCTTAAACTTTAAAGTATCTAATAGGTATGTTCCTAAATTTTTAAATTTGTGTCTAATAGGTTCATGAACTTTATAAGCGCGTCTAATAAACTCTTGAATTTTAAAGTGTCTAATTAGTCCTTAAACTTTCTATTTTGTGTTTAGGAAGTTTCTGATCTATTTCACATTTATTAAATATGGATACAATGATAATATCAAATTTGGCCGAAATAATAGTAATAAATTTGTCGTATGATTATGTGATTTTAAGAAATGGCACAAATATAAGACTCATATATCAATCATGATATATTTTATATTTATATATCAATTACTTTATCAACGATAAATACAAATTGGTAAATCAATAATATACTTTATATAGGGTATATAAGTTATGTACTATAATGTATAAATTTAGTGTATAAAGTGAGATGTAGTTTATGAATGATATATTAATGATGTATAAGGAAAACAATTGCTATATTTGCATATTATTTTTTTGTGTAACAACTTCACAAGCATGACCACCGATTTTACCACCAAGTATATTAATTTTCGTTTTTAAAATTCACAAACCTGGTAGACACAAAATTAAAATTTTGTGCTGGTTCATTAATTAAAAAAAGATCGAAAAATTTAGAGACTTATTAGACATGAAATTGAGATCTTAGAGATCTATTTAGCATTTGAAGTTCAATAACTTAGATCACACAAAAATGAATGTTTAGAGATCTATTACACTCTTTTAAAATTTAAATGACTTATTAGACATTTTTTTTAAGTTCATGAACATTTTAGACTTAGACACAAAATCCTAAAAATAATGTATAATTAACCTTTAATTTTTATTAACATTCCTTAACCTATCTTACTTTCAAAAAATAAAAAAAATATTCTAACATGAAAAGACAAAAACATTTGTGACTATCATTTTATCAGTTAGTTTAAGGGAAGTATACCTTTTGTAAAGGTTCAATTACATGTTTAGTCACTAAACTTTTAAAGGTTGTGTTAATTTGGTCCCTGAACTTTAGAAAGTGTCAGATAAATGTTCAAACTTTCAATTTTGTGTCCAATAGGTCCCTCAACTTTAAAAAGTATCTAGTAGGTCCTTAAACTTTCACTTTTGTATCCAATAGGTTCCTCAACTTTCAATTTTGTGTCTAATAAGTCCTTAACCTATTTGACATTTTTTAAAAGTCACGAGCCTACTAGATATACAAAATTGAAAGTTTAGTGTTTCCCGAGAGAAATAATATTTAATTTTAGAGAATTTGTAGTGGGTGACAAATTGGACCAAATTAATAGCAAATATAGCACAATGTAAAAAAAATTGCAAATATAGCAAAATATATCAGAGTATATTACTGATAGAAACTGATAGACTCTGGTTAATTAGAATCTATCTGATAGACTTCGATTATCAGAGTTTATCAGCGATAATCGAAGTCTATTAGCGATAGACACTGATATACTTTGAATAATCAGAGTCTATCAGTGATAGACACAGATAGAATCTGACAACAACTTTTTGGTCTTGTACAATTAATTTTGCTATATTTGCAATTAGTTTGTAACTGTGCTATATTTGCTATTAATTTGGTCCAATTTTCCATCTATGCAACTGCCCCTTAGTTTTATAACTACTAGATTGGTTAATTTTTAAAAATCCCGAACATGCTAGAAACCTATTAGATACAAAATTGTAAGTTCAAGGAATTATTAGAAAATTTTAAAGTTCACGGATCTATTAGACACAAAATTTAAAGTTGAGGGACCAAATTGACACAAACCCTGAAAACTTAGGGACTAAACTTGTAAAATAACCTTTTGTAAAAGATTGATCCCTCAGAAAGTTTGGTTGATATGTTCACAAAAAGCTGTACTGGTGAGCAATATGAGCTACTATGTTGGGAGCCTTTCAGGATGGGAAAAGGAAAATCAAGAAGCTTGGAGGTTTAGGAAAAAGGCTTCATTTTTTAATCAAGGCTGAAAAGTGAAAACCATTGGTTTGTTAATTCATTATCCAAATAATATATGTAAGGCAAAAGTGGTTTAAAAGTGGTTTGGTTGAGCACACAGGTTTGATCAGCCACTTTAATGAGTAAAGTTACTTTTCCTCTCCAATAGAATACTCTTCTCTGGCTCTATTAAAGAATGGGAAATTAATGAGCTTTGAAGATGAGAGAGTTGCCTTTTTATCAATTTGTGAGTGAACTTGTACAATAGTGTTTCTAGGCTTTGTGTATTTGAATCAGCTGTTTTGCTGTTTCATAATAGCCATTTTAAGCTTACATCTCTACAAGAAAAAGCATCTTTGTTGTTTGAATATCTAGCAATACGTTACGTTTGAACATATTTTACTTTTTTTCCTTCAAAATGTGCAACGATAATTTTTGTAATGACTGAATATAGAATTTGCCGTTGAAAGTAAAAATTCTGATAGGTATCTTGATATGAATGTAGACTAAAATACGAAGTTGAATTATATATCTTCCTATTAATTGAAGTTGAACTAATAAATAACATTAAAAGAATGTGAAGTCTAACCAACTAAACTATGCTTGAGTAAGTCACATAGTGATGATTATTATTTTATATTAATATCTATTCCACACTTGCCAACTCAGTATATAATACACTAATTATCATTCTGAAGGTCGATGGTTCAATAATTCATCCCACTGACAATGGTTGAATTCAAACGAAAAGAAAAAATGGAGAAGTCTAGTACATGGAATCTCTAAAATATGTCATTTTCTACACTTATTTTAATTTCTAAGATCAAATGCACATGTTTTTTCCAAGGAGGGGTGAACGCAACCCCACACATAAGTTCATTCACTGAAATGGATGAGATTAATAAGGTCCCCTTTGATAACCATTTGGTTTTTGAAAACTATACTTGTTTTCTCCTAATTTCTCTACCATGGTTTTCATGTTTGTCAAGGGCACATTGGAATTCCTAGCCAAATTCCAAAAACAAAAACAAGTTTTTGAAAACTACTTTTTTTTAGTTTTACAAAATTGGCTTGGTTTTTGAAAACATAGAAAAGAAAGTATTAGAAAAACAAAGAAACTTGTAGGTTGAAGTAGTGTTTATAAGCTTAATTTTCAAAAACCAAAAACCAAAAACCAAAAACCAAATGATTATCAAACGGGGCCTAAACCTTTTAATCTCTTCAAGCTCACTAATTCTCATTTCGTGATACAATTGCCAATAATTAATATACTTTAGAGGAGATAGCAATTTTATTAAACCAACCAATCAATTTTATTAAACCAACCAATCAGCTAACATAAAGTAACACACTATGAGCTTATGTATTAAACCATTTTTTAATCACTTTAATAGACATTATTTGGTTTAACCAATCAATAATATAAGTTGGTGAGTTACACGCATTTCAAAAAAAAAAAAAATATATTCAAGCATATATAAAGCAATCAAATCTTAACATTGAATACTCGGCACTATTTCCTTTCCACACACACACAAAAAAAAAAAAAAAAAACGACACTTTTTCATTATGTATATATATATATAGTTTTCGGGCAACCACTACAAAAATTTGAGGTTTTGTGGATGCCAAAAACACGTTGAAAAAAGAAAAATAAGCATCAGAAAAGGTTCTTTTGACCCATAAATAAGCATTGGCAAAGGCATCGAAACAAACACGTTGGCTAAACTTCTGCTGACGCCAAAATAGACAGGCATCAACAGAAAAGACTTTTGCCGACGCCACTTCATTGGCATGGCCAAGAAAAGCAGAAGGGGCTTTTGCAAGTTAGCGTTGACAGAAGTAGTAGATGGAACTTCTGTTGACACAGTCAAGGTCGTGTTAGCAGAAGTCACTTTTGCCGATACCAAATGAGTGGCGTTGATAAAAGTTTTTTTTTTTCTTTTTTCTTGTTACTTTTGAATATTAATATAATTCAAAATTTTTTTATACCTAAAAAAAATGGTAAACAAACTCAAATATTTTCCAAAATATCATTCAAATAAATCAATACACCAAATTAATTAATACTCGATACTAATGAACGTAATATTGAATACTTGACACTATTAACATGAACTTTTTATAATCCCAAAAAAAGGAAAAAAAAAAAACATAGAACAATTATTAAACACAACTTGAGGCATGGAACTAGAATTATAGTATTGTTTTAGAAGGGCATATTGGCAATGAGTGGGGCAGCTAAGGCTCGTATATCCAAACAAGCAACCTCAAAAAACATCCTAAATTAATGATCAATTTTCATGTGCAACCCATTTATTTGAGGACTTTGGTAAGGCAGCCAATGGGAACTGCCCATGATGAGTTGTTTTGTTTCAACTTTTCTACTTACTTTTTCCACATCTCTTGGTTGTCAACTTGTCACACTTTGTTCTTTGTGTTTTATGATACAACTTTTTTTTGAGTAGTGCCAACAAAAAAATATGTTGGTCGAAACACGTTGTACGGCTGTGGTGTCAGAAGGATCTCATTTGAAGATATGCAGTACATGGTTGTTGCGACAATAAGAACTAGCGCCACATATGATGCTAGCTTAAGTGCATGTTTGGGAGTGATTTTGAAATGGTTAAAATCACTTTTGTTATATTTAAAATCACTCCAAAACATGCAAGTAATTCGTAATCAATTTCGATGATATGAAAATCATGTTTAAAAGTGTAAAATCAAATATGAAATTGATTTTGAATAATTACAGGTATGTTTCGAGATGATCTTCAACATGACAAAAGTGATTTTAGTCTTTTCAAAATCACTCCCAAACATGCACTAAATTAATAAGAATAATTTTGTTTCACGAGTTTTAGGCCTTGCGGTGTAAAAGGAATTTCTGCCAGACTGCCACGGTGTGACCACAATTTCTAACTTATAAAGTGAGGTATCTAGAAATTGTGCTCATACATCCCTCACAAGGATCAAGCGACATTCAATATAGACAAGTTGTGAGCAATTGCAAGCCTATGAAGTTTGATTTGAGAGATTAAGGGAAAAATTTTGGCCCCGTTTGAAAACCATTTGGTTTTTGAAAATTATGCTTGTTTTCTCATAAATTCCCTACCATGGGTTTCATCCAAGTTAAGGTTGCATTTGAATTCCTAGACAAATTTTAAAAACAAAAACAAGTTTTTTAAAACTATTTTTCTTTTCCAAAATTGGACTTCGTTTTTAGAAACAAGGTAGAAGATTACTACTAAAACCAAGAAACTTATAAGTGGAAGTATGTGTGTATAAGTTTAATTTTCAAAAACCAAAAACCAAATGGTTATCAAACGGACCTTTATGAGTGATTTCTTTAAAAGTGAGACATATTTTGAGTACGCTCAATATTTATTGTTAATCTCTTATATAATTTTCATCTCAATGGAATGGTAGGGAAGTCATAAAGGACAATATATATATATTCTTGACAAGGATGAAGTTTTTAAAAATTTCCCTACAATCTCTCTTTCTTTTAATTTTCATCTCTCACTTTTATTAGTAATGTTTTTCAGGCCAAGTGAAGAAAAAATTTTAGAATCTTGCATGAGTCTTAAATTCTTCAAGTTTTTAAAATTTGTTTTCAAATAATATAAAAGGATCATAAAATTAATTAAAACAACTTTAGTTGTATCCTTAGGAATAGATCACAGATAAACCCAGAAAAATAATACGAGGGATCAGTTTTTAGAAATATAAAAAAAAAAAAAAAATTATGATATATATAATATGGATCTCTCATATCATCAATCAACAAGAAAAGTATAGAAATTTATATACAACTTCAAAAAATACAGGCAAATTAATTTTGACTTGAGAATATATTGAAACCTCATCACTAATTGAAGTGAACATTTGGTAGGACAGATATCAGGCACGTAGGTAATAACTTTCAAATGTGACCGGATTATAGCTCAAAATATGCAGGTCATGTCCATATGTTAATGAGTATCCAATATTTGAACGAATCTCAGTTAACTTTTAAACGATTGTGACAAACAAAAAAAAATGATAATAATAATTGTTGATGTGCAAATTTGGGCATGCATGCCCTACTGAGTGATGACAGTGACAGGTGTCTGAGTGCAAGTATGCACTATCAAGTAATAAGTAGAGAGTACTCCAAGTATCGAATCCCAAGGGAAAAGTTGGTTCAATACACTTTTGCAATTTTCAAAACAAAAACCTCATCTAAATTTGCAACAGAGAGAAAGTAACCAGAAAAAGTGATATATGATGGTGTTTTGATTTGGTAGAAAGCAAGTAAAAATAGTGCAAAAAGATATATGAGATAAGACGGGAAATTCAAGCTGTAAAGCATCAACCAAAAGAGAATATGCACCCACCTTTGCGCTAGCAGTTAACTCAACCAGTGCAAGTCAACCTGGAGAAAATGCTGCCTATAGGTGTCCACATTTTTGTGGCATAGATATATTGCTACCAATTTTCCCCCCTCCCCGTCTTGCTCTGTCAACCCAGTCATGAGTTAAGTCTGACTCCTATACAACTCTGCTTTTGGTGCCTTTAAAAGACTAAACTAACTAGTGTACCTATTTCTAGGGCTAATCAAATCTTAGATAATTCACGTACACGACTTTAAAACTCTAGTGGTTCTAGTCCTATTTCTATGATGCAAGAAACAAAGTCCTATTTCTAGGATTCTTTCCACTATTGCTTTTGCGAACCCACACACTCAACTCCAACTTTTCGGCCACCAGCTGAACACAAACTATGTTAACTTAATTGATCAGTTTAAGCTAACAATGAAACTTAAACTTCAGCAAAAACAAACGATGCTAAGTAAGAGCAAGGTTTCTTTTGCAATAGGTTGGGCTTTCTTCTACTCAAGGTATTCACATACTTGAATCCCCGAGAAGAAGCTTAGCTCATTGTAGAAAATAAAATGCAAGACAAAGAATTAAAGGTACACGAAAGATAGATAAAACTTGAGTTCTTGTTGATAATTGAAAGGTACATATGCTGAAACTTACAACTGAAATAAAGGAAAAACATAATGTAAAATCTATTACAATGGAATATGAAAGACTTTAGACTATTACAACTATGACTATGACTCTTTCTTCTCTCTATCTAACTTGCGCTTGCCTCTTTCAAGGGAAGACAAGTCTTTCTCCTCTACGTCTTTTGAATTGAGGAGCAAACAGAGGCTAGAAGATGTTGAGACTCTGCTTGACTACATGATGAAGAGAAACCAGAAACTAAAAGAAATCCTAGACAAAATCCGAGCTCCTTTCTCTCTTGGTCTTGTGAGCCTTGTATAGACCTTAAAAGGTAGGGGTTACTGTCAAGATCAGTGTGAGAAGTCCCCTCTAGGTGTAATCCCATGGTGCCTTGGAGATTTGGTTTGGAATATTTGATATTCGAAAGATTTTCTGCAAATCTCGCCAATCTCAGAATTTTGTCGAATTTCCGCAAATGCGGGGCATTTCTTCATGCAACCTTGCTTTGAAGCATTCTGTCTTAAGCTGGGGCCTCTTTCCTTATCAATTTACGGGCGCATATCTGGCGCATTTCCACATCTTCTCCTATCTCGTATTCAACAAGTTTTCTTCTTTTCTGATGTGGGCACATATCTTCTATTCCTTTGCTTCGCTAAATTATTCATTTTCCAGATGTGGGCGCATTTTGAACGCATTTTTGGACTCTTGCACAAAACCATTAAACTTTAACAAATTCTTACTAAAATACCCTCTTTTAATATCAAGGAAAAAATACACTTTTGGTCCCTGAGGTTTGAGTTAGGTTTCATTTTGGTCCCTGAGTTTTCAAACTCAACAATTTAGTCCCTGAGGTTTGGTTTTAGTTTCAATTTAGTCCCTCCATCCATTTTTTCGTTAAAAGCTAACGGTTTTCAGACGTGGCATCTATTTTTATTTAAATAATATATATTTTCTTAATTTTTAAAATAAAAAAATATTAAAACAAAAAAAATATTATTTATATATATATATATATATATATATATATATATTTATTTATTTCTTTTCTTCTCTCTCTTCCCCTATTCCATCTTCTTCTTCTTTTCGACAAAACCACCCCCACCACCAGTGCTGGCCACCGACAGCACCGCCCACCGGCGACCGCCGCTCGTCGGCAACAACTTTTTTTTTTTTTTTTTTTTTTTTTTTTTTTTCCATTTTCTTCTCATTTCTTTTTCTTTTTTTCTCCTTTCTATTCATTTTCTTCTTTTTTTTAATAGAAAGGAGTGAGAGGGAGGATGAGCTCCCCCTACTGGCGCCGACGACACCGAAAGAAGAAGACGAAGATGTCGAGCAGTGTGGGACTGGGTGGCCGAACGAAGAAGAAGACGTCGAACGATTGGGTGGCTTAGATCTGTCGGGGCTGCTGCGTGGGACTGGGTAGCTTAGATCTGTCTCGACAATGGCTGCTGCGTGCGATTGGGTAGCCTAACAAAGAAGATGTCGGCTTCCTCGATTTGAACCAGATCTGGAACGAAACTCTCATGGGTTTCGTCCCCTTCATTTTCTTTTGTTTTTTTTTTTTTCAAAAACCCTTTGTTTTGTTGAAAAAACAGTGAAGAAAGGGAAGGGAGGAGGAGGGGGAAGAAGAAGAGAAAGGAAAGAGAGAGAGGAAGAAGAAAATATGAGAAAAAAGAGAAAAAAAATTTGGAAAATGGTGGTTTCCGACGGCGGCGGTGCCGATGACGGTCTGGTGGCCAGCGACGGAGACTGGTGGCGGCCGGTGGCGGAGCTTGAACTAAAGTTGAGGAAGAAGATGAGGAGGAAGAAGATGAGGAAAAAAGAAAAAGAAAAGAAAATTAATAAAAAAATATTTAATATATTATTTAATTTTAAAAATTAAAAAAATATATTTTTATATAAAAATAGATGCCACGTCAGAAAACCGTTAGCTTTTAACGGAAAAATGGATGGAGGGACTAAATTGAAACTAAAACCAAACCTCAGGGACTAAATTGTTGAATTTGAAAACTCAGGGACCAAAATGAAACCTAACTCAAACCTCAGGGACCAAAAATGTATTTTTCCCTAATATCAATTAAGTATAAATTCTATATTTTAATATTTCTATTGTGACCTTCTAACTTTTGATTAATTTCACTTCAAAAGATAATAATTTAAGCTCTAAGTCCTTGCTTTCCTCACAATAAACTAAGTTTTTAAGGTTAAATAGTGCACATAAATGAGCGTTAACACACCTTTTTAACAGTAAATTTGTAAACTTGAGAATGAGGTGACCTGCAAAATAGAAAGAGCTACTCATAGAGGTAGTCTTTGCCACATCAACTTTGATACGTAAGTTAGAAAATAGAGTACTAAAGGTGTAACATTTTAAAATTTGGGGAATGAGGATGTACTTAACTCTATGGAGTTATAATAGTGTAGTTATATGATGATTAACCTAGGGTTTCTAGCTCTCTCCTCTGGATTAGACCGAAAGGTGTTCAACTGGATCCATCTGAAGTCATGTTTGAGTTGGCGTATGTGAAGGGGATAGGTCGATCGTCTTCTTGGGCCAAAGGCGAGCTTACACTTGCCAAAGGCCCAAGAAGTAGCTCACCTAGGGCTTATTTGGGCTCTGGGCATGGTTAGTCAAGTTTGAGGTTTGGTCGGCCTTGGACTTGGTTAAGCCTGACGTTGCTTCCACTTCGAAACTCTTCCTTTTGACCTTCCTCCGGTCCTTGGCATATGTATTTGTTAGGTCTAATTTCACCCACAACAGTAGCCCCCACTCCCAAGTTGGAGTTTGTGGTTCAACTTTTCATTGTTATCCGTGTTTAGCCTTGACAAGCTATTTTTTTTTTCATATTTGAACCTAGCTTTATCGTGAGATTCGTCTCAAACTTTTCGTGTTTTTCAGGAATGTTCGACTCTAATTAGCTTCCAAGCTTGCGTCCTTTACTCTGAAGCAGAGTTATGTGCAGGTCAAGTTGTGCTCAACCTTGTTAGGCTTGCTTTAACGTGTTTAAATTTTAACTCATCATGATGTCTAGTTAGATTTTTGGGTCGTCAAGAATAATTAACTAGGCCCATTCGACTCTAATTAATTTTCGACTTGCGTTCTCTACTTTTTTTTTTGAAACCAAACTTCATTAATCACGAAAAAGCAGATACAACCACCTCCTTTTCAATAATGGAGGAAAGCCAAAAAGGCACATCAGAATCCCAAACAAAAGAATTCTCTTCTTCCAACAGGGAAGAATACACACGCTGATTACAGCCCAAAAAATCGCTCGCAGAGCGAGCTATGCAGTGCGCCACTGCATTATGAGACCGACGGCCATGCACGAAAGAAACTCCGTCCATCTTCTTCGCCGCAAAAGCAATCACAGCGAGAAGGTTCCTGAATTCAGTAAAGATCTCAGCTTCTCCATTGATGCACTGAATAACCTCAAGAGCATCCGACTCCACAATCAAAGACTTTTCCACTTGTGAGTGAAGTTATGTGTGGATCATGTCGTCTTGTCTTGTTGGACCAAGTTCAACATATTCAGCTTGATTTGTTCCATGGTGAACCTTGGATCTTGGGCCTTTTCCTAGAATAACTAATTTTAAATATCTTGAGCTTCAACTAGTGATGCGTGTACGACTGAAGGTGATTGTAGAAATGTGATGGAAAATAAGATTTAAAGATGCTTCAGTAAACTAAGTGCAAGTATACATTATCGCATGTAGTAATAAAAACAATGGAGTATTCCAAAGTATTGATCCCACAGGGACTAATTAAACTCAGATTTGAAGAAGAAACTACTCTTAAGCTCGAGTGTAGGTAACAAAATAAATTGATTGGGTTTTGGAAATAATTTTTAAATAAAAAAACAAATAATAAAGAATAAGATGCAATAATAAAAGACAAGGAATTCAATTAGCTTCAAACCAGGTAGGATTAACTATAATACTAGCTTGCTTAAAACCTAAGTCTATTTATGCATTGGGTCAGGTTTAATTTCAATTTGGCCTTACTCCCAAGTACTATTAGATGGCTAAGCGAGTACCGTTATGCACATTTCTGTGACTCCACTTCGACATAGATAATTCATGCATAGAACCTATAACCCTATAGTTGTTATAAGCTTCCTCCCTATAACAGTGAATACCCTATTTCTAAGCTTTTCTCCTATATCACCTTTATGAAAATCTTTATTGCCCAACCCTCTCGGTACCAGACTCACATTTTATGCTAAGTCTAAGTGATTAGTTTAAACTCAACAAGAAAACGTTTTAATCAATAAAGAATGACATGCATAAATAAAAACTTAAGTAAACAAGCTACTTTCAAGCTAATCTATGAATAAATAACTTTTCAATGAATAAAAATTCATAAATACATGAAATAATGAAAACTATAGATGCTGGAAAGTAAAATGCAGTAGCTAATCTAAGGTTATATCCAATCCCTCAAGAGTTCTCATGACACTCTTATCTTCCTTTAACAAGGTGGGAAAAATGTGAACTCTTTATATGTTTGATGTCTAACTAAGGTTAGAATTTGGTCTTCTATATGGGACTGCAGGCATCATCACTCATGGGTATGAGTTAGGGTTCTGTCACCACCCATATCTTCCCAATGAGTTTTGATTATGATTCTTCATGTTTTCTGGCCTTTTATAGAGTGAGAAGTGGTTGAGGAGTCACGAAATTCATGCTAGCAGGTAGTCCAGCTAGTTCCGAAGTCAAAATCAACGGGTAGGTGCGTGGAAAGCTCGTTTAACGCTGACTCCCAAAGAATCTAGAAAACAGTTTCTGCCCAGAAATGCAGTCACATTTCATTTTGTCTTGGCAGAAATGTTGTTATTGGCAATGCCGCAAGCACACGAGCCACAAATAATATAAATAGTAAGTATTTACCGAGTATCGTATCCACAGGGAGTAGTATGAAAATTAGGCGAATCTTAGGATGAAAACTAGAAATACTAAAGGCAAGAATCATCTAGGGGTACCAATCGTATAAAATAAACGGGGTTGCAGATTGAATTTAAAATAAAGTAATAAGGTAAGATTGAATAAGCAACTAAAGAATTTGGAGGTAAATCGAACTCAATTAGAGGGGCAGAGTCTTGAATTCCAAAATATGATTGATTATCGATTTTATGCTAGGCAATCATCAAACTAGCGATGGATCCGCCTCAACCTAGTGGCTATCTAAAAATAACAGATAAATCATGCTCGCAACTAATCTAAGAGGCGTCAATTCTTAAACTAACATGCAAACATAATTGTTTAAACAAGAATCATAGGATGCAACATAAAACATTCAATAAAACCCACAAGAACAACACATATATCTCATGAAAATTGAAATAAACTTACAATCAACGTTATGATTACAACAATCGACGCTTAGACGACCATAGACAAGCCAAATCTAAGCCCCAAGGCTTGATTAACCGACCTAAAACTAGCCTAAACGAAGAACTAGAGAGGAAATACAAAGAAAACCGAGAGGAATCAAAGAAAAGGGCTGAATAATGACCTAGCGGTGAAAAAGAACATACTTATAATATCGCACGAGTGTCAAGACGCTAGGCACAGCGTCTCGATGCTAGGCCTTCTATCCGCAGTTTTGGGCCGAAGCAGCATCTCGACGCTAGCTCTCGGGTGGATTGTTGGGTTTTATGCCCTAAAACTCGTAGATAGTAAATGTAACAATTGACCGAACATATAATAAAGTATTGTTTGATGTTTTTTCAATAAAGAGTTATTGTCTATATTATGTATATCTTGCCTAAATAACCCTAATACAATAAACTAAACATCTAAGGCTGAGGGATGAGTCTTGAACTGTATGTGGAGACATACGGGGATCACTGTTCAAGAGTCAGCCTGAACGGTCTATAGTATAGGGATAAGGCTGGATACCTTATCCTGGTAACACTATGGATACGACCCATTTTGTATTTGATACAAACACAATGATTCAACACGTTCGTGTAGGGGACATGAGAGTGGGGGTATTCTATGCAATGAGCTTGCATAAGACTGGACCGCGAAATAGTAACCGTTAGCTGTAACACCGTTAACTAATTAGGTTTCTATTTCACTAGGATGACCTAGGCAACTTAGTATGAATCCTGAGTGGATTATGGACTCTTGTTCACGAGGGATTGTCCTTTGATTTGTATGGGTGAGAGTGGCCAGTATGCCGACTCAATAAGCCTACCATTTTGGGGACAAGACCGAGTGGGGAGCTGGGAACATAATCACACAAGATGGAATTCACTCCTTCACGACTTTTGAGGGAGTAGATGAGTGTTCCCTTAAGTGGTGTCTCCGAGTCTTGAACAAAGGGCCCTACCCTCTCATTGGTCTGAAAGGGGTTTTCTATTTGATGGTTGGACCACAAATAGGTTGTTCATTAGAGGAGCACTGGTACTTAAGGAGGTAGAGGTAACTCAGGGGTAAAACGATAAATTGACCCAACTGGAGTTACGAACACTCGTGAAAGACTAACTTGCTGTTATTGATCTATATCCGTGGACACAAAATTATGTCTGCAGTGAGAAGAGTGCAACTGTAGGTCTTTAGTGGAGTGAACCCACAGTTAACGAAAATTGATTAATTGGTTAATGAATTTAGCTGATTAATCTCATCTCGTTGGAGTTTCTGATCTGCAGGTCCATTAGGTCCCACTGGTAGCTCGTAAAGAGACTTGAGGCAATTCAGTATTAATTGAAAGTGTTCAATTTAGGGGAATCATATAATATAAATTTTTTGAAACTTTATAATATAATTTTGAATTAAATTCAAAATTAATTTTTGAGAGAAAATATGTGAAAGAGTTCAAATAATTAATATGAATTGGATTCATATTTATAATTTAATAAAGAGAATTTGCAATGGGTGGCAAATAAGAATTATATAATTGCAAATATAGCACAATGTAAAAAAAATTGCAAATATAGCAAAATCTACCAGAGTATATTACTGATAGACACTGATAGACTCTGATTAATTAGAATCTATCTGATAGACTTCGATTATCAGAGTTTATCAGCGATAAACTCTGATTAATCAGAATCTATCAATTTATTGATAGATTCCGATTATTCAGAGTCTATCAGTGTCTATCGCTGATAGACCCCGGTTAATCAAAATCTATCAGTGACTATCATTGATAGACTTTGATTAATCAAATTCTATCAGTGATAGTCACTGATAGATTTTGATTAATCGGAGTCTATCAACGATAGACACGGATAAACTTTGAATAATTAGAGTCAATCAGTGATAGACACGGATAGAATTTGAAGACAACTTTTTGGTTTTGTACAATTAATTTTTCTATATATGCAATTAGTTTGCAACTGTGCTATATTTGCTATTAATTTTGTCCTATTTGTCGTCTATGCAACTGCTCCTTTAATAAAATCCCTAAAATTAAATATATGATATTTAATTGGGTAATTAATTCATTATGGAATTAATTATTTATTTATTAAAATTAGATATGAATAAGATAATAGATTTGAATAGATCTTATTCATGACCTTTTCCTATAAGGATTAGATCTTTTGGACTTTTCCTATAAATAGGACCCCTGGGGTGGGGTGAAAGGCATGTCATTCATTGTCCTACTCTCAGAGAATTTCCTTGAAGGCTCCCACCAGTCTCCTGCCTCTAGTAGTCTTAGAGTCATACCGGTGTAGCCATAGTGGTAGTGTTCGCAGTAGTTTATGATTATTTCACAAGCAGTTGGTGAATTTAATCTGAGTCGTCAACGAGAGTAAGTAACTTGTTGCTATAAATAATTTAGAATTAGATTCTATAGATTTTCAGCATGCTTAATCTAGAGATTCATTAGATTATGAATGTATGTATGTTGCTAGTGTATTAGTATTTAATAATTCTAAATTAATTACGAATTGTTTCTGAAACCGCTTCCACTGCATCGGAACCCCGTTCCATGGACAATTTTTAACAGCGCTCTTTTGATCCTCTTTGCTCCAATCTCGAGGCTCGAACGCTCTCGTCACGTCCATAAGCTCCCTTGTCATCTTGAGAACTCCAAACTAGCTTGAAAACATTCTAAAACTTCCGAATTAGCGTCGATTTGGTAAATTGGCCTAATGATCCTCTTGTGCTCGAATTCCTATAAAACAAACAATAAACTCATAAAATATAAACTAACAAGACTAAATTTAAGGTAATTAAATAGTACATTTCAGGTGTTATCAAAAGGGAAAGAATTAAACCAATGATGAGTCCCTTGTTTGCCCCCTTGATCCGTCATGAACTAAGCCCGGATTAAATCCCAAGCAAGGCTTCAATCATCCCCAAGAATGCCCATTTACTTACTCTAAAATCTCATTTTCTAAGAAGCTCTCATTTCAACCTCCAATGGCTGCTTGATCATAAAACCCAAGGCAAAACACAATTATTTAGAGCTCCAGCCGACCTAGAATCGAGACACTCCAAGCTTAGCGTCGAGAGGCTAGCATCCTTTGCATGGCGCCGAAGTTCGTAAGCATCTCAACGCCAGGGGATCAGCAGCATAAGACTCGATTGAGCTGATTTTTGGGCTTGAATCAATTCTTGTCCTTTGCCTTGGCCTTTATACATTAATCCTCAAACTTTAATCTTCATTTAATCTTCAAATTGGACCTGATTTGCTTCAATTTCTCCACAACTGCATCAATTGCTCCTTTGGGACTATTAATTCTTTAATTAACAAAAATAAGCAATTAAGTACCAATTACTTATGCAATTTAGCTCAAATTAAGGACTAAAATGATGGCATTCTTGCATGCTATCAAATGCGGTCGCAATTTTGCTATTCCTCTACTTTCCTGCAACATGTAAAAGTAGATCAAATTCATATAAAATTAGTTCATTTAAGCACAAATAAACATGATTTGACAAACATGACTCCTTAAGGCAAATTGACTCACAACATTCAAGTTTTAATAAGAAATAAGCTAATAATAAGGGGCAAAATACATATATTTTTTGCACTTATCATACCCCCAAACTTAACTCATTGCTTGTCCTCAAGCAATTGCAAATCAGAATGTTAGAGATCAATAATTGCAAATCAAAATGTTAGAGATAAACAATATGAAATAAGGTAAACATGCTTCTCAAGATAGTTTTCTAAAAAGTTCGCCTTTTAGGAGAGGTTTCTACTCTAGTGCCAGTCACAACTTCTAAGTCTTCTAGGCATAAGGGTTTCTATTTTTCTTTTTCAAAGCAAAACTCTCCTTAATCCATCCTAACCATTATGCTTAAACTACCTAACTCCTATTCACAGAGCTTAGGGTAATCCTTTTAGTTAAAAAACTAAACTTGAGGTAATGAGTGATAGCAGGCATAAAATGCTACTATTTTGTCCTTGAATTTAATAGCTTTTGATGTGCTTTATTGTTTTTTTATTATATAAATTCATTTGATTGATTAATTTTGGTCCCTAGGAGTTTTGGTGGAAAATTGGAGAAAAAGAGGATAAAAGAAGCCCAAATTTAATGAAGACTAATCTTGGAAGATCATGGTGGGTCAAGTGGGAGAAGTCCAAGACCCAACATGGAAGTCAATTGGGCCAAAACAATGGAGAGGAAGCCCAAAATTCAAGCAAAGGGGCGATCTGGAAAGTTCCAACCGAAGTACAGCGTCTCGAAGCTGGGATATCTTGGCGCCCAAGCAGATTACGTCACAGCGTCACGACACTGTGACGTCAGTGTTTCGACGCTGTGCCCCCTAGAGGCCCATATAAGGCGCGACTCTCTCCCCATTTTCATCATCAAGCAATCATCCAAGTCCATTCTTTTAGTCTTTTCAAGGCTCTTTGAGCCACCTTTGAGGGTCGAGTTGAGAGGAGAGTGAAAATTCTTGTATTGGGCATTTTTTGGAGTTCTCGGGAGCTTGTAACGAGGAGGATCCAAGGCGCAAGCAAGGGGTCCCTCTACGGTTCATCTCCTAACCTCCATTATTTGTTCATTTATGCTTTCCATTATGTATAGACGGGAAATTTTGGTATATATGTATAGCTAAATCTCGGTTTGCTGGTCTTGAATGAAAGAATATAGTTAATTGTTATTTTGATTGCCTATCTTTGTGTCCATTATACTGATTATTTGTGTGGGTGCTCGTAATGCTCTATAGAATCTGGCCAATTTTATAGTGATTAGATACTTAGTGGAAACTCGACGAAGAGAAACTAAGTCAGGTCATAACCCACTCAACTAGGCTTAACTGCTCGTAGTCACAGCGAGAGTAGTTGGTTAGGCTTAGAGATCGACAATGAATCAGGACTCATTAATTAACCTGTTTAGTAGTGCTAAGGACACTTAGGTTATTAAAATGAGTTAGTTATAATAAGGAGAAACCGAAAGGAGAACCTATGTAATTAACAGAGATTCTAGGTGTATAATTAGTCGGACACAAGATTAGGTGATTAGAATAACTAATAAGCTATATTCCGAATTTGAAGACCCCGCCTATCATTCGACTCTGCCACCCTCTTTACCACTTTTCTTGATCAATTTACTTCATTGCTTGCTATAAATTTTGTTTGATTCTCTCATCATGATTAGGTCCCTAAATAATAAGCCATCTTAGTATTTTTAGTGCTTAGTCTATTATATTGTCTGAATCACTCCTCTCTGTGGAATCGATACTCGGTACTCTACCGTTTTATATTACTTGTGGCAACCGTACGCTTACGGGATCACTCAACAATGAGCATACATGACTAATGGAAAGCCTATGACTAGAAAACGAATAGGTTTGACGGTGGCACTTTTTGTGATAGAAATATGCTATAGTTTTGATCATTAGGGACTTAAAAGAAAACTCAAATGATAGCATGTTTATCAAAAGCATTTTTCCAAGAAAAAAGTTTGTTAAAAAGTTGGTTTTTGTAAATTTTCACTAGTTGGCCAAAAATTCACAGCAAGCAGTTTTTTTTTTCTTTAAAAACTCTTAACCAAATCATTTTAAACCTAATCTAGCAACAAACCAACCCTAAACTAATGCAAAATATAAAATAAACAAGCTAACACTAAACTAGAACAATTTAAGCTTCAAACTAACCTAAAAAACATTAACTAACATGTTGGAATTTTTTTTTTTTAAAAAAACAGCAACTAACTAAAACAATTGAAATAATTGGACAAAGTCGAGAGCTAATTTTTAGGACGTTTCAGGACGTTTTCGAGCTAATTTGGAGTCCCCGAGATGACGTGGAGCTAAAAGTCTTGACCGGAGCACTCGAACCTCGTCATTGGATCCAAAAGGATCAAAAAAGCAATTGAAATAATTGGGCAAACCCGAGAGCTAGAGTCTCGATGCTGCCTCGATCTCAACCCTCAGACGGAAGGGCCAGCGTCTCGACGCTGGAGTTAATTATATATAGAAATTTTTTTATTTCTTTTAGAAACTAGGTCATCTTTCAGATGTTTCTCTCGAATTTTCTCTGTAATTTTCCGTCTCTTTCAGCACAGCATAGATTTCTGTCCAGGTTTATTGTAATTTTTGCTAAGAATCTTTGCTTTTCCATTGTTTTATCTTGTAGCATGAGGGGCTAAACCCCTTAGATTGTTGGAGTGGACCTATTTCTTGAATGATTAGGTAGTTAGATGAGTTTGCTGGTTTTCAATTCTGTCTTGAATGAATATTATTGCATTCTACGTCTCTCGTTTACACAATTACATTTGCATATTAATTAAGAATTAACGTCCCTAAGATTGGTTGCAAATTTAATTTATTCGTTATAAATAGATAGCCACTAGGTTGAGGCGGATCCATCGCTAGTTTGACGGTAGCCTAGCGTAGACTTCCAATAGGCCTAAGAGCATAAGAGAAATTGATTTAATTCGATTAGAGAACTTTAATTCCTAATTTAATTAGACAATTCTGGGCCTTAAGCGGTAATGCAATTAGCTAATTAATGTTTTTGAGGACTCATCTGAATATTAGTTTAGTTAATTAGACTAGATTGAGGAGTTATCGATCGAAACAAAAGGGGCGGCGGGCACAATTAAAATAATTAACCAATTAAATTGTTCGTGGAGTATCGGGTAGTATAGTTGGTTAAACACAGGTTAAGTAGGTGGACTATCTGAACAACCAAAAAGCAATCTGGGCAATAAGATAATTCAAGAATTCTATATTTAGAGCAAACAATGATTTACCGTATCTAATTAATTCAAGAAATAACCAATCCGACAATCCCGTTTTTTAATTCATTTAGTTTGTTAAACACAGTTAATGAATATTGGTCAACTTTATTAATGAGTGGTTAACCTCATATCATTGGAGCTTCTGATCTGTAGGTCCATTAGGTCCCCCTACTAGCTCGTAAAGAGTAATTGGGAACAATATATCTTGAAAGAATTTGACAAATGTGACTCTCAACTCCCTAATTCATCAACTTTAACATATTTTGAGCTCGGGAATAGTAAAATTGATCTAAACATGCAACTTTTGACAAAGAAATGAGCTAAATATAAGGGTAAAATAGGTATATTTTTTACCCTATTCACATGGTGCGGCAGAGGCTGAATGTGGATGTGAGAAACAGATGATGAATAGTAATAATGATAAATTCAGCCAACCTTAGTGCAAGTATACATTATCGCACGTAGTAATAAAAACCTTAGAAGTATTCTAGGGGTATCGATCCCACGAGGACTAAGTTGGAAATTCAGATTTGAAGAAGAAACTGCTCAAATGATTTCTTAAAATAGGTAACCAAAGAAATAATTGATGATTGATTTTTGGAAGATAAATAAAACAATTAAATAAAGAAATAACAATAATAAATAAAACGAGGTATTCAATATAGTTTCATCCCAAAGGCAAATAACTTTAATCATAGATTATTCAACTTAAGCCTAATCAATGCATTGGGTAAGATTTAACTTATATTTGGCCTTGCTCCCAAGAACCGTTAGAAGGCTAAGCGAGTACCGTTATGCACATTTCTGTGACTCGACTCCGACATAGATAATTCACGAAAGCAATCTATAACCCTATAGTTGTTATAGGGTGCCTTAGGCAGCTTGCCCTATAACACCGAACAATCTCTTTCGAGCTTTTTCTCCTATATCACCTTTATGAGAATCGATATCGTCTTTCCCTTTCGAGATCAAATTCACATAGCATGCAAAGTCTAAGTGATCAATTTAAACTCAGCAAGATCAGAATGATAATCAATAAAGAATGACATGCATTGAATAGAAACTTAAGCGAATAAACACTTTCAAGCTATTGAACCATAAGGGAATTCACCATATTGAACCCCTCAACGGAATTTAGCTAAGCATGGTGGGATAAAGTGCAAATGAACAACTTTCCATCGAAAATAAAATGTAAAGAATACAAAAGAATTAAAAGTGCCAGGTGCTGGAAATAATGGCAGTAGCTAAATACTAGGGTTTTTTATTTTTTTCAATCCTTCTAGAGTTCACTCGACACTCCACTCTCTCGCTCTTACAAGTGGGAATGGGGTGAAAATCCCTACAAACACTAAGGTTTGATATCTAACTAACGTTAGAATTCAATCTTCTAAGAAGGACCTCGGGCATCCCTACTCATGGGCGTCTACTAGGATTCTTTCACCACCCTCTTCTTCTCAGTGAGTTCTGCTTGAATTTGACTTCGAATCATGAGCTTATATAGTGTGGGGAGTGGTTGAGGAGCCACGGAATAGGTGCTGGTAGGTAGCCCAGTCATTTTCGGGGTCAAAACGGTCGGTTAGGTGCGCAAAAGTCTCGTTCAAAACGACCCGCGACGGACTCGGAACGACCTCTGTTTTTCCATAAATGCGGTCGCATTTGATTTTAGCCTTCCCAGAAATGCGGTCGCACTTCTGGGCAAATTCGAGCTTTCCTCTTTTTTCCTGCACAATGATAACGGACAGAAATGTCGCTATTTTAGTCCTAAATTATTAAGCTTTTGAGCGCTTTAATTGTGTGTTTATTGAAGAAATCTAAAATAATTTACTATATTGTCTTTAGGAGCATTTTATGGATTTTTGGTGGAAAAAGGCTAAAAAATGAGCAATCCAAGCCAAATTACCATCCATGGGTCAAAGGGGGAGCCCAAGAGTCAAACCATGAAGAGAAGATCCAAAAAGAATTGAAGTTGGCCCAAGTTTCAAGCCCAATCCGCTCCTACATGTTCTGGAAACCGCACAGCGTCGCGACGCTGTCCCATTTCTTTGCGGACAAGTTGGATGACGTCACAGCGTCGCGACGCTGTGCCCATAGCATCGCGACGCTGTCCCTATTCCGGGCCTATATAAGGACTCCCTTGGTGCCCATTTTTCTAATCAATCAATTCACCACCATTCCTTTCCTTCCTTTCCTTTGCTCTTTTGGAGCATTCTCTCAAAGCTTTTTAGCCTTTTGAGAGTTTAGAGTGGGAAAATTTTGGGGAGCTTTTGGGAGCATTCTAGGAGGCTCGGGGCGTGTTCGAAGGGACTCCAAGCGCTAGCGACGGGGTTCTCGACGGTCATTTCCTTTTCTCTTATTTTGCTCCAATTTATGATTTCTTTTGTATACATTGTGGATATTATAGCCATGTATAGCTAAACCCCAATTTGGGGTCTTGAAATGAAAACTCTTAGTTAAAATGTTATTATAATTTCCTATCTCTTGCCCTTTTTTACTAATTATTTGTATGGATGCTCGTAATGCCGTTTATAATCTGGCTAATTATATACTGATCCGATTTTTAATGGAAACTCGACGGAGAGAAGTTAGGATAGATCATAACCCATGCAACTAGTTTAATTGCCCGTAGTGACAACGGGATTAGTTGATTCAACTTAGATTCCAATAATGAATTAGAGCGTAATAATTAACGAATTTTAATGATGCTAAGGACACTTAGGTTGTTAAAATGGATTAATTAGAATTAGGGGAAACCGACAGTAGATCCTATGTGATTAACGGAGATTCTAGGATTATAATTAGTTGGACAATGAGATAGGATAATTGTAATAATTATTTAGCTATTAATTGATTTTCAAGACCCCGCTTCTCACTCAAAACTCTTTCTCCATTTTTTTATTTCTTGATTGATCAATTTTGATTTCCTTAATCGCTTTAATTTTTAAATTCATTTTAGTTTCTTGATTTGGTCCCTAAATATTATTTCGCCCAAGTACTTTTAGTGTTCAAGGAATTATTGCTTTGCTTAATATCGCTTCGCCTCCCTGTGGATTCGATACTCGGAATATTTCCGTTTTATATTACTTGCGACCCGTGCACTTGCGGTATTGGTGGCATAACACACAACACCAAATTGGGTCAAATTCATATCAAATTGAGTCTTTTTAAGCACAAATAAGCATAATTTGACAAATGTGACTCTCAACTCCCTAATTCATCAACTTTAACATATTTTGAGCTCAGGAACAGTAAAATTGATCTAAACATGCAACTTTTGACAAGAAAATGAGCTAAATATAAGGGTAAAATAGGTATATTTTTTACCCTTATCACAATCCCGTCTTTTGATTGATTTTTCTTTGTTTTTACCTCTGCTTGATTTCATTGCATGATATTTACCTTTTTTTTGGAATTTATCTTTCCTTGAATTTTTTTTAATTAACTCGGTTTGTGACAGACCACCCCCCAATTTTACCCCCTGTGTGTGTGAGAGTGAAAACTCAAAAATTATTGAGAATCACCCTTTCCCTGTGGAGGACCCGACCACTACCTACTGCAAAGTAACATATAGCCGAAGTTTATAAATTTATTTGAATTCGACCTTCGACAAGTCGATCGTTCAGAACCCAAGAGTCTCAGATGATTGTGTCGGCCCAAAAGCAGGAGTGACAGGTGGAAGTGAAGCGGCTGTTGATCCTGGTGAAAGAGTGGCCTCGGAAGTTGATGTTTTGTCCTTCCTCTGTTCATTGTAGAGCTGCAACTTCCCTATTAGTGACAGGTCGATGGTCGGCCTGTAGAAGTGTCGCTTCTCATCCTTCCCGGGAGCGATCTTCTCTTTCTGGTACAGTTGGGTAATCAGCGACCCAAAGAATAACTTCCCGACTCCCTTTCTCCCACATGAGAGAATCTCCTCGTGGATGATACCGCCAATGTCTAGCTCTAACCCCTTCATTATGTTGTAGAGAAGCATCACCCTCTCCACAGAAATGCTATCATGCGTGGTCGGCATCAAACGGTTCTTGATGAAATGGAGCCACACTGCTAGTTCAGGCTTTATGTCATTTGGCACCAATGATTTCACCTTCGTCTATGATTCTTTCCACTGTACTTTTTCGGCCACCATTTTTGGTGCTTCTTTCAACTACTTGGTTGTGGGGTTCTAAATTGCATCATCGCCCCTCGGGTTCAAAGGCGTTTTGACTCGTTACACTCTGTTGATGTCCACCGAAGAGAAACTGACCATCTTCCCTCTCATCACCGATAGGCTAAGGCTTTCCTCCCTCAATCTTGCATAACATTCACGTACTAGAGGCACCATGACCTCTTGAGGGTGAGCACATAACTCCTACCATTTCTACTGAGAAATTACGTTCGTGATGAACTCAGGCAGGCTATCGACTCAGTTTGAGAAACCCTTCTCGTTCAAGAAGTCTTTTTTTTTTTTCATAATCTCCATTTTGGCTTTGAAGTCCACATCTTTAAAGACTTCAGGAAAAGAATTCTTTTGGTGAATTTGTGGCTTAAGCGGGCGAAGCATTCATAGACCTTGTCCTCGGCATCTTTGCATAGATAGGATCATTTTTATTCTTGAACCTCTGCTTGACCTTCAATTCTTTTCTTCTCTGCCTTCTCCAGGTTGAAGAAATAGGAAGTTGGTCCTCATCCAATTCCTTCACCTCAGAATCTGAATCAGTCTCATCATCACTAGAGATACTGATCTCTTTGTCATCTTATTTCTTCTCATCATTTTTTTTTTCTGAAAAAGAACTTCCAGCAGCTTGTGAGGTTTGATAACTCTCCAAAAAGGAGTTATTTAGGCCTTGATTCTATAGTGTTTTGTGTGTCATTTGTGTTAAATAGGGTTGCTTTTAGATGATTATTATATGTTTTAACCCATTTGGAAGAATGGATGCTTTGGAAGTTATTTTGTGCAGAATATATTGCTGAGTGACTTGAGGGAGCAAAATCTGTGATCCAGCAAAGCAGGGAGCAAAACTGCCACGTCACAGCTCATTATCCATTTTAATGAGCCGAAGTTTGTTGAGCTATTCTCGGATTTAAGAAGCTTGGGAAGCCTGCCACGTGTCCAATTTGACCTAATTAGGGCTTGCTATCACTCTATAAAAGGAGGAGCCGTCTCAAGTCAAATTCATTCCTTTCTTGGGAGGAACATTCAACTTTTGGGGAAGAGATCATTTCTCATTTCCATCATTGGGAGCCGAATAAAGAAAGAAAGATTGGAGACTTCAAGAAGACCATCAATTACGGATTTGACCAAGGGAATTAGTATTTTCTTGTAATTATGGATGCACATACTCAGATTGTAGCGTGTGTTGTTATGAGCTTTATGAACTAAATTTGCTTAGGTGTTGGTTAGGAGTAATGTAATTGCCGTGCCTAATTCTCTATGCAATATATGTTGATTTGAGCATCTTGATTATTTGTTGTGTTAGTTCGGTATGAATACCACTTCTTAGTTTCAGGGATGATTTGAGAAGTGTGTGGCATTTAATCACACTAGATCATTGTGTATTGGTGAACGCCAGTAACTGAGTTAGGGATAGCCAGTTGCCTAGTGCTTGATCGGTAGAGCGTCATTGGAGTTGAAACATATTCTAAAAAATCCAGAGTTCCGGGAGGATCCTACTAATAAGACTGCATGATTTTTGCCTAATCAATAATATTGCTAGAGCATCTTTTAAAATAATTACTAAATCCTGACCAACGCCTGTTTCTAATCTATCTGCTTTATTTGTTTACTTTCTGTTCTGTCATTTCTTTTGTTTCAACATTATTCTAAAATCAATCATTTTTACCACTTTTGAAATCACTAAAAGAGTTATACAAGATAGATAAAGTGAGAACTATTCAGACCCTGGATTCGATAAATACTTATTACTTGCTGCGGATTGTGTATGCTTGCACAGTGTTCTAGAGTCAATTTTTGCCATATTTTTATCCACTCTGGAAACCCAAAAAGTTTTTGGCGCCGTTGTCGGGGACTTGAATAAGTTTTTATCTGATCTGTTTTGTGTATGTGCTTTAGTGGTTTGGTGCTAGAACTTTTTGATTGTTTCTTTTGTTTTTGCAGGTGTGAGTTTGATGCATGAACGATCCGCCTGGGGTAAGGTTCGAGCTTGATCCAGAAATTGAGAGGACATTCAGGAGAAGAAGGAGAGAGCAGCGTAGAAACCAAAATCCAATGGCTGACGTGTCGCGTCTCCCAGAAGTTCCAGAAGATCCAGTAAACCCCCAGCAGAATCGTGTGTTGCAGCAAAATCCACCGCTGGAGCAAAATGGACAGTAAAATAATCAGGTTGAGAATCCTATCTTGGTAGCGAACGATAGGGCCAGAGCCATTCGAGTGTATGCTTTTCCAATGTTTGATGAGTTAAATCCAGGAATTGCACGTCCTCAAATTGAGGCAACAAATTTTGAAATGAAACCGGTAATGTTTCAGATGTTGTAAACCGTGGGTCAATTCCATGGTTTGTCATCCGAAGACCCCCATTTACATCTTAAGTCTTTTCTAGGAGTTAGTGATTCGTTTGTAATTCAAGGAGTGTCTAGAGATGCCCTTAGATTAACTTTGTTCCCGTATTCTCTTAGAGATGGAGCAAAGGCATGGTTAAATTCCTTTGCTCCAGGATCAATTAGGACGTGGAATGAGTTAGCGGAAAATTTTCTTAGTAAATATTTTCCACCAACTAGGAATGCCAAATTAAGGAGTGAAATAGTAGGGTTTAGGCAACTCGAAGTTGAAACTTTTAGTGAGGCTTGGGAGAGGTTTAAGGAACTTTTGCGAAAGTGTCCCCACCATGGTTTACCTCATTGTATCCAAATGGAAACATTTTACAATGGGTTAAATGGAGCAACTGAAGGTATGGTCGATGCTTCGACTGGAGGGGCTCTTTTGGCAAAAACTTTTAATGAAGCCCATGAAATTTTAGAAAGAATATCAACTAATAGTTGTCAGTGGTAAGATGTTAGAGGCTCAAATAAAAAGTTAAGAGTGTGTTAGAGGTTGATGGTGTGTCTACCATTAGGGCTGATATTGCAATGTTAGCTAACGCTCTTAAAAATGTGACAGTGGTTAGTCATCAGCAGCCGCCAGCTGTGGAGCCTGCTGCCGTGGTGAACCAAGTTGCAGAAGAATCATGTGTCTATTGTGGTGAAGAGCACAACTACGAGTTTTGCCCCAGCAATCCAGCTTCTGTGTTTTTTGTAGGTAATCAGAGGAATAACCCTTATTCTAACTTTTATAATCCAGGTTGGCGCAACCACCCCAACTTTGCATGGGGAGGACAAGGAAGTAACGTGCAAGCACAGCAAAAGGTGAACCAATCAGGATTTGCAAAAGCACAGGTATTGCCCCAGCAAAATAAGCTGGCTTTGCCCCAGCAAAATTCGGAGAGTTCTCTTGAAACGATGATGAAAGAATATATGGCTCGTACAGATGCCGCAATTCAAAGTAATCAAGCTTCAGTGAGAGCCCTGGAATTGCAAGTGGGTCAGCTAGCTAATGAGCTGAAGGCAAGGCCTCAAGGGAAACTTCCTTCAGATACTGAGCACCCTAGAAGGGAAGGTAAGGAACAGGTACAGGCAATGGCTCTAAGGAGTGGTAAGCCACTAGAAGAGAGAAAAGGGCCTAGTAAAACCCAGGATGTAGAGAAAAATAGTGATAAAAATGTTATTGTTGAAGAAGAGTTGGAATCTGGTCAAGGTGTTGGAGGCAACAATAATAATGCTGGAGCATCTGGTTCTGCTCCAGATGTGGAACCACCTTATGTGCCGCCCCCACCTTATGTACCACCTCTACCTTTTCAACAGAGGCAAAGGCCTAAGAATCAGGATGGTCAATTTAAGAAGTTTTTAGAGATTCTTAAGCAATTGCATATAAATATCCCTTTAGTAGAAGCTATTGAGCAAATGCCTAATTATGCTAAATTTCTTAAGGATATTTTAACTAAAAAGAAGAGGTTAGGTGAGTTTGAAACTGTATCTCTTACTGAGGAATGTAGTGCTATTCTTAAGAATGGGCTACCAACCAAGGCTAAGGATCCAGGATCATTTACCATACCTGTGTCAATAGGTGGAAAAGAATTAGGTAGAACACTTTGTGAGTTAGGCGCAAGCATTAACCTTATGCCTCTTTCGGTCTATCGAAAGCTAGGTATTGGTGAACCTAGGCCTACCACAGTCCAACTCCAACTAGCCTATAGGTCTATCACATATCTTGAGGGTAAAATTGAGGATGTCTTAGTGAAAGTAGATAAATTCATATTCCCTGTTGATTTTATTATCTTGGATTATGAGGCAGATAAAGATGGCCCAATTATTCTTGGTCGTCCATTTTTGGCTACTGGTAGGGCATTGATAGATGTTCAAAAAGGGGAATTAACAATGCGGGTTTATAATGAGGAAGTGAAGTTTAATGTTTTTAAGGCCATGAAGTATCCGGACGAAATGGAAGATTGTTCTTTCATTAGTATTCTGGAGAACACAATTGTTGAGACAACAATGGAGGATTTGGCAAACAAGCATTTGGAGGATCATGGAGAGGTTAGTGTAGAGGATTTAGAAATTTGTTCTTTAGAAAGAAAAAATGAAAAAGAAGTGTCTAGGTGTGAGGATGTTTTTGAGTCTTTAGATCTGGATCAAAGAAAAGCTCCTCCTATTAAGCCATCCCTGATTGAGGCACCTACTTTAGATTTGAAGCCTTTGCCGGATCATCTAAAGTATGTGTATCTTGGGGAGGGTGAGACGTTGCCCATTATTGTTGCATCAGATTTAATGTCGGAGGATGAAGAGGCCTTAATAAAATTGCTGCAGCAATATCGTAAAGCAATAGGTTGGACATTGGCTGACATTCAGGGAATTAGCCCTTCTTTCTGTATGCATAAAATCACTCTAGAGGAGGGATTCTTTAGGAGTATTGAGCAACAGAGGAGGCTTAACCCTGCAATGAAAGAGGTTGTTAAAAAGGAGGTGATTAAATGGTTGGATGCTGGCATTATCTATCCAATTGCCGATAGCAATTGGGTAAGCCCCGTCCAATGTCTTCCTAAGAAAGGAGGTGTCACAGTGGTGACTAATAAGGACAATGAGTTGATCCCAACCAGGACAGTAACTGGCTGGAGGGTTTGCATGGATTACAGGAGGCTTAACAAAGCCACCCGTAAGGACCATTTCCCTCTACCTTTTATTGATCAAATGTTGGATAGATTGGCTGGTCAGGCCTACTACTGTTTCTTAGATGGTTATTCTGGGTATAACCAGATTACCATTGCTCCTGAAGATCAGGAAAAAACCACTTTCACCTGCCCTTATGGGACGTTTGCTTTTAGGCGAATGCCTTTTGGCCTTTGCAATGCTCCAGCAACATTTCAGAGGTGTATGTTAGCAAATTTTTCTGATATGATCGAGTCCACTGTTGAGGTATTTATGGACGATTTTTCAGTTTTTGGAAGGTCTTTTCAAAGTTGTTTAGATAATTTAGGTAAGGTATTAAAGAGATGTGAGGATACCCATCTGGTTCTTAATTGGGAGAAATGCCACTTCATGGTGAAGGAGGGCATAGTTTTAGGCCATAGGATTTCAAAGAAAGGTCTAGAAGTTGATCGAGCAAAAATAGAGGTTATTGAGAAATTATAACCACCGAATTCAGTTAAGGGGATTCGAAGTTTTCTAGGTCATGCTGGATTTTATAGAAGGTTCATAAAGGATTTTTCCAAAATTAGTAAACCTCTTTGTAACTTATTGTGTACTGATCATGTTTTTTACTTTAATGCAGATTGTAGGAAGGCTTTTGAAACTTTAAAGACTGCTTTAATCTCAACACCCATTCTTTGTGCACCTAATTGGAATGTACCATTTGAGGTAATGTGTGATGCGAGTGATGTTGCAGTAGGTGCTATGCTGGGGCAAAAGCAGGGCAAATTCATCCACCCTATATATTATGCAAGCAGGGTTTTGAATGAGGCACAAATCAACTATACAACTACTGAAAAGGAGTTGTTAGCAGTTGTGTTTGCCTTTGAGAAATTTCGTCCATATTTCGTTGGATCCAAAGTCACGGTTTTCACAGATCATGCAACAATAAGGTACTTAATGTCTAAAAAAGATGCAAAGCCTAGATTGATTCGTTGAGTTTTATTATTACAGGAATTCGACTTGGAGATAAAGGACAAGAAGGGATCAGAGAATGTCATTGCAGATCATTTATCTCGTCTTCATCCAACATCATCTTTGTTGAAGCAATCTACCATTTCAGACGCTTTTCCAGATGAGCAGCTCTTTGCTGTTGAGGTAAAGGTAGTCAAAGATATCCCTTGGTATGCTGATATTGCCAACTTTTTGGTAAAAGGGGTCACTCCTATCGAGATGGATTGGAGGCAGATTAAAAAGTTTAAGCATGATGCAAAAAATTTTTATTGGGATGAGCCATTTATGTATAAGCAATGCTCTGATGGTATTATTCGTAGATGTGTTTCAGGTGATGAAGCAAAGGAAATCCTGGAGCAATGTCACTATTCGCCGTATGGAGGCCATTTCAGCGGTCAGAGGACAACTATGAGGATTTTGCAATGTGGATTCTTCTGGCCTTCCTTATTTAAGGATGCCCATTGGTTCTATAAGCAATGTGATGCTTGCCAGAGGAGAGGAAATTTAGGGCCTAGAGATGAAATGCCTCTTACTTATGTTTTAGAATTAGAATTATTTGATGTATGGGGTATTGATTTTATGGGGTCATTTCCCCCTTCTAATGGTAATCTTTTTATCTTATTGGCAGTTGATTACGTGTCCAAGTGGGTGGAGGCCATTGCATGCCATTAGAACGATGCCAAGACAGTGTCAAGGTTTCTCCAATCGCACATTTTTGCGCGGTTTGGGACACCTAGAGCTCTAGTCAGTGATGAGGGCACACATTTTGTTAATAATATCTTAACTAAGCTCTTAGCTAAGTATGGAATTAAGCATAGGATAGCTACCCCTTATCACCCACAAGCTAATGGTCAAGCTGAAATTAGTAATAGGGAAATCAAATCAATTCTAGAGAAAGTATTCCATCCATCTAGGAAAGATTGGTCTTTTCGGTTAGATGAGGCTCTTTGGGCATATAGGACAACCTATAAGACTCCTCTAGGCATGTCTCCCTATAGGTTAGTATATGGGAAAACTTGTCATTTACCATTAGAGCTTGAGCATAAAATGTTTTGGGCTTTCAAAAAATTAAATTTTGATCTGAGTCGTGCAGGGGCAGTAAGAATGCTGCAGCTTAACGAGTTAGAAGAGTTTCGCCAATTTTCTTATGAAAATGCGAAAATGTATAAAGAAAAGACTAAGCAGTGGCATGACAAGAAAATTAAGCCTAACGAGTTTGTCAAAGGTAGAGGGTCTTACTTTTCAATTCTAGATTGAAATTGTTTCCTGGGAAACTAAAATCTAAATGGTCAGGGCCATTTATTGTGATTGAAGTTTTTCCCCATGGAGCAATTACTTTGCAGGATGAAAAAGATGGGAGAGTGTTCAAAGTTAATGGACAGCGTGTGAAACATTATTGGGGTGAGGAGTTCCAGTCGAAATATCCTTCTCTAAGGTTGGTTCATAATTGAGAGAGCATGAGTTTTGCGGGAGCAGTTCATTCAGTATTATTTTTGAGCTCCCAAGGTTGTTACGATTTTATTTTCCGTAAATTTTAATCCGAATTGTTTTAAATATGATTTGGTCTGTTGTAATTTTATCTGATTTATTCCGATCTTATCTTAGTTGTTTTAATCAGTTAGTATTTTTAATTTTCGAAGATTTTATTTTCGGTTATTTATTTATCTGGCTGATTTAATATTTAGTTAAATTAGATTTTATCTTAATTTGTATTTTCGGTTATTTAAATTTCTGTTTAGGTTTAGGTGTTAATAAAGATTTTTCTGATTTATTCGGCTTCAAATAAAGATAAAAGAGATTTGATTTAAACGGTTGTGATTTAAATTTGAAATTTCGCGTATCCAAGATTCTTCTAGAAGAAAATCTTTGCACAGAGGTTTGTTGAGGCAATTTTATGGCAGAATCAAATATTTCGTTTGAATAGAAGGGGGTTTGTTATGAATTAATTATTTTACCGTTTGGGTTTTAAATTTTTCGTGGGGAAGTAAATTGCATGAAGGAACTGGTGCTGCCACGTGTCGCGCAGGGGGAATCTAACGGTTTAGAAGTTGGACAGCACATCCTCATTTACCATGGGCCGGTTGAACTTCAAATTATTACCGTTCGATGGTTTTAAATTTACCAAGTGCATGAGATTTAAAACGGTAATTTTATTTAATGAGGGCAAAAATCTTTCGGTTGAGATTCTATTTGCTGAAGCACTATTTATTCAGAGCACTCGGTAAGTTTTTCTTCACTTCATCTTCTTGCTTGCATCCTTGCTGTTTTTCCCTTACATTTGTTACTGTAAAATCCTTTGAGTCTCCAATGGCTAAAACGAGAGGGAGAAAATAGAAAAACACAGAGGAAGAAGAAGTGACGGTTACACCTGAGGCACCAAAGACTAAGGAGAAAAAAAGGAAAACGCCTGAAGAAAGAGAAACTAAGCGAAGGAGACGACAACAAAGGACTGAAGTAGAAGAAGTAGTGCAGATGGTCGCAGAAGATATTGCTGCTGAGGTAGTCGAGGAAGAAAATCCGAAGGACCCAGAAGAATAGAATCTTGGACAGAATGATCCGATAGTCGCTAGTCCGCAAGAAATTCAAGAAAAACAAACAGAAGATGTGCGAGAAGGAGGCAGCGAGCAGGAGGTTCAAGAGCAAGAGGCTCGAGTCGAAGTTATTATGCCGGAGGTTCCGCTTCGTCGTCGGAAGTAGAAAGCTGGCCACATTAAGGTAATTCGGACTGATACTCCTTCGCCGGCAACAAGTGATTCTAAAAAAGAGAATGTGGAAACAGAAGAGCAGGAAAAAAAGGAGGTAGAGGACAAAGCAAGAGAAGAAACAGAAAATAAAGCAAAAGAAGAAATTTTGCCCAAACAGAGGGAAGACAAGGGCAAAGGTATGTATGAAGCATCGGTTGAAGCTGATAAAACTGAGGAGCCACGATTGTCATACAACCGCTTCATCAATAACCTTGCTCGAGCAAAGTATATTGAAATGCTGAAAAGGGACTTTTTGTTTGAACGAGGATTTGGCGATGATCTGCCGCGGTTTCTGAGGACTGGAATAGTGAACCATGGCTGGGGTCAGTTCTGCACGAAGCCTGAACCGGTCAATTCCAATATTGTCCGAGAATTTTATGCCAATATTGATGATCAAGAGGGTTTTCAGGCTATCGTCCGAGGGGTGCCCGTTGACTGGAGCCCAAGAGCTATAAATTCTTTATTCAATCTCTAGGACTTTCTGCACGCAGGATTCAATGAGATGGTGGTAGCGCCATCTAACGACTAGTTAAATGCGGCTGTCTGGGAAGTTGGCATCGAAGGGGCTCAGTGGAGACTGTCGAAGACAGAAAAGCACACGTTCGAGGCCTCTTATCTGAAGAGTGAAGCCAATACATGGATGGGCTTCATTAAGCTGCGCCTACTACCGACAACCCACGATTCAACGGTGTCTCGAGACGGAGTACTGCTTGTGTTTGCTATTCTTCGTTCGATGAGTATTGATGTGGGCAAAATAATTTCTAGTGAAATATATGACTGTTGGCGGAAGAAAGTAGGGAAGCTGTTTTTCCCTAACACCATAACGATGTTATGCCAAAGGGCAGGGGTTCCAATGAATGCGGATGATGTCACTCTAATAGACAAGGGAATAATCGACACACCAAACTTGGCTAGGCTGCAAAGGACACAGGAAGCACACCAAGGAGGTTTGATGTGCTGCATCCATCAAATGCAAGAGCAATTACAGATGCATTCCAGCAGAATGGAGTTTGCTGAAAGGCAATTCCAAACCTTCTGGAATTATGTGAAGAGGAGGGATGTGAGAGGGGCCCTACAATCTAATTTTTCTAAACCATATCCGGCCTTCCCGATATTCCCTGATGACTTGTTGAATCCGTGGATCCCGCCGATGAAGAAGAAGATCCTGGTCAGGAAGACTGAGGAAAGAGTTGGGCGCGCATTTCTTTTTGATGAAATATTTTTGTTGCTCGCGCATTTCAGACCACATCTTTTTCTGTTTTTCTGTTTTTGTTGTTTTTGCTTGTTTTTAATTTTTCTGCTGCTGGATCATCGAAAAATATATATGTCTGCTAATGTAATTTCTTTCTTTTTAATGAAATTTCCAATAGTATTTCTGTTCTATGGCACTGAGTAATTCTAACTTAACTAATTTTCTTCTGAATTTTTGAAGCATGGACTAGTTAAGCTTAATTAGATCAAGGTATTTTGATCTCCAGAAACCTTTTGCTTGAGCATTTCTTCTAGCTTGGTCACCGCTGCGACAAGAAGATTCTGAGGTAGTGTTGATTTATTTGATCCACCTTAAGCTTAGTTCTAGTCCCACGCTTAGTTTGAAATTCAGATAGAAAAAAATTAAGTTTGGGGGTATAATTTATCAATTTAATAATTCATTGGGGACAATGAATAATTCAAGTTTGGGGGACTTTTTGCTACTCCAATTGTTTTGCTCGAGCATTCCTCTCCTGCGTTAATTATTTTTCTAGGTTGTTGAGTAACTAGGGACATTTGTGACACCCACAGTTTGTCTTTGCGTCAAAAGATGACCTAGGAAAAATGAAAAAATGAAAAAATGATGAAAAACAATTAATTGTGAAAATTTTGCTGAGAAAATTCATGGAGCAAAAGTTTTGAAGGATGAATGATAAACCAGCAGTTTTTCTGTCTCCCAGGACTTAGGTGAGCTTCATCATAAAATGTCGTCATTCTGAGAAGCAAGGGATGGAATAACTAAGGATTTTTTAGCTTAGCAATGAGTATTTAGCCTAGTTGGTGATGAGTTTGAGGCAAGGGTATACTGCACCATAAAGTGGGTCATCCCATGTTTAAGAGCTTATGACTTAGGGTTGTTTTAAGTCTGAAGAGCAAAAATATAAACCCCTTAAAAAAATGTGTTTTAGTATGTCTGATAATAGAGCTAGGCTGTGGCAAGTTCTTAGGGTTGAGTTAAAGGTGGTGATTATTTGTCCATGTCGAAAGAATTATTTTGCTGCAGCAGCGCTTGGTTTTGCAGAATGCTTAGGTAAAGGTTGAAGGTAGTGATTGGATTATGCTTTGTCTAATGTTTTGAATTCTTAAGAGAAGGTTGGTTAGTATTGCTCGGGACGCGCAATAGTTCAAGTTTGGGGGTGTGATAACTCTCCAAAAGGGAGTTATTTAGGCCTTGATTCTATAGTGTTTTGTGTGTCATTTGTGTTAAATAGGGTTGCTTTTAGATGATTATTATATGTTTTAACCCATTTGGAAGAATGGATGCTTTGGAAGTTATTTTGTGCAGAATATATTGCTGAGTGACTTGAGGGAGCAAAATCTGTGATCCAGCAAAGCAGGGAGAAAAACTGCCACGTCACAGCTCGTTATCCATTTTAATGAGCCGAAGTTTGTTGAGCTATTCTCGGATTTAAGAAGCTTGGGAAGCCTGCCACGTGTCCAATTTGACTTAATTAGGGCTTGCTATCACTTTATAAAAGGAGGAGCCGTCTCAAGTCAAATTCATTCCTTTCTTGGGAGGAACATTCCACTTTTGGGGAAGAGATCATTTCTCATTTCCATTATTGGGAGCCGAATAGAGAAGGAAAGATTGGAGACTTCAAGAAGACCATCAATTACGGATTTGACCAAGAGAATTAGTATTTTCTTGTAATTTCTTGTAATTATGGATGCACATACTCAGATTGTAGCGTGTGTTGTTATGAGCTTTATGAACTAAATTTGCTTAGGTGTTGGTTAGGAGTAATGTAATTGTCGTGCCTAATTCTCTATGCAATATATGTTGATTTGAGCATCTTGATTATTTGTTGTGCTAATTATATTTTGTGCTCGCCTGGCCAGCCGGTATGAATACCACTTCTTAGTTTCAGGGATGATTTGAGAAGTGTGTGGCATTTAATCACACTAGATCATTGTGTATTAGTGAACGCCAGTAACTGAGTTAGGGATAGCCAGTTGCCTAGTGCTTGATCGGTAGAGCGTCATTGGAGTTGAAACATATTCTAAAAAATCCAGAGTTGCGGGAGGATCCTACTAATAAGACTGCAAGATTTTTGCCTAATCAATAATATTGCTAGAGCATCTTTTAAAATAATTACTAAATCCTGACCAACGCCTGTTTCTAATCTATCTGCTTTATTTGTTTACTTTCTGTTCTGTCATTTCTTTTGTTTCAGCATTATTCTAAAATCAATCATTTTTACCACTTTTGAAATCACTAAAAGAGTTATACAAGATAGATAAAGTGAGAACTATTCAGACCCTGGATTCGATAGATACATATTACTTGCTGCCGATTGTGTATGCTTGCATAGTGTTCTAGATTCAATTTTTGCTATATTTTTATCCACTCTGGAAACCCAACAAGGTTCCTCTTGTGTCATACTCGAACAAAGGTACACCTTTTTGGTCCTCAGTGGCAACAATTTTTCGCTTTGTAGAATGCAGTTCAGATGTGGTCGCATTCTATGCTGCACTTTCTTCCCTTTTCTCTTTTCCTTCTTCTCTTGGTCCTTCGGTGTCCTTGTTTTTCTCTTCTTGCTGCTTTCCCTTAATTTTGAGCGTTGTGGAGAGGCTCAAAAGCTACAAGAAAATCTTCAGCTTCCTTCCTTCGGATTTCTTCTTCTCGAAGGATTCGTCTTCTCTCTTTTTCTTCCTCAAGGAGTTGGAGTTCAGCCACCAATCTCCTTATTTCTTCTTCTTCTTTTCTGGCCCTCTCGGCCTCTATTTTATTTTCTTATTCTTTTTTGGCCATCTGAACCTCTTCCTTTTTCAATCTCTCTTCCTCTTTTTTTTTTTTTCATTTCACAACTTCTTTATGTTTTTCTTCATCTTGCAAATCTCTTTTCTTATTCAAACCTTCTTCCCTGTGCATACTCCTAATTTCTCTTATTTGTTATTGGATCTCACAACGGAGAGCCCAGTCTCGTCTCCGCTCTTCATGTAGCACTCATTGTTGTTGTGCTACATTTCCCAAAATATCTTTTTTTCTTTTTCAGCCTTTAAGTCAATCAAGGCTTCTTGCTCTGCTCTGTACCCTATGATAATGACTACCGCTTGAGCTACAACTGCTCGAATCATCTTCTCAAACACATCAGCTGACATTGCCTTCATGATCAGTTTGATGGACAACGACTGCCCCTTCTTTTCACTTGTCGATTGCTTAGCACTCTACTTCTTTGACTTGTAAGTCGCCCACTGTTTTTCATTCCTACAAGAATCAGAGTCAGGTAAAACATTCTTATCTTTGAGCGATGATGAACTAACTTGGTTCGAACTTTCACCGGCAGTTGGAATGTAAGTTCAAGCTCACGATCCCAACGACTTTTTACCTCTTCCTCAATGGCTGCATGTCTTTGAGCACCAATGACCCTGATCATGGAAAACCATTCTTTCGACCTCTTCTTCATCGGCTTCTCCACTGATATTTGCGTGTAGTGAAGGTTAATGGCGGGTTTGCTCTTTCCTTGCCGAGAAGCGTTCGACTTTTCTACTAGAGGAGTCGATATTTGAGAAGTAGAGGTTAGATTAGTTGTGGGTTTTTGTTCTGTGGAGGTTCTACAAAAAACCCATAGGACTTGCAACAAAGACATTTCATCTTCGTCAGTGAGGTACGCTGAGATAATAACTGGTAGTGTTTTGTTTTCCCCAAGGTAACTGTATTTAAGATGTTCTGGTAACGGTTTGAGTTCTAAATCTGGAGGGTTAAATCATGGACGACTGCAGCGACTTGATTTCTTCTTGACTTGACTCCAAGGAATCTCTCAACGCTTCTACTCGTGCTACTGCAGATCCACTTTTGGCTGATTCTTCTATTCCTTCAATCTTTTTCCCACCTTTTTCCTCTCGTTCTTTATCTTCAAGCACGTCTTCCAGCGTTTCTCCTTTTAGCAATTCCTGCAAAGTAGATAAAGAAATCTCGTCAATCTCATCAATAACTGAACATTCCTCAAAATCTCCGAGATATTTGAGCGCGTTCATGACATTGAAGGTAAGTTGATGATCATTGACCCTCATAGTCAATTCTCCCTTCAGTACACCGATCAAGGTCATGTTAGTCGCTAAGAATGGTCGACCTAAAATGATTGTCACTTCTTTGTCTGCTTCACAGTCCATGATGAGGACACTTCCTGACAAGCCTTTGGAATCTCTCCCAAGCTGCATCTAAAGGTTCATTATATGATTGTCTGAAGGAAATGATTTCAGCTCTGTACTTAGCATTTTTATTCGACGGGAAAAACTTCTCTAAAAACTTCTTTGCCAAGTCATTCCAAGACGTGATGGAGTTTGGAGGGAATGAATCCAACCAAGCTTCAGCATCTCCCTGCAATGAGAAAGAAAAAAGTTTTAGCTTCAATGTGTCTTCTGGTACTCCTATTACTTTAAAAGAACTACAAATTCTTAAAAATTGTTTGATATGCTTATGTGGATCTTCACTCGGAAGTCCAGAAAACTGGCCCATGGTATTGAGCATTTGAAACATCACTGGTTTCAGCTCAAACCATGGAGCTTCTATCGGAGGCTCAAGAATTCCTGGATTCAGGTTTGGAAAACAGGTAAGGCATAATCCCTTATTGCCCTATTGCGGTCTTCTGCAATATAAATTGGATTTTCGTTTTGTGGCACTGGTGGAACTGGAGGTGCTGGAGGTATTCTCCCACCACTCTGCTCTATTTCACGATTCTGTGGGTCAACTTAAGGATCGACTCCAAGTTGGTCCATCGGAAATTCTTGTATATAAGAAGCTTCTTCAAGAGGTTCCTGTGCGCTCAATTCTTGTTGTTCCCTCTTTTTTCGTCTCTGCTCTTTATAACGTTGACGAAAGGTTCTCTCTATCTCAGGATCTATATCAAGGAGTTGACACCCTTTGTTCATGCACTAACTTTAACCTGCAAAAGAAAATTGCAAATCAAAGTCAAATCCTTCTTGAGACAGAAATGCGGTAGTAATCGAATCACAATCTCAACAAACAAAAAACACTGGTTTCACTTTTGGTCCACGGCAACGACGCCAAAAACTTGATGCGTGTGTGGACTGAATGAGGATGTTTGGAAAAGATGGTAAATAAAGATTAAGATTAATTCAGCCAACCTAGTGAAAGTATACACTATCGCATGCAGTAATAAAATCTCTGGAAGTATTCCAAATGTATCGATCCCACAGGGACTAAATTGGAAACACAGATTTGAAGAAGAAACTGCTCAAAGATTGCTTTCAAGAAAGGTAACCAAAGAAATAATTGATGTGTTTTGTAAAACAAAGAAATAAGCAAGTAAAGAAAAACAATAATAAATAAGCGAGGTATTCAATATAGCTTCAACCCTAAGGAAAATAACTCTAATCGTGACTTATTTAACCTAAGTTTTTTCATGCATTGGATCAGATATAACTCCTATTTGGCCTTGCTCCCAAGAACCATTAGAAGGTTAAGCGAGTACCGTTATGCACATTTCTGTGACTCGACTCTGACATAGATAGTTCATGCATGCAACCTATAACCCTATAGTTGTTATAAGGTGACCTTCCCCTATAACACCGAATACACTCTTTCGAGCCCTTTCTCCTATATCACCTTTACGAAAACTGATATTGCTTGTCCCTTTCAGGATCAAACGCACATAGCATGCAAAGTCTAAGTGACCAAGTTAAACTCAGCAAGATTCAGAATGATATTCGGTAAAGAGTGACATGCAATGAATAAAACTTAGGCAAATAAACACTTTCAAGCTATTTAAACCATAAGGGAATTCACTATATTGAACCTCTCAATGGAATTTAGATACGCATGATGGAATATAGTGCAAGTGAACAACTTTTCATTGAAATAATGAATAAAGAATACAAAGAAATGAAAAGTAACAAGTGCTGGAAAATAAGGTGCAGTAGCTAAAACTAGGGTTTTTTTTCTTTTACCCAATCCTTATAGAGTTCGCTCAACACTCTACTCTCCTTTACAAGTGGGAATAGGGTGAAAATCTCTACAAACACTCGGGTTTGAGGTCTAACTAAAGGTTAGAATTCAGTCTTCTAAGAAGGACCTCGGGCATCCTTACTCATGGGCATCTACTAGGGTTCTGTCACCACCCTCTTCTTCCCAGTGAGTTCTGCTTGAATTTCCCTTCGAATCGAGGCCTTTATAGTGTGGGGAGTAGTTGAGGAGCCACAAAAATGGTGTTGGTAGGTAGCCCAGTCTGTTTCGGAGTCAAAACAGTCGGTTAGGTGCGCAAAACACTTGTTCAAAACGACCCGCTACGGACTCGAAACTGCCTTCATCTGCCCAGAAATGCGGTCGCATTTGGTTTTTGCCTTGCTAGAAATGCAGTTGCATTTCTGGGTTTTTCCAGATATCCTTTATTTTTGTGCAAAACACCAAACTAAGTCAAATTCTTATCAAAATGGGTCATTTTGAGCACAAATAAGCATAATTTGACATACATGACTCTCAACTCCCTAATTCATCAACTTTAACACTTTTTGAGCTCGGGCATAGTAAATTTGATCTAAAACATACAACTTTGACAAGATAATGAACTAAATATAAGGGTAAAATCGGTATATTTTTTACCCTTATCATACCCCCAAACTTAACTCATTGCTTGTCCTCAACCAATAGCCAATCGGAACGTTAGAGATCAATTTTAATTGCCAATAAGAATGTGAAAGCCCAATAATAATTGCAAACCAAAATGTTATAGATCATATGTAATTGCCAATCATGGTACTAGCATCTAACTTAATTGCAAGTCAAAATGTCATGAATAAACTATATGAAATCAAGTAAACATGTTTCTCAAGATCGTTTTCTAAAAAGTTGCCTTTCCGGAGAGGTTTCTACTCTAGTGCCAGTCACAACTTCTAAGTTTCCCAGGCATGAAGATTTCTACTTTTCTTTTTCAAAGCAAAACTCTCCCTAGTCCATCCTAACCAATATGTTTAAACTAACTAACTCATTGAGCCTAGTGTAGTCCATTTAGTTAAGAAAAACTAATCTTGAGGTTCCTTGAGCATACATGAGTTTACTAGACCTTTTCTATCTCCCCCAAACTTATTTGACTGTTGGTGCTCTTTTTATTCAACTTATTTTTCTTCCAAGAGAATCCTTGTTGTCACCTTTACCTTCGTTCTAGCTTATCGACACTTTGTGGTGAAGATATCTAGCTACGAGCAAAGATCACAAACTTGGACTAATACTCACTTCCCTAAGTAAACCTTTCATGCAGTGGCAAACCATGGGTGTCATGAATGCCACTGGTTACTCAGTAAACTCTAGGAAGGAGGAATAACTCTCAGTTTTTTTTTTTTGAATGATATATACTGAGCATATATTTTCTTTCCAGCAACTCAAACATACACAAAAAATATATATTTACAAAGTAAAGCACCCCCCAAACTTAAGATAGGCAATGCCCTCATTGACTTTTGTTTTTGAGGCATGGGCTTAACATGAGGCTTTTTGTTTTTCAAAACATCAAGGCTAAACTCTCCTAGTGTGCTAGAAAGGTTAAACATGAGGAAGTTTAGACTTAAGAAAATTCTGTAAAGAAAAAGACTAATGGAAAACCTATGACTAGAAAACAAATTGGTTGTGACGCCGGCACTCTTGCGTGTGTGTGTGCATAGCCTTCCTAAAGAGCTTTTACTAGCCCTTGTCAACCATATGAGGGCCTTAATTCATCTTCCCTCTACACTGGCCAAAGGACCCAACCATTAAGCAATCCAAACAATCAAACAAGTAATACATTACTAGGCGCCCTGAATCAATCTTTCGGATTTTTCTTAATTCTTGCATTTTAAGGTGGTACTAGCTTTCACTCACCCATTGTAGGACCACATTTCCCAAGTTTAACCCTTGGACGACCTAACTGATCACAACGGGGGTAACTCTTTTTACCTTAGAATTAAAGCATATTACAAGCATTTTTCTTTTCAACATATTTCTTTTAAGTAGACATGAGAGTAATCTCTTTATATTTTGCATATCAAATGGGCATATATTCTTTTTCTTTTTCCTAAGCAAGGCATTACAAGCGATCATGTTCAAAATATTACCATCTAGTTAGATCTAGCCTATCAAGGTGATAACGAACATATGGAAGCCATAAGACGGACCTAGGCTCTCAAAGCAACAAAAGGAGGGCTAAGTGCTCAAAATTTTGCAAGGAAAATTAGAATTTTTTTTCAAAAGGCTCAAATTTTGACTATGTGCTTCACAACACCAAAAACAAATAAAATGGCTGAAATAGACATCTCATAGATCATAATAACAATGCTACAAGCAACCTATTCATCTCATCATTCAGATCATCCAAACTTGCTCAAGAATTAGCCTGACGCTCAAGTGCATCAAGGTTCAACATAAAAGCAACCATATCAAGAACATCCACCCCTAACCTAAATCGTACATTGTCCCCAATGTATGTAAGCATGCAACCTAAAGGACGTAGAAAGAAAGGGAACAAAAAACCTCCCTTGATTAGGCACGAGGTTGGTAAGATGGAATCTCCACACGACTTACTAGAATGATCTCCTTTTCCAATTTAGGGGATTCTACAAAACAAAAACAAGAACAAAAACTAAGAAAGAAATAAACAAACAGAAAAACAACTAAAGAAAACAAAAGAAAGGGATAGAGATTATTAAAAATTTGCAAGTTTTTAACGTCGCTCTACTCGACGGGATGCTGCATCTTTTTGTCAGGGAACATAAAAGTTCTCATATTTCTTCGAGCCCTTCTTCCTTGAATCCACGAAACCTGCAAACCGAAGCAGCCTTACCCATTTTTCATGGGACCCAGAAGATGCATTATATTTTTTAAATTTTTCAATAAATAAAAAGAAAGGGGTAAAATCAAAACAAAGAGACTCAAGAGATAAAACATTGTGAGACAGAGCGGAAGATAAATTTAAATAAGGTAATTCAGGAGGCAAAAGAATAAGTCTAAAACACTATCACCTGAATCTTCTTGCAATTGAGCTGTTCTTCCTTAACCTCACAATCTCGATCTTGGAATGGCAAGGAAAACTCAACCTCCTCGGCAGTCTCCACAATGGAAGATTCCTCTGGCTCTAGGATAATCTCTCGGCACTGTTACTCTCGCTGCTTAACCTCTCCACTCGTGCCACAGAGGCAACCAACCCAGCAAATTCATCATTCATAATGCACAATTTAGCTCTAATCTCCTGTTGAACCTGAAGAGAGATGTTAGCAAACTCATAAACCTTTTCTTCGAGAGATTTACCTGAACTAGTCAGCTGATTATGCTCATGTGGTTGCTCGATCTGATGTTTGTGGTGGGGTACAGGGACTCCATGATGGTGAAGAGCTCTACTCTCCGCAATTCTATGCACTGGCCCTACTAATTGCTTACATAAAGAGATTAGTTCAGATATTTGCTTTCTAATTTCACTTACCTCTTCATTACCACGAGCTTCTTCTCTAGCCGCGAAAAGATGATAAAATGTCATCAAGATCAATTCAATGAAAATGCAAAAACAAAATAAAATATCCCAATAAATCCAAGAAAAAAAATTAAGCTTGGCTCCCCGACAACGAAGCCAATTTGATAGAACGACTTGTCGAGGGTCGTATCAAATAAATTTATAATTCCCCGGCAACGGTGCGAATTTGACGGGCCGGAGTTGTCGAGGCTCGGCTTCATGCAATCGATACATTCAGTGTTCGTTTGGATGGATTTTAATCACAGATTATCTATTAATGAAATTTATGTTTTAAGCCTAACGTGCTCCTGGAAAAGCTAGAGAGCCGTAATATCCCTAATTAACCCGACCGAATTAACTAGCTACAATTGCATTACGATGAGGATATTTAGATGGCCAATTTTATAACTAGAAAAGCCTAAATTATAAGATTAACCAAGTGTTCAATTCTATGCTTACATGCAAATTGCTACAATGTTAGGGATAAATTGCCTAAAATAGAGCCACATGCTTTACCTATTTACTACCAATAGCGAATATGATTAAAACGACGGAAAACAGCGTTGTCAATCCCTACTATCATTCAAATCATGAATAAAAATAGAATTGAAACACACATAAAACAGTAATTTCAGAATAGAAAGCTCAGAATCTCATAAAATCAAAACCAAACTTACAACCGAGTTCCCAATTACATGAATGTTGAGCTTAGCCCGTCATTTGGAATGCCGAACCTCGCTCCTGGGCTCGATCCACCATGAAAACTAAGAAAATCTACTCTAGAATCCTAAGGAATATGAAAAATACATAGGGAATTGGAGAGAAAGAAGGGAAAAACAGCGGAAATTGGAATGTAGATGACCTAAAATTGAAAAGGGTAATATTTATAACCGTCCGCCAGCGTCTCGACGCTGAGCCCTCTGGATTCTGGCCTGAATTTCCGTCCAGCGCCCGTTGACTTGAGTTGACCGAGGGTATATTCGACATTTTGCTTCATTTAATGCCTAGTTTCACCCAAACGGTCTTGACTTCATATTTTAGACCTGCAACAATATTATAGTCAAATTAAAGCATTTTGCGCATAGAATTCAACGAAGATAAGCAATTTAGGAGGAGATAAACCTATAACAAATTTGCTTTATCAAGACACAATTTGGAGGGATAATTCTAGGGTGTTGATTTCATTAGTTGGACCTTTAATTGCTTAATCAATTAGTCAATTAAGATTAATTAGAATTTCGATTCATAAGTCTAGAAGCCTAATATCAAGGACTCTCTTGTTGGTCTCGTCCTATTCTCATGCCTTTTAATAAAGAATCTCCTTTTGGTTTCTTCCTAATTTACTAAGCATGGCATTTCGACCCTTCATTAACAACCTCTAACGTCTATTTATTTTATCCCGTTGTCACTCGGGTAAATAAACATTAGTCATGCATTCAGTTCTAGTCTAAGCTTCTCTCCGTCAAGTTTCCACTTAAAAAACGATTCATTTAATCAGTGATCAGGTGATTAAAAGCATTAAGGACAAAATGCACAAATGAATGATAATGACAATCAAACCAAATCAATTCATCATTTAAGCAAAGGTTCAACAAACTTAGAATTTAGGAATTAACTACTCATAATCACTAAACATCCAATAATTCCTAATCACATCTAATATACAAACTAAAAGTAAAGGAAAAGGGAAGAGAAATGCTCAATCAAGTGTCGATCTCTTCGATCCCATGGTGACCTCCATCGATCCCGAGCTCCCAAGATCTTCAACAAGGCTCCAAATCTTCTCCCAGAACCCCCAATTTTAGTGTGGAATCGAGATAAGGTGAAAACCCTCAAATTGGCTCCCTTAATCTGGGTGAAAAATGCTCAATTTATAGATGTCCAGCCACGCCAGCATCGAGACGCTAACGTCACAGAGTCTCGATAATGTGATGTCATATACTTGTTGCCCATGAAGCCTCAGCGTTAAAACGCTGAAGGCAGTGTCGAGATGCTGAAGGAAGTGTCGAGACGCTGCCCTATTTCTAGATTCTTCTTCACGATTGCCTAGCGTGGAGACGCCCAAGGCTAGTGTCGAGAAGCTAGCCCTCGGATCTCCTCTTCAAAATGGCCTTTTGTTCTTCAACTTGGGCCTCCAACTTGCTTTTCTTGGGCTTTTGGGCTGGGATCTTCAATGGACTTATCAAAATGCTCCAAAAGCCTCCAAAATCATCCTCTCAAGAATTTCGGTTTTGCTTCTTTGGCTCAGTTTCTGAAATTTAAACATAAAAACACCTCAAAGCACACATTTTAAGCACAAAACTAGCTAAAATTAATAGGAAATAGATAGCATTTTTGCATTCTATCATCCTCTTCTGCTCGAATTCCTATAAAACAAACAATAAAACCATAAAATGCACACTAACAAGATTAAATTAAAGGTAATAAAATAGCACAGTTCGGGTGCTATCACTATTTAAACTCAAAACCCTTTACGAGCTAGTAGGTGGACCTAATAGACCTACAGATCAGAAGCTCCAAGGATACAAGACTAATTGGCTAAACTCATTAACCAAGTTAGTCAACATTCGTTAACTGTGGGTCACTCCACTAAAGACCCACAACTGCATTTTTCTCACTGTAGAATATTTATGTGTCCACGAATATCTGTTGGGATTGGTGCCCTAAAACTCGTAGATAGTGAATGTTAAACAAATTATATACTTGTTCGATAAAGTCGTTATCAAGATTCATTCAGTAAAGTCGTTACTGAATAAGTTAATTGCACAGTAAATAACCCAAATCCAATAAACTAAGATCCCTGGCTATAGGATGAACACTTGAGCTTTATGTAGAGACATAAAAGTGGATCAGGCTCGAGTAATAGCCAAAACGGTCTATAGTATAGGGATAGGGCTGAGTACCTTATCCTGGGGACACTATGAGACGCGGCCTACTTTGTAGATAGTACAGACGATGTGATCTTAAATCGTCCATGTAGAGACATGCGAGTAGGGGCGTCCTATGCAATGAGTTTTCATAAGACCAAGACCGAGAAATAAGTCACTCTTGCTTTATAATGCCGTTTATTGACAAGACTGACTATTTCATGTGATGACCTAGGTAACTTGATCTTAATTCTGAGCTAACTATGAACTCCTGTTTATTCGGGCTTATCCTTTGATCTGTATGGGTGAGAGTGGCTCAGCATCGCCGACTCAATAAGCCTCCCATTTCAGGGATAAGAACGGGTAGATAGCTGGGGACATAGTCCTGCAAGAAGGAATTCGCTCCTACCCGAATTAGGGATAGTAGAGAGGTTGTTCCCTTAAGTGCTGATTCTGGGGCTTGAAAGAAAGGGATCCCGCCCTCTCATTGACTTGAGAGGGACTCGGTTTGTTGGTTGGACCATAAACCAATTGTTCATTAGAGGATCAGTGGGACTTAAGGAACAAGAAGTACTATAGGGGTAAAACGGACATTTGACCCAGCAATAGTTACGAACAACTTGTGAATGATCGACTTACTAATCATGGTCACATCAAGTGGACCGAAATATATCTATGGTGAGGGGAGTGCAACTACTAGGCTATAGTGGAGTGTCCCGGTAGTTAACGAATGTTTGTTAGCTTGTTAATGAGATTAGTCGGTTAGCCTCGAATCGTTGGAGTCCATGATCTGTAGGTCCATTAGGTCCCCCTGCTAGCACATATCAAAATAAAGCCTAGAACAATAAGATAAGATACTTTGAATCGTTCAAAATCGGGAAAAGGGTATTATCGTAAATTGTGTTTGACACAATAATTTAATTATGAATTAAATTAGAAAATGAGAGGTAAAATATTTAAAAGTTTTTTAAATTCTATATATATGAATAAGGATTCATGTATAATAAGATGCACAAGGTTAGAATGATTAATTTGATTAATCATGCATAATTGATTGGACAAGCCTCAAAATTGATTATCAATATTAATTTCAATTTAAAATTGAAATTAATATAAAAAATGCAAGTTTAAAATCTGATTTTAAATCACATGATAGTGGAAAGTGTTGTAATTCCACTCTTGCATGAAGATTGAAAGTGGAATTACACCACATACATGCAATCTTGCATGTTATGTTACTTGAACACCTAGCTTCCACTTTCACCCAAATCACCACCATGTGTCTTGCATCTTGAGGCTTCTTCATGCATGGATTCACTCTATAAGTAGAAGAGGAATCAGATTGAGAAACATACAGCAACTGCCATACTGTTATGCTGCTAAATTTGTGCCTCAAACTCTCTCATTTCACATACTTCTCAAGAGCTTGAACCTTCCCTTCTCATTCCCTATCTCTATAGACTCCCACAAGTCGTTCTAGGCTAGGAGAATAGTAGGGAAGACACTAAGGGTTGCCCTAAGAAGATTGGAGAAGAAAAGAATCCATGGAGGTCCACTGATGCGCAATTTGCTTACCGCAAGTGTACGGGTCAAGTAATAATATAGTGTTTTCGTGTAAAACAAGTGTCGTCCTCTGGATTGGTTTTCTAGCAAATTAAGTACCGTGAATACTTTTGTTCAATTTTATATAGGGAGCAAAACTTAATGAAAAAGATAAATCTAAAGACTAAAAGCATAAAATAAAGGTGGAGACTCAAAAAGAAAGACTCTTAGGGAATTGATTTCATTATTTAAGATTGAGGATTGATTAATAGGAATGAATTTATCGTGCAATTATTCTACAAGCCAAGGAAACTTTTATAACGATTACCTCTCCCGAGTATAATTGATTCTCATGCATATAACTAACTTGATATCCCTATCTAAGTTCATTAACATGCAAGGCATTATTCGGTTTAGTCCTTGTTATACTTCTAGAGATATTCTAGATCCCGTCACAAACTTAGAATTTCTACTCTAGTCATGCAATTAAACAAGGTAAGTCTTGGGCCAAATCCTCTCTCTCGAGTTAGATTCAACACTTAAATCATTCAATTAGTGATCAAGTAATTGAAAGCATTAAACAAAATTGCATGAATAAAATAAAAACACATTCATACTAAAAATCAATCCAACAACTAAAATAACTACACCAAACCCTAAGACAAACAACTAGCAATTCATAGTCTTTAAACCACAAACCCTAATTGAAAGAAAATCCATAAAAACTACAAGAGGTAAGGGAAAGAGAAAGGAAAACTCGAATCTGTCGAAACCGGCACGTCCCCGTCACGATCTCCACGCCTTCTCGCTTGATTCCCGCTCCTTGGCCTTGCTTTAGCTCCCACCAAAGGTCTCTAGTCGAAATTAGGGCTAAAATCTAACCAATTGGACTCCCTTTTGCCGTGCAAGAAAAGGATGAATTTATAGAAAATCTGTCGGCAGCGTCGCGACGCTGTCGCGATACCGCCTATTCTGTTTTGGAAAAGCCGAGAGCGTCGCGACGCTGTGATTTTTTTTTTTTTTACTAACTCCAAATATAGAATGTCAGCGTCGAAACGCCCAAAGAGCAGCGTCGAAACGCTGGTCTGCGGATGGGCCTATCTTCAATCTTCCAACTTTGATTCTTTTTCATTCTTCAGCTTCTTTTCGCATCCCGAACATCCAATTGGCTCAAAACTATATTTCCTACAAATACAACACATAAATGCATAATTTTGGCCAATAAATTATAAAAGACTAGCTAAATTAATTAGGGAAAACTAGTGAGCTATGCTCGCTATCAAACACCCCCAAACATAAGCTTTTGCTAGTCCTCGAGTAAACTAAAAATCAAGCATACAATGGAAGAATGGATGCAACGAACATGACTCAATCCCAAGGCTCAAAAGTCAATAATCAAGCAATCAAGAGACATGCACATAAGGCCAAATGAGGGGGACAAATCAAAAGTTTTCCAAAATTAACTTGCACAAGCGAGATCTAACATAGCTAGATTAGACTCTACTAGCCCGGGATTGGATTACTAAACTCTCAACTCATCTTCCCTCTACAGTGGCACTAAGGATTCACTAACGAGTCAATTGAACAAATTAGTTTGTTTTCATCTATACTTAGGTTCTTAAAATTGAAAATTAAATCAAGCATTTATATGTGGCACTAGCTTTCACACACCTATTGCAGGGACACATAACCCGAGTTTTACCCTTTGGTTGGCCTAACTGATCACAACAGGGGTAGCTCTTTTTGCCTAAACTTTATTAAACATTGCTTTGCGCGCATAAGTCATGACTTTATTTTTTTCTTTTCTTTTTGACAACAAGAATGATTTTTCTTTATGAGCATTATAAGCATATATTCTTTTCTTTCCTCCTAAGCAAGATTAAACATGCTAATTTGCAAAAAAATTTACTCTTTAGCTCTTCCCTACACCTATCGAGGTGACAACAAACATATGAACCTAATAATTCGTTCCTAAGCATTTGAATCCAAATCTAGGCAAGAAAAGTACCCTACTCATGCAAGACATCTCTTAGAAAAAGTTTTAAAAATCTCCCTTTTTGGGCACTCATGCTTACAACTCATCGAAAGCTTGAAAATTGACAATCAAGCCTATCCTAGGAAATCATAGTCATGCAAAAATAACATCCATATAACAACCATATGCTCAATTCAAAGAAAGCTCAAAACTATAGCCCGAACTCAGATGCTCAAGGGCTCCACAAACATGATATTCCACCCCCAAACTTAAAGCATGCATTGTCCTCAATGTATAGAAATCTAAAGCATACATAAGCATAAGAACAATAAAAGAATGGAAGGGGTGAACAGTACTGCCCTGGAATGGTGACCTTCTCATGGATACTTGCAAGCCAAAAGCCACGGGATCACAAGACCTATAAAACATAAACAAAAAACAAATGAAAAGCTAAAAGAAAAACACAACTGAACTTACTTGGGTTGCCTCCCATAAGCGCTTGTTTATTGTCTTTAGCTCGACGAACTTGTGCCATCTGTCAAGACACATAAAAATTCTCGTATTTCTTTGGGCCCTTCTTCCTTGAATCAATAAAACTCACTATCGCTAGCAAGCTCACCAGCTTCTCATGGGCCCCTGAAATAGAATTATTTTTGGTATTTTTGATTAAAATAAGCATAAAAGGAGAAATATCAAAATAAAGAGACTCTGACTCAAAAACTGACTCGTGAGAATAGAAAAAGGAACAATCATATTCTACAAAGGATGGAGAAGATAAAATAGATGAAGGCCTTTCAACCTCAAACTCTACCTCCTGAACTTCCTCTGACACTACAAGCTCATTTTCCTTTTCTTCCTCACAAACATGTTCTTGATAGGTGCTACAACTCTCCAATTCTTCCCCACTATTAATCCAACTCACCCCTAACTGCTCATCCTTAGCAAGATCGAAAGAATTAAGCTCATGAATGGGTGCCAACGAATCATCGGCCACATGACTCACTAGACATCCTATGGAAGTGAATCCCACCTCACTAACTTCCTTTGGGGTTTGAAGTCCTTTTATAATTTCATCAAATTTTAGACTCCTCGCTCTAGACTCCTCAATATAATTTTGAACTATGCTTTCTAAGGAAGAATTTTCTTTTAAAGGGGGTAAAACTTGAAGATGAAAAATTGGAATATGGTGTTGAAATAAAAGCCATTCAAATCAATTAAAGCAACAATGATAATTAGGCTTCCAATCAAATAATAACCCAACAAGAACAAAGGACTAGACTCAAACATAAGAGGAAAGAAAACAAAAAAGGAAAAAAAAATAAGGAAAATAACAATTAAGGAAAAAAATCAAACAAATAAGGAACACACTAAAATAGGAAAGCAACAAAAATGGAAACAAAACAAAAAAGAAAATAAGAATGCACTCTACCTAAAAAAAAATAAAAATACAGCCTAAATTAAGACAGAACAATTTTTCCACAATATTAATTTAACTAAATATGCCAATCCCCGGCAACGGCGCCAAAAACTTGATGCGCAATTTGCTTACCGCAAGTGTACGGGTCAAGTAATAATATAGTGTTTTCGTGTAAAACAAGTGTCGTCCTCTGGATTGGTTTTCTAGCAAATTAAGTACCGTTCAATTTTATATAAGGAGCAAAACTTAATGAAAAAGATAAATCTAAAGACTAAAAGCATAAAATAAAGGTAGAGACTCAAAAAGAAAGACTCTTAGGGAATTGATTTCATTATTTAAGATTGAGGATTGATTAATAGGAATGAATTTATCGTGCAATTATTCTACAAGCCAAGGAAACTTTTATAACGATTACCTCTCCCGAGTATAATTGATTCTCATGCATATAACTAACTTGATATCCCTATCTAAGTTCATTAACATGCAAGGCATTATTCGGTTTAGTCCTTGTTATACTTCTAGAGATATTCTAGATCCCGTCACAAACTTAGAATTTCTACTCTAGTCATGCAATTAAACAAGGTAAGTCTTGGGCCAAATCCTCTCTCTCGAGTTAGATTCAACACTTAAATCATTCAATTAGTGATCAAGTAATTGAAAGCATTAAACAAAATTGCATGAATAAAATAAAAACACATTCATACTAAAAATCAATCCAACAACTAAAATATCTACATCAAACCCTAAGACAAACAACTAGCAATTCATAGTCTTTAAACCACAAACCCTAATTGAAAGAAAATCCATAAAAACTACAAGAGGTAAGGGAAAGAGAAAGGAAAACTCGAATCTGTCGAAACCGGCACGTCCCCGTCACGATCTCCACGCCTTCTCGCTTGATTCCCGCTCCTTGGCCTTGCTTTAGCTCCCACCAAAGGTCTCTAGTCGAAATTAGGGCTAAAATCTAACCAATTGGACTCCCTTTTGCCGTGCAAGAAAAGGATGAATTTATAGAAAATCTGTCGGCAGCGTCGCGACGCTGTCGCGATACCGCCTATTCTGTTTTGGAAAAGCCGAGAGCGTCGCGACGCTGTGATTTTTTTTTTTTTTACTAACTCCAAATATAGAATGTCAGCGTCGAAACGCCCAAAGAGCAGCGTCGAAACGCTGGTCTGCGGATGAGCCTATCTTCAATCTTCCAACTTTGATTCTTTTTCATTCTTCAGCTTCTTTTCGCATCCCGAACATCCAATTGGCTCAAAACTATATTTCCTACAAATACAACACATAAATGCATAATTTTGGCCAATAAATTATAAAAGACTAGCTAAATTAATTAGGGAAAACTAGTGAGCTATGCTCGCTATCAAACACCCCCAAACTTAAGCTTTTGCTAGTCCTCGAGTAAACTAAAAATCAAGCATACAATGGAAGAATGGATGCAACAAACATGACTCAATCCCAAGGCTCAAAAGTCAATAATCAAGCAATCAAGAGACATGCACATAAGGCCAAATGAGGGGGACAAATCAAAAGTTTTCCAAAATTAACTTGCACAAGCGAGATCTAACATAGCTAGATTAGACTCTACTAGCCCGGGATTGGATTACTAAACTCTCAACTCATCTTCCCTCTACAGTGGCACTAAGGATTCACTAACGAGTCAATTGAACAAATTAGTTTGTTTTCATCTATACTTAGGTTCTTAAAATTGAAAATTAAATCAAGCATTTATATGTGGCACTAGCTTTCACACACCTATTGCAGGGACACATAACCCGAGTTTTACCCTTTGGTTGGCCTAACTGATCACAACAGGGGTAGCTCTTTTTGCCTAAACTTTATTAAACATTGCTTTGCGCGCATAAGTCATGACTTTATTTTTTTCTTTTCTTTTTGACAACAAGAATGATTTTTCTTTATGAGCATTATAAGCATATATTCTTTTCTTTCCTCCTAAGCAAGATTAAACATGCTAATTTGCAAAAAAATTTACTCTTTAGCTCTTCCCTACACCTATCGAGGTGACAACAAACATATGAACCTAATAATTCGTTCCTAAGCATTTGAATCCAAATCTAGGCAAGAAAAGTACCCTACTCATGCAAGACATCTCTTAGAAAAAGTTTTAAAAATCTCCCTTTTTGGGCACTCATGCTTACAACTCATCGAAAGCTTGAAAATTGACAATCAAGCCTATCCTAGGAAATCATAGTCATGCAAAAATAACATCCATATAACAACCATATGCTCAATTCAAAGAAAGCTCAAAACTATAGCCCGAACTCAGATGCTCAAGGGCTCCACAAACATGATATTCCACCCCCAAACTTAAAGCATGCATTGTCCTCAATGTATAGAAATCTAAAGCATACATAAGCATAAGAACAATAAAAGAATGGAAGGGGTGAACAGTACTGCCCTGGAATGGTGACCTTCTCATGGATACTTGCAAGCCAAAAGCCACGGGATCACAAGACCTATAAAACATAAACAAAAAACAAATGAAAAGCTAAAAGAAAAACACAACTGAACTTACTTGGGTTGCCTCCCATAAGCGCTTGTTTATTGTCTTTAGCTCGACGAACTTGTGCCATCTGTCAAGACACATAAAAATTCTCGTATTTCTTTGGGCCCTTCTTCCTTGAATCAATAAAACTCACTATCGCTAGCAAGCTCACCAGCTTCTCATGGGCCCCTGAAACAGAATTATTTTTGGTATTTTTGATTAAAATAAGCATAAAAGGAGAAATATCAAAATAAAGAGACTCTGACTCAAAAACTGACTCGTGAGAATAGAAAAAGGAACAATCATATTCTACAAAGGATGGAGAAGATAAAATAGATGAAGGCCTTTCAACCTCAAACTCTACCTCCTGAACTTCCTCTGACACTACAAGCTCATTTTCCTTTTCTTCCTCACAAACATGTTCTTGATAGGTGCTACAACTCTCCAATTCTTCCCCACTATTAATCCAACTCACCCCTAACTGCTCATCCTTAGCAAGATCGAAAGAATTAAGCTCATGAATGGGTGCCAACGAATCATCGGCCACATGACTCACTAGACATCCTATGGAAGTGAATCCCACCTCACTAACTTCCTTTGGGGTTTGAAGTCCTTTTATAATTTCATCAAATTTTAGACTCCTCGCTCTAGACTCCTCAATATAATTTTGAACTATGCTTTCTAAGGAAGAATTTTCTTTTAAAGGGGGTAAAACTTGAAGATGAAAAATTGGAATATGGTGTTGAAATAAAAGCCATTCAAATCAATTAAAGCAACAATGATAATTAGGCTTCCAATCAAATAATAACCCAACAAGAACAAAGGACTAGACTCAAACATAAGAGGAAAGAAAACAAAAAAGGAAAAAAAAAATAAGGAAAATAACAATTAAGGAAAAAAATCAAACAAATAAGGAACACACTAAAATAGGAAAGCAACAAAAATGGAAACAAAACAAAAAAGAAAATAAGAATGCACTCTACCTAAAAAAAAATAAAAATACAGCCTAAATTAAGACAGAACAATTTTTCCACAATATTAATTTAACTAAATATGCCAATCCCCGGCAACGGCGCCAAAAACTTGATGCGCAATTTGCTTACCGCAAGTGTACGGGTCAAGTAATAATATAGTGTTTTCGTGTAAAACAAGTGTCGTCCTCTGGATTGGTTTTCTAGCAAATTAAGTACCGTTCAATTTTATATAAGGAGCAAAACTTAATGAAAAAGATAAATCTAAAGACTAAAAGCATAAAATAAAGGTAGAGACTCAAAAAGAAAGACTCTTAGGGAATTGATTTCATTATTTAAGATTGAGGATTGATTAATAGGAATGAATTTATCGTGCAATTATTCTACAAGCCAAGGAAACTTTTATAACGATTACCTCTCCCGAGTATAATTGATTCTCATGCATATAACTAACTTGATATCCCTATCTAAGTTCATTAACATGCAAGGCATTATTCGGTTTAGTCCTTGTTATACTTCTAGAGATATTCTAGATCCCGTCACAAACTTAGAATTTCTACTCTAGTCATGCAATTAAACAAGGTAAGTCTTGGGCCAAATCCTCTCTCTCGAGTTAGATTCAACACTTAAATCATTCAATTAGTGATCAAGTAATTGAAAGCATTAAACAAAATTGCATGAATAAAATAAAAACACATTCATACTAAAAATCAATCCAACAACTAAAATATCTACATCAAACCCTAAGACAAACAACTAGCAATTCATAGTCTTTAAACCACAAACCCTAATTGAAAGAAAATCCATAAAAACTACAAGAGGTAAGGGAAAGAGAAAGGAAAACTCGAATCTGTCGAAACCGGCACGTCCCCGTCACGATCTCCACGCCTTCTCGCTTGATTCCCGCTCCTTGGCCTTGCTTTAGCTCCCACCAAAGGTCTCTAGTCGAAATTAGGGCTAAAATCTAACCAATTGGACTCCCTTTTGCCGTGCAAGAAAAGGATGAATTTATAGAAAATCTGTCGGCAGCGTCGCGACGCTGTCGCGATACCGCCTATTCTGTTTTGGAAAAGCCGAGAGCGTCGCGACGCTGTGATTTTTTTTTTTTTTACTAACTCCAAATATAGAATGTCAGCGTCGAAACGCCCAAAGAGCAGCGTCGAAACGCTGGTCTGCGGATGAGCCTATCTTCAATCTTCCAACTTTGATTCTTTTTCATTCTTCAGCTTCTTTTCGCATCCCGAACATCCAATTGGCTCAAAACTATATTTCCTACAAATACAACACATAAATGCATAATTTTGGCCAATAAATTATAAAAGACTAGCTAAATTAATTAGGGAAAACTAGTGAGCTATGCTCGCTATCAAACACCCCCAAACTTAAGCTTTTGCTAGTCCTCGAGTAAACTAAAAATCAAGCATACAATGGAAGAATGGATGCAACAAACATGACTCAATCCCAAGGCTCAAAAGTCAATAATCAAGCAATCAAGAGACATGCACATAAGGCCAAATGAGGGGGACAAATCAAAAGTTTTCCAAAATTAACTTGCACAAGCGAGATCTAACATAGCTAGATTAGACTCTACTAGCCCGGGATTGGATTACTAAACTCTCAACTCATCTTCCCTCTACAGTGGCACTAAGGATTCACTAACGAGTCAATTGAACAAATTAGTTTGTTTTCATCTATACTTAGGTGCTTAAAATTGAAAATTAAATCAAGCATTTATATGTGGCACTAGCTTTCACACACCTATTGCAAGGACACATAACCCGAGTTTTACCCTTTGGTTGGCCTAACTGATCACAACAGGGGTAGCTCTTTTTGCCTAAACTTTATTAAACATTGCTTTGCGCGCATAAGTCATGACTTTATTTTTTTCTTTTCTTTTTGACAACAAGAATGATTTTTCTTTATGAGCATTATAAGCATATATTCTTTTCTTTCCTCCTAAGCAAGATTAAACATGCTAATTTGCAAAAAAATTTACTCTTTAGCTCTTCCCTACACCTATCGAGGTGACAACAAACATATGAACCTAATAATTCGTTCCTAAGCATTTGAATCCAAATCTAGCCAAGAAAAGTACCCTACTCATGCAAGACATCTCTTAGAAAAAGTTATAAAAATCTCCCTTTTTGGGCACTCATGCTTACAACTCATCGAAAGCTTGAAAATTGACAATCAAGCCTATCCTAGGAAATCATAGTCATGCAAAAATAACATCCATATAACAACCATATGCTCAATTCAAAGAAAGCTCAAAACTATAGCCCGAACTCAGATGCTCAACGGCTCCACAAACATGATATTCCACCCCCAAACTTAAAGCATGCATTGTCCTCAATGTATAGAAATCTAAAGCATACATAAGCATAAGAACAATAAAAGAATGGAAGGGGTGAACAGTACTGCCCTGGAATGGTGACCTTCTCATGGATACTTGCAAGCCAAAAGCCACGGGATCACAAGACCTATAAAACATAAACAAAAAACAAATGAAAAGCTAAAAGAAAAACACAACTGAACTTACTTGGGTTGCCTCCCATAAGCACTTGTTTATTGTCTTTAGCTCGACGAACTTGTGCCATCTGTCAAGGCACATAAAAATTCTCGTATTTCTTTGGGCCCTTCTTCCTTGAATCAATAAAACTCACTATCGCTAGCAAGCTCACCAGCTTCTCATGGGCCCCTGAAACAGAATTATTTTTGGTATTTTTGATTAAAATAAGCATAAAAGGAGAAATATCAAAATAAAGAGACTCTGACTCAAAAACTGACTCGTGAGAATAGAAAAAGGAACAATCATATTCTACAAAGGATGGAGAAGATAAAATAGATGAAGGCCTTTCAACCTCAAACTCTACCTCCTGAACTTCCTCTGACACTACAAGCTCATTTTCCTTTTCTTCCTCACAAACATGTTCTTGATAGGTGCTACAACTCTCCAATTCTTCCCCACTATTAATCCAACTCACCCCTAACTGCTCATCCTTAGCAAGATCGAAAGAATTAAGCTCATGAATGGGTGCCAACGAATCATCGGCCACATGACTCACTAGACATCCTATGGAAGTGAATCCCACCTCACTAACTTCCTTTGGGGTTTGAAGTCCTTTTATAATTTCATCAAATTTTAGACTCCTCGCTCTAGACTCCTCAATATAATTTTGAACTATGCTTTCTAAGGAAGAATTTTCTTTTAAAGGGGGTAAAACTTGAAGATGAAAAATTGGAATATGGTGTTGAATAAAAAGCCATTCAAATCAATTAAAGCAACAATGATAATTAGGCTTCCAATCAAATAATAACCCAACAAGAACAAAGGACTAGACTCAAACATAAGAGGAAAGAAAACAAAAAAGGAAAAAAAAATAAGGAAAATAACAATTAAGGAAAAAAATCAAACAAATAAGGAAAACACTAAAATAGGAAAGCAACAAAAATGGAAACAAAACAAAAAAGAAAATAAGAATGCACTCTACCTAAAAAAAAATAAAAATACAGCCTAAATTAAGACAGAACAATTTTTCCACAATATTAATTTAACTAAATATGCCAATCCCCGGCTAGGGGTGTTCATCGAACCCGATGACCCGAAAAACCCGGACAACCCAACCCAAATTATAAGGGTTGGGTTGGGTTAGAATGCATTTTGGGTTGGGTTGGGTTGAAAAATCTGGGAATCGGCCGGTTCGGTTCGGGTAGCGGGTTCAAGAGGTTCATTTTCGGTTCAACCCGACCCGAACCGGAAATATATATATATATATATATATATTCTAATTTTAGGGCAAACTGAGATTCTGAAGACTGAAACGTCGCACGCCACACCGCTGCCCTCCATAAAATGCCAAGGGTCGGTGTGATGAGTTTTGAAGCAAGTATTGAAGCCTAGGGGATTAATGGTCAAGGGTCAATATGTTGCTTAGTCATCGAGGCCTTGGGTGTAAATGGTCAAGGGTTGATGCACAATTCGAGGGCTTGGGTAGAAATGGTTAAGGGTTGAATGCCGAGCTCCATAGAGAAGTGTCGAGGCCCAGGGTATAAATGGTCAGGGGTCGGCGCAACTCGAAGGGTCTATCTTGGAGAGCTTTGAAAAGCGTGATGCTGAAATCACGTGTTGAGATACGTTGCTTAGTCATCGAGGCCTTGGGTGTAAATGGTCAAGGATCAATGCACAGTTCGAGGCCTTGGGTATAAATGGTCAAGGATTGAATGTCGAGCTCCATAGAGAAGTGTCAAGGCCCTGGGTATAAATGGTTAGAGGTCGATGAAACTCGAAGGGTCAGTCTTGGAGAGCTTTGCGGAGCGTGACGCGAAAATCATGTGTTGAGATGTGTTTGCGAAGCGTGGCGCAGAAATCACGTGATGAGTGTGCAGGCTGAAGGGATTGGAATTCCCAATTCCGTTACAGCGGAAGCAATTGGACCGTTCGTAAATTAATTTTGTTCTACAAAATACCAATACATTGGCAAAAGGTTAAGCGGTGAGAAAAACATACCTCCGTTGACGACTCTGAATACTTCAACGGACATGATTCTTAATTGCTCTGCAACAATGAAGAACACCACCATTTGATCTTCCCCGCTATAACTCTGAGATTAGGAACGTAGTTGTGGGACTACCTAATCTTGAATGGGAAAAACTCTAGAGAGAAAATTCTCCCTAGAGTTCTTGAGTTGAGACAATATGAGAGGGCCTTATGGTGGCCATATGTTCTTGTCCCCCATAAACCCTAGGGTTAGTGTTCTATTTATAGGAGAAAGACCATGAATAAAATATTCATTTAAAATCAATTATTTCCATAATTAATTTAATCTTTTCCATAATTAATCAATTCTATAACCAATCAATTCCATAAATGATTGATCACTTCCATAAGTGATTAAATCATTTCCATAAATGATTAATTACTTCCATAAGTAATTAATCATTTTCATAATTGATTAATTTCCAATTAATTAATTCTTTAAATTAATTAATCACCAATTAAATATCATATATTTAATTTCAGACCTTCTATTAGTTAATTAATTAATTACCCAATTAAATATCATATATTTAATTTCAGGCCTTCAATTAATTAATTCTATAATATGAATCAAATTCATATTAAAATTGGAACTCCTTCCAATTCTCTTATATCCTATAAATTTAATATGAATCAAATTCATATTGATATTTGAACTTCTTCAAATTTTTATTTCTCTCATAATAATAAAGTTTAATTTCAAATTAGACTTTATATTTTAATGTATCATTGTACATTATATTAATTTGTATCTCATACAATTAACTTAATTCCCAATATGAATTTGAACTATTCAAATTCTCTCAAGATATAATTGTTCCTAATTACTCTTTACGAGCTAGCAGGGGGACCTAATGGACCTACAGATCAGAAGCTCCAATGATATGAGGTTAACCGATTAAACTCATTAATCAGGTTAACCAATATTCATTAACTGTGGGTCATTCCACTAAAGACCCACAGCTGAACTCTTCTCACTGTAGAACATTTCTGTGTCCACGGATATAGACGTATACCGGTAAGTCAATCCTTCACGAGTGTCCGTAACTACAACTGGGTCAAATTACCGTTTTACCCCTATGTTACATCTATCTCCTTAAGTACCAGTGCTCCTCTAATGAACAACCTGTTTATGGTCCAACCAATAAACAGAAAGTCCCTCTCGGGCCAGTGAGAGGGCGGGATCCCTTTGTTCAAGTCCCGGAGTCACCACTTAAGGGAACACTCATCTACTTCTCCTAGAAGTGGGAAGAAGTGAATTCCTTCTTGTGTTGTCATGTCCCCAGCCTCCCACTCGGTCTTGTCCCCAAAAAGGAAGGCATATTGAGTCGGCGTATTGGCCACTCTCACCCATGCTAATCAAAGGACAATCCCTCATGAGAAGGAGTTCATGACACACTCAGGATTAAGACTGAGTTACCTACGTCATCCTATTGAAACAGTAACCTAACTAGTTAACGGTGTTATATCTAGTGGTTTACCATTTCATGGTCCGGTCTTATGCAAACTCATTGCGTAGTATACCCCCGCTCGTATGTCTACTACATGGACGCTTTGGATCAATACGTCTGTATCAAATACAAAACGGGCCGTATCACATAGTGTTACCAGGATAAGGTACCCAACCTTATCCTTGTACTATAGACCTTTTAGGTTGTTACTTGAACACCGATCCCCGTATGTCCCCACATACTAGTTCAAGTCACATGTAAACAACCTTGGATCTTAGTTTATTGGATTTGGGTCAAATTGTGCAATATTTAACAATAACACTTTATTGTAGAAACTCAATAACACTTTATTGAAACAAGTATACAATTTGTTTACATTCACTATCTACGAGTTTTAGGGCATAAAACCCAACACAGGCATGGCGTAGAAACCATGCGAGTGTGCGTAGAATGATGTATGGATTCATGTTGTTATCTTGTTATTTTAAGCATGTGTTGCATTGTTGATCTATCGCTTTAAGAGCATATTAATGGTTTAGTGCTTTAAAAGTATGTTGGATACGTGTGCCTAGCATGTTGTTGTGTTGTTTGTTGTTTGATCGCTCACCGGGTGTGAGCTACTTACAAGTACTGTGGTTGTACTGACCCTCTCCCATTCTTCCCCCCCCCCCCCCCCCCCCCCGCCCCAACATTTTAGATTATGCAGGTGATGATGAGCTTTATGAGCCTGGTGATGCAGATGAGGAGGCACACGAGGAGTAACTCCACTAGTCTAGGTGTTTTTGTCATCTGGTTATCTGGCCATCTAGTGTTTAGTTGCACAGTTGTTACTTTACTTTCCTGTGTAAAGTTATGAGTAGTTTTATTTGTAGTTCGAACTCTTCTTGTTCAATGAAGTTATATGGTTTCTAGCAAATGAGTTGTATGTTTTTACTAGTAGTTGTGAATCTAATGTCGGTTGTGAATGCGAGGTCTGACTCGCTTTGTTTGTGGAGGTTGGGTTTCTGTTGAGAGTTTGTGATGTTGTGGCATGTGAAGTTTTTGGCTATCTCATATTAGAAGTGTGTCTCCTTGTTTAACAGGTTTGAAAAATTTTGGGTTAGTTCTATGTATGCCATTATGCTGTCGAAATTTTCGGAGCACTCGGTTAGGAGTAGTAATGTTGCTAGTATAGTCTTTAATAAATCCTGGGGTGTTACAAATTAAGTCACAATTAAAATTTTATTAACTAATTCAAACAATTTCCATAAGTTTCCATGATTTTCATAACTTTTCCTGAAATGTTTATCAACATTTCCATCGACATTGACATTTCGATTCTTGCTAAAAAGTATTCTCATCCAATGCTTTTAAGTATTTTCCCTTTTTGAAAAAATTAGAAGTACCTTTTGACAACGCAAACTCATCTTAAAAGTGTTTTCAAGGAAAAGTGCTATAACTTCTTCAAAATGTCATAAAAAATATTAATCTCTACACTTTTTTTTAGTAATACCTCTATCTTTATACATTAAGGATGTATAGATTAATTATTCTTGAAACTAAAATATTCTTTTAAGTTATCTACCTTCAATCATTTAGGCCCCGTTTGATAACCATTCCATTTTTTATTTTTGATTTTTGAAAATTATGCTTGTTTTCTCCTCATTTCCTTATTATGGTTTGCATCTTTGTCAAGAACACATTTTGAATTCCGAAATTTCAAAAACAAAAAGTTTTGGAAAACTACTTTTTTTAGTTTTCAAAACTTGACTTGGCTTTTTAAAACATTGGAAGAAGGTAGATTATAAAACAAAGATATGTAACTTATGTGTGGAAGTAGTATGTTTAAACCTAATGTTCAAAAACCAAAAACCAAAAATCAAGGGCCCGTTTGATAACCATTTCGTTTTCTGTTTTCTGTTTTTGCTTTTCATTTTTAAAAAACAGAGGTGTTTGACAACTATTTCTGTTTTCTGTTTTCTGTTTTTTAAAAACGTTTTTGAAATTATAAGTAAATTTCAAAAACCAAAAAAAGTAGTTTTTAAAAACAGATTTCTGTTTTTCAAAAACTCATTTTTCTTCTAATGCTTACTTTTCTCCTCTTTTACCTCTCTCTCCAACAAATTTCTTTCTCTATTTTTTTTCTCTCTAAAATTTTCTCTCTCAAAACTTTTTTTTTTCTCTATAACTTGTCTATTTCTAAAAACTTGTCAATACCTTTTCTCTCCTCAATAAACATGTTCTAATTTTTCTTTTGAAAAAAAAAGTCACCAAAATTTTATATCGCTACAACTTTTCTTTATTTTTCTAATTTATCGTTAGTTCTTTAGCATATCTTTTACTCTTAACTTTACTATCTCTCTAAATTTTATTTTTTTATTTAATTTTTTTAATCTAAAATTTATCGCTTTTACTCTAACTTGTTTTCTATTTTTTCTCTAACTAATATCTTTTCTCGAGTCTAACTAATATTCTTTCTCTAAACATTTTCTTTCATCTCTCTAAATTTTCTATGTTTAACTTTTCTCTCGTCTTTTCAAAAAAAAAAAATCTCTTGAAAACATTTATATTTGTGTCTCTAAATTTTTGTTTCAACGTTTTTACACATTTTTCTCTCTCTAAAATATCTTTTCATCTTTCTAATTTTTAAAAAACTGAAAACCAAAAACAGTTATCAAACAAGGTTGGTTTTCTGTTTTTTAAAAACAGAAAACAAAAAACAGTTATCAAACATATGTGGTTTTTCTTTTTAAAAAACATGAAACCAAAAACCAAAAACCAAAAACAGAAAAACCAAAAACCAAAAACTAAAATGGTTATCAAACGGACCCCAAATGATTATCAAAGATGGCCTTAAATTTTCAATGTCGAATAACATTCTCACTTATAAGTTATTTTTTTAAAAATCATATACATATATTTTTTTAGGCTTCTTACCACATCAAAAATATCAATTCAAATGTCAACTTAATCGTACTCAATAGTTATAAAATATTAGTAATCTTCAAAACTTTGAATCTCCATTCGCACATTTGTAATACTATCTTCGGAAGAAGAAAAAAATAAAAAACTATCCTAATTTAATTACTCTCAACATATTAATTAATATACAACATACTAAACTATTAACAAATTAGAATTCAAACACAGACTTAAATCTGTACTTAACACAATCCAAACACAGGCTTAACAAACTCGGAGTTAACAAACCTATTTTTTGTACCATCCAAACACACCTTTAACAAACTGAAACTTAACAACCCTAGTCTTAATAAACATAGACTTAACAAACCTCCCTTTACGTTTCTAGGTAAAGTGTGGATACTAGATTGTTTAAAAAAAGTAGAACAAATATTTGAATTAAAAGATTAGTTTCAATCTGTCCCATCATTAGTTTTAAGCTTCAAAATTAAGACAGAGCAAGAGAATATAAATTAGGTTAAGCATGTACTGATTTAACACATAATTCTATATCTATAACATTAATAAATATGTCGTCTTAACTTAGAAGCCAAGAATATCTTGTCAAATCACATGGTTGCAATGGAAGCCCTAAAAGAGATCCAATGAACAAAAATTCAGAATGTCATTGGCTGCATGAGGATGCTTCATGAGGTGTAAAAGCTTTAGATTCCCTCAAATTAAGAATAATTTAAGCCCTTAATTAAGCATTTTTCTTAAAGTTTGATGGCTTCTTGAAGGGTATTTGTTTTTAAACCCAAGGTTTATGAAAATGAGTATTATCTTTACGCCCTTTATTTGTTTTGTGAGTGTGAGGATTTGAACCTTTGAATACAAATGTCTTACCCATTATTGTTATTATGTATTTGGACATGACATTAAAATTAAATAATAAAATAAAACGGTTTACTCTTGGCTTGAATGTATTTTACATGTCCAAGTATCATATGGATCTAATTTGGATTGGCCACAACTCCTTTTTTTTTTTTTTTTTTTGAGTACATCAACATTTGGGGGTGGGGGGATTTGAACCTCTGACATCATGGTCGAGGGTACATGTCAATTACTGCTGAGCTAAGCTCGCTTTGGCATTGGCCACAACTCCTTGTTAAGTGACCAAGTGAACAAAAAAATCCCAAAAATGGCAACGCTGTTCGGAGAAAAAATGCAAAATGCACAAATATAATATTATGGCAGAAATCACAGTGCTACAATTTATCTCCTCTTCCACATGTTAAAGCCAAACAAGTTAGAGTCACAAAATAATAATAAAAGATAGGAAAAAGAAACAACACCGAAAGCTATACTAATTCGCTCTAAACTCGGGATTATGTTCAGTCTTCTTCAACTACACGTATGATTAAATTTCTAGAGATTAAAAGAAGCCCTCAAACTAGCGATGCAAATTATCCGTCAATAGAAAAGTAAAAAGCTATCGACTTCGAAGTACCAGAACTCTTTAGCTTGGGATAAACAATTGAATAAACTCTCTCAACCCAACAAAGAGTGAACATAGACAATTATTTCTCAAATTGACTTGCTGCAACACACTAAATTGTTGAATACTCTTTAGCCACAAAATAGAAATCGGCAAAGGCCATTCCCTTGTTTCATTCCGCTGGAAAGTATAAATATGTATGAGTTGAATAATAATAATAAATAATAATTTTAAAAAAACAACTAAACTTTAGTTGAGTAAATGGGCCTAAACAATTAGGCCCAATTTTGGCTCCAAGAAAACCCAACAATCTCCCATTTGAAGACAAAATATGGTCTTGCTTGAAAGAGTTAATATTAAGAAAGCGGAAGCAATTTAGGATCTAAGGTAATCAATTACATCAATTTTAGGATTAAACATGCATAGGTTCTTTAACCGAAAAACAGAGGTTTTGTTAGCAACCTCTTGTAGCTCCCAATTCACTCGATTTGTTTGTTGTTTCTCCTCACCAATGGATAAAAAATGACCACCAAGATCTTTCCTACTATTCTCAAGCCTTGAAACAGATTGTGAGATCCTCTAGTGATGGGAATTGGGAAGGGAGTGCTTGAAGTTCAAGCTTTGAGAGTGGGTTTGAGAGCTTGTCTTCGAGGTGAGAATTCAGCAGCATAACAGGTTGTAAAAGCCTTAAATTCTCCACCTCTTAAACCTCTATATATAGAGAAAAACATGCAAATCAGATTCAGCAAAGATTGGCACCAATTTGGAGCTTAATTAGGTGGTCAATTAAGGGTCAAATTAAGGGCTTAAGCATAAAGCTTAGCCTAAACTCACCACCTCTTGGATTTTGTTTTAAATTTTGAATTTCCAAAATTCAATTATTGAATTTCTTTCTTTACTTTTAAATAAAATTAATTTATATAATTAATTTTGAATAAAATAAATTTCAAATAATTATTTAAACAATTTTAAATAATCAGATTAATTTAATATATAATATTAAATTAATTTGTTTGCTCGAATCCCGATTTTCTAAAACACATTTTCTCGAACATGAATCCCTATTCATATGTTCAATTTTTAAATCATATTTAAATATATCCAACTCTCTTAAAATATGTTTTAATTAAAAAACGAACCATTACGTTGATAATATCGTATATAGTCGACGTTAATTCCCTAAATTGAATTTGAATGATTCAAACTCTCCCATCATACTGTTCCAAGGTTTATTCCTATATGAGCTAGTAGGAAGACCTAATGGACATCCAAATCATGGGCTCCAACGATTCGAGATTAACCGGCTTAACTCATTAATTTAGTTAATCAACATTTGTTAACTACCGGGACACTCCACTATAGACCGTAGCTGCACTCCCCTCACTATAGATACATTTATGTCCACTCAATATAACCATGATTAGTAAGCCAATCCTTCACAGGTTGTTCATGACTAGAGCTGGGTCAAATGTCCGTTTTACCCCTAAAGTTACATCTTGCTCCTTAAGTCTCACTGAACCGCTAATGAACAATTGGTTTATGGTTCTACCATTAAACCGAGTCCCTCTTGGGCCAATGAGAGGGTGGGACCCCTTGTTCAAGACCCGGAGTCAACACTTAAGGGAACAACCTCTCTACTATCTGTTAAACGGGTAGGAGCGAATTCCATCTTGCAAGACTATGTCCCCAGCTATCTACCCTGTCTCATCCCCAAAATAGTAGGCTTATTAAGTCAGCGAACTCAGGCCACTCTCACCCATACAAATCAATCCGAATAGACAGGAATTCATAGATAGCTCAGAATTAAGATCGAGTTACGTAGGTCACCGCATGAAATAGTCAGTTTCATCAGTAAATGGCATTATAAACTTAAAGTGACTTTTCTCGCGGTCCGGTCTTAAGTAATCTCATTGCACAGCACGCCCCACTCACATGTCACCACATGAACGATTCAGGATCACATCGCTAGTACTAAATACAAAGTGAGTCGCGTCCATAATGTCCATAGGATAAAGTACCTAGCCTTATGATAGCATGCAAAAATGCTATCATTTTCCTATTAATTTTAGCTAGTTTTGTGCTTTAATTGTGTGCTTTAATGCTATTTTCTGTTTAAATTTCAGAAAACCGAGTCAAAGAAGAAAAATCAGATTTTTGAGAGAATTTGGATGATTTTGGAGACTTTTTGAGCAATTTGGAGAAGTCCATTGTAGATCCAAGTCCAAAAGCCCAAAAAGAATGAGTTAGAAGCCCAAATTCATGAATTCCAAGCCTTAAATTATCAAGTTGGATCAAGAAAAGAGTCCAAAATCCATTACAAGAAGCATTTGGGCCAAAAGAAAGTTGGAGGCCCAAAAATTGAGTCAAAATCAGGCAATTCTAGAAGATCCAGGGCCTAGCGTCGCGACGCTAGGCCGAAGCGTCTCGACGCTTGGCAGCTGCGCAAGAAGAATCCAGAATTTGGGTAGCGTCGCGACGCTGTCCATGTAGCGTCGCGACGCTGCGACGACTTGGAGCCCAAGACAAGATAACGTCAGAGCGTCGCGACGCTACGCCTGCTGAACAACTATAAAAGGGGCCATTTGCATCCAAGTTTGGGGAGCCAATTTGTGGGTTTTCACCCCATTCTAGAGTCCACACTAAAATTGGGGAGTTTTGGGAGAGTTTTGGAGCTTTGTTGAAGATCTTTGGAGCTCGGGATCGAAGGAGGTCGCCGCGGGATCGAGGAGATCGATAATTTTATGAGCATTTCTCTTCCCTTTTCCTTTATGTTTTAGTTTCTAGAATTGTTGTGATTAGGAATTATTGAATTTTAGTGATTATGAGTAGCAAATTCCTAAATTCTATGAGATTGATTTAGATGTTGAACATTTGCTTGATTAATGAATTAATTTGGTTTAATTGTCATTATTGTTCATTTGTGCATTTTGTCCTTAATGCTTTTAATCAACTGATCACTGATTAAATGATTCGTTACTAAGTGGAAACTCGACGGAGAGAAGCTTAGACTAGAACTGAATGCAAGACTAACGTTTATTTACCCGAGTGACACGGGATAGAATAAATAACGTTAGAGGTTGTATTGAAGGGTCGTAATGCCATGCTAAGTAAATAAAAAGGAGACCGAAAGGAGATTCTTTACTGAAAGGTATGAGATAGGAGGAGACCGACAGGAGAGTCCTTGTCATTAGGCTTCTAGACTTATGAATCAAATGATTAGTTAATCCATATTAGTTAATTGATTAAGCTATTAAAGTCCAATTGATGAAATCAACCCTCTAAGAATTATCCCTCCAAATTGTGTCTCCATTTATCTTTTGCTTTCTAGATTAGCTTTTTGTTATTCTTTTCGGCATTAGATTTTGTTCTTTAAATAAAGCTAAGCAAGATTATTCATGATAATTAATTGAATAAATCCAATCCCTGTGGAGACGATACTCTATACTCAAAATCACTATATTACTTGTGACGACCCATACGCTTGCAGTGTAAAAATCGTGCAACACCTTATCCTTGTACTATAGACCATTTAGGCTACGTATTTGAACTTGATCCACTTTTATTTCACTAGATAAAGTTAAATTATTCATAATATAGCTAGGGTTCTTCGTTTATTGGATTTGTGGTCATTTAGGCAAGACTAACACATATATAATCAATAACGCTTCATTGAAATAAATAACCCTTTATTAACGAACAGTTAAGTGTTACATGTACTATCTACGAGTTTTAAGGCATAAAACCCAACAAACTCCCACTTGCACTAAAACTCTAGTGAATGGAATGTATATGCAATATATAATACCAAAGCAAGGAAATGTTACAATAACAATACAATAAACTAGGGCATCCTCATACCCACTACATTTCCCACTTGCCCTCGGTTATGTAATATACATGTCTCGTAGACCTAAGCTCTGTAGATGACTCTCAAACACTTTAGCCGAGAGAGTCTTCGTAAATGGGTTAGCTGTGTTGTGCTCCGAACGATCTTTGTGATGATCACATCTCCGCGCTGCAGAATCTCTCGAATCAGGTGATACTTCCTCTCGATGTGTGTTTTCTCGTTTGTGGTTGCGAGGCTCTTTCGAATTGGCTACGGCCCCAATGTTGTCACAATATAGAGTAATGGGCAAGTTCATATTTGGAACAACTTCCAAATCAGTTAGGAATTTTCTGAGCCAGACTACTTCCTTAGCTGTTTCACAAGCAGCGACATACTCCGCTTCCATAGTGGAGTCTGCTATGCATCCCTATTTGATGTTTCGCCATACTACTGCTCCCCTGTTAAGGGTGAACACTGACCCTGACGTAGATTTCCTCGAATCTTTATCAATTTGAAAGTGAACGTCGGTGTATCCTGTAAGGATCAGATCCTTTGATCCATACACCAGCATGTAGTCCCTCGTTCTCCTAAGATACTTGAGGATGATTTTAACCGCACTTCAGTGGTCTAACCCTAGATTGGACTGGTACCTGCTGACTATTCCTACTTCGTAACAAATGTCTAGCCTAGTGTAGAGCATTGCATACATTATGCTGCCTACAACTGAGGCATTGAGAATACGTCTCATGTCCTCAATTTCTTGAGGTGTTTGAGGACATTGCTCCTTAGACAAGTGAACCCCGTGCCAGATAGGTAATAAGCCCTTCTTGGAGTTCTCCATCGAATATCGAGTCAACATTTTGTCGATATACGTTGCCTAAGTTATGGCCAGCGTTTTGTTCTTACGATCCCTAATAATTTGGATCCCAAGAACGAACTATGCCTCTCCCCAATCTTTCATTTGGAATTTGATTGCTAGCCAGTTTTTCACGTTAGTAAGGTAACCTACATCATTCTCAATGAGTAGAATATTGTCCACATATAGTATAAAGAAAGCTACTATATTCTTGATAATTTTCTTGTATACACAAGGTTCGTCGAGGTTTTGGTCAAAACCGAAAGATTTGATCGCAGTATTGATAGACGACTTGTCGAGGGTTGTATCAAATAAATTTATAATTCCATGGCACTACAACTATTTTTTGTAGAAATAGTGGTCGGGGTCGAACGTACGGAGCAATCAAATTAATTAAATTAACTTAAGATTTTTCAATTAGTAACTGGGGCGTTTGGCATGGAAATAAGTGTGAGGATGAAAAATAAAAATGCTAGAAATTAAATTATAGAATTTGAAATAACTAGAAAATAGAAGAATGTACTACCTAATTTTTCCTCGGGATCGCGCAATTGGTTGTCCAAATTCAGTTTGGCAATTCCAAATCATAAACTCTCTTATTTATCAAATTATTGGCTAATTGTCTAACTACCCACTGGAAAAGCTAGTGGAATTAATGATCCAAAGTATTTCTAACCCGACCAAAGCATCGAGGCCAGAACCTAATTAAAAGTTTAACTAATCACATCTCACTAATTAGATTTTAATCGCATTAAGGACGATGAATTGTTAGATAGAATGAATAAACTAGGAAAAGCCTAAATTCATACGATTCTAAGCCTTAACTCCTAAATCTAACATGCAATTTTGACCAATTGGGATAAAATGTCTTTTAATCAAAATTCACAATAAACTTATTTGCTACCAATTCTAGCAAAGCAATTAATTTAAACACCGTAGGTTGTCAATCAAAGCATTCAAATAAATTATAATACAAATGGGAATTAAGAACACAACTAAAAATAATTCACTAAAATATTAGATTCAAGGCCTCAAAGGAATGCCAAACTTACATTCGAAGTCCCCAATCATGTCGATCTACACTTAGCCGAACATTGCAACGCTCCATCTAAGCGTCGGGGCTCAATTAGCCATCCTAACTAAGCCTAAACTAAGAGAAAACTGGAAAGTACAGCGAAATTGAGAGAGAATGGGAGAAAAACAATGGAAATCAGACTTGGCAATGACCTAAAACGCGAAAATCTCCATTTATATAACAAGGCAGCATCGAGACGTTGACGCTAAATTGGCCCGCCTTCAATTTTTGTAACGTCGAGACGCCTTGAGGTAGCGTCTCGACGCTAGCTCTCGGGAAAATGGTTGAGTTCTTGTTCCTGTTGACTTTTTGGTTTTCTTTCGCTTCTTTGGCCAAATTTGCCATACTTTTAATTATCAAAATGCCCTTCTGGATCCCGAGAACACCAAAATGACCTATACATCAATAAGACTCAAAATTAGTCAATTATCACAAATGATAGCATTATGATAAGCAAAATTTACGGAAATAATTAGCACACATTTGGTCCTATCAAGTATCAAATCTAATATTCCAAGATCTGGAAGCCAGTTTCAACCCATAAATGGATCAATTCAGTTTACAGACTTTTTGCTCCTGACCTTGTGTTGCGAACCCCTTGGGTTGAGACATAAAGATATTCTCTTCAAGATTACCATTCAGAAAGGCAGTCTTGACATCCGTTTGCCATATTTCATAGTCGTAATATGTGGCTATGGATAAGAGAATTCTTATTGACTTTAGAATAGAAACAAGGGAAAAAGTTTATTCAAAATCAACCTCTTCCCTTTGGGTATAACCTTTTGCTACCAGCCTAGCTTTAAAGGTTTGCAAATTTCCAACTGCGTCTCTCTTTCTCTTATAGATCCATTTGCACCCGATGGGTTTTACCCCTTCAGGAAGATCTACCAGCTTTGATAGAGCGAGCTTGTCGTGGGGCTCGTGTCAAATAAATTTATAATCCACGGCACTATAACTATTTTGTAGAAATAGTGGTCGGGGTGATGACATGCAGAAATGTCATCATTTTCCTATTAATTTTAACTAGTTTTGTGCATGAATTATGAGCTTTAATGAATTTTTATGTTGATTTTGTAGAAAACCGAGTTCGAGAAGCAAAACCAAGAATTTTACCAATTTTGGGTATAAAAAGAAGACTTTGGGCCATAAAAGAAGAAAAGAGAAGATGTCATTTGAAGTGGAGGCCCAAAAAGCCCAAAAGAATGAAGAAAGGAGGCAAAAATCCGTGTTTAAGGCTTCTAGAAGGCCTAGCGTCGAGACGCTAGGACCAGAGCGTCGAGACGCTAGGCAAGCAGCGAAGAAAATTTCAGAATCGCGGTAGCGTCGTGACGTTGTCCGCGTTGCGTCGCGACGCTGCGACAACTTCTGCTCCAAACGTAGCGTCTCGACGCTGTGCGTCTTGGGCAGCAAGCTACCTCCGTTTCTGCTCCTATAAAAGGGACCCTCTCCCAAGGTTCAAATCATCCCATTTTGGAGAGCTCTCCCCTAGCTCAATAGAGAGAAAAAGTGAGAAGAATTGTGAGGAAAAAGGTGGGAATTGATCAAGATTCCAAGGCTCGGGAATCGATATGATCGTGACGGGAGCTTGGGATCAAAACCACGGTTATTTCTATCTTATGTCTTTGTAATTTCTTATTTTAGATTGAGTTAGGATCATGGATCAAGATCATTTTGGCAAGATTATTTCCATTTGTGAGTAGATCTTGAGACCTAGGGTCGTTATTCTAGTTAATTGGATATTGTAGCACAATTACTTGGATTATGTAATGAATTTCTTCATATTTCATCTATGCAATACATGCTTAACGCCTTTAATCTCTTGATCACGGATTAATTGATTTGTTGGTCTAAATTGATACTCGATAGAGAGAAATTAGATCAGATCCAAATTGCATGGCTAATGGTTGCTTGGAGCACGAGAGTGAAGGAGAATTGTTAGAAATTGATAATGAAGTTGCTTAATGTCATACTATGATTAACTAAGGAGATGGACACAATAATTAGTTATGTTAGTATGAGATGTGGAGGAGCGTGAAAGAGAAATCCGCTTATAGTTACTTCTAGATTTATGAAATTGAAGATTGTTAGTTACATGCATCCATGTAATTAAGCTACATATCCAAAAAGCTAGTTAACACCCTAGGTTAAGCCCCCTTAATTGGATACTTCCATTTTGTTATTGCATGTTTATTTTTAGTCTTGAATTTTCGCTTTATCATTCGAGTTGGAATTCTAAATAAAATTGAACATGATGGTTCTTGGTACTTAATGGATATAATTCAAATTCCCTGAGGATTCGATACTCGGAATACTTTCCGTTTTAATATTACTTGGGCAACCGTACGCTTGCGGAAAATTGCACAACACGGGGTCGAACACAGGGAAGGGGATCTAGCAGATGTAGAATTTTGTGTTTATGTAACAGAGGGGTTTTGGAAAGAGGACTGAATAAGATAAAATAAAATGAGGAGTGTAAAGAAAACAGAAATAAGCATGCGATGTGTTGGGGTGTCGTTACACCGCTACTAACACCGCAAATGCACGGGCCGCAAGCAATATAAAACGAAAATATTCTGAGTATTGAATCCACAGGGAGGCGAAGCGAAAATTAAGCAAAGAAAAAATTCCTTGAACACTAAAGATACTTGGGGGAAATAATATTTAGGGACCAAAACATGAAATTAAAATGATTTTTAGAATTAAAGCGATTAAGGAAAGTAAAGTGATCAATCAAGAAAATAAAATATGGAGAAAAAGTTTTAAAATGGGAAATGGGGTCTTGAAACTTAATTAATAGCTAAATACTTATTACAATTATCCTATCTCGTTGCCTAACTAATTATACTCCTAGAATCTCCGTTAGTCACATTCTCCTGTCGGTTTCCCCTAATTCTAATTAATCCATTTTAACAACCTAAGTGTCCTTAGCGCCATTAAAATTCACTAATTAATACACTCTGATTCATTTTAGGAATCTAAGTTTAATCAACTAATCCCGTTGTCACGACGGGCAATTAAACTAGTTGCATGGATTATGATCTATCCTAACTTCTCTCTATCGAGTTTCCATTAAGAATCAGATCAATATACAATTGGCCAGATTGCATACAGCATTACGAGCATCCATACAAATAATTAGTAAACAGGGCAAGAGATAGACAATTATAACAACATTTATCTATAATTTCATTTCAAGACCCCAAATTGGGTTTAGCTATACATAGCTAAAATATTCACAAAATATAAAATGGAAAGCATAATTAAGAGCAGAATAAAAGGGAAGGAAATGACCGTCGAAGACCCCGTTGCTGGCGCTTGGAGTCCCTCCGGGCACACCTTGAGCCTCCTAGAGTGCTCCCCAAAACTCCCCAAAATTTTCCCACTAAAGAACTCTCAAAAAGGCTTAAAAGCCTTGAGAGAGGGCTCCAAAGGAGCCAAGGAAAGAAAGAATGAAGGAATGGAATGATGATTGATGCATAAAATGGGCACCAAGGGGCGCCTTTTATAGGCCTAGAAATTGGACAGCGTCGCGATACTGTCCCCACAACGTCTCGACGCTATGCGGATTTCAGAACTGGGCAGGCGCGGTTTGGGCTTGAAATTGGGCCAACTCCAATTCTTTTTGGGCCTCTTCTTCATGGTTGACTTTCTTGGACTCCCCTTGACCCATATATGGAATTTGGGCTTGATTGGCTCCTTTTTGGGCATTTTTTTCACCAAAATCCATAATTTGCTCCTAACGACCAAATAACGAAATATATTAAATATCTTTAATAAAAACACAATTAAAGCGCCCAAAAACTTAATAAATTAGGACTAAAATAGCGACATTTCTGCCCGATATCACGATGCAGAAAAAAAAAAGCGAAAATGAATATCATAAAAGGGGCCGCTGGATTGGGATTTCTTATGCCTGAATGTTATTTCACTTGGCTTCCTAGTTTTCTCTAAAAATCATTCTATGCCGATTTTTATTAGTCCGGTTGCCTTCTTGGTTACTTGGAGGACCCCCCTACACTAACCTGTGTTTAATTAGCTCGTTAACCCAAAACCCTGCAATTAGCATGATTAATCAAATTAACATTATCGACCGCCGCCCCTCATGCATAAAGTAGCAACCATCCAAAACCTCGCAATGACTACTAAATCATGTCTAAACTAATCTAAAATAAGTAATCCGAAACCTCGCAATTACCTACTTAAACTAGCCGCTTTAGTATCATGGGCCCGGAATCGTATTAACTAAACTTAAATTCAATTTAAATCTAATTCATACAACCATTAGCATGCATCCTAGGCCTATCAAGGGTCGTCACTCCATAGAGATTGTCTTGCCTAAGCCTAGTGGCTATCTAAAAATAACTAATAGAATACACAAGTAGAAATCTCCTAGGGTCGTCAAGCCTAAGAAACTAATCTCATGTATTGGTTTAAACGGGATTACATGCAAAACATAATGAAAATACAACAAGAACAGAATTGAAATACCAGAAAACTCAGCCAAGATTCAATAACATTCAGAACATAATCCCAATCCAACGATACAAACGCGTTTAGCTACTCATAAACGAAGTGAAAGCATAAACAAATACAAAAGATTGCATAAAATATGACCAAACAAGGTCTATACAGAAGCTGGAAAGTAAAAGAGACAAAACAAATTGGAAAAGGGCCAAAATTCTAACCTAACGGCGGACTAAACCAAAGCCCTATATTTATAGAAATGTCGTGGCGTCTCGATGCCAGGCTCGGCGTCTTGACGCCACGGACTTTGATCTCCGTGTCGTATTCGCGTCGGCGTCGAGACGCTAGGGGCAGTGTCTCGACATTGTCCCTAATCCGAGCATGCTATCTTTTTTCTCGATTTTGTCTCGTTAAATCTCGGTACGGGGCTTCAATCTTCGGTTCTTGTTGTCGATCTTCAGGCCCGCTTCAATACATTTGGGTCTTTTCACCTCCTCGCCGTCCAAGACACCGAGATGGCTCCAAAACTCCATAATTGGCCCGAATTAACACCAATTTAGCATGATTGGCTCCCGACATTGCCTAAGCTCAAAGAACCTGTAAGTAAGACAAGTAAAACATAAAATTCCTCTAATAAGCATAGATTAGAGGTGATAAAATAGGACTATTTTGGTCCTATCAAGTTTCCATACCGAATTGAAGTACGTTGGCTCTATTTCTAGGTCCATTGCTTTGACCCAATGGTGTTTGTCTATGTCATTCATTGCCTATTTAAAAGACAATGGATCTTCCACGCCATTATCAGGAATGATGACCTGAGTTTCAGTTAAACCCAAGTAACGGTCAGGTTGTTTCACAATCCTTCCATTGCGTCGAGGAATTTTCATCGTTTGAGAGAAGGACGAGACTGACCCGAAGAATTAGTTTCTGCATCATCATCTCTTGATGTAGGACTAGTTTCATCAACACCTCTTATTGATTCTTCAGTAGTATCTTCTAAAACTAACTTGCTCCATTGTTTATGTTCTCTCATGTAGTCTTCCTCCAATAATGTAGCGTTTTGTTGATACAAACACTTTATTTTCTTGTGGGTCGTAGAAAAGGCCACCTCTCTTTTCCTTTGGGTAACCAACAAATTGCCATAACCTTGAATGAAGTTCCAATTTCTTAGAATTTTTCATGAGCACATGTGCTGAACAACTCTAGATCCTGAAGTAGCGTAAACTAGGTTTACGCCCTCTCCATAACTCGAAAAACGTTTCAGAAACACTTTTTTAGGGAACATTGTTCAAGATGTAAACTGCAGTCTCTATTGCATACCCCGAAAACGAGCTAGGCAATTGAGCATAGCTCATCATTGAACGAAACATATCTAATAATGTTATATTTCTCATTTCTGATACACCTTCTACTGCGGTGTACCAGGTGCAGACAGTTGTGATTGGATTCTATGTTCTATCATATAGTCTTGAAGAAAAACTAATATGTAAACGTAATTGTGTAAACAAGAGCATAGGATGCAATAAAACTCATTCAAGACATAATTGAAAACCAGCAAACTCATCTAAATACCTAATCATTCAAGAAATAGGTCGAATCCAACAATCTAAGGGGTTTAGCCCCTCATGCTACAAGATAAATCAAATGAAAAACAAAGATTCATGGTAAAAATAAGAAGAAACCTGGACAGAACTCGATTTTGAACTAAAAAGGACAAAAAGTTACGGAGAAAAGTCTTCTAAAATGGCTGAGAATATGACCTAAAATTGGAAAAGAACGTATTTATAACATCGCGACAATGTCGAGACGCAGGGTCCTTTGTGCGAGGGCCTGGATATGTGGTAGCGTCGAGGGTAGATTAAATTTATCTGTGCCTTTTTGTACCAATTGACTATAATCTCGAGGCTCGAATGCCCCAGTCACTTGCTTTAGCTCCTCCGTCATCTTGGGAACTCCAAATTAGCTAAAAAACGTCCAAAAACTCCTGAATTAGCGTCGAATTGACATAATGGCCTAATTATCCTCTTGTGCTCGAATTCCTATAAAACAAACAATAAAACCATAAAATGCAAACTAACAAGATTAAATTAAAGGTAATAAAATAGCACATTTCAGGTGCTATCAAATACCCCCAACCTGAATCTTGTTAATCCTCGAGCAAGGCTAACAAACAAGAATATGGATGCAAAAAGATACAATTTCATGATTTAATCCTCATAGCTAAAAAATCAATAAGAATGCAATCAAGAGACATGCACGTGAGACTCAATTGAGAGGCAAATCAAAATTTTTCATAAAACATCTTGCACTAGAGACTTCTAACCCACTTAGAACGGGCTCTACTAACTCGGGATTGGCTTATTAAGCTCTCATTCTATCTTCCCCCTACACTGGCACTAAGGACTCGCTAAGGAGAGAAGATGAAACAAATTAGATTGCTACTTTCTACCTAGGTGCCTGAAATTAAGGAGCTTCTCATTTTTGCATTCTTTAAAGGCGGGGCACTAGCTTTCACACTACAATGTAGGGACCCATAACCCTTGTTTTACCCTTGGTTGGCCCAACTGATCACACGATTGGTAGCTCTTTTTACCCTTTATCACTCATGATTATTGCAAGCATGTTTATTCTAATGAAAATAAAACAAGATAGATGAACATATATTTTTTTCCTTTAAGCTCATGCTCACTCACTTTGCCACTGTTTTATTTTTTTCACAGGCACATTTTCTTTTCTTTTCCCTAAGCAAGGTTGACATGCTAATTTGCAAAAAAAACTTTCTACTCTTTAACTCGTCCCTACACCTATCGGGATGACAACAAAAATATAAGCCTAATAAACCTCTCCTAAGCATTCAACTCCTATTCTAAAGCAAGAAAGAAACTCAACCAATGCAAGATATTTCACAGAAAAATTTTAAAAAGTCCCCCTTTTGGGGCACTCACGATTACAACTCTTCAAAAGAAAATATATTGATGCAAAAGCTAATCCTAGGAAATCAATATCATGCTAACAATATCTACAAGCATCCACTATTCAAGTCAAACAATGAAAGCAAACAAATGGCCCGACGCTCAGGTGCTAAGGGCCCAACAGACAAAAAGCAAAGGGTAGCCCACCCCCAACCTAATTCTTACATTGTCCTCAATGTAATACTAGACATGAAAAATCAAAGGACAAAATAAAGGGAACAGAAAACCTCCCCTACAAAACAAAAGGAAAACCTTAAAAAGAATTCGCACAATGGTTGGAAGGGAATGGTCCAAAACGCCTCAAAAAGAATGCTCTTCCATAGGCTTAGGTCATAAACTCCTACAAAACAAAAGGAAAGAAAACAAACATAAGGAAAAACTAAAATGCAAACAACTAAAGGAAAGGAGAAGGGATAGAAATTATTGGGGTGCAAATTTGTAACGTCGCCATGCTCGACGGGATCCTGCATCATTTTGTTAGGGCACATATAAGTTCTTGTATTTCTTCGGCCCTTCTTCCTAAAATCTACAAAACCTGCCAACAGAAGCAGGCTTGCCCATTTCTCATGCGACCCAGAAGATGCATTAATTTTTTTTGAATTTTTTTATATAACGAAATAAATAAGAAAAATAAAAAAAAACGACTCAAAAGATAGAGACACAGACTCGTGAGATAAACAAGAAGATGAATCAAATAAAGAAAAACCAAAAGACAGAACAGACTCAAACTCGTCAGCCTAAAACTCTGTCACCTAGAACTCCTCACTTTCGGCCTTAGATTCTTCCTCAATCTCACAAATTTGATCTTGGTATGCCAAACGAAAGTCATGCTCAACATCGTTGTCCATGAATTATGCTACTTCTAGCTTGGTGATCTCTTGGCACTGGCGCTTTTGATAATCATAACTCTTTTCCAGCTTAGTTATTCTGAATGCCAACCGCGCAGCTTGGTCAAACAGGCTCTGCAATGAAGCTCTAACCTCCCGCTGAAACTCAAAAGAACTATTAGTAACTTCAATAATTAAATCTTCAAGAGATTTACCGGAACTAGGAGGCTCGTAATAATAGTATGGTGGCTCCTCCACTATCTCATGCCTCTGAAAATTAGCACTTGCATCAACTAACTCTTCAAGAGACACATTCAAGTGGTTATGATATTGATTTTGAAAATAATAAGCCATAAGATCAACTCAAAATAAAAATAAAAAAGAAAAAATAAAAGAAAATATCACAACAAACCCAAGAAAAGAAAATTATGCTTGGCTCCCCTGCAACGGTGCCAATTTGACGGGACGTAGGGGGTGTCGAACTCTTGAACGTTCGTGTCAAATAAATTTAAAGTCCACAACCCCTAAAGCTAGATTGTAGCAATAATGGTCGGGGTCAAACACAGGGATCACGATTGTTAATTCATCGAAATCATGTTTATTGCAAAGATCGAACTAATGGGGGGTTGGATTTGGATAGATTAAAATGCAAGGAAAAATAAAGTGTTGAAAATTAAATTGCAAAAAAAAGTAAAAGTGGAAAAATAAAAGGTGAGTAGGCTAATCGTACCTTGGTGATCACTGCAAATGGAATTACTGGGTGTTAGTTTATTTAAGTTCAATCATTGATTTACCTAAAGATTAATTTTACTGAATTATTATGAGCCTGGAGTGCTTCTTGGCTTTTCAGATAGTCCACCTACTAAGCCTGTGTCTAATTGATTAACTTACTCGATACTCCATGAATTCATTAACCAACTAGTTATTTAAGTACACTGGCTGCCCTTCGTGCTTAGCTCGATGACTCCTACGACTAAATCTAATTAGTTAAATTAACAATCCGATAAATCCTCAAAATTACTAATTAACTAACCACATTATCACGCAAGGCCTGGAATTGTCTAATTGAATTAGGAATTAAAATTCTCTAATTAAAATTAAATCAATTTCTCCTATGTTCTTAGGCCTATCAGAAGTCTACGCTAGACTATCGTCAAACTGGCGATGGATCCACCTCAACCTCGTGTCTATCTATATATAACTAATAAATTATGCTTGCAACGAATCTAAGAGGTGTCAGTTCTTAAACTAATATGCAAACGTAATTGTGTAAACAAAAGCATAGGATGCAATAAAACTCATTCAAGACAGAATTGAAAACAAGCAAACTCATCTAAATACCTAATCATTCAAGAAATAGGTCCAATCCAACAATCTAAAGGGTTTAGCCACTCATGCTACAAGATAAATCAAATGAAAAACAAATATTCATGGTAAAAATAAGAAGAAACCTGGACAGAACTCGATTCTGAACTGAAAAGGACAAAAAGATAGGGAGAAAAGTCTTCTAAAACGACTGAGAATATGACCTAAAATCGGAAAAGAACGTATTTATAACATCACGACAGCGTGTCGACGCTGGGTCCTCTGTTCGTGGGCCTGGATATGTGGTAGCGTCGAGACGCTGGCATTGTAGCGTCGAGAAGCTACCTCTCAAGTAGATTAAATTTATCCACGCCTTTTTGTGCCAATTGACTCCAATATCGACACTCGAACGCTCCAGTCACGTTTTTTAGCTCCTCCGTCATCTCGGGGAACTCCAAATTAGCTCAAAAACGTCCCAAAACTCCTGAATTAGCGTTGAATTAACATTATGGTCTAATTATCCTCTTGTGCTTGAATTCCTATAAAACAAACAATAAAACCATCAAATGCAAACTAACAAGATTAAATTAAAGGTAATAAAATAACACATTTCGGGTGCTATCAATTCCGTAAGGATCAAATCTTTAGCTCCATACACCAGCATGTAGTCCCTCGTTCTCTGAAGATACTTTTCTTAATCGTCATCCACTAGTCTAACCTTGGATTGGACTGGTACTTGCTGACTATCCCTATTGCATAACAAATGTTAGGCCTAGTGTAGAGCATAGCATACATTAAGCTGCCCACAGCTGAGGCGTAGGGAATGTGTCTCATGTCCTCAACTTCTTGAGGTTTCTTAGGACATTGTTCCTTAGACAAGTGAACCTCATGCCTTAAATGTAATAAACCCTTCTTGGAGTTTTGTATCGAATATCGAGAAAACATCTTGTCGATATACGTTGCTTGAGACAATGCTAGCGTTTTGTTCTTACGATCCCTAATGATTTGAATCCCAAGAACATATTGTGCCTCTCCTAACTCTTTCATTTGGAATAGGGCTGCTAGCCAGTTCTTTACGTCAGCCAGGTACCCTACATCGTTCCCAATGAGTAGGATATCATCCACATATAGTACTAGAAAAGTTACTTTATTCCTGTTGATTTTCTTGTATACACAAGGCTCATCAACATTTTGGTCAAAAACAAAAGATTTTATCATAGTATCAAATCTAATGTTCCAAGATCTGGATGCATGTTTCAACCCATAAATGGATCGATTCAGCTTGCAAACCTTTTGTTCCTAACCTTGAGCTATGAACCCTTAGTCAACCCCTTCTCTCTGGGTATAACCCTTTGCTACTAGTCTAGCTTTGAAAGTCTGTACTTTCCCAGCTACATCTCTCTTTCTCTTATAGATCCATTTACACCCTATGGGTTTTATCCCTTCAGGTAGATCTACGAGTTCCCATACTGAATTGAAGTACATAAACTCCATTTCAAGGTCCATGGATTTGACCCATTGGTCTTTATCTACGTCATTCATTGTCTGTCGATAAGAAAATGGATCCTCAACGCCATCATCAGGTATGATGACCTAAGTTTTAGTTAAACCCAAGTAGCGGTCAGGTTGTAATACAATCCTCCCGTTGCGTCGAGGCTCTCTCAACGATTGAGAAGAAAGAGATGGACCTGAAGAACTAGCTTCTACATCAACTCTTGTATAAAGACCAGCTTCATCAACAACTCTTGTTGATTCTTCAGTAGCTTCCCCTTATACTAATTTACAACGTGGTTTATGATCCCTGATATGGCCTTCCTCCAAGAAAGTGGCATTTGTTGACACAAACACCTTGTTTTCTTATGGATCGTAGAAAAGACCACCTCTCGGTTCTTTTGGGTAACCAAAAAATTGGCACGACCTTGAAAGAGGTTCCAGTTTCTTAGGATTTGTCACAAGCACGATAGCTCATCATCGAACGAACCATGTCCAACAAGGTTATATTTCTCCTCTTGATAAACCATTTTGCTGAGGTGTACCAAAGGTTGAGAATTGGGACTGGATTCCATGTTCTATCTTATAGTCCTAGAATCTTTGGTCCATATACTCTCCACCTCGATCAGATCGAAGTGTTTTAATGGTTTTACCTAACAAGTTTTCAACCTCAACCTTAAAATCCTTGAACTTTTCAAGAGCCTCAGACTTATGCCCCATTAAGTATAAGTTACCATATCATGAATATCTATGAATGAGATGAAGTATTCGTACCCTCCTCGAGCCTTTGGCCCTATAACCTTTTACAGTAAAAGGTCTTTTGGTCATTTTTCCCTCAAGACATAATTCACAAGGAGGTAGTGAATCATCTTCTAACTCACTTAGAAGTCCATTCTTTACCAAACGGTCGATCCTATCGATGTTTATGCTACCAAGTCTTAAGTGCCAAAGATAGATACTGTTACTTTTAGGAGAAATTCGTTGCCTTTTATTACGAGTTTTGACAGTCTTAAAAACTTTGTGATTTAAAAGTGCTTTTGTACCGGTTGGTCTTAACACGTTGATGCAATGTAGACTAGAGGTGGATGTTGAAAAAGATGGAAAATAGTAATTAAAGATTAATTCAGTCAACTAAGTGCAAGTATACACTATCGCATGTAGTAATAAAAACTCTTGAAGTATTCCAAAAGTATTGATCCCACAGAGACTAAGTTTGAACACAGATTTGAAGAAGAAACTGCTCTTAAATTGCTTAAAAAGGTAACCAAGTAAAATAATTGATGTTGGGGTTTTTGGAAAATAAATAAGAAACAAGTGAAAAGAAATAACAAACAATAATAAAAGCGAGGTATTCAGTTAAGCTTCAACTCTAAGGCAAATAATTCTAGTAATGGCTTATTTAACCTAAGTCTAGATATGCATTGGGTCAAGTTTAACTCCTATTTGGCCTTGCTCCCAAGAATCGTTAGAAGACTAAACGAGTACCGTTATGCACATTTCTGTGACTCGACTCCGACATAGATTATTCATGCATGCAACCTATAACCCTATAGTTGTTATAAGCGACCATCCCCTATAACAGCGAATACACTCTTTCGAGCATTTTTTCCTATATCACCTTTATGAGAACCGATGATGTTTGACCCTTTCAATACCAAACTCACATAGCATGTTAAGTCTAAGTGATCAAGTAAAACTCAACAAGATTGGAATGATAATCAATAAAGGATGACATGCATAAAATAGAACTTAGGTAAATAAACAACTTTCAAGCTATTTAATCCATAAGGGAATTCACTAAACCGAACCCCTCAATGGAATTTAGCTACGCATGATGGATAATAATGCAAACAAATAACTTTCCATTGAAATAATAAATGAGAAATACAAGAAATAACAGAAAGAAATAGGTGCTAGAAAAATATTGTGCAGTAGCTAAAGCTAGATTTTTTCAATTTATCCAATCCCTCTAGAGTTCTCACGACACTCTACTCTCCTTATACAAGGTAGGAATAGGGTGAAATCTCTACAAACACAAAGTTTTGATGTCTAACTAAGGTTAGAATTTTGTCTTCTAGCAAGGACCTCGGGCATCCCTACTCATGTGTGTCTACTAGGGTTCTATCACTACCCTCTTCTTCCCAGTGAGTTCTGCTTGAATTTTCCTTCGAATCATGGCCTTTTATAGTGTGGGGAGTTGTTGAGGAGTCACGAAAATAGTGTTTGTAGGTAGCCCAGGCGGTTTCGGAGTCAAATCAGCTGGTTAGGTGCGCAAAACACTCGTTCAAAACGATCCTCGACGGACTTGGAACTGTCTGCTTCTGCCCATCTGGAAATTTCCCTATTTCCTCTGTTTTCAACAAAACACCAAAACTAAGTCAAATTCACACCAAAATGAGTTCTTTTAGGCACAAATATGTATAATTTGATACACATGACTCTCAAAGTCCTAACTCATCAACTTTAACACCTTTTAAGCTCGAGAATAGTGATTTTGATCTAAAACATACAAGTTTCACAAGAAAATGAGCTAAATATTAGGGTAAAATAGGTATATTTTTGGCACTTATCACACGTATAAGTTCTTTTCTAAATTTGCAAAACATATAAGTACACTGTTTTTTTAAATAAATCTTCATTACATTGAAAATTAATTGTGTACAACTGTTCTAGCAAACATGAAATATATATCAAGTTCCTTTTAATCTTAGGAACAATGTACAAACTTTCTAAAAGTAAAAATCTATTTCCAAAAAATAACTTTGCAGCTTCCATTGCACTGGTTGAAATGACGTCACCCGTTCCGACCCTGAGCGTCATCTCTCCATCCTCCAACTGTTGAAAGGAATTATTTCCCTGAAAAGAAGAGCAAACATGCTTAGTTGCTCCCGAATCTAATATCTAGGCAAACTTATCATGTTCAACAAGGCATGTTTCTGAAACAAGTAAAACGAGTTTACCTTTTTTTTTCTTCTTCTTCTTGGGAAGGTACTTTGGGCAGTTTCTCTTCCAATGCCCATCCATATTACAGTGGAAGTACTTGCCCTTGTCGGCCATAACCTTGGCCTTTCCCTTGCCCTAAACAGCAGCGGCAGGAGCCTTCTACTTATCACCTTTCTTCTTCTGAATTTTCTTTGAAGAAAAAGCTTGTGGTACAACTTTGATTCCAGAGGATGAACCCTTCTGAAACTTTCTCTTGCAATGTGCCACGTTGGCCTCTTCTTCTGTCGGTCCCTTGCCTTTAAGTAGAGACTGGTAAAGTTGTAGCTCATTTAGAAGGGTGGTCAGGTTATACTAAGTCTTATTCATAAAAGCGTTCATATGAAATTGCATGAAACTCTTCGGAAGAGATTTCATTATGAACGTCACCTGACTTCTCTCACAAATGACACCGCCATTAGCCTCGCCCACATTAAATTGGACCATCATATCGAGAACATGTTCCTGAACGGATTAACCCTCTTTCATGCGGGCGTTGTGACGTATTTGAGGGCTTCGTGGTGGAGTTGATAAGATGGCAATCCAAACATCTCCTGGAGAGAGTTCATAATCTCTCTCACAGTTTTCACAGCCTCAAACCTCTTGGCAAAGACTTCAGATAAGTTGGCCAAGATGTAGACGCAGGGCTTATCATTGGCCTTTGTCCACTGGTCATGCGCGTCCCTCTAGCTTGGGATGCGTTGCGAGCAGGGGCCGAAGGACGTTCCTCCTTTAAGACGAACCGCAGATCCTCGATGACTAGAATCGTATTGAAGTTTGACTTCTATGCAGCATAGTTTTCGCCGGTAAGTTTTTCATTTTTTAAGAGTGCTATGATTGAGGAAGACATTGCTGAAATGAAAACAAACATTGATCGTAGTAGTTATCTTTGCCTTAACCCATCACACAAGCAATACAAACAATTGCAAACAATACAATCAATTTAGCAAAACAGACAATCATAAAACCCTATTAAACTATTGATCTAGTTTTGGAATGATGCTTTAGGGTTTAGAGGAACAGACACTGAAGGATGATCAGCTACTCCTCCTCTAAAATGAGACAGTTCTCAGCTAACTCTAATACCAGAATAACTCATATTCTTATAGACGTTAGCCACCGTTGTGAAGGTATTAATATCTAACATGCGGAAGCAATTTTGGATCTTAGGCACATAATAACATCAATTTAATCATACAAAGCATGATGTCCATAAGAGAAAAAAAACAGAGTTTTGAGTACCAACCTCTTGTAGCTAAAAATTGGATGGATTGTTATGTTGTTTTTCCTCACCAATTGATCACGAACTACCACAAGATCTTCCTTGCTATTCTTAGGCCTTTAGAACGGATTGTGGGATCCTCTCTAGTGATGGGAATTGGAAGGGAAAGTGCTTGGATTTCAAGCTTTGAGAGGTTTTGAGCTTATGAGTTTGAGAAAGAGATTTGGCAGCATAACACCATGAAAGAGTTGTGTTTTTCTTCAGCAATTCCACCTCTATTTAAAGAGGAATCCATGCTGACTTGAAGCCCCCAAATTGGACAACAAATCAATCCCAATTAAAGTGGGATTTGGTGACTAATTGAGGAGTGCATGGGTTTAGTCACCAAAAGAAAATCAATTTTAGTTAATTGATTTTATTTAATAATCTAAAATTCATTAGGGCCATAACTGAGTACATGAAATGTTCTGTCTAGGGTGTTTACCTATCCCCAACCTGAGCCAACTATGATATTGTGTGGGTCAGTCTAGTAAGGAAAAGTAAACTAGAGACTAGCTGGCATCCCTCTAGCAAAACTATACCTCTCCCAACACAATACATCTGAAACATAAACATGAAATACGATGGAGCAGCTGGTGCATGAAAATATGTCTGGGTGCCATCTGGCGCATGAATAACGTGTCTGATCATAAGCTCAACACCGTCCTAAACTGAGAGAGCGCATGATAACGTGCCTGCAACTGGGCTCTAAAAGTCAACTGATAGAACACACGATAACGTGCCTGAAAACTGAGTTTATCAGCCCTGAGATGAGGAAGGAAACCAGTCTAGCTAACGTAAGACTTAAGGATCTTTAAGTCTACCTGAGGCCCTAAGCGTGACTAAGGTCCCTATTGTAAGTCTACTCTCATTCATACATATGAAACTCTAGCACATCATGACCAAGGGATATTACTAAGCTTAGCTTCATAATCATTGTAATGTAACCGAAAATTCGGCAGTGCCATAACGGCGTAACTATAACTATCCCAAAAATAGTAGACACCTGAAAAGCAGAAAAAACACACTTCTAGACTAGAGTAATTCTAGTCATTTATGTTCTAGTACAAAGTTCATATTTGGTGTACTCAAACATAACTTAGGATAACTTTAAAAATCCGTCGCCCAACCTAAAAACATCCAAAGTCATTCAACGACAATAATTCAGCCCATCCCCAATAATCGCATAAACATGCAAGACCACCTAAAAGCAAGCTCATTATATAACAATTAATTATAACCTTTCCATGCTACACTCATGCTTTCAAAGGAGTAATCCATCCATGTTCTCAAGTGCTAAGACCGACCATTCATGCTTAATTCATGCTAGCATAATAATATCATGAATACATGGGTCCAAAGCATGTAACTTAAACCAAATGGCTACTTACCTTAGCTAAATAAATTGTTTTTTTAAATTCAAAATTAGCTCCTTAGACACACAATTTCTTAGCACCAAGGTCCTTCAAGCAAGCTACACAATGAGGAAAAAAAACATTCTCAATCACTATGGGTTCATTCCAAGCATACACCTAAGAGCCAATTAAATTTGGGGATGCTTTAACACCCAAAAGTCACTTGAAACAGAAACAAAGCTTACTGTTCGGGATCCCAATTTTGCTCCAAAACAACAATTAAATCCTCGAATGCTAAGAGAACCTTAAAAACAAATGCCACAACTAATGGGTAATCCTCTAACACAATAGAACCAACCAGAACACGAGCTTAATTAGCTTACCCACTGCCGATATTGCTCAACGACGTTGAAACTTGAAGACCCACTGCTTGAATCGTCGAATATGAAGAGAAATGCTTGCTGAACGGAATGAATAACGAGTGGGTAATCGATTAAACGTGATAATCAATCAAAAAGACGATTTCCCTCACTTACCCACAATGAAAGCTTGTCGGAAACGATGAAAATCAACCCAAGAACATGTTGTCTGCACGTCTACACTAAACAGTCGTCGAAAAACACAAAAATCAGCCTTCTGTTGAGCCTGAAACTCGCAGAAAAACAACCCACATGAACCTAAAATTCGGCCAAAAATTGAGAGAGGAAGATTGAGAGAAAACCGGGAGGAAACGAGACGAAAATCAAGAGGAAAATAAAAAAAACCCACAATTGCGCGCGAAGGACTGCTCCAACGCTGAACCGCTGCTGCTGTTACCGTCGTGGATGTCGCTCGCCGGAGGAGAGGAAGACGACGCCGGTGAGAGGAAGACGTGCCACCAGCTGAAACAAAAAAGAAGGAGAAGATGGCTGGTCCTAGAGGCGTTCAGCGGCTGAAATCGTGAAAGAGAAGAGATTGGATGAAGAAGATGGGTTTCCTAGGACTGCGTGTGACTTAAATTAACAATGGAAGGGCTTACAGTTTGCTCCAACCTCCCATTATTTACGAGATTTCCACTCAACTACACTTAATAATAAAAATCAATCAAAGACCCATGAAAATAAATCTTATTCCCACCAACTCCATAACATTAAACCTAATTAAACTCATAATTTAAGAAATTAAGATGTACCTTCAATTCAAACGTTACAAGTTGGGTAACTTTCCCCCCTCTCTCATCAGTCATGGTGAAGAGAACAAATATGGAAAGGGGTTCCTTATATCATACATTCTTCTTTATCCTTCACGTGCTCTGCAACAATTCTCTTTTGCGCTAGAAATCACTTCCTCTCACAAAAGAATTTATAGAGATCACCTCTTCTGTAATTCCTTTCCTACACATTCAAAAAGGAGGTCCCACAATCTCATTCCTAAATGCAGAGGATAGCTGGGAAGATCCAGTGGTGGTGTTCCAAATCGGTGGCTGAGATTTGATCTTGTTTTTGTTCATGACTACCAATGTAGAGATGGCAAGGAGTTGCTGTGAATTCGGTCTTCAAGGGTAATATTTCTCTTTCCTTTCGATCTAGAAAGGCTTAATCTATAAAATAGCATATATAATTGTTTTGTATATTTACGGTTTATCCTATATTGTATGTGATGTTCTAAACTAAATTGAAACACAAAGCATTCAAACACTTCCGCTACAGGATTAGATCCCTACAGTAAATCTCTGTTGTTTTCTTCTCGCTTCTTTATTCTTTGTTTGTTGAATCGATTACTGTCATAACAAAGAGGAGGATTTGAAACCCAGTATTTGCGAGAGGAATGAGAACATGCGAAAATTCTTTTTCTCAAAGGATCTAGTAAGGTTTTTCAAATTCCCAAACACTTTATTAATTATTCCAATTTGTTTAGTTGAAACAATTAAATTGATTTGATGTGTTTCAAATAGATTTACATACTTTAGGTCCTCGATAATGATGAAATTGCAACCTCACTAGGTGAGATTATCACTATATTTTTTTCATCTATCTATATTTTTCCTCCCTTAAGCATGAGATTACTTAGTATTATATTTCTTCATTTAAATTTTTGTTATCTAATTATACTAGTAAGATAGATTTTATGCATTTTTTCAGACTTATCTTTTTGAAATTGAAATTGATTGATTTAAGTTTGGCATTGAATTAAATTGCAAATCCTAGATTCTCTCCTTAATTTATGTTGTATTTGAAAGTAATTATTCAGCGGTCGTAGATTTCGATAAGGGGCATTTTGTCCCATTCATTTTCAAAAAAAACATACTAAAAATAGCAGTTGGCCATTTTTCAAATTTAAAATTCAAATGTCCATTTTCTAAAACTAATTGTCTAATTAAAAGTGACAATTTATGTAATTGCCCATCATAGATTTGTGGTTGGGGATCTAAAAGGGTCTTATGTAGCCCTTATAGAAGGTACGACTCTTAGTCTTATACAAGTAAATTTCAATGAGATTTGGTGTTTGTCTTTGAAATAGCACGTGAGGAGGAAAATGCATCCTATTATTAGTTTTATTTTGGTTAAATTACAAGCTTAGTCTATAAACTTTCAAGATGATGTCAATTTGGTCTTTGAACTTTAGAAAATGTCAAATAAATCCTCGAATTTTCAATTTTGTATCCTAGATTCGTAAACTTTAGTGTCCAATAGGTCCCTCCTCCACTTTCAATTTTGTATTTAATAAGTTCTTGACTATTTTGACATTTTTTTAAAATTCATAAGCCTACTAGATACAAAATTGAAAGTTTATGGTCAATATGTGGGAAAAATTGAAAGGTTAATAGCTTAGTTAATTTTTAAAAATTTCAAATATGCCAGAGATCTATTAGATACAAAATTGAAAGCTCAAGAACTTATTCGACAGTTTTAAAGTTCAAGATCTATTAGACACAAAATTGAAAGTTCAGAGACCTATTAGACATTTTTTTAAAAATTTAAGGACTAAATTTATAATTTAACATTTTCTTTTACTTTTAAATTAAAAATTTGAACATCCAAGAGTATGCATTTGATCTAAAAAAAACCACAAATGGATACATGGATTACACCTATTGGGCACTTCTTAAATACTTTATGAGAAGTGACATTTTTTAAAACAATAACCGTCTATCAAGTACTTATGATAATACATTTTTTAAATAAACCACTTATGATAATAACCCAAAATCAAAAGAGTGACACATATTTAAGAGATAATATATGAAATTAAAATCGTGAGATTTGAAGTTTGGATCGCGATTGGCTGTCTCTTGTGCGTTGACAATGACACAATGCGAAGACAAGAAGAATCACAGTTGGCGACTTTTGACTAAGCAAAGCTATGAAAATGGAAGAATTAGAAGTGCTTGCGAGCTCTTTTTCAAAAAAAAAAAAAAAAAAAAAAAAAAAAAAAAAAAAAAAAAAAAAAGGTGGGTGCCAAATAAGATTTCTATAATTGCAAATATGACACAATGTAAAAAGAATGGTGTACAATCTATTGGAATATATCACTGATAGACTTCGATTCAGAGTCTATCCGTATCTATCACTAATAGACTTTGATTAATCGAAATCTATTAGTGACTATCACTGATAGACTTTGATTAATCAAAATCTATCAGTGATAGACACTGATAGAATCCAATTAATTGAAATCTACCAGTGATAGACATTGATAGACATTAATTAATTGGAGTTTATCAGTGGTAGACAGTGATAAAGTCTAATTAATCAAAATCTATAAGTGATAGATAGACACTAATCTCCGAGTTTTTGAAATTGCACATGTATAAAAATTTGAAAATTAAACAAAAAATACAAAAGTAACTTACTTCATTCAAGTAACTTTACATTATTTGCCAAGAATATCTTCTCGTTCATATTTTGTCAATCCTCGGGATTTTGTGATTTCCAACGAACTAGTCTTGGACCATTAACTTCGATCAGTTTTGTAAATTATGGAGTCTATCATGATTGAATTAATTGAGGTCTAAATGACAATCAACAATATTTTCTAAAAAGGGATTATAACGTTTTGAATTGACTAGAGCAAAGTTTGTTGAAGTTAACAATCTATCCGTGACTATCACTGTAGATTCTCATAATTGGAGTCTATCTCAGATAATTAAAAAGAAAAAACTTCAATTATTGGAGTCCATCTGAGGTTGAAAAAACATAAATCAACAGAGAAATTAAATGAGCTGATTTTTTGAAGAAAAAACAAACTTACTGATTTTCTCAATTGTAATGTGAAAATGAGAGATTAGAGTTTGCAGGCTAAAAACTGTCAATTGAAGGATAAAAATATTCGGGCTAAATGGACTTTGATGGGTTTTTTGGTTTTTTACAACCAATTGTGCTATATATGCAATAGCAATTAGTTTGCAAGTGTGTGCTATATTTGCTATTAATTTGATCCAATTTGTCATCTATGCAACTAGCCAAAAAAAAAAAAAAAAAAAAAAAAAAAAAAAAAAAAAAAAAAAGTGTGTGCGCGCTTGCTAGCTCACTTATTTCAACCAACAACAGGCTAATGTACAGGAAAAAGAAGTTTTTGGTCAAAGGACATGAAAAAAGATGTCGTACGACCCAAAAGTTGCATTTTATGTTCAAAATTTAATTGACTTTTTGCAATGGAGTAGCCTAACCTAGCCACTCCTAAATGTTTTGGTTCTTTTATTCTTCTTTTAAGTTGTTTAGTCTCACATGTGAGTTCAAAAGATATTATTAAAAGTGTATAAACTTCTTTCATATTTGAATTTAGCTTTTATTTGGTCTCTGAATCCTTTAAATTAACATTTTGTCATTGAGATTTGAATTTAGTTTCAATTTAGTCCTTCAAAATTCAAAACTGTCTTCTTGGTTCTAAAGATTTGAATTTGACTTCTAATTGGTCCAAAATGTTAGAAATTAGTTTCTCATTGGTCTCTCACTATAGAAAAAATCAAGTAGAATAATTTTTTACTTCTTTAAAAATTACATATCATCAAAGTCTAGTTAGCATATGTGTATACTATGTCATCATTCCGTTTGGTCAACTAACGTGAACTTTATTAGGGACCATTCACAAACCAATTTCAAACATCAAGAGCTAATTTAACTCAAATTCAAACTTTGGAGACCAACACATGTCACTTTTGAAACTTCAAAGATTATATAGAAACTAAATTCAAATCTCAAAAACCAAAAGTGTTTCTTTTAAAAATCAAGGGACCATACAGAAACTAAGTTCGAGTATTTTAAACTTACTCGAAATTAAAAATAATTAGTGTTACAAATGGTATGTTTTATAGATGATTTTAACACCATCCATTTAGAAATAAATAGCGCTAAAAGTGTGTTTTTTTCTTCCTCAAAATATAGTATTGAAATTGTAACGCGGAAGGTTACTTAATAAAGTATTTCACAATATTGTTCATTACAATTCTAGTGCTAAAATCACATACGTTGAAGGGATGATTTCATTTATGTTTCTAGAAAAAATATACTTAATTATCCGAGGTCTATTTAAAAGATGATTTTAGACTAATCATATTCATGTCTTTGAATCTTCTTAAAATTAAAAAAATATATATATATCTTAACAAACTACCATACTTTCTCAAAATATTAGTAGAACGACCATATTTTGAAATATTCTCAAATTGGTATTAAAATTGTTTCTTCTAGAGATTGTTCATTAAGAAATAAATAGAACTAAAATCATTTGTTGGATGGATGGTCTTACTTATAACACAAAAGAGTATAATTATTTAATTGAAATTGACCATTTAACAACTGATTTTAGACCAATCTTTTAATATTTATAATCGTGTTACGGTAGATGTATCTTTTTCAATGAAGATCAAAAGGGAAGCAAAGCTTCAACAAGTCGGTCGGTTCTTGGCAAAGCTTCAAACAAAGAGGTTAGACTCTTCCCTTCGTTGATTTGACTTCACTTTACTTAACATTCAAAATGATAGTGGCCGAATAGACAATGAAGGCTCGTTTAGTAGACAACAAGCTAATTCATCTTTTTCTCAACAATGTTTTTGTCATTTTATCGAATAGCGTTCCATTAGATAGGAACAAATTTGATAAATACTAGTAACTCCAGAATGGAGTATGAGAACGGAAAATTCCATTAGATAATAATGAAAGGTGTGTTTGGTTTAACTTTTCAAGTGTTTAATTTTGAAAAAAAAAAATCATTTTGAAAAAAATTATAGTGTTTGTCAACCACTAAAAATAACTTATTAAAAAATGAGAATGAGAAATAAATACTTCTAAGAGAAACACTTGAAACCAAATTGTTTAAAAAGAGTTTTTAGTATATCATAACTTGGGTGTAAAAACACTTATGAGGAAATGTAACCAAACATATGAGTGTTTAAATTCTAAACAATTTTTATACAAAATGTTTAAAATAAAATGCATTCTTGAAAAACATTTAAACCAAAAGACATTCCAAATGGACCGAACAATTAAAAGAGCTTTTAGCATTCTACCTCACAAAAACTTTAGTGAAATCAAGAGATGTATTCTCAGAAAAAAAAATTATTGGAGAATAAGTTGTAATTTTCATAATTGATTTCATTATAACAATTATTTTTTTTTTCTTTCAATCCAACCCCGTGGAAATAAAGATTTAAATAACCAATATTTAACAAAAATGTATAACATTTTAAACCATGAGTTATGCTTAATATATAAATTCCTATCTATACCAATTGTATCATAGCATATATATTGTTATAGGTAATTTTGGACCACTCCGATGTACAAGGAGCTGACGAGGACAACCGGACAGAAATAGGGCTAAGAGATGGACCCCAGAGACGAAACCGGCAAATGGGACGGGTCAAGACCGAAGGGGTCGGGCTGCTCAGCCTCGGCTGGCCGAGGCCGACCCTCGGCCCGCTTGCGCGGGCCTAGTCCCTCCGACTTCGTTCGGTCCCTGCATCCTCCAGCCACCCTGGTTCCGCTTGGTTTATCCCGAAACGCCTCCAAATTTCTAAAAACCCTAGGAGCACGAGCAGGTATTTATACCCCTCTTCGCCACTGAAGAAGGGGACCCGAACTCTTGACTCTCTCCTCTTACTCTCTTGCTCTCCTCTTCCATTTTCTGACTTAAGCATCGGAGGCGGTGTGGCTAGCACCACACCGGTGTGCAGGTTTATTCTTTTGCAGGCCACGTCTTCCCCCTCATCTACAAATTTACCGTTGGTGGCATGACGGAAGAGATTGTCGCGGTTTCTTGTCAAATAAATTTATAATCCACGATTCCTAAAGCTAACTTGTAGCAGTAGTGGTCGGGGTCGATCACAGGGAACAATCGGTTTATTTCTAAATTCTTTTGTGTTTTTGAGGTAACCAAAAAGGGGGGTTTTATAGATAAAAGATTAAGACATAAAGTAAAGGCATGAAAATAAATAAGGAAAAATAAATGCAAGGAAAGTAAATGTGGGGTTAGTTGATCTTACCACGAGGATCACTGTAATCGGGGTTGAACTCGGTGTTAAGTTTGATTGATTTCATTCATCGATTATCAATTGATTTTAATTAACTATCTATGTCCGGCGTACTCCGGCAACAAATCGAGAGCAATGATCCAACTATCACAAACATGCAAACGCTAAGTTTGATTCTAGTTTAAATTAATTAATTGGCCTATTAACTAATCTAAACCGCACTGGGATCTAGCCGAATTAATTCACATGCAACGGGCAACAAACCACAATTACAATTGATTAAATCATTTAGTTCTAGGGACGCATGCGTAATATCATAACGTTAACCTATTTGCTACTTAGATTTAGCAAGTAAATTTAGACAGGGCGCGGTCAAGGTTGTCAATCTTTCCTACCACAATCTAAACTTGTATGCAAAGAACTAAAATCACAAAGACAATTAACTAAGTAATTAAGAATGGAAATCTCATAAAATTGAATCAAACTTACAAACCGAGGTCCCGATTACAACGATCCGAGCTTAGTTGGCCATAGACAAGCACCTCCAAGCTCGAGGCTCGATCAACCGACCCTTAGACTAAGAAAGCTTAAAAGAACTCTAGAAAAGTAAAGAGAAAAGCGGCTACAATATTGTATTGTGGGATGAATTGAGGGATGATGGGATGATTCTAAACCTACACCAAAGGCCTCTATTTATAGAGTTTCTTGGCCTTCAATTCGTGGTAGAATGGTGCTGAATTGGGTCTTCAAAGAAGGAAAATTTCCAGCCAAAATAGGAAAAAATTAATTTTGGAAAATTGCCTAGCGTCGCGACGCTGTGCGGCAATCGTCTCGACGCTGTCCCTTCAATTTTGGAAAATATTTCTCGGATTGCCCTAGCGTCGCGACTCTGTGCGGCAAGCGTCTCGACTCTGATGATGAGCGTCTCGACGCTGCAACGGCTCCAGGGGCAGAATGGTCATTTTACGCTCCGGTTTCACTCGTTTTAGCCCCGAATTGCTTCCAAAGCTCCGGTGAGGACCTATAGACATATTATACTCATTTTAAAGCATTTTTCGCAAGGAATTCAACTAAGATAAGCAAATTGGGAGATTCCAAGTGTATAACAATTTGGTCTTATCAAATACCCCCAACCTAAACCTTGCTAGCCTCGAGCAAGCTAAGATTATTATGAGAGAGATTATTATGCAATGCAATATTCATGACTCAATTTCTCAAAGATAAGCATGATCAATATTTTACTTGAGAGAATTAGATGCGAGACTAGCATAGTTAGAGACAAATTAAAATTAGCCAAATTCTTCTTTATGCAAAATACGAGCTAAGTCTTCCCTAGAGATGTTTTGAAAAGTTCGAGAAGAATTTATAAAATTCCCTATTCCATCTTCCCTCTACACTGGACAAAGGCATAATGTATTAAAGGAAAGGCGGAACAAACTAACTTGTTTAAGGATGCAAAGGGGGCCTTAATCTTTTTTCTTTTTTTCTTTTTTTTTTCTCTTTTCTTTTCCTTTTTTTTCAACTAAAGGGCCCTAAGCTTGCATATTTTTATGATTTTTAAGGGTACTAGCTTTCACACAACTAATGCAGGACCACATTTCCCGAGTTTTCTCCGGACGGCCTACCTGATCACACTAGAGGTAGCTCTTTTTACCCCAGCAAGCTAAACAAAAATATTTTTCTTCTTTTTCTCGCATGCTTTTTCTTGATAAAATAAATGGTTTTTCTTTTGAAGCTCATAAGGCAAATATTTTTTTTCTCACTCCCCGAGCATTAAACAAGCTATTTTGCAAAAATTTCCTCTAAACATGCTACCTATCCTATCGAGGTGACAACGGAGGCGTGAATCCTAAAAAGCCATCTAAAACCAACAAAACTACGCTAGGAAGGACTCATGCTCAATTTAGTTAAGGAAGATTTCGAAAAATTTTAATTAAGTCTCTAAAGATGCTAGAATGCATGCAATTCAACTATAGGAAAAATATATACTCATGCTTTTCTTATCCTAGAAATTTCATAATCAATTTTAAAGCAAGACATAAAATCTCAATTTTTTTTTTTAAATTTGCTCAATTTAAAAAAAAAAAACTTGAACACCGATTCAGATCAGTTCCCAGGTAGGAGGTGTTCCGTAATCCGTCAACTTAAATACCTCCAGCCTTAGACAGAACTTCACTGGTTCGGGTCAGTTCCCAGGTAGGAGGTGTTCCGTAAACCGTCATCTTAAATACCTCCAACCTTAGACAGAACTTCGCCTATTCGGGTTCTTGATTTTTTTTTTTAATAAGAATTGCTTAAAATATCAATCCAATTAAACACAAGGCAATAAATCAAGCATGCATATAGTACATAGTCTGCGCGCAAAGACTCAATGAAAATCTAACATGCAAGATATTTCTTCCACCCCCAACTTAAACGTTATATTGTCCCTAATGTAAATTAAACATGGAAAGTAAGGGACAAAAAGTAAAAGGGAACAGAAAACCTCCCCTGTTTAAGCATTGGGTTAGCAAATATGGAAACTCCCACGATTGACAAAAATTGTAGAGATTTGGTGTAGGGATCCTACCAAAAATAAAACAAAAACAAATTAGGAAAACAACTAAATAAGGAAAGAAAATAAAAAGGAAGGGATAGAATTTTGGTTTTGCTCTCAAAAGCTAGATCTCCATGAAACTCAATTCCTTTTCCTTGCTTCTTGGTGTGCAAACAAGCTTGCTCTTGCAAAAGAATTTGTCACGAATGCCTACAAGAACAAACTACAAAAAACAAGAAAAATGTGAAAAACACAAAAGGAGATAGAAATAAGACACCGTGTTCCCCGGCAACGGCGCAAATTTGACGGAAGAGATTGTCGCGGTCTCTTGTCAAATAAATTTATAATCCACGATTCCTAAAGCTAACTTGTAGCAGTAGTGGTCGGGGTCGATCACAGGGAACAATCGGTTTATTTCTAAATTCTTTTGTGTTGTTGAGGTAACCAAAAAGGGGGGTTTTATAGATAAAAGATTAAGACATAAAGTAAAGGCATGAAAATAAATAAGGAAAAATAAATGCAAGGAAAGTAAAGGTGGGGTTAGTTGATCTTACCACGAGGATCACTGTAATCGGGGTTGAACTCGGTGTTAAGTTTGATTAATTTCATTCATCGATTATCAATTGATTTTAATTAACTATCTAAGTCCGGCGTACTCCGGCAACAAACCGAGAGCCATGATCCAACTATCACAAACATGCAAACGCTAAGTTTGATTCTAGTTTAAATTAATTAATTGGCCTATTAACTAATCTAAACCGCACTGGGATCTAGCCGAATTAATTCACATGCAACGGGCAACAAACCACAATTACAATTGATTAAATCATTTAGTTCTAGGGACGCATGCGTAATATCATAACGTTAACCTATTTGCTACTTAGATTTAGCAAGTAAATTTAGACAGGGCGCGGTCAAGGTTGTCAATCTTTCCTACCACAATCTAAACTTGTATGCAAAGAACTAAAATCACAAAGACAATTAACTAAGTAATTAAGAATGGAAATCTCATAAAATTGAATCAAACTTACAAACCGAGGTCCCGATTACAACGATCCGAGCTTAGTTGGCCATAGACAAGCACCTCCAAGCTCGAGGCTCGATCAACCGACCCTTAGACTAAGAAAGCTTAAAAGAACTCTAGAAAAGTAAAGAGAAAAGCGGCTACAATATTGTATTGTGGGATGAATTGAGGGATGATGGGATGATTCTAAACCTACACCAAAGGCCTCTATTTAGAGAGTTTCTTGGCCTTCAATTCGTGGTAGAATGGTGCTGAATTGGGTTTTCAAAGAAGGAAAATTTCTAGCCAAAATAGGAAAAAATTAATTTTGGAAAACTGCCTAGCGTCGCGACGCTGTGCGGCAATCGTCTCGACGCTGTCCCTTCAATTTTGGAAAATATTTCTCGGATTGCCCTAGCGTCGCGACTCTGTGCGGCAAGCGTCTCGACTCTGATGACGAGCGTCTCGACGCTGCAACGGCTCCAGGGGCAGAATGGTCATTTTACGCTCCGGTTTCGCTCGTTTTAGCCCCGAATTGCTTCCAAAGCTCCGGTGAGGACCTATAGACATATTATACTCATCTTAAAGCATTTTTCGCAAGGAATTCAACTAAGATAAGCAAATTGGGAGATTCCAAGTGTATAACAATTTGGTCTTATCAAATACCCCCAACCAGCGGATGGTGACCACAGAACATTCGGATGGTGACCGCCACCAGCGGAGGTCACGGGAAGAAGGCCGAGATCGGCCTTGGACCGAATCTCCTCGTCCTCGGTCTCCACTGCTCTCATCCCGAGAGAAGCAAGCTGATCTCAAAATTGCTGCTCTCAAAAACAAAGTAAGTGCGATGGATCATAATTTGTCCAGTATACTTCGCATCCTAGATAAACCTGGTCCTAGCACTAAAACCTATGATGAGAGGTTGGTTAAGGATCCGAGGAAGGGGAAGGAGCCCATGGAGCACAGTGCAGAATCAGGGACGAGATTGAAGGGAAAGAAGACTGACAGCATGACCAGCAAGGTCAGGGGGCTCAGACCTACAGATCGTGCAATTCTGAGGAGCCCAGAGCCAAGCACACTAAAGGATCATGACCACACAGTTTCAACACCAAGCTACGGTCATACCAAGACAGACCTGAGGAATCTGATCGAGGATAAGCGCAGAAGTGACAAAACTGTTGGGATAGGTGTCCTAAAACTCGTCGATAGTGAATGATAAACGAATTATATACTTATTCGATAAAAGCGTTATCGAGACTAATTCAGTAAAGTTATTACTGAATAAAGTAAATTGCACTTATAATTACCCAAATCCAATAAACTAAGATCCATGGCTATAGGATGAACTCTTGAGCTTTATGTAGAGACATAAAAGTGGATCAAGCTTGAGTAATAGCCAAAACGGTCTATAGTATAGGAATAGGGTTGGGTACCTTATTCTGCGGACACTATGAGACGCGGCCCACTTTATAGATGGTATAGACGATGTGATCCTAAATCGTCCATGTAGAGACATGCGAGTGGGGGCGTCCTATGCAATGAGTTTGCATAAGACCAGGACCAAGAAATAAGTCACTCTCGCTTTATAACACCGTTTACTGACGAGACTGACTATTTCATGTGATGACCTAGGTAACTCGATCTTAATCCTGAGCTAACTATGAACTCCTGTTTATTCGGGCTTATCCTTAGATCTGCATAGGTGAGAGTGGCTCAGTATCGCCGACTCAATAAGCCTCCCATTTCAGGGATAGGAACGGGTAGATAGCTGGGGACATAGTCGTGCAAGAAGGAATTCACTCCTACCCGAATTAGGGATAGTAGAGAGGTTGTTCCATTAAGTGCTGACTCCGGGGCTTGAACAAAGGGATCTCGCCCTCTCATTGGCCCGAGAGGGACTCGGTTTATTGGTTGGACCATAAACCAATTGTTCATTAGAGGATCAGTGGGACTTAAGGAACTAGAAGTACTATAGGGGTAAAACGGCTTATTGACCTAGCTATAGCTACGAACAACCTGTGAAGGATCGACTTACTAATCATGGTTAAATCAAGTGGACAGAAATATATCTATAGTGAGGGGAGTGCAACTATCGGGCTATAGTGGAGTGCCCCGGTAGTTAACGAATGTTGGCTAGCTTGGATAATGAGATTAGTCGGTTAGCCTCAAATCGTTGGAGCCCATGATCTATAGGTCCATTAGGTCCCCCTACTAGCTCATATCGGAATTAAGCCTAGAACAAAAGATAGGAAGCTTTGAATCGTTCAAAATCGGGAAAAAAAGGGTATTATCATAAATTGTGTTTGACACAATAATTTAATTATGAATTAAATTAGAAAATGAGAGATGAAGTATTTAAAAGTGTTTTGAATACTATATATATGGAATTGCACAAGATAACGAAGATTAATTAGATTAATCATATCAAAATTAATTTGAAAATTTTCAAATTAATTACCAAGCAATCAATTTCAATTTAGAATTGAAATTGGGGATAATTTGCAAGCTTGAAATTTGATTTCAATTTGAATTTAGTGGATTTAGTTGGAAATCCATTTAATGCATGATCATTCAAAGTGGAAAGACAACTCACTCATGCATTGTTGCATGTCTTGTGAGATGTACACCTAGAATCCACTTGAACTTGCAAATACACCATGTGTCTTGTGTCTTGAGGCTTGGCTTTGCATGGAGAATGTCTTTAAAAGGAGCTTGAATCAAATTAAAAGGGTTGAGAGCCATTTTTTCCTTAATGTTATGCTGCTGGAATTTGGACTCAAAGTTCTCTCATCTCTCATTCTTCTCCATTGCTTGATGCTTCAAGCATTCCCTTCCCATTCCCTATCTTATATAGACTCCCACAAGTCGTTCTTGGCCCGGAGTATAGTAGGGAAGACTCTAGAGGTTGTCCAAGGAGCATAGGAGAGGCAAACACCACAAGGAGTTCAACATAAGTGAGCTACAAAGGTTGGTGTTTTCTAAACTCTCTATTCTGTCTTTTCTAGAACATGAATGCTTTAGGAGTAAAATTGAATGTCTTAAATGCTTTCGATCTTCAATTGCTTCCGCATGTGTAATATGTACACCTTCAATTGGTATCAGAGCATGATTAGAGCACTTAATTCGTTTTAATTTTGCTTTGGTGGGTACCATTTTGAAATTGAATTTTCTGTGTGCTAAAATGGAAGTGTTCTGGTTTGGCAATTTTTTGAGCATTCAAACCTTCATGAAATTGTAATTGCTCGGATATGTAAGAGCGTTAATGTGTGTACTATAGTCTGTAATTTTTATAGAGTCATTAGAGTCCATATAGGCGGTAAAATCGAAGAAAAACCGGAGAAGACGCAGCAGAAAATGAAAATTCCAGCAAGCAGTTTTTTTTTTCTTCTATTCCAGAATTTTGGTCCGGTTCAGCTGCTGCCTTTTGGTCCGGTTCGGTCTGTTGCAGCCTCATTTCACTCATTGCATGGCCGGTTCATTGCTTGGATGAGCGGTTCGGGATGGTTCGTGAAGCTCGGGCGTGTTGCAAGTTTATTTATTGATTATTATTGTAATAATTAGTGAAATTGCTTGTGTTTTTTTTAAAAATTGCCAAACTATTCCATTTTAGCTTGATTTAATTACTTTATGCATTGTGAATGTATGATTTAATTAAATGGATTGTATGTGCATTATGAGCATGCCATATAGTTTAAAATCCCACCATAGGAAAGCATGATCATGCATTAATTCATATATTATAAGAGTTATTAATAGTTATTAATGCATAAAAGAAATTTCATGTTTATTAATATAAGTGTTGTATTAATTAGGGAGATTCATGCTTGAATGGTTAATTTCCTAATTGATTAATTCTTATAATAGTTATAATTATTAAAGATAAAATTAACCAAGCATGTAGCATGAAATTTTTTTAGTTTGTTTATAAGTGTTATATTCAAATTAGACTTGTTATGGATTGATTTTATAATTGTTATAAAAAGAGATAGAAATCTAAAATCTATAACAAGATTAAGTGCATGCTCACTTAGGTTAATGAACCTCCAAATCGATCAACTTGCACAGTTTAGGTCGATATCTTGTAAAACAACGGTTACAAGAGAACTCACCCGACAAGATGCTGTCTAAGGCTGGAGGTATTTAAGTTGACGGTTTACGGAACACCTCCTACCTGGGCATCGAGTCGGTTCTTGAGTTAAGTTAACTCGAGTTTTATGAGCATGCGTGAGCGGTGTGAGGTTTTAAAGTGTTATCACCTAGACATCGTAGTATAAAGTGTTATACAAACCTAGACATAGGTTGTTTCTAAAGGGTGCTTTTCTTATAACTTGAATGATTGATTGTTATATGCTTTAAAACACCATTAGAAAGCATGTTATAGGGTTTATTCATTAAAAGTTATAAGAGTTATAAAAGTTGATGAATAGAAACCGTAAAATCTATAACAAAGAGTTGCACGCTAACATAGGATCTTAGGATCTTGTCATTCTTTAAATGGTTTAAAATGAAGTAGACCTAAGATCGCCTTTTCTAATAGGATTAGAAATATGTCTTACTTAGTTTTTAAAATAGTTTTAAAAATTCGAGTAAGTAGGACATAAGACCTTGGTTATAAGGGAACTCTCCCGGCAAATGGTTCGGAACCTGAGTTGAATTAACCATAGTCTTACTAGCATGCAATGTCACTAGGTTATTAAAAGTGTTTAATCACCTAGACATTTAGTGTAAAGACCTTGTTTAATAAGGCATAGACATAGATAGATTCATTTAGTGTAAAGACCTTGTTTAATAGGCTGCCGAGGTCGAGGCTAGATTGGCCGAGGCCGAGGCCAAAAAGGACAATCCCCCTAGGAAGACCGAGCTTCTGGACACGCAAAAAGGACTCGGAAATCCTCAGGGAGACCTGTGGAAGTCGAAGGACCCTGGAGCACAAGACTTGGAAGAGTTGATCGACCAAGTTGACCCGCCCTTCACGGAAGAAGTCATGGAAGCCGAGGTGCCTCAGAAGTTCAAGGTACCTACATTCACACCGTATGATGGCAAGAAAGACCCTGTGCAGCATCTAAATGCCTACAAAAGCTAGATGGACTTCCACGGCGTCTCAGACGCAATCAGGTGTCGTGCCTTCTTTTTCATTTTGACAGGATCAGCCAAGCATTGGTTTGAAAGGTTGAAGAAAAGATCCATCAGCTCTTTCAAGGAATTAGCCCGAGCATTCCTTGCACTGTTCATGGCAGCCAGAGAACAGCGCAAGCCTCACATCAACCTCTTAACAGTCAAACAACAGCCAGGTGAGAGCTTGCGTGATTATATAACACGTTTTAATGACGAAGCACTACAGGTAGAGGGGTACAGCGAGGGAGCAGCCCTAGTAGCCATAACAGCCGGACTAGAAGACGAAAGACTGCTTAATTCAATAGGTAAGAGCCAACCTTGAACCTATGCAGAGTTTGTCTCCTGGGCACAGAAATACATGAGCGCAGAGGAGTTGCTCAAGTCAAAGAAGTCAGAACGCGAACATAAGAGGTCTTCCTCATCTGACCACGACAGTAGGAAGGACAAAAAGCAGCGGACCGACGAGGGAGGCTGAGGCCGACCAGACCGAGGGGACTACTTGAAGAAGTTTGAAAAGTACACCCCTACTTCAATTCCACAGGAGCATATCTTGATGGAGATACGAAACACAAACCTGCTCAACGTGCCAAGAAAGCTGAAGTCAAATCCTGATAACAGAGACAAAAGCCAGTATTGTCTCTTCCATCGAGATCATGGGCATTCAACTAGGAACTGCATTCAGCTAAAAGACGAAATTGAAGCACTGATTCGGAACGGATACCTGAAGGAGTTCACCACAAAGGCCGAGGCTGACCAGAGACGACCCAGGCAAAGACAAGGGGGGACCTCAACTGGAAATCCGTTGAAGACCAGGATAGGCTCTTCTATGGCCGAGGCCGAGGCCGAGCCTTACCACACTTCATGTCAGGGTCAAGGACAACATTCTAGAGAGCACACTATAGGCTCTCCTATGGCTGAGGCCGAGGCCGAGCCTTACCACACTTCATGCCAGGGTCAAGGACAACATTCTAGAGAGCACACTATGCCTTAGCTTAGGGAAATCTAGTTTTCTTTTGATTATTGCACATTTATCATGTAATCAGAGCATTGTCGCTCATTTTACTTTTTGTAGGTAGGAGTAGACCTTCCCCTTTTGCTTTACCATTAAATGTAAACATTATCATTAATGTTAGGACCTAGATGTTCCCTTGCCAAGGCTTAGAGTGTGTTTCAAGGAATGTATGAAGACGACATGCGAGCCTAAGCTTTTCAGCTTAGTGCCCACTCTCAAACATGCGAGCCTAAGCTTTTCAGTTTAGTGTCCACGCTTACCATGCAAGCATAAGCTTTTCAGCTTAGTGCCCACGCTTCACATGAGAGCCTATAGAGCCTACGCTTACATGCGAGCCTATAGTGCCCACGCCTACATGCGAGCCTATAGAGCCCACGCTTACATGCGAATCTATAGTGCCCACGCCTCCATGCAAGCCTAAGCTTTTCAGCTTAGCGCCCACGCTTACATGCGAGCCTATAGAGCCCACACTTACAAGCGAGTCTATAGTGCCCACGCCTACATGCGAGCCTAAGCTTTTCAGCTTAGTGCCCACGCTTCACATGCGAGCCTATAGAGTCCACGCTTACATGCGAGCCTATAGTGCCCACGCCTCCATGCGAGCCTAAGCTTTTCAGCTTAGTGCCCACTCCTACCTTACGAGCCTAAGATTTTCAGCTTAGTGCCCACGCTAATGCACACGAGCCTGGACTACCAAGTCTACCTCACCTCAGAGCTCAAACACTTCATGTAAGTCAAGCTCACCTGGCGAAGGCCGAGACTGAGCACCTCTTGCCGAGGCCGAGCACAAACTTTAAAGGTCTTCTCCTATTTACTCCACTATACTTTATGTTTTAATGAAGTTTTACTTGAGATTGGGGGCTGCAAAGGGGATATGCACTCCCTATTAAACAAAAGGCACACTAGCTTAGCATGTTTTACTAAAAATTACATGTCCTAACCTATTCACTTACTATTTTCCTACAAGGACTAATATATGGATGCAGGGAGCCAAATTTTAGGCTAACAAGGGCTTGAGGTCGAGGCTGGCCCTAGCCTCTTCCCTAACTTTTCTCTTGCAGAAATTAACTTTTCGATGCAGAAGCTCAAAATCTTCAAATCATGTGTATGGATATGACTTGAACCTAGGATGAAGCACTCCGAATGACCAAGGTCGAGGCTGACCCTAGCCACTTCCCTAACTTTTCTCTTGCAGAAATTAACTTTTCGATGCAGGAGCTCAAAATCTTCAAATCATGTGTATGGATATGACTTGAACCTGGAATGAAGAACTCCGAATGACCAAACACTCTGTATGGATAGGTAATTTTGGACCACTCCGATGTACAAGGAGCTAACGAGGACAACCGGGCAGAAATAGGGCTAAGAGATGGACCCTAGAGGCGAAACCGACAAATGGGACGGGTCAAGACTGAAGGGGTCGGGCATTTGGCTCGACCCCATGCTCGGCCTTGGCCCAAGGCCGAGGCCGAGGCCCATGGCCGGGGCCGAGGCTGACCCTCGGCCCACTTGCGCGGGCCGAGTCCCTCCGACTTCGTTCGGTCCCTGCAGCCTTCAACCACTCTGGTTCCGTCTGGTTTGTCCCGAAACGCCTCCGAATTCCTGAAAACCCTAGGAGCACGAGCAGGTATTTATACCCCTCTTCGCCACTGAAGAAGGGGACCCGAACTCTCGACTCTCTCCTCTTACTCTCTTGCTCTCCTCTTCCGTTTTCTGACTTAAGCATTGGAGGCGGTGTGGCTAGCATCACACCGGTGTGCAGGTTTATTCTTTTGCAGGCCACGTCTTCCCCCTCATCTACAAATTTACCGTTGGTGGCACGTGAAGGTCAGGTGAGTTTCCTCTGACCAAATTTAACCATCAACATATATTATAACACAAACATTTAGAGAGAAATGAAAGTTAATTTAGTTTTTGTTTCATAAATATGAAAGCATAAAACCAATGATTTTTTATTGAATATCTTTATTTAAAAATTATACATGTAATTACCTATCATCACTAATTGACCTATATATAAATAAAAAATTATTTATAAGGAAAAAAACCATTGTATGAACTGAGAGAGAATATATGCTATAAGAATGTTGTAAATTTTTCCAAACAACATCAACAAAGAATAATAATTTTGTTATTACCCAATCCTTTCTTTTAATAATTATCACGTAAATGGACCTAAATATCTTATCTTAATTAATAAATGTTGCTAGGGGGTTAAAAGCTCTACACTTTCTTAAGCCCCGTTTGATAACCATTTGGTTTTTGGTTTTTAGTTTTTGAAAATTATGCTGGTTTTATTTCAATATCCGTGTCATGGTTTTCATTTTTGTTAAGTAGACATTTGAGTTTGTCGATGCCAAAATCCGGACAGAGGACTCACCTGACCTTCACGTGACACCAACAGTGAATTTGTAGAAGCTGGGGAAGACGTGACCTGCAGAACCAGCAAAAACTGCACACTAGTGTGGTGCTTGCCACACACGCTCCGATGCCTAAGTCAGTGATCGGAGAGCATTCGGCAAAACAATAGTCATTCTGTAAAAGTCTGGAGTTGGGAATTCAGATTTCGAACCCTTCTCCAGTTGTGAAGAAGGGTATTTATACCTGGGTTAGCATATTAGGGTTTTCAGGCGTTGGAAGACGACTCGGGCTAAACCAAGTTGAACCGGGACAGCCAAAAGACTTCAGGGACCGACCAGAAGGGAGGAAGCTCGGCCTGCTTGTGCAGGCCGAGGGTCGGCCTCGGCCCAATCCTATGGCCCATTTCCCCTTTAGGGTCCATTTTCATGTTGTGTCTTCGGTCTCGGGTCGCATTGTCCTCGACTGCTCCTTGGATTCCGGGATGGTCCAAAATTACCTATAACATTAAGCCCCCACTCTTGAATTGGGATTCAGGTGTGACTTACTGCTATAGGTTGAGCTCCTTAAGCCCGATTTAAGAGTATCGATCTTCCTCTCGTGCCGATTCATATGTTGACTTCTCGTCGTCCTGCAAGAGAGAACAAACAGTAGACAAAACAGAGGCTCCCTAGATAGGGGTTAGGTAAGCTAAAGATGAGAGAAGTGTGAGATTGTAGGGACGACTGGACAAGCCTCAATTCCGGTCTCGGCCTCAACCTCGGGATTTCGAGCCCTTGTGTCTTTCTTTTGGACGTCCCTTTCTCATTTCTTCATCCCATTCCTCTAGTTTAAAGCCCCCTGTGTGAGTGCTTCTTTCACTTAACCGTTTATGTGGCTCCCATGGTAAGACCATAGGGTCGGCCTCGGCCACTCTCCATGTTACTAAAAATATTGAATTCCTACATCAAAATATTAGTTTTTACAACAGAAACGTTAGTGACGAGGATAGGGTCAGCCTCGGCCTCAATCCTCCATTAGCTCAAATTGTAGCTCCCTGCACTCATACATTAGCTTTTGCAAAAGAAAAATGAGGGAAGAGGATAGGGTCGGCCTCAGCCTTATACTCCTGTAAAGAGTGATTAAGCAAAATTGATTACCATAAAGATATGAGCACTTAGAATGTGCTTCACCTGGTCGGCCTTGAGCTTATGCCCTAAGGTATGGAGAATGACACTCTTGCATAAACAAGGTATGGGCATGGCCTGGTCGGCCTCGGTCCTGTTCCTGTCAAAATATGGTATAGGCATGGCCTGGTCGGCCTCAGCCCTATTCTTGTGGAAATTTGGTAAAACACTTAATGCCATGCATCAGTTAAGCAAAATAATGAAATTTTTGCAAAATAATAACATAGGTGTGGCTTGGTCGCCACAGGCTCTTATCACAACAATTTCAGCATCATCTTTCCTGCAAAAAGCACATAGGGCACTAAACAAGTACTTGACCTAGTTGGCCTTGAGCTCGTGCCTAGGCAAACAGTTACCAATTTGCGACAGAAATATCATGAGCATGATTAAAATTGAATAGCCACAATAACATATACGATAAAAGATAACAAGGAAAAAGTAATGATTTAATCCAGCTTGATCGGCCTCAACCATCTAGATATATTCTTTCCAGACAAGCTTTAATCATCACCCAATCGATAGTCTCCCCTCCTAAGCCCCCTACTCAAGTGTTATTTTGAATTTAAAGATTATACTTGTGTAAAGGATATTCAGAAAGTAGCTCATCATACCTCAAAGTTTTAGTGTCTCTGCACCTTCTCTATTGGCATGATTCTGATTGGAGTCTTGGCTCCATTCCCGAGGGTCCTCTAGTCGTCGTTTGCCTTGGGGAGTATCGGGGTTACCACTCCTCCAAGGACATTTCCGCAAGTCGATTGCCTCGGGGAGTATAGGCGTTGCCACTCCACCGAAGACATTTTTCCTCAAGTCGTTTGCCATGGGGAGTATAGGTGTTGCCACTCCTCCAAGGACATTTCTGCAAGTCGATTACCTCAGGGAGTATAGGCGTTGCCACTCCACGGAGGACATTTTTCCTCAAGTCGTTTGCCTTGGGGAGTATCGAGGTTACCACTCCTCCAAGGACATTTTCGCAAGTCAATTGCCTCGGGGAGTATAGGTTTACCACTCCACCGAGGACATTTTCGCCTGTAACATTAAATCATCTGCAATAACAGAACTAAAAAGAAAGTAAAACTTTTATTAAGATTAGCGCCTCAAGCGTTTTGCACACAACACTATATACTTGTTAAAGTAAACAAAAGTACTGAATTAAACAACAAGTAAAGTTTTTTAAGAAATTGCCTACGAGCCTCGGCTTGGTCGGTCTTGGCCTGGTCGGCCTCTGCCTTTCTGTGATAGGGTAGTGGTGCTCCACCTCTGTCGAAACTACTGGTAGTAAATCTTCAAGTGTTCGACATTCCATGGATGAGGGAGTGGCTTCCCATCTCCATCGACAAAAGCATATGTTCCCGGTCGAATTATTCTACTAACCTGATAGAGCCCTTCCCATGCAGGTCCTAGCGCCCCCGCTTTGGGATCTTTGGTGTTCTGCATGACCTTTCTCAACACGAGATCCCCCTCTCTAAAACTGCATTTTTTTTACTGTTGCATTGTAGTACCTTGCAATTCTATTCTTGTACTCTACGACTCGAAGTCGTGCTGTCTCTCGATGCTCTTCTAACAGATCCAAATTCAATCTCACCGCCTTCTCATTCTCGTGAACACTGAACTGTTCCACTCTAGGGGAGGGTAAGCCAATCTCTACCGGAACCACTACCTCTACCCCAAACGAGAGAGAAAAAGGTGTTTCTCTCGTTGAGGTTCGAGCTGTAGTCCAATATGCCCACAAGACACTCGGAAGTTCTTCGACCAACAACCCTTTTAAACCTTCAAGTTTCATCTTCAAATTTTGTTTGATGATCTTGTTTACTACCTCTACCTGTCCATTAGCCTAAGGATGAGCTGGGGAGGAGCACCAATGAACAATATTTAGATTTGAGTAGAACTTTCTGAATGCCACATTATCGAATTGCCTGCCATTATCTGTAATGATTGTATTAGGAATACCGAATCGACATACTATATTCCGCCAGATGAAATCAGTGACCTTCCTCTCTGTGATAGTCGCCAGTGCTTCAGCTTCTGCCCATTTCGTAAAATAGTCTACTTAGGGGTGTTCAAAAAACCCGACAACCCGACGAACCCGGACTACCCAACCCAAACTGCAAGGGTTGGGTTGGGTTAGTTTTTTGCACGGTTTGGGTTGGGTCAAAAATTCAGCAAACCGAATTTTCGAGTCGGTTCGCGGGTTGCCATTTTTTTGGCTCGGTTCAACCCGAACCGACCCGAGTTTACTTTTTTTTTTTTTTTTTTTTTTTTTTAAATTTTAAATATATATATATATATATATATATATATATATATATATATATATATATATATATATATATATAATAAACCAAAATAAAAAAACTCTTAGTATTTGTTTTTTAAGATTGTTATGAGTATTAGGTATTTGAATTTTATGTTTATTTTAGTTATTAGTTGCCATATGTTGGGGATAAGATAAGCATGAATGTTCAATGAAAAATGAATTTTAAATAATTAAGAAATTAAAAAAATAAAAAAAACAAAAAAAAAATACAACCCGACAACCCAACCCAACCCAACCCGAAAATAGAAGGGTTGGGTTGGGTTGGGTTGCTACCCTTGGTCGGTTCATTCGGGTAGCCAACCCGACCAACCCGAATTTTCGGGTTGGTCCAAAAAAAACCCCCAACCCAACCCAACCCAACCCGTGAACACCCCTAGTCTACTGCCACCACTGCATACTTGGTCTGCCCTTTTCCCTAGGGTAAAGGCCCAATAAGATCTATTCCCCACTCTGCAAAGGGCCAGGGACTGATGACATTGGTCAAAGGCTCTGGTGGTTGCCTCGGGACTGGTGCAAACCTCTGACACCGATCACAAGCTTTCGTAAAATCTTTGGTATCTTGTAACATTGTTGGCCAGAAGTAGCCCTGTCTAACGATCTTATGACATAAAGACCTTGCCCCTGAATGATTACCACACACTCCTTCATGTATTTTTGATAACTCTCCAAAAGGGAGTTATTTAGACCTTATTTCTATATTGATTTGTGTATCTTTTGTGCTAAATAGGGTTGCTTTTAGATAGATATTATATGTTTTAACCCATTTGGAAGAATGGATGCTTTGGAAGTTATTTTGTGCAGAATATATTGCTGAGCGACTTGAGAGAGCAAAATCTGTGCTGGAGCAAAGCTGAAGCAAAACTGCCACGTCACAACTCGTTAGCCAATTTAACAAACTGAATTCTGTTAAGCTATTCTCGGATTTATGGAGCAAGGAGAGCCATCCACGTGTCTAGGTCAACCTAATTCAAGCCTCCTATCACTCTATAAAAGGAGATAGCCGCCCAAGTCAAATACATTCCTTTTTGGGAAGGAAATTCCATCCTTGGGAGGAACATTCCACTTTTGGAAAGATCATTTCTCATTTCCATTCTGGGAGTCGAATAGAGGAGAGAGATTGGAGACCTACAAGAAGACCATCATTTGCAAGCTGATCAAGGGAATTAAGATTTCCTTGCATTATTTTGTAATTATGGATATGCTTACTTATATTGTAATGTGTGCTCCATGCACTTTATGAACTAAGTAACTTTAGGCGTTGGTTAGGGAACATGTAGTTGTCGTGCTTAATTTCTAGTAATAAATATTGATTTGATGCATCTTGATTAATTGTTGTGTTCATTTCTATTTTATGCTCGTCTGGCCAGCCGGTATGAATACCTCTCTCTAGTTTCAGGGATGATTTAGGGAGTGTGTGGCGGTTAATCACACTAGATCATTGTGTATTGGTGAATGCCAATGACTGAGCTAGGGATAGCCAGTTGCCTAGTGCTTGATCGGTAGAGCTTCATTGGAGTTGAAACACATTCTAAAAAATCCGGAGTTCCAGGAGGAATCCGCTAATAATACTGCGAGAGTTTTGCATGATCAATAGTATTGCTAGAGCATCTTTTAAAATAATTACTACATCCTGACCAGCGCCTGTTTCTAATCTGTCTGCCTATTTGTTTACTTTCTGTTCTGTCATTTCTTTTGCTTCAGCATTCTATAAAAAACCAATCATTTTAACCACTTTTGAAACCATTGAAAAACTAAACAAAATAGATAAAGTGAAAGCTAGTTCAGACCTTGGATTCGATAAATACTTATTACTTGCTGCGGACTGTGTATACTTGCACAGAGTTCTAGAGTCTTTTTATATCTTATTTTTACTCACTCTAGAAACCCAACAAGTTTTTGGCGCCGTTGCTGGAGACTTGAATAAGTTTTTATCTGATCTGTTTTGTGTATGTGTTTTAGTGGTTTGCTGCTAGAACTTTTTGATTGTTTCTTTTGTTTTTGCAGGTGTGAGTTTGGTGCATGAGCGATCCGCCTGGGGTAAGGTTCGAGCTTGATCCAGAAATCGAGAGGACATTCAGGAGAACAAGGAAAGAGTAGCGTAGAAAGCAGAATTCAATGGCTGATGTGTCGCGCCTCCCGCAGGGTCCAGAAGATCCAGCGAACCCCAGCAGAATCGTTTGCTGCAGCAAAACCAGCCGCTAGAGCAAAATGAACAACAAAATAATCAGGCTGAGAATCCTATCTTGGTAGCAAACGATAGGGCCAGAGCCATTCGAGCGTATGCTTTTCCAATGTTTGATGAGTTAAATCCAGGGATTGCACGTCTTCACATTGAGGCAGCAAATTTTGAAATCAAACCGGTAATGTTTCAGATGTTGCAAACCGTGGGTCAATTCCATGGTTTGTCATCTGAAGACCCCCATTTGCATCTTAAGTCTTTTCTAGGAGTTAGTGATTCTTTTGTAATTCAAGGAGTGCCTAGAGATGCCCTTAGATTAACTTTGTTCTCGTATTCTCTTAGAGATGGAGCAATGGCATGGTTAAATTCTTTTGCTCCAGGATCAATTAGGACATGGAATGAGTTAGCAGAAAAAATTTTGAGTAAATATTTCCCACCTAATAGGAATGCTAAATTGAGGAGTGAAATAGTAGGGTTTAGGCAACTTGAAGATGAAACTTTTAGTGAGGCTTGGGAGAGGTTTAAGTAGCTTTTGCGAAAGTGTCCCCACCATGGTTTACCTCATTGTATTCTATCAGCAAGCATCCGATCACGCCAGGTACACGTTTGTTTACTTTGTAGCCTGTAAATGTTATATATAATCGAAAAGATTCATGTTGGGGAAAATTATGATTAAGGTTTTGTAGCTGTGAATTGTTTAAAGAATTCAAGCCTGTTTAGTAAGATGATAAAACAAAAAGAATTTTTTTTTTGTGTGTAATAGATCATGCCTCCCCGTGCACGAGGTCGTGGAAGAGGCCGAGGAAGAGGTCGTGGTAGGGGTCGTACAGCCCCTGAGCAAGTCGTGCCACCTGTGGAGCAAGAAGGAGATCTACCAGAAAACCCACAAGTGGAACAGTCGGGTGGACAGTCGGGGCCTGCGGTAGGACCTGTCACGGTGGATATTCAGGCAATAGTTCAGACCGCAGTTCAGGCTGCAGTTGCGGGCGTGCTTGCAGGGCGACAGGCCCAAGCGCCTCAGAACAACGAAGCCGCCCTATCACGAGAGGCTAGGTGCTTAAGAGATTTCAGGAAGTGGGATCCCTGTCCGTTCGATGGAGCCTCAAGGGACCCCACGGTAGCAGAGTTGTGGCTGTCCTCCATCGAGACTGTCTTTCGCCACATGAACTGCCCGGAAGACCAGAAAGTGTACTGCGCCGTGTTCCTGTTACGAGATAACGCCCTGATTTGGTGGCAATCGATTGAAAGGACTATAGACGTCAGCAACGGACCTGTCACATGGGCTCAGTTCAGGGGGGAGTTCTTTAGGAAATATTACCCTGCCGCCTCCCGATTCAAGAAGCAATCAGAGTTCGTGGCTCTTACGCAGGGAAACCGAACCGTAGAGGAGTACGAGACAGAGTTTGCCAGACTGTCTCGGTTTGCCCCTGCCCTGGTAGCTGTAGAGGCTGATAAGGTAGAACGTTTCATCACAGGCTTAAAGGAAGAGATTCAGGGCAGTGTGGCAGCCCATGAACCCCAAGACTATGCCACGGCAGTTAGGGTGGCACAGCTGATTGATCGACGACCGTCAGCTGTTTCTTCAGAACCTTCCTCAGGTCATAAGCGAAGGTACGATCAGATGAGCTCGAGCACACAGAGGGGTCACCGTTACCCTAGACGAGGTCCGCCCCAGGACCGTCGACAGAGGGTACAGAATCAGTCAGGGCCTAATCAGGATAGGCCATTATGTCAGACCTGCAGGAAGTACCACTGGGGCCGTTGTTTGGCAGGGACCCGTGTTTGTTTCAAGTGTGGTCGGGAAGGGCATATTGCTCCGAATTGTAATCAGAAGAAAGCTAATTATGCCGACCAGCCGTCCAGTTCAAATCAGGCATCTAGGGCGAGACCAGCACAACATCAGGGCAAGATATTTGCCACCACCCGACGAGAGGCCGAGGACCTTAATGTAGTAGTGACAGGTACCATCCCTATCCTCGGCCATTATGCTTTTGTGTTGTTTGATTCGGGTTCAACGCATTCTTTTATTTCTGCATCGTTTGTAAGTCAAGCCAACCTAGAACTAGAGCCGTTAGGCTATGTTTTGTCAGTCTCAACCCCTGCGGGGATAACGTTACTAGCTAGTGAAGCGGTGAAAGCCTGCCAAATGTTAGTGTCTGATCGATCAATGGATGTGACATTGATCGCCCTTGATATGAGTGATTTTGACGTTATTTTGGGAATGGAATGGTTGGCTTCTAATTATGCCAACATAGACTGTTATCGTAAGGAGGTGATCTTCAACCCTCCGTCAGAGGCAAGCTTCAAGTTTAAAGGATTGATGATCAAAGGTGCTCCTAAAGTGGTCTCTGCAATGAAGGCGAGAAAATTGATTAGCCAAGGAGCCTGGGGCTTGTTGGCTAGCGTGGTTGACACAAGGAAAATCGAGACATCAATGACCTCGATACCGGTAGTGAGGGAATTCACAGATGTATTTCCTGAGGATCTGACAGGACTACCGCCAGCACGTGAGGTTGACTTCTGCATTGAGCTTGAGCCAGGGACTAATCCGATTTCTAAAGCTCCATACAGGATGGCTCCAGCGGAATTGAAAGAGCTTAAGGTCCAGATTCAGGAGCTGTTGGACAAAGGTTATATATGCCCCAGCGTTTCGCCTTGGGGTGCTCCAGTTTTATTCGTGAAAAAGAAGGATGGGACAATGCGTTTGTGCATTGATTATCGGGAGCTGAACAAAGTGACAGTAAAGAACAGATACCCTCTGCCCAGGATTGATGACCTCTTTGATCAGCTTCAAGGTGCAACAGTGTTTTCTAAAATAGATCTACGGTCAGGTTATCATCAGCTGAGGATTAGAGAGGACGATATACCCAAGACAGCCTTCCGAACCAGGTATGGGCATTACGAATTTACTGTGATGTCCTTTGGGCTTACTAATGCTCCCGCAGTTTTCATGGACTTGATGAACAGGGTATTTAAGGAATTCCTGGATTCATTTGTGATTGTTTTTATCGACGACATTCTTATCTACTCCAAGACAGAAGAGGAACATGAGGATCATCTCAGGAGAGTTCTAATTACCTTAAGAACGAACAAGTTGTATGCCAAATTCTCTAAATGTGAGTTTTGGTTACAACGAGTTTCCTTCTTAGGGCACGTGGTGTCGAAGGAAGGTGTCACAGTAGATCCAGCCAAAATAGAGGCAGTGACCAATTGGTCTCGACCCACTTCAGTCAGCGAGATTCGGAGTTTTTTGGGGTTAGCAGGATATTACCGTCGTTTTGTGCAAGGCTTTTCCAGTATTGCCGCCCCCCTAACTCAGTTGACTCGAAAGGGTACTCCGTTTTTGTGGAATGAAGCTTGTGAGGCAAGCTTCCAAGAGCTTAAGCAGAGACTAGTTTCAGCACCAGTACTTACAGTACCTGATGGTTCAGGAGAATTTGTCATTTACAGTGATGCTTCAAAGAAGGGACTGGGTTGTGTGTTAATGCAGCATGGTAAGGTCATTGCTTATGCGTCTCGTCAGCTGAAAGATTATGAGAAGAACTACCCGACCCATGACTTGGAATTAGCGGCAGTGGTCTTTGCCTTGAAGATTTGGAGACACTATTTATACGGAGAGAAAATCCAAATCTTCACGGACCACAAAAGTTTGAAATACCTCTTCACTCAGAAAGAGTTGAATATGAGGCAGCGGAGATGGTTAGAGTTAGTGAAAGATTATGATTGTGACATCCAGTACCCACCCGGGCAAGGCAAATGTGGTTGCAGATGCCCTCAGTAGGAAGACTGCTCATGCGTCTGCTTTGATTACTACTCAGGCTCATATATTGGATGACTTGGAACGTGCAGAGATTATGATTGCAGTGGGCGAAGTTACAGCACGCCTAGCTCAGTTGACAGTTAAGTCGAGCTTGAGACAGAGGATCATAGATGAACAACCAAATGACCCTGACCTTGTTGTTAAACGCAGTCAAGTAGAGGCGGGGCAGGTGAACGAGTTTTCCTTATCTTCAGACCTCGGCTTGTGTTACCAGGGTCGCTTATGCGTACCTGGGAATGCCGATCTCAAACAAGAATTATTAGCAGAGGCACATAGTTCACCTTTCTCAATCCATCCAGGAAGTACGAAGATGTACCATGATTTAAAACAGTATTACTGGTGGCAGGGCATGAAAAGAGAGATAGCGGATTTTGTCAGTAAATGCCTTGTTTGCCAACAAGTGAAGGCCCCGAGACAGAAACCAGCGGGATTGTTACAGCCGTTGAGTGTCCCAGAGTGGAAGTGGGAGCATATATCTATGGACTTCATTACAGGATTACCTAGAACGGTCAAGGGTTACACTGTGATTTGGGTCATTATCGACAGACTCACTAAGTCAGCGCATTTTCTCCCTGGGAAGCCTACTTACACTGTTGAAAAGTGGGCACAGTTATATATGACAGAGATAGTCAAGCTCCATGGTGTGCCGGTATCAATCGTGTCAGATAGAGACCCTCAGTTCACTTCTAACTTCTGGAGGAGTCTGCAAAGAGCCTTGGGTACTCAGTTACGTTTCAGTACAGCTTTTCACCCTCAGACAGATGGTCAAACTGAGCGATTGAACCAAACTCTAGAGGATATGTTGTGAGCATGTGTCTTGGATTTCTCAGGTAGTTGGGATGCACACCTGCACTTAATGGAATTTGCTTATAACAATAGTTATCAAGCAACCATCGGTATGTCACCGTTTGAGGCCCTCTATGGGAAGAGATGCAGGTCCCCTGTTTATTGGGATGAGGTCGGAGAACGTCAGTTGTTGGGACCTGAATTGATTCAAGCCTCCAGTAAGGCTATTCGTACGATCAGATCGAGGATGTTAACAGCCCAAAGCCGACAGAAGAGTTATGCTGATACAAGGAGAAGAGATTTAGAGTTTGACGTGGGTGATCATGTTTTCTTGAAGGTAGCTCCAATGAAAGGAGTATTAAGGTTTGGAAGGAAAGGCAAGCTCAGTCCGCGTTTCATTGGTCCGTTTGAAATTCTAGAACGGATTGGTCCGGTAGCTTATCGTCTAGCGTTGCCGCCTTCTCTTTCAGCGGTACACAACGTTTTCCATGTCTCCATGCTGCGGAAGTATTTGGCAAATCCAACCCACAGGGTGGACTTCGAACCTTTGCATTTGAGCGAGAACTTGTCTTATGAGGAGGAACCTGTGCTAATCCTTGACAGAGAGGTGAAGGTCCTTCGCAATCGCGAGATAGCTCTCGTGAAGGTCCTTTGGCGAAACCATTTGTCTGATGAGGCAACGTGGGAGAGAGAAGATGAAATGATGGCCAAGTATCCAGAGTTGTTCCAGTACTAGCAACTTTCGAGGACGAAAGTTCTTTTAAGGTTAGTATGATGTAACGGCAAGCTTTTTAAAAAAAAAAAAAAAAAAAGGAAAAAGAAGTGGGCTTTATGGCCTGGTCAAAGGGGGGAGTGGGGGGAAAGTTTCCCCCCCCCCCCCACATTTTCGGTCAAAAAGGGACCTTTTAAAAAAAAAAAAAAAAAAGGATCTCAGCTCTCTCTCTCCCTCTCACGCACCCCCCTCTCTCCCACAGCTTTCTCTCTCCCCCGACACCCCCGCTCTCTCCCTCTCTTGGCAATCTCTCTCTCTCATCTGCACGCTGCCGCCTCCGTCCGTGCCGACGCCGCACTCCACCGCCCGTCGTCGCGCCGCGAGCCGCCGCCGGTATTGCTCTCTCTCTCTCTCTCTCTCTCTCTCTTTCTCTCTCTCAGCCACTCGTTTATAGCAGACCCATCGCGCCGCCGCCCCCATTTGACAGAGAGGTGAAGGTCCTTCGCAATCGCGAGATAGCTCTCGTGAAGGTCCTTTGGCGAAACCATTTGTCTGAAGAGGCAACGTGGGAGAGAGAAGATGAAATGATGGCCAAGTATCCAGAGTTGTTCCAGTACTAGCAACTTTCGAGGACGAAAGTTCTTTTAAGGTTAGTATGATGTAACGGCAAGCTTTTTTAAAAAAAAAAAAAAAAAGGAAAAAGAAGTGGGCTTTATGGCCCGGTCAAAGGGGGGAAAGTTTCCCCCCCACATTTTCGGTCAAAAAGGGAGCTTTTAAAAAAAAAAAAAAGGATCTCAGCTCTCTCTCTCCCTCTCACGCGCCCCCCCTCTCTCCCACAACTTTCTCTCTCCCCGACACCCCTGCTCTCTCCCTCCCTCGGCAATCTCTCTCTCTCATCTGCACGCTGTCGCCTCCGTCCGTGCCGCCGCCTGCAGCTCACCGCCGACGTCGCCGCCGCCACCGCACTCCACCGCCCGTCGTCGCGCCGCGAGCCGCCGCCGGTATTGCTCTCTCTCTCTCTCTCTCTCTCTCTCTCTTTCTCTCTCTCAGCCACTCTCTCACGTTTATAGCAGACCCATCGCGCCGCCGCCCCCATTTGACGTCGCCGCCGCTGCCGGTAAATCTCGTTCCCTCTCGGTCCTCTCTCACCCCACACGCCGCGCGTCGCAACCCCGTTGCCGCGAGTCGTCGACTCATCGCCGCCACACACGAGCTACCGTCGATCTGCAAGTCATCGCCGCCACTGTGCAAGTGTTTGCAGCCACCACGAGTCGTTGTCGTCGCCTTTCAGATCTGTTCGTCGTCGTCGTTCGAAATTTTCAGCCTCTTTGAGCGAGTTCGTCATTGGGTAAGTGAATTAAGTCAAGTTTTGGAATGATTTATGTGTGTTAGATGAATACCCATTGATTTTGGCTATTGAATTTAAGATGCCCATTGCGTTTGGTGATTAAATTGTTGGATTTAGGTGGATTTGAGAGCCCGGACAGCAAGCTAAGTTTCTGCTTTGGTTGCTTGAAGTCTTGGAATTTATAGGAAAATTGGTTAGAAGTCGGTCAAGGATTTGTTGGGCTAAAGTAAGTAGTTTTTTTTTTTTGGTTTATGTCGTATGCTTTGGACCCATGTAATCTTTATGTCACTATGCTAGCAAGAGGATAGTATGAAAATGTTAAGGTTAGTTGTAGCATGTTGAGTTAGCCTTAACGTAAGTAGCCGTTGGAATAAATTCTCTGCTTTACACTCATTTATGTTGAGTATGGTTTGCGATAGCATGAGCTGGGTTAAATCCTAGAGTTGCCCCTTGGAATTTAAGTAGCTGATTGTATTCAAAATTCCATGTTTTAAGTGCATTATATGGTAGCGGACACATGGTAAGTAACATGCTGCATTGGAATGAAATGTGTATGTTTGGAATGATTTGGTTACTCCTAGCATGATAATATGTATAATTGTGTTGTGTGATAGAAGCGAGTGTATGACTGATGTATCTTTTTATAGCTGGCTGACATTGTTGTGGGCAACGGGGAGTTTGGGTTTTTCACTGCTTAGGAGGGTTGCCGTTAAAAAAAAATAGCAAGAGTTAAGGGGTCCAAAAAGGGAAAGGATTAAGAAAGGGAAAGGAATAGGCTAGTGCCTTGGAAGAGGGTCGTGTCAATTAAACACCTAGGACTGAGATGTAATAGACTGAAATGAGGGGCTTAATGGGTGGGTCTTGGCTTCGCAGTCTAGGTGCCATTTACTAACTGTGGAAGTTAATTCCTGACTTAAACCCATGAACGCCCCACCAGTGAAATGGTAGTTTAGAGCGCTACGCGCCCATTAGTGCCTTGAGGGATGAGACTTAGCTCCACTGACGGGGTGCCATCTACCATTAGTAGGAGTAGAGACCTCCCAAAACTCCCACTTGTGCACTATCAGTGAGTTGGCAAACTTATATATTTATAGGTGTACTAATTGGACACGAGACCCGAACTACAGATGAATGAAATGAAATGAAATGAAATGAATGAGAATGAGATGACGTAACCCTTAGGCCCTTAACTCGAATAAAATGTTAAAACCTTGATTGCTACTTACTGAGTATTTTCCTAAATACTCATTCTTTTCCCTTTCATACAACTGCAGGTAGAGGTAAAGGTGTACAGGACGCGTGACGGAGAGCTGCTGAGCCATGGACCTCCTTTAGGATAGTCTTCCGCATTTTATGTTTTGAAATTCTCCTTTTGAACTTGTATTGCGAATGATTTAAGATTTATTCCGCTTTAAGTTTTTGTGTGAATGGCTAAAGTGTTCTTTGTGTTGTTTTAACTGGGATCCCAGACTGAAAAGTTTCGCAAAATTTCTAAGTATGTTTTCCTTAAATGATATTTCCTCGCTGTTCTTAGAAGTAGAATGAAATGCATGTAGTAACGGCCTTAGGATCTAGGCATGAAAAGTAGGGTCGTTACATATTCAAATGGAAACATTTTACAATGGGTTAAATGGAGCAACCCAAGGTATGGTTGATGCTTCGACTGGAGGGGCCCTTTTGGCAAAAACTTTTAATGAAGCTCATGAAATTTTAGAAAGAATATCAACTAATAGTTGTCAGTGGTCAAATGTTAGAGGCACAAATAAAAAGGTTAATAGTGTGTTAGAGGTAGATTGTGTGTCCACCATTAGGGCTGATATTGCAATGTTAGCTAACGCTCTTAAAAATGTGACAGTGGTTAGTCATCAGCAGCTGCCAGCTGTGGAGCCTGCTGCAGTGGTGAACCAAATTGCAGAGGAAGCATGTGTCTATTGTGGTGAAGAGCACAACTACGAGTTTAGCCCCAACAATCCAGCTTCTGTGTTTTTTGTAGGTAATCAGAGGAATAACCCTTATTCTAACTTTTATAATCCAGGTTGGCGCAACCACCCCAACTTCACGTGGGGAGGACAATGAAGTAATGTGCAAGCACAGCAAAAGGTGAACCAATCGGGATTTGCTAAAGCGCAGGTATTGCCCCAGCAAAATAAGCAGGCTTTGCCCCAGCAAAATTCAGAAAGTTCCCTTGAGGCGATGATGGAAGAATATATGGCTCGTATAGATGCCGCAATTCAAAGCAATCAAGCTTCAATGAGAGCCTTGGAATTGCAAGTGGGTCAGCTAGCTAATGAGCTGAAGGCTAGGCCTCAGGGGAAGCTTCCTTCAGATACTGAACACCCTAGAAGGGAAGGTAAGGAGCAGGTAAAGGCAGTGACTCTTAGGAGTGGTAAGCCACTAGAAGAGAGGAAAGAGCATAGTAAAACCCAGAATGTAGCAAATAATTGTGATAAAAATGATGTTGTTGAGAAAGAGTTGGAGTCTGGTTAGGGTGCTGGAGGCAGCAAAAATGATGCTGGAGCATCTGGTTCTGTTCCGGATGTGGAACCACCTTATGTGCCACCCCCACCTTATGTACCACCTCTACCTTTTCCACAGAGGCAAAAGCCTAAGAATCAAGTTGGTCAATTTAAGAAGTTTTTAGAGATTCTTAAGCAATTGCATATAAATATCCCTTTAGTAGAAACTATTGAGCAAATGCCTAATTATGCTAAATTTCTTAAGGATATTTTAACTAAAAAGAAGAGGTTGGGTGAGTTTGAAACTGTATCTCTTACTGAGGAATGTAGTGCTATTCTTAAGAATGGGCTACCAACCAAGGCTAAGGATCCAGGATCATTCACTATACCTGTGTCTATAGGTGGAAAAGAGTTACTTAGAGCTCTTTGTGATTTAGGTGCAAGCATTAACCTTGTGCCTCTTTCGGTCTATCGAAAGCTAGGTATTGGTGAAGCTAGACCTACCACAGTCACACTCCAACTAGCTGATAAGTCTATCACATATCCAGAAGGTAAAATTGAGGATGTCTTAGTGAAAGTAGATAAGTTCATATTTCCTGTTGATTTTATTATTTTAGACTATGAGGCAGATAAAGATGTCCCAATTATTCTTGGTCGTCCATTTTTGGCTACTGGTAGGGCGTTGATAGATGTTCAAAAAGGGGAGTTAACAATGAGAGTTTATAATGAGGAAGTAAAGTTTAATGTGTTTAAGGCCATGAAGTATCCAGACGAAATGGAAGATTGCTCTTTCATTAGGATTCTGGAGAACACGATTGTTGAGACAGCAATGCAGGATTCGGCTGACAAACATTTGGAAGATCATGGAGAGGTTAGTGTAGAGGATTTAGAAGTTCGTTCTTTAGAAAGAAAAAATGAAAAAGAAGTGTTTAGGTGTGAGGATGTTTTTGAGTCTTTAGATTTAGATCAAAGGAAGGCCTCTCCTATTAAGCCATCCCTGATTGAGGCACCCACTTTAGATTTGAAGCCCTTGCCGGATCATCTAAAGTATGTGTATCTTGGGGAGGGTGAGACGTTGCCCATTATTGTGGCATCAGATTTAATGCCAGAGCATGAAGAGGCCTTAATAAAATTGTTGCAGCAATATCGCAAGGCAATAGGTTGGACATTGGCTGACATTCAGGGAATTAGCCCATCTTTTTGTATGCGCAAAATCACTCTAGAGGAGGGATCCTTTAGGAGTATTGAGCAACAGAGAAGGCTTAACCCTGCAATGAAAGAAGTTGTCAAAAATGAGGTGATTAAATGGTTGGATGCTGGCATTATTTATCCGATTGCAGATAGCAATTGGGTAAGCCCTGTCCAATGTGTTCCTAAGAAAGGAGGTGTCACTGTGGTGAGCAATATAGACAATGAATTGATCCCAACCAGGACAGTAACTGGCTGGAGGGTTTGCATGGATTACAGGAGGCTTAATAAAGCCACCCGTAAGGACCATTTCCCTCTACCATTTATTGACCAGATGTTGGATAGATTGGCTGGTCAGGCCTTCTACTGTTTCTTGGATGGTTATTCTGGGTATAACCAGATTACCATTACTCCTGAGGATCAGGAAAAAACCACTTTCACCAGCCCTTATAGGACGTTTGCTTTTAGGCGAATGCCTTTTGGCCTTTGCAATGCTCCAGCAACATTTCAGCGGTGTATGTTAGAAATTTTTTCTGATATGATTGAGTCCACTGTTGAGGTATTTATGGACGATTTTTCAGTTTTTGGAGGGTCTTTTCAGAGTTGTTTGGACAATTTAGGTAAGGTGTTAAAAAGATGTGAGGATACCCATCTAGTACTTAATTGGGAAAAATGTCACTTCATGGTGAAGGAGGGCATTGTTTTGGGTCATAGGATTTCTAAGAACGGTCTAGAAGTTGATCGAGCAAAAATTGAGGTTATTGAGAGACTAGAACCACCGAGTTCTGTGAAAGGGATTCAGAGTTTTCTAGGTCATGCTGGATTTTATAGGAGGTTCATAAGGGATTTTTCAAAAATTAGTAAACCTCTTTGTAACTTATTGTGTACTGATCATGTTTTTTACTTTAATGCAGATTGTAGGAAGGCTTTTGAAACTTTAAAGGCTGCTTTAATCTTAGCACCCATTCTTTGTGCACCAAATTGGAATTTACCATTTGAGGTAATGTGTGATGCGAGTGATGTTGCAGTAGGTGCTATGCTGGGGCAAAAGCAGGGCAAAAGCAGGGCAAATTTATCCATCCTATATATTATGCAAGCAGAGTTTTAAATGAGGCACAAGTCAACTATACAACTACTGAAAAGGAGTTGTTAGCTGTTGTGTTTGCTTTTGAGAAATTTCGGCCATATTTGGTTGGATCCAAAGTCACGGTTTTCACGGATCATGCAGCAATAAGGTATTTAATGTCTAAAAAAGATGCAAAGCCTAGACTAATTCGTTGGGTTTTATTATTACAGGAATTAAACTTGGAGATAAAGGACAAGAAGGGATCAGAAAATGTCATTGCAGATCATTTGTCTCGTCTTGATCCATCATCATCTTTGCTGAAGCAATCTGCCATTTCAGATTCTTTTCCAGATGAACAACTTTTTGCTGTTGAGGTAAAGGTAGTCAAGGATGTCCCTTGGTATGCTGATATTGCCAACTTTTTGGTCAAGGGAGTTACTCCTATTGATATGGATTGGAGGCAGAAGAAAAAGTTTAAGCATGATGCGAAATTTTTCTATTGGGATGAGCCATTTATGTATAAACAATGCTCTGATGGTATTATTCGTAGGTGTGTTTCAGGTGATGAAGCAAAGGAAATCCTGGAGCAGTGTCACTCTTCGCCGTATGGAGGCCATTTCAGCGGTCAGAGGACAGCTATGAGGATTTTGCATTGTGGATTCTTCTGGCCTTCCTTGTTTAAGGATGCCCATTGGTTCTACAAGCAATGTGATGCTTGCCAAAGGAGAGAAAATTTGGGGCCTTGATGACATGCATAAATGTCATCATTTTCCTATTAATTTTAGCTAGTTTTGTGTATGAATTGTGTGCTTTAATGTTATTTTCTGTTTAAATTTCAGAAAACCGAGTCAAAGAAGAAAAAATAGAATTTTGAGAGATTTTGGATGATATTGGAGGCTTTTGGAGCAATTTGAAGAAGTTCATTGTTGATCCAAGTCCAAAAGACCAAGAAGAATGAGTTAGAAGCCCAAATTCATGAATTCCAAGCCTTAAAATTATCAAGTTGGGTCAAGAAAAAAATCCAAAATCCATTACAAGAAGCATTTGGGCCAAAAGAAAGATGGAGGCCCAAAAATTGATGCAAAAATCGGGCCATTTTAGAAGATTCAGGGCCTAGCGTCGAGACGCTAAGCCTTGAGCGTCCCGACGCTAGGCAGCTATGCGGAAAGATCCAGAATTGACATAGCGTCGCGACGCTGTCCAGGTAGCGTCGCGACGCTGCGACGTTATGGAGCCCAAGAAAAGATGACGTCAGAGCGTCTCGACGCTACGCCTGCTGGGAGCCTATAAAAGGAGCCATTTGCATCCAAGTTTTGTGTGCCAATTGGTGGGTTTTCACCCCATTCTAGAATCCACACTAAAATTGGGGGTTTTTGGGAGAGTTTTGGAGCTTTGTTGAAGATCTTTGGAGCTCGGGATCGATGGAGGTCGGCGCGGGATCGAGGAGATCGACACTTTTATGAGCATTTCTCTTCCCTTTTCCTTTATGTTTTAGTTTCTAGAATTGTTGTGATTATGAATTATTGAATTTTAGTGATTATGAGTAGTAAATTCCTAAATTCTATGAGATTGATTTAGATGTTGAACCTTTGCTGAATTAATGAATTGATCTAGTTTAATCGTCATTATTGTTCATTTGTGCATTTTATCCGTAATGCTTTTAATCAACTGATCACTGATTAAATGAATCGTTACTAAGTGGAAACTCGACGGAGAGAAGCTTAGACCTAGAACTGAATGCATGACTAACGTTTATTTACCCGGGTGACACGGGACAAGATAAATAACGTTAGAGGTTGTACTGAAGGGTCGTAATGCCATGCTAAGTAAATAAAGATGAGACTGAAAGGAGATTCTTTATTGAAAGGTATGAGATAGGAGGAGACCGACAGGAGAGTCCTTGTCATTAGGCTTCTAGACTTATGAATCAAATGATTAGTTAATCCATATTAGTTAATTGATTAAGCATTAAAGGTCCAATTGGTGAAATCAACCCCTCTAAGAATTATCCCTCCAAATTGTGTCTCCATTTATCTTTTGCTTTCTAGATTAGCCTTTTGTTATTTTTTTTCGGCATTAGATTTTGTTCTCTAAATAAAGCAAAGCAAGATTATTCGTGGTAATTAATTGAATAAATCCAATCCCTGTGGAGACGATACTCTATACTCAAAATCACTATATTACTTGTGACGACCCGTACGCTTGCGGTAATCGGATAATCGCCCAACAAGTTTTTGGCGCCGTTGCCGGGGATTGGCTAATTTCATTCAATTAATATTGTGAAGAAATTGCTTGCTTTAATTTAGAGGTTTTATTTTGCTTTATTTTATTTTTATCCTGGTCCATTGTTCTTGTTGTGCATTTAATTGGTGTTTGCATCTTACTGAAAGCCTGATCATTGTTGATTAATTGTTTCAAATGGCTTTTAATAATTTTGGGTGGCCCTTTAGGGAATCTGAGCCCGAAGAACCAACACCATCATCCAATTTTTTTTATTCAAATTATTCCCCTTTAGAGAAAAAATCTCCCCTAGAAGGTTTGCTTCAAGATTATATTGAGGATAATAGAGCCATGAATCTAACTCTAGAAAAATCCCTAGGGAGATTGCATCCCCAAGAGGATGAGAGAGAAGTGCAATCCTCTTCCATAGAAGAAAAAACTTCCTTAGAAAGCTTGCTTGAAAATTTTATTGAGGAGTCTAGAGCCATGAATTTAGAATTAGAAAAATCTATGAAGAGACCTCAGACCCAAAGGGAGGATAAGGAAGTAGGATCCACTTCCATAGAGTGTCTAGTGAGTCATGTGGCCAGTGATTCATTAGCGCCCATTCAGGAGCCTAATTCTTTCAATTTTGCTGAGTTTGAGCATATAGGGGTGAGTTGTATAGATTGTGAGGAAGAATTGGATAGTTCTAGCACCCATCAAGAACAAGTTAGTGAGGAAGAAAAAGAAAATGAGCCCATAGTGTTTGAGGAGTTTCAAGAGATAGAGTTTAAGGTTGAAAGGCCTTTGTCTGTTCTATCCTCTCCATCCTCTTTTGATAATGAGTGTTCTTTTTCTTATTCTCACGAGTCTGTGTCAGAGTCAGAGTCCGTTTATTTTGATCTTTCTCCTTTTATGCTTTTATTATTAAAAAATCCCAAAAATATTTCTGCTTCAGGGGCCCATGAAAAGCTAGTAAGCCTGCTAGCGATAGAATGCTTCATTGATTCAAGGAAGAAGGGCCCGAAGAAATACGAGAATTTTTATGTGCCTTGAAAGCCCGCACAAACTCGTCTAGCTAAGAGACGTTAAAAAAGCGCTTCTTGGGAGGCAACCCAAGTTTAATTTCAGTCAATTTTCTTTTCTTTGTTTTTCAGTTTTTTTGTAGTTAGAGCTTGTTGATCTTTCGTTCCTGTTGATCAATTTGAAGCAGCTCGAGACCACGATTTCTTCCAAATCACCCAATGAATGATGAAGGCTGACATCCATGGTTTCTCTCACATTTCAGGGCAGTACCGTTCTCCCTTTATCTTTTTAATTATCCTTATGCATGCTTAATTAGTTGAATAATTAATACATTGAGGACAATGTATGATTTAAGTTTGGGGGGGAGGCTTTGCTGTTCTGATCTGAGCAAAATTTTTTTTTTCATCATGATTCTATTGCATCTGTTTTGATGAGGACGGTCTATGATATGATCTAGATAATGAATTTTGTTCAATTTTTGTGAAATATGAAAGCATGTTCAAGATTCATGTAAATTTAAATTTTTTCTTTGATTTCCTTGCACATGTTGAGCACTTAGCCTACTTATATGGTTTTGAATGCTTAGAACTGGATTATATTATCTAGATGTTTGTTGTCACTCCGATAGGCTTAAGATCTGATTTGAAAGTTGAACTGCATGAGAGTTTGTAATGTTTTACTCGGGAGAAAAATCATGTTTATTAGCCTGCAAAAAAAAAAGAGAGAGAAAAGAAAAATGGTTTAAAAAAAATATATATCAAAAAAAAAAAAAAAAAAAAAAAAAGAGAATGCTCCACTTTCTTTTGAGCATTAGTAACCAGGGGCATTCATGACACCCATCGTTTGCATTTGCATGAAAGCGTTGGAAAGAAATGAGCATGCCTCGGCATCCTGAAAGATGAGGCGCTCGTAGTTGGATGCTTTCATCACCAATGTTGGCAAGCCAGAACGAAGGCGCTACATCTAAAAGGATTCTCAAATAAAAATAAAAATTCAAGTTTGGGGGAGGCATACCCCGTTGTTTCAGGCACCTTAGTGGGATATTGCTTTCTTGATTGTTGGGAAGCTGGATGATTAGAGCTTAAGGCCAGTGTAGGGGGAAGATGAACTGAGGATTTTATAAACCTTTTCTAGGCTAGTAAAGGCCTAATAAGGAGGCTCGCACACACACACGCAAGGGATGAAGAGTTTAATTTTAAATTTCTTGATGAAAGAATATGTTTTAATATTTCCTTTAATTGTTAGAGTTCATTATATGGATCATTGAGCTTAGAGTCATGCATTTGCAATAGTTGATTCATATATATGATTTTAGCTTTGCTCGGGACTAGCAAATGTTTAAGTTTGGGGGTGTGATGACATGCATAAATGTCATCATTTTCCTATTAATTTTAGCTAGTTTTGTGTATGAATTGTGTGCTTTAATGTTATTTTCTGTTTAAATTTCAGAAAACCGAGTCAAAGAAGAAAAAATAGAATTTTGAGAGATTTTGGATGATATTGGAGGCTTTTGGAGCAATTTGAAGAAGTTCATTGTTGATCCAAGTCCAAAAGACCAAGAAGAATGAGTTAGAAGCCCAAATTCATGAATTCCAAGCCTTAAAATTATCAAGTTGGGTCAAGAAAAAAATCCAAAATCCATTACAAGAAGCATTTGGGCCAAAAGAAAGATGGAGGCCCAAAAATTGATGCAAAAATCGGGCCATTTTAGAAGATTCAGGGCCTAGCGTCGAGACGCTAAGCCTTGAGCGTCCCGACGCTAGGCAGCTATGCGGAAAGATCCAGAATTGACATAGCGTCGCGACGCTGTCCAGGTAGCGTCGCGACGCTGCGACGTTATGGAGCCCAAGAAAAGATGACGTCAGAGCGTCGCGACGCTACGCCTGCTGGGAGCCTATAAAAGGAGCCATTTGCATCCAAGTTTTGTGTGCCAATTGGTGGGTTTTCACCCCATTCTAGAATCCACACTAAAATTGGGGGTTTTTGGGAGAGTTTTGGAGCTTTGTTGAAGATCTTTGGAGCTCGGGATCGATGGAGGTCGGCGCGGGATCGAGGAGATCGACACTTTTATGAGCATTTCTCTTCCCTTTTCCTTTATGTTTTAGTTTCTAGAATTGTTGTGATTATGAATTATTGAATTTTAGTGATTATGAGTAGTAAATTCCTAAATTCTATGAGATTGATTTAGATGTTGAACCTTTGCTGAATTAATGAATTGATCTGGTTTATGTTGGGTTTTATGCCCTAAAACTCGTAGATAGTAAATGTACATTTGACCAAACATTAATAAAAGTGATGTATTATTCAATGTTTGTATTATATCTTGTCTTATTAACCCTAGTCCAATAAACTAAACATCCAAGGCTAAAAGAATGAGGCTTGAACTAGTATGTAGGGACATACGGGGATCGATGTTCAAGTTTTAGCCTAAAGGGTCTGTAGTATAGGGATAAGGCTGGGTACCTTATCCTGGTGACACTATGGATACGGCCCGCTTTGTATTTTGATACAAACGTAATGATCCAACGCGTTCGTGTAGTTGACATGCGAGTGGGGGTATCCTGTGCAATGAGTTTGCACAAAGACCGGACCGCGAAATAGTTAACCACTAACTGTAATACCGTTAGTTAGCTCGGTTTCTATTTCACTAGGATGACCTAGGCAACTTGGCCTTAATCCTGAGTGGATTATGGACTCCTGTCCATGAGGGATTGTCCTTTGATTTGTACGGGTGAGAGTGGCCTATTCGCCGACTCAATAAGCCTACCATTTTGGGGACAAGACCGATTGGGGAGCTGGGAACATAGTCTTACAAGAAGGAATTCACTCCTTCCCAACTTTAGGGTAAGTAGAGGTGTGCTCCCTTAAGTGGTGTCTCCGGGTCTTGAACAATGGGCCCTACCCTCTCTATGGCACAAGAGGGACTTCTGTTTGCTGGTTGGACCTCAAACAGGTTGTTCATTAGAGGAGCACTGGTACTTAAGGACAAAGAGGTAGCCCAGGGGTAAAATGGTAATTTGACCTAGCTGGGGTACGAACACACGTGAAGGGCTAACTTGCTCTTGACGGTCGATATCCGTGGACACAGAAATATATCTGCAGTGAGAAGAGTGCAGTTGTGGTTCTTTAGTGGAGTGAACCACAGTTAACAAATATTGATTAACTTGGTTAATGAGTTTAGCCAACTAATCTCATATCGTTGGAGCTTCTGATCTGTAGGTCCATCAGGTCCCATCGGTAGCTCTATAAGAGCGTTGAGGTAAATTTCTAAGGGTGAATTGAGTATTCGAAGGGGTTCGAATATTAAATTGGATGATATGAATTTGATTCATATTAAAAACTATAGGTTATAATTAATACACATATGAAGTATATTAATTCTATAGTGAATTTGAGAGATATAAATATATAATTAAATATATGATATTTAATTATGATGTTAATTAATTGGTGAATTAATTAATATTTTGGTTTTATTTTAATTAAATTTGATTTAATTAAGTTATATTAAAACTATACGATAAATGGAGTTTATTTTGTATAAATATGTTTATACAAATGACATTTAGTTAAATTAATAGTTAATTTAATTAAAGATTTAATTAATATTATTAATTAAATTATTTCCCATCAGTTAGGGTAACTGATGGGAACGTGTGCTCCCTTTTTCCTCAGTCTTGCGTGAATGGGAGGGTTTTAAGGAGGTAGTTGTGCATTTTTACGGTAATCTATCCATCATTCAGTTTGGCTCTCTCTGAAATCTCACGCAGAACTCTCTCAACCTCTCCAATTCTAAGAAAGCTCTCTGCAATTCTCTCCCAAAAAGAATACAGAGAAATTTTTCCATAGAACCCTTAGAGATTGTGCTCCCACAAGCCCCTAACGCGCAACCTTCAAGAGAATACCGGTGGATCTTTGGTGGTGGTGTTCGTGACGATTTTACAACGAAATCAAGGTCTCTTTGCTGCTGGTTTTTTGGCGAGTTTCTGGGAGTTTTGGTGAAGTTAATCGAGAATTTCTACAAAGGTATGTTTTTCCTTGATCTAGGATCAATAGGATCCAAATTAGATGAGATTTAGTTTATATTTTTCGGATTATAGCATGATTTATAACAATATTACAGCATGTTATATTTATTTTCTGCTGTATTTTAATTTGCCATCGTACGGTATTTTATTCCGAATTAAAAACTGAGTTAAGGTTCTGTACGTTTCCGCTGCGTAAGGGCTATTATCCCTTCACTTTAATCGTCATTATTGTTCATTTGTGCATTTTATCCGTAATGCTTTTAATCAACTGATCACTGATTAAATGAATCGTTACTAAGTGGAAACTCGACGGAGAGAAGCTTAGACTAGAACTGAATGCATGACTAACGTTTATTTACCCGGGTGACACGAGACAAGATAAATAACGTTTGAGGTTGTACTGAAGGGTCGTAATGCCATGCTAAGTAAATAAAGATGAGACTGAAAGGAGATTCTTTATTGAAAGGTATGAGATAGGAGGAGACCGACAGGAGAGTTCTTGTCATTAGGCTTCTAGACTTATGAATCAAATGATTAGTTAATCCATATTAGTTAATTGATTAAGCATTAAAGGTCCAATTGGTGAAATCAACCCCTCTAAGAATTATCCCTCCAAATTGTGTCTCCATTTATCTTTTGCTTTCTAGATTAGCCTTTTGTTATTTTTTTTCGGCATTAGATTTTGTTCTCTGAATAAAGAAAAGCAAGATTATTCGTGGTAATTAATTGAATAAATCCAATCCCTGTGGAGACGATACTCTATACTCAAAATCACTATATTACTTGTGACGACCCGTACGCTTGCGGTAATCGGATAATCGCCCAACAGGCCTAGAGATGAAATGCCTCTTACTTACATTTTGGAAGTAGAATTATTCGATGTATGGGGTATTGATTTTATGGGGTCATTTCCCCCTTCTAATGGTAATGTTTTTATCTTATTGGCAATTGATTACGTGTCCAAGTGGGTGGAGGCCATTGCATGCCATCAGAATGATGCCAAGACGGTTTCAAGGTTTCTCCAATCGCACATTTTTGCGCGGTTTGGGACACCTAGAGCTCTAGTAAGTGATGAGGGTACACATTTTGTTAATAATATCTTAACTAAGCTTTTAGCTAAGTATGGGATCAGGCATAGGATAGCTACCCCTTATCACCCACAAGCAAATGGTCAAGCTGAAATTAGCAATAGGGAAATAAAATCTATTCTAGAAAAAGTAGTCCATCCATCTAGGAAGGATTGGTCTTTTAGGTTGGATGAGGCTCTTTGGGCTTATAGGACAGCCTATAAGACTCCTCTAGGTATGTCTCCCTATAGGTTAGTATATGGGAAAGCTTGTCATTTACCACTAGAGCTAGAGCATAAAACGTTTTGGGCTTTGAAAAAATTGAATTTTGATCTAAGTCGTGCAGGAGCAATAAGAATGCTGCAGCTTAATGAATTGGAGGAATTTCGCCAATTTTCTTATGAAAATTCGAAAATGTATAAAGAAAAGACTAAGCTGTGGCATGACAAGAAAATTAAGCCTAAAGAATTTGTCAAGGGTCAGAAAGTTTTGCTTTATAATTCTAGATTGAAATTATTTCCTGGGAAACTAAAATCTAAATGGTCAGGGCCATTTATTGTGATTGAGGTTTTTCTCCATGGAGCAATTACTTTGCAGGATGAAAAAGATGGGAGAGTGTTTAAGGTGAATGGACAGCGTGTGAAGCACTATTGGGGAGAGGAGTTCCAGTCAAAATATCCTTCCCTAAAGCTGGTTGATGAATGAGAGAGCGAGATATTTGCAGGAGCATTTCACAGAGCAATATTCTTAAGCTCCCAGTGGTTGTTTTTATTTCTCGCTGATTTGGTTTGATTTTAATTCGAATTATTTTGAATTAGATTTGGTTTAAATCTTATATGAATTATTTTAATTGTTATTTTTCGTAGGTTTTATTTTCGGTATTTTTATTTCATTTTTCGCCAGTTTATTTAATCTAGTTATTTAATTTAATCTGTTAGTTTAGATTTTAATTCAGTTTGTATTTTCGGTTATTTAAATTTCTGCTTAGATTAGATTTGAATAAAACTTCTCCTAATTTATTCGGTTTTGAATAATAAAAAAATAAAAGATAAGATTTGATTTAAGCGGTTAATTCAAATTTCTTGAATTGATTTTAATTTGAATTCGTCCGTATCTAAGATTTGTTTTGCTCAGAAGTTTGTTACGGCAACTTTATGGCCGAAGCAAATCTCTTGTCCGAAGAGGAAGGGTTTTGTTTTGAATTAATTACTTTTACCGTTTGGATTTTGAATTTTCTGTGGGCAGGTTAATTGCATGAGCCATCTGATGGAGCCACGTGTCACACAAGGAAGATCAAAGGGCTCAGCCGTTGGACAGCGCATTATTGTTTACCATGGGCGTTTAAAATTCAGATTTTACCGTTTGATGGTTTTAAGTTTGCAGATTAAACTGCAATTTTAATTAATGAAGCAAAATCTTTTCGGTTGGGATTTTCCTTGCTGAAGCCCTATTTATTAAACAGCCTTCGGTAAGTTTTCGTCATCTTCTCGTTTTAACCTTTGCCGATTTTTTTCTTCTTTCTTTGTTTCTGTGTGCGGTAAATCCTTTTGAGTCTTCAATGGCGAAAACAAGAGCAAGAAAGGAGCGAGATAATGAAGAAGAAGAGGTATCAGTTACCCTTGAGGCACAGAAAGTGAAAACGAAGAAAAAGAAAACGCCGAAGGAAAACGAAGCCAAAAGAAGGAGAAGGCAACAGCGGGCTGAGGATCAAGAAAGTGTACAGAAGGTGGTAGAATATGTGGTTGCCACAGTGGTTGAAGACCCGAAGGAACCAGAGGGACAGAACACTGAGCTGATTGACCCAGTCGTTGCAGATACAGAAGAGGTTCGAGAAGAAAATATAGAGGAAGGTCAAGAAAAACAGGCCGAAGATACGCAAGAAGGTAGGACAGATGATGTTCAAGAAAAGGGAAATGAGCAGGTGGAGCAAGAGCAGGAGGCTCGTGTTGAGGTGATCATGCCGGAAGTACCAAAATGTAGCCGTGTGAAGCGAAAAGCTGGACTCGTCAAGATAGTCCGAACTGATACCCCATCACCACCATCGACGGATTCTGAGAAAGAGAATACAGAGAGAGAGGAACGGGAGAAAAAGGAGGCTAAGGACAGAGAGAGAGAAGAAGCAGGAAAGAAAGCAGCGGAAGAAACTTTGACAAAGCATCAAGAAGACAGGGGCAAAGGAATTGTTGAAGCATCGGATGAACCTATAGAAGAAGCAGGAGAAGGACCATTCATCCGCTTCATCAATGAACTTGCCCGAGCAAAATACCGGGAGATGCTGAAAAGGGATTTCTTATTTGAAAGAGGGTTTGGTGACGATCTGCCACATTTCTTAAGGGCAGGGATCGCGAATCACGGTTGGAGTCAGTTCTGTGCGAAACCGGACCCAGTGAATTTGAACATTGTTCGAGAGTTTTATGCGAATGTTGATAATGCAGAGGAATTTCAGGCCATAGTTCGAGGAGTGACTATTGACTGGAGCCCAGGAGCTATTAATTCACTATTCAACCTTCAGGACTTCCCACACGCAGGCTTTAATGAGATGGTGGTGGCACCATCGAGTGACCAGTTAAATGCAGCGGTCCGAGAGGTTGGCATTGAGGGGGCTCAATGGAGGCTATCAAAGACAGAGAAGCGAACTTTTCAGGCTGCCTATCTAAAGAGTGAAGCCAATACTTGGTTGGGCTTCATCAAGCTGCGTTTGCTTCCAACTACGCATGATTCAACGGTGTCTCGCGACCGAGTGCTTCTGATATTCGCAATTCTTCGATCCTTAAGTATTGATGTTGGAAAAATCATTTCGAATGAAATCTTTAATTGCTGGCGCAAAAAGGTGGGGAAGCTGTTTTTCCCGAACACGATCACTATGTTATGCAGCAGGGCAGGAGTGCCCACGGTTCCAGAGAATGTGATTTTGCTTGACAAGGGAATCATCGATACGCCTAATCTGGCGCGGCTTCAGCGTACGCAGGAGGCATGCCAGGGTGGGCTAGTGTGTGGGATTCATCAAATCCTAGAGCAACTGGCACTTTCAGCCAGTAGGCAAGAGTTTGTTGAGAGGCAAGCTCAAACCTATTGGACCTATGCTAAAAGGAGAGATGACACACTCAGGAGGGCCTTGCAATCCAATTTCTCAAAACCATATCAGGTCTTCCCTATGTTTCCCGATGATTTATTTAACCTTTGGATACCGCCCCCACCTGTCGAAAGAGAAGAAGAGGATGATTAAAATGAGCAGAGTCAGGAGGACTGACGGATGAAGTGGCCCTGACCGAGCATGATTTTTGTTCTGAAATTTTTGTTTGCTCGCGCATTTTCTAACCTCATTTTCTTTGAATGTTTTCAATTTCTATTTCTATGTTTTTTTCTTTAGGCTATCAAAATATCTGCTTCTGTAATTTCTTTCTTTATTTTTAATGAAATTTTCGAAGTTATTTCTGTTCTATAAGCACTGAGTAATTCTAACTTAACTGATTTTCTTCTGAATTTTTTAAGCTTGGACTGGTTAAGCTTAATTAGATCAAGGTATTCTGATCTTCGGAAACCTTTTGCTTGGGCATTTCTTCTAGCCTGGTCACAGCTGCGGCAAGGAAGATTCTGAGGTAGTGTTGATTTATTTGATCCACTTTAAGCTTAGTTCTAGTCTCACGCTTAGGTTGAAAATTCAGATAGAAAAATTTAAGTTTGGGGGTATAATTTAAATTGTTAATGATTCATTGGGGACAATGAATAATTCAAGTTTGGGGGACTTTTTGCTACTCCAATAGTTTTGCTCGAGCATTCCTCTCCTTCATTAATAATTTGCTAGGTTATTGAGTAACCGGGGACATGTGTGATACCCACAGTTTGTCTTCGCGTAAAAAGGTAACCTAGGATATATTAAAAATGAAAAAATTATTTGCTGAAAAAAGTTGATTGTTGAAAAGTTTGCTGAGAAAATTCATGGAGCAAAAGTTTTGAAGGATGAATGGCAATCCAACAGTTTTCTGTCTCCCAGAACTTAGGTGAGCTTCATCATAAAATGTCGCCATTCCATAAAATGTCGCCATTCTGAGGGGCAAGAGATAGAATAACTAAGGATTTTTTAGCTTTACAATGAGTATTTAGCCTAGTTGGTGATGAGTTTGAGGCAAGGGTATACTGCACCATAAAGTGGGTCATCCCATGCTTAAGAGCTTATGACTGTAGGGCTGCTTTAAGTCTGAAAAACAAAAATATAGACCCCTTAAAAATGTGTTTTAATATGTCTGATAATAGAGCTAGGCTGTGGTAAGTTCTTAGAATTGAGTTAAAAGTGGTGATTATTTGTCCATGCCGGAAGAACTATTTTCCTGCAGCAGAGCTTGGTTGTGCAGAATGCTCGGGTAAAGTTTGAAAGTAGTGTTGGATTATCTGTTTTGATTAAGCTATGCTTTGTCTAACGTTTTGAATTCTTAAGAGAAGGTTGGTTAGTATTGCTCGGGACGCGCAATAGTTCAAGTTTGGGGTATGATAACTCTCCAAAAGGGAGTTATTTAGACCTTATTTCTATATTGATTTGTGTGTCTTTTGTGCTAAATAGGGTTGCTTTTAGATAGATATTATATGTTTTAACCCATTTGGAAGAATGGATGCTTTGGAAGTTATTTTGTGCAGAATATATTGTTGAGCGACTTGAGAGAGCAAAATCTGTGCTGGAGCAAGGCTGGAAGCAAAACTGCCATGTCACAGCTCGTTAGCCAATTTAACAAATTGAATTCTGTTAAGCTATTCTCGGATTTATGGAGCAAGGAGAGTCATCCACGTGTCTAGGTCAACCTAATTCAAGCCTCCTATCACTCTATAAAAGGAGATAGCCGCCCAAGTCAAATACATTCCTTTTTGGGAAGGAAATTCCATCCTTGGGAGGAACATTCCACTTTTGGAAGGATCATTTCTCATTTCCATTCTGGGAGCCGAATAGAGGAGAGAGATTGGAGACCTACAAGAAGACCATCATTTGCAAGCTGATTAAGGGAATTAAGATTTTCTTGCATTATTTTGTAATTATGGATATGCTTACTTATATTGTAATGTGTGTCTCCATGCACTTTATGAACTAAGTAACTTTAGGCGTTGGTTAGGGAACATGTAGTTGTCATGCTTAATTTCTAGTAATAAATATTGATTTGATGCATCTTGATTAATTGTTGTGTTCATTTCTATTTTATGCCTGCCTGGCCAGCCGGTATGAATACCTCTCTCTAGTTTCAGGGATGATTTAGGGAGTGTGTGGCGGTTAATCACACTAGATCATTGTGTATTGGTGAATGCCAGTGACTGAGCTAGGGATAGCCAGTTGCCTAGTGCTTGATCGGTAGAGCTTCATTGGAGTTGAAACACATTCTAAAAAATTCGGAGTTCCGGGAGGAATCCGCTAATAATACTGCGAGAGTTTTGCATGATCAATAGTATTGCTAGAGCATCTTTTAAAACAATTACTAAATCCTGACCAGCGCCTGTTTCTAATCTGTCTGCCTATTTGTTTACTTTTTGTTCTGTCATTTCTTTTGCTTCAGCATTCTATAAAAAACCAATCATTTTAACCACTTTTGAAACCATTGAAAAACTAAACAAAATAGATAAAGTGAAAGCTAGTTCAGACCTTGGATTCGATAAATACTTATTACTTGCTGCGAACTGTGTATACTTGCACAGAGTTCTAGAGTCTTTTTATATCTTATTTTTACTCACTCTAGAAACCCAACAATTTCTCTCATCACGTATTCTGTTTCTCTAGGTGGAAGGCACTTTAGCATTGGCATTGAGTAACCTCGTTTATACAACCTGCCCTCTCTCAGCACATAATGCGATGCTCGCCTCTATAACCTCTTGGCTTCAACTCTGTCTGTAGGCTGATCCCCTTTCTCCAGATATTTCACCAATGGATCCATCCACGAGCCCTCCTCATGGTCGGCCTCGGCCACAGGGGTTTTGGCTTCTATCCTGGCTCGACCTCCCACGGAAACTTGCTCATCTACCACTACTACCTTTTTTCCACATATTGTTGGCTTGAACAAAACCTCAACTGGAACTGTTCTATTCAGTTCTGTTTCGTAAGCTGCTGCCAACCGAGCTAATGAATCAGCATTAGCATTTTGGGATCTCGAAATTTGCCTAACCTCACACTTTTTGAACTTGGCCAATAACTCTTTAGCTTTAGATAAATATTCAACCATCCTCTGCTCTTTAGCTTGATACTGGGCTGTCACTTGCTTCACAATTAACTGTGAATCACTCTGAACCAAAAGGCTCGAAACTCCAACTTCCCTGGCTAACTTCAGTCCTGCAAGGAGAGCCTCATATTCTGCTTCATTCTTTGAGGCTCTAAAATTGAATCTCAAAGCATACTCAAATCTCTCTCCCTCTGGGGATCCCAACAATATTCCTGCTCCACATCCCCTTGTGTTAGAGGATCTGTCAACAGAAAGGGTCCAGGTCTGGCTTGGTTCCTCAAAACCCAAGTAATTGACCTTAGACTCAATCCTACTCTGGTCGGCCTCGGCCTTAGCAGGTGTCAGCTCTGCCACAAAGTCTACAACCGCTTGCCCTTTCATTGACGTCCTCGGCTTGTAGTGGATGTCATATTCACTCAACTCAATTGGCCACTTCATGAGACGCCCCGACGTTTCAGGTTTCTGCAGTACTTGCCTAAGGGGAAAATTAGTCAAAACTGTGATTTCATGTGACTAGTGCGAGGGCAAGCTTTTCTACTTGGGGATACCTTGTCTCTGCTCCAACCATAGTCTTACTCGTATAGTACACCGGTCGCTGAAGGTTACCTTCTTCCTTTATCAATACCGAACTCACAGCTGTTTCTGAAGCTGCCAAATAGAGCAACAGTTCGTCCCTCGGTTGAGGTTTAGCTAAAAGCGGGGCAGAAACCAAGTACGCTTTCAATTCCTTGAAGGCTTTCTCACATTCTGCAGTCCACTCAAATCGCAACCCCTGTCTCAAAATTTTAAAGAAAGGCAAACATTTATCAGTAGCCCTACTAACAAACCTGTTTAGTTTTGTAACCTTCCCATTCAGGCTTTGAAGTTGTTTGAGATTGGATGGAGAGGACATTTCTAGGATCGCCCTTATCTTGTCTGGGTTAGCTTCTATCCCCCTCTGATTCACCATAAATCCCAAGAATTTCCCTGAAGTTACTCCAAAAGCACACTTACTTGGATTCAATTTCATTTGGTACTTTCGCAGTATCTGGAATGCCTCGCTGAGATCGGACTCATGACACTGCGATTTCACACTTTTTACCAGCATGTCATCCATATAAACCTCCATGTTCTTTCCTAATAACGGAGAAAACATTTGGTTTACCATTCTTTGGTACGTAGCTCCTGCGTTCTTCAATCCAAATGGCATGACATATAGCAGTACAACCCCCTATTGGTAATAAATGAGGTTTTCTCCTGGTCAGGCCCGTACATCTTGATCTGGTTGTAACCCGAATAGGCGTCCATTAAACTCAACATCTCATGCCTAGCTGTTGCATCCACCAACTGATCGATCATTGGCAAGGGATAACTGTCTTTGGGGCAGGCTTCATTCAAATCAGTAAAATCAATGCACATTCGCCATATTAGGGTTTTCAGGCGTTGGAAGACGACTCGGGCTGAACCAAGTTGAACCGGGGCAGCCAAAAGACTTCAGGGACCGACCGGAAGGGAGGAAGCTCGGCCTCGGCCCGAGGCCGACCACAGGCCTCGACCTTGGCCCAACCCTATGGCCCATTTCCCCTTTGGGGTCCGTTTTCATGTTGTGTCTTCGGTCTCGGGTCGCATTGTCCTCGACTGCTCCTTGGATTCCGGGATGGTCCAAAATTACCTATAACAGAGTTCTTAGCCAAATTCCAAAAACAAAAACAAATTTTTGAAAACTACTTTTTTTTTTTTTCAAATTTTGACTTGGTTTTTGAAAACATGGGAAAGTTGTAGATAACAAAACAAAGAAAGTTGCGGGGGAAAGTAGTGTTTATAAGCTTAATTTTCAAAAACCAAAAACAAAAAACGAAATGGTTATCAAACGGGGCCTAAATTACTATGGCCCTGTTTGATAACCATTTCGTTTTTGGTTTTTGGGTTTTGAAAATTAAACTTGTTTTCTCCCAAATTTCTTACAATAGGTTCTTCCTTGTCAATGACACATTTGAATTCCTAGCCCAATTTCAAAAACAAAAACAAGTTTTTGGAAACTACTTTTTTTAGTTTTCAAAACTTGAGTTGGTTTTTGAAAACATGGGAAGAGGGTAGAGAATAAAACAAAGAAACTTATTATTGAAAAGTAGTGTTTATAGGCTTAATTTTCAAAAACCAAAAACAAAAAACAAAATGGTTATCAAACGGGGCCTATGTTGTTGAAGGTTCTAGGTATCTATTAAAATAAGTTTGGATTTAATTTGAGGGAATGATAATGAAAAGAATTGGTAATGAACTTTTCAAAAAAGAAGAAAAAGAATTGGTAATGAAACTTTTTATTCCCATCATATCATAAACAAATGAAATTAAAATGCGAAACTCAAAACGGGAAATTGGTTTCAAAACATGGAAGAGTCTTCTCCCTCACAAAACTTCTTCAAACTCATTCTCTTTCCCTGTTTCGAAGGGCCCATAATAACCTTTTGTTTTTAATTATTTTTATACTTTGACAACTATTCTTTTCATTATTATTTAATAACTTTTAAAAATTTGAATAATATTTTCTATCAATAATTATATTTATACTTAGAAATTCTACTTACTTCTTCTAGTTTATAAGGCCTTTATATTATGAAATATTACAAACTATTGGATGATGTATGCAACTTGCATATATCATTATTATTTTATTAGCCACTTTTTTTTCCCTAAATATTTTGATTATCATAAGGTCTTGTTATTCTCCTTTTAGGTATTTAGAAAAATTGAAACAAGTGGACAATAAATAATAGTTATTGATGAATAAAAAAGAAAAAACTACAAAGGCTTACATATTAGTTATGATAATTAGTGACTCGCATGTTTTCTCTAGAACATGAGAAAAAGGCACACTACTAAAAACATTTTTTTTTCTTCATACGAACTCCCATCACCAATCAAATAAAAACTATCAATACATATTCTTTATGCACTAATCGGATACTACAAAAAGAAAAAGAAAAAAAAAACTAGTTGGAAGTACGTTGCTCTGATACCATAAAAGATTTGAAGAAGTAATGGATCAAGAACTATGTCCCTTGAAATAAACCCAAGAAGTTAAATCATCACAATGGTGCATCTGTTGGACATCAATAATTCAGATCATTTATTAAACCTAATTATTTCCATATTGATTTAATATGTCAAGTCTAGTCTAACAATTTTTTTTTTTTTTTTAACAATATGGGATAGGGGATTTGAACCACAGACCTCGTGTTATCAGTACAATTTTATGCCAGTTGAGCTATGCTCTTGTTGGCGCCTAGTCTAACAATTTAGCAAGTGAAAGCCATGGTCTATGATCTTTCTCTAAGACTTCAAGACATTCCACTTACCGTCTATAACCAAGATGGCTAGACATTGTCAAGAGTGTAATTAATTAAGCACAAATAAACAAATATAAGCAATAATTAACAAGAAACAAAGCCTAACATTTTAATTAATTAGTAAAAGCCTAAGGGTTCACTAATTGCAGTTCACTAATGGTGCATCTACTCCCATTTGGTTTTTGGTTTTTAGCTTTTCGAAAATTAAACTTATAAACACTAGCTTCACCGATAAGTTTTTTTGTTTTGTTATTAACCTACTTCACGTGTTTTAAAAAACAAGTCAAAGTTTAAAAACTGAAAAAAGTAGTCTTCAAAAACTTTTTTTTGTTTTTGAAATTTGGCAAAGAATTCAAATATGTCATTCCGAAAGATGAAAACTATCTTAAAGAAATTGGGAGAAAACAAGCATAATTTCCATAAACCAAAAACCAAAAAGCAAATCGGTTGTCAAACAGGACCTTAAATTTGAGTTTATGTTTTATACCACATCATTTGTGATTATCACTCGTGATATTTCTGGCCAGTATTTTGTGTAATTCGTGTTTACATAGTGTGCAATAACAGAAACAGAGGGAATTTGTGTAATACTCAGCATAATGAGATTGAGCACTGTAGCTGCAATAAATAGCAAATATAATGACCTCGTGTAGCAGTACAATTGGAACACAGTAAAAACGAGAGAAGTTACACAGCTAATAACAAATACAGAAGGTAAAAGAGGTAAACTAAATAGGATTGGATTATTTGTGCTAATATCCCCCCTCAAGATGACATGGTTTGGAGACCACTGTAAGCTTGGTACGAAGACCTATGAAGCATGGAGAAGGTAGACCCTTGGTCATAATGTCTGCTAACTGATCTTCAGAAAGCACATATCGAACCAAAAGCTGTTTTCGCGCAACTTTTTCCCTTATAAAATGGAGATCAATTTCAAAGTGCTTGGTCCTTTGATGCAACACTGGATTGGCAGCAATGTAGGTGGCGCTAACATTGTCACAAAGAAGCAAGGGAGGTGGAATTGTAATGCCAAGTTCGAGAAGAAGAGATTGTACCCACGAAATCTCAGCAGCATCATTAGACCAACCTCGGTACTCAGACTCGGCACTAGATCTGGAAACAACTCTTTGCTTTGAAGAGTTCCACGATACAAGATTGTTCCCGAAGAAGGTACAATATCCAGACGTGCTCCTGCGATTATCGGGGCAGCTTGCCCAGTCGGCATCGGTGTAGCATATGATAGAAGGAGCCACGGGATGGAGAGAGAAGTAGACCGAGTTGAGATGTACTCTTGAGATATCTAATCAGGTGTTTAACAACTTGTAAATGAGATGAAGTTGGCGCATATAGGAATTAACAAAGCTTGTTAACCGCATAACTGATATCAAGGCGAGTTAAGTCAGTTTTGCAAAAGTGGTTAAGTCAAGGTAAGTGAACTTACTATTGAACCTTTTAATTGGGTGCGCGTGTTTGATTTTTTCGAAATTCTCGTGCTTATGATTTGTTTGATTATATTTTCGTTTATTAAAACTATTGAAAGCATGAAATTTATTATTATTGCTTTTAATCATTAATATTGAAATAATTGAGTTGGTGGCCTTTTAAAATTCCATTAAAGGGATTGAGTTTAAATTATTTATGAGTTTAAGTAATGTCGCTAAGTTGAGTTGGAACTTAGGGCGTTACGCTTGCCAAGTCAGCACATTCCTTGTAATTATGCGTGCTTACTTTGCAAATTAGTGGTCTTGACTGTGTTTAAAAGAGATGAGAATCAAGTGTCTAATAGCTCTTCCAAGACCAACAACTTTCGAGGACGAAAGTTCTTAAGGGGGGAAGATTGTAACGCCCGTAATTTGAGAGAAATTTCAAATTTCCTAATTTGGAGTTAATTTAGAATTTAGAGGGAAATTTTCAAATATTAAAGATTTGAAAATTAGTGGGGAATTAGGATTATCTTGATAATTTTGATTTTCCTTAAAGTAAAAGGATGAAAAGGGGGCATTTTTGTAGATATCTTTAAATTGAAGCTAGCCCTAAGCCATCCCCTTTATATATCAGCCACACGTAGCCCTAGGAGTCAAAAATCAGCCATCTTCTTCCTCTTTCTCACGTGAATCAGCCGCCTAGGAGGTCCTCACCCACGAGTTTCAGCTGCCAGTCAAGAGCTCTCCGGCGTCTTCTACGTTTTTCGGCCGGCAGCTCCCTCGCGTGTTCCCTCCGGCGAGTCCTGACGTTGTAGCGACGTTCGCAGACGGCGTGTTGGTGGGGTTTCAGCGACAGTTGGCCGTGGGTTTTCTGGTTGCGTGGGTCTTCATCGTCTCCAGTTCGCAGGTGCGGCAGCAGCAACAAAAGTCGACGATTCTCCTTCTTCAGCGTACGACGGTGTTGGGGTCGTTCGTGATGGCTGTTCGGCGAAGAAGAAGAAGCTTTCGGCCAGCAACAGTTCCGTTGCAGATTTGGGGTGGCTCTAGCATTTTCTGGCGTGACTTCGTGGTTTCCGGCGGTGGTAAGTGAGATTTAGAGTGTATTTGGCTTATTTATTGATTATTCAAGTATACCCATTAGTCGTGGCTTTCGATTTCAAGGTTCCCTTGACATTTGGAAGATTAATTTTCGAATTGGGGCGGATTTGAAGACCCCGAACAACAAGCACCGTTCTGTTTTGGCGTGATTGAAGGCTTGGAAGGTAAGGAATTAAGTCAGTTTTGCAAAAGTGGTTAAGTCAAGGTAAGTGAACTTACTATTGAACCTTTTAATTGGGTGCGCGTGTTTGATTTTTTCGAAATTCTCGTGCTTATGATTTGTTTGATTATATTTTCGTTCATGAAAATTATTGAAAGCATGAAATTTATTATTATTGCTTTTAATCATTAATATTGAAATAATTGAGTTGGTGGTCTTTTAAAACTCCATTAAAGGGATTGAGTTTAAATTGTTTATGAGTTTAAATTATTTATGAATTTAAATTCCATCAAAGGAATGAGTTTAAATTAGTGTACATGAAATTGATGTACATTCAGAGATGCCTACACAGGGCTTCAGTGTTGGGTTTTATGCCCTAAAACTCGTAGATAGTAAATGAAACAAATTAATCGATCTCAATAAAGTGTTATTTGAGTAATTCAGTAATTTGGTTATTGAATAATCGAGTTTGCATTAATAAACCTTAAATCCAATAAACTAAGATCCAAGGTTGTTTAAATGAAACTTGGACTAGTATGTGGGGACATACGGGGATCAGTGTCCAAGTAACAACCTAAATGGTCTATAGTATAGGGATAAGGCTGGGTACCTTATCCTGGTGACACTATGTGATATGGCCCACCTTGTATTCGATACAGATGCAATGATCCAAAGCATCCATGTAGGAGACATGTGGGTGGGGGTATCCTATGCAATGAGTTTGCATAAGACCGGACCGCGAAATAGTAACCACTAGATGTAACGCCGTTAACTAGTTTAGGTTTCTATTTCAATAGGATGACCTAGGTAACTCAATCTCAATCCTGAGTCTGTTATGAACCCCTTTCAGGAGGGACTGTCCTTAGATTTGTATGGGTGAGAGTGGCCAGTTCGCCGACTCAATAAGCCTACCATTTCAGGGGCAAGACCGAATGGGGGCTGGGAACATAACAGTACAAGATGTAATTCACTCCTTCCCCTATTGGGGTAAGTAGATGTGTGTTCCCTTAAGGGCTGATTCTAGGGCTTGAACAAAGGCGCGCCGTCCTCTCCTAGCCTGAGAGGAACTCCTGTTTAGTGGTTGGACCCTAAACAACTTGTTCATTAGAGGAATCAGTGGTACTTAAGGAACCAGAGGTAACCCAGGGGTAAAACGGTAATTTGACCCAGCTGGTGTTACGAACACACGTAAAGGATTGACTTACTGCTTGGTCGATATCCGTGGACACAGAAATATTCTATAGTGAGAAGAGTGCAACTGTGGGTCTTTAGTGGAGTGACCCACAGTTAACGAATGTTGACTAAACTTGGTCAATGAGTTTGGCCAATTAGTCTCGTATCGTTGGAGCTTCTGATCTGTAGGTCCATTAGGTCCCACTGGTAGCTCGTAAAGAGACTTGAGGCAATTAAGTATAAATTGTAAATTGAAAGTGTTCAATTTATTTAGGGAATCGTATAATGTATATTGATGCATTATAATATAAAGTTTATGAAACTTTATAGTATAATTTTTGAATTAATTTAAAAAAAATTAATTCTTGAGAGAAAGTATTTGAAAGAGTTCAAATAAATTTAATATGAATTGGATTCATATTAATTTTAATTTTAATAAAATCCCTAAGATTAAATATATGATATTTAATTGGGTAAATTAATTAATTATGGAATTAATTAATTATTTATTAAAATTAGAGACCTTTTCCTATTGGGAAAGAAAATATTTGAAAGAGTTCAAATAAATTTAATATGAATTGGATTCATATTAATTTTAATTTTAATAAAATCCCTAAGATTAAATATATGATATTTAATTGGGAAATTAATTAATTATGGAATTAATTAATTATTTATTAAAATTAGAGACTTTTTCCTATTAGGAAAAGGTCTCCCTTTTCCTATTAGGAAAAAGGTCTTGGCCTTTACTATATATAGGACCCCTAGGGTGGGGTGAAAGGTATCTCATTCATTCTCCTACTCTCAGAGAATTCTCCCAAAGGCTCCCACAAGTCTCATGCCTCTAGAAGTCTCAGAGTCATACCGGTGTAGCCATAGTGGTGGTGTTCGCACTAGTTCGTGATTAATTCACAAGCAGTTGGTGAATATAATCTGAGTCGTCAACGAGAGTAAGTAATTTGTTACTTTATAAATTAGATTTAGATCTAATATTTTTGTATGCTTAGCCTTAATATATATTTAGAATAGTTCTAATATTATTGCCAATGTATTGGTATTTTAGATTAAACAAAATTAATTACGAATCGGTCCCAATCACGCTTCCGCTTTACGGAATTACGGAATTCCAATCCTTCATTCGGGACATGAAATTGATGTACCTAAGTCGAGGTTTGTGAAATTGACGACCTCGAGGTTTCGTGAAATTGACGGCCTCCGTAGGAGACATATGAAATTGATGTGTCTAGGATATGCATGAAATTGATGTATATCTTCCCTCTAATTAAAGTTTAAAATAAAGTTTAGAGCCACCAAAATTATATTTGTTGTTGATTTTTAAAATGTTTATAAAGCGTGACCCAACCTCAATAGTAGGGTCACTTACTGAGTATTTAAAATACTCATTCTTTTCAAAAATATTTTTTCCAGGTAAAGGCAAGGGCAGATGAAAGGCGATTGATGAGAATCCGATAGACAGCCATGAGAGGACTCGAGTTTCATATTTTATTTTTCTTCCACTTTAAGAACTCTGTTTTACTTTATTGAATTGTAAATTTGTTTTGAGATATTTTCCAGAGGCCATGTACATTTATATTTTAGAAATTATTTTAGGATATTTAAATCCTTTGAAATTAGGGATCCCGAATAAAAGTTTTGTTTTAAAGTTTTTACTTAAATTAGGTGTTTATGTTTTAAATTATTTTTATTTAAAAAGTCCTCCAAAGCATGCATTGTCATAACGGTCCCTTAAAGGCTTATTAAGAAGTCGGGTCGTTACATTTTTGTTGAGAAAGATGCATCCCGTTGCTTGAACGAACCACTTGAATTCCCAAGAAAAAGGAAAGATCACCCATGTCCTTAAGAGAGAACTTGACATTTAAGGAAGAAATAAAGTGGTGAATTAAAACCATATTATTACCAGTCACCAAAATATCGTCGACATATACCAAAAGAATGATCATGCTGGAGGTATTGCGGTAAACAAACATCGAAGAATCTGCCCTAGATGCAGAAAAACCCCAATCAATGAGACAAGTACTCAACTTAGAAAACCAAGCACGAGAGCTTTGCTTAAGACCATACAAAGACTTGTGGAGCTTTAAAACATGATTGAGATGAATAGGGTCCTCGAAACCAGCTGGTTGTCGCATAAAGACCTCCTCCTTAAGCTCACCATGTAAGAAGGCATTATGCACGTCCAATTAACGAACTGACCAACCATAAGACACGACCAAAGACAAAATAATTCGAATTGTAGCAGACTTCACAACCGGGCTAAATGTCTCAAAGTAGTCGATACCATAAGTTTGAGTATAACCCTGTGCTACCAGACGTGCCTTATATCGGTCAACCTCACCCTTCTACTTAAGCTTAATTCTGAAAACCCACTTGGAACCAACAACCTTTCTGTTAGCTGGCAATGGAACCAAATACCAAGTATTGTTACGGATGAGAGCATTGTATTCAGCATCCATAGCAGCCTTTCATTTAGGATCCTGTAGAGCCAGCCTATGATTCTTCGGTTCAAATTGGACAGTCAACGATGAAGCTTGAGAAGAAGCTAACCAAGCCTTGGGTTTAAAAATCCCATCCTTGGATCTGATAATCATGGGGTGAGTGTTAAGACTGGGGAGAGGAGGAGAGGAAGGTGCGAAGGCATTAGAAGGTGACGGAGAAGAATTGGGAGTTGGGGAGGCAGAAGAGGAAGTGTTAGAAGATGGAGAGGCAGGGTAAACAGGGGAATGTGATGAAGAGGGGCAAGGTTGCGGTAAAGAAGGAGAGGAAGGACAGGACGTGAATGATGCTGAAGGCAGGAGTTGAGTTAATGAAGGTGGTGGGATGGAATAGTCGTGAGCAAGAGGAGTCGACAATGGAGCCGTAGTTACAACATGAGGTGAAAGAGAAACAAGAGAGGAATGCATAGACAAGATGGAACCTAAAGGGTAAAAGTAGTCTGGAAAGGATTGCTTTACAGAAGACAAAGAAGAACAACCACACTCTTTGAAAGGAAAAGAGGATTCGTTAAAGATGACATGGTGAGACACATTAAGGCACCCAGAAGATATGTCAAGACACAAATATCCCTTGTGGGAGGAGCTGTAGCCTAGGAAAACACATTCCCGAGAACGAAATTGGAGTTTATGATCATTGTAAGGTCTTAAATATGGGAAACAAGAACAACCAAAACATTTTAACAGATTATAATTTGGAGAATGGCCATATAAAGAGGTTAAAGGGGATGTGTAATTAAGGAGAGGTGTAGGAAGACGATTTATGAGGAAAACAACTGTTTGAAAAGCATAAGACCAAAAAGGTTGAGGAATGGAAGAATGGGCAAGAAGAGACAACCTGACCTCAACAATGTGTCTATTTTTTCGTTCAACACTACGATTTTGTTGTGGAGTGTATGGGCAAGAGATTCGATGTAAAATACCATGAGAGGAAAAAATAGGGTAGAGAGGCCTAAACTCAGTGCCACCATTAGTTTGAAAGGATTTAATTTTAGTGCTGAATTGGTTTTCAACCATTGCCTTAAAGTTAAGGAATATAGGCAACACATCATGTTTAGACTTCATTAAATAGAGCCAAGTGTATTTAGTATAGTCATCAATAAAGAGAATGAAGTAACTAGCAACATTTATAGACTGAATTGGAGAAGGCCCCCAAATATTCGAGTAAACCAAAGAGAAAGGTTTGAATGTACGAGAAACAGATAAAGAAAAAGGTAGCCTATGGCTTTTAGCCATATTAGACAAGAGTTACAAAATTGGCTACTAGACTTTTTGAAAGAAAAATTACAATGTGTAAGAACTCTTTGAACAGTGGGAAAAGCTGGATGACCGAGACGTTGATGCCACAAGTTAACATCCTGAAGTGATGAAAGATAGGCAGATGGTTGAAACCCCGAAGGAGATGACAGATGATTGGGCTGGCATGAGAGTTTGTAGAGGCCTCCTTCAAGACGACCCCGAAGTAGGACTGTCTTGGTATGAAGATCCTTCAAAAGAAAATGATCAGAATGAAACTCCACAAATGTACGATTATCAAGGCAAAGCTTAGCAATACTAATTAGCTTATGTGAAATGTGTGGAGCGTGTAACACAGACTTGAGCTGAATAGAACGAGAGGACAAAGAAGAAGGCAAAGAAACAGAACCAAAGTGATGAACAAGAATAGACGTACCATTGCCGATTACAACTTACTCACTTCCATAGTAGGGAGACGTTTGCTGAAGGGTTGAGACATCAGGTGTCATGTGGTGAGTTGCCCCTAAGTCCATAAACCAAGACTCATTAGGATGAGGTAATGGGGAAGGAGTGACCTGAGGCATTGAATCAACTGGAGGGAGGGCAGAGCACTGGATTGAGGCTATTGAAGAAATTGATTAAAGAAGGCTTGGGGAGATGAGGCAGATGGGGCCTGATATATTGGGTTGTGGCGATTATAGCATACAAGGGTCGTATGTCCCATCTTGCCACAAATTTGGCATTAAGGACAACTTTGGTTGTTGGAAGGCCATTTGGAAGGGCGTGGGGAAGCTTGCGGTCGACCCAAAACACCAGGACCAGAAAACTTTTGAGGAATGGGAAAGGAAGGGGGGAAAGGTGGCCGGAAATTGGAATTGGAGGGGTGCCTAGAGCCAGCAGGAGATGGGGTTTGCCGTTTGGGATTATTAGGTGAAACAGAGAGGTTTGCAACATTGGCTTGTATAAGGTTTAAGCTATCAACCGAGGACTGCTTCTCTAAACGAGCATCATAGGCAAACATCAGGCTCCGAACATCAACTAAAGATGGGCGATCCGTGCAATTTTGGATAGAAGTGACAAAGGGATTATACTCTGAACCCAAACCTTCAAGAATATAGGCTAAATGATCGCGATAAGATAAAGGCTCGCCAATAGCAGATAATTTGTCAGCAATGTCCTTAATTTGAGCTAAGTATTGGGAGACTGAAAGACTATCTTTCCTGATTTTTTGAAGTTAGGAACGTAAAGCCATTAGACGAGTAGTAGACGAAGACTCATAGACAACACGCAAATGTTCCCAAATATCATAAGCAGTAGCACACCCAATTATTTCACCAATTTTGTCCTCAGTCAGAGAAGAGTAAATCCAGCTCATTAGAATTCTATTATACTTTTGCCAGACTAGAAATTGAGGGTTTACCTGAGTTTGCACCGGATCTAAATACTTCACAGGAGCAGGGGTCACGTTGATGAATCCTTCCATGTCGAAGGCAATAATGTGATTCAGGAGCTGATTCTTCCACAATAGATAATTGTAGTCGGTCAATTTAATGTTAAGGGGCGGGGTTAAGGTAGGAAACAGAGAAGCTGACAATTGAGCAGGGATGAAGGGCTGAGCAGTATCATATGGAGGAAAAGAGGGAAGAGTAGAGGTAGATTGAGGTGGGTATTGAAAACCAGGGTTCGGCGCGAACGGGTGCTGACGAATATTTGGTTGCTGAGGCAAGTTTTGGAAGGGACGACATTGGGATTTAAAGGGCGGGTCGGAGTGTTTAGCTGAAATCTCTGGGGAAGAGTAGGTGGAGTCGAAATAGAGGAGACAATCGGGGTGGTTATGGTGAAAAAAACAACGGGAGTGTTAAGAGAGGTGGTGATTGTGGAAGAAACTACCGGCGGTAGCATTGTGCTATTGACGGAGGAAGAGCTTGAAGATGACGCCATAACGGAAAAAATAAATTCTAGAAGAAACACCTTATAGCTCTGATACCATGTGCAATAACAGAAAGAGAGGGAATTTGTGTAATACTCAGCATAATGAGACCGAGCACTGTAGATGCAATAAATAGCAAATATAATGGCCACGTGTAGCAGTACAATTGGAACACATTTAAAACGAGAGAAATTACACAGCTAATAACAAATACAGAAGGTAAAAGAGGTAAACTAAATAGGAATGGATGATTTGTGCTAATACATAGTCATCCGAAATGTTTGTTTTTTCAAAATGTTATCTATATATAAAACGTTCTCATAATTCTTGCAACAAAATAGCATTTTTAAAGTAGCAATCATGATTGAGAAATGTTTTCCTAATAAATATCATTATTTTCATCTTTCTAGTCTAAACAACATTTTTACTACTAATATAGAGCATGTATGAATGATAAACAATTTTAAGCTGTTTTGTATGCAATAGTCTTATAGCTCGAGTTTAAGCTCTTAAGTTCAGGGTAAACAACTTTCTTTCCAGAGTTATCATTTACCGAATGAGTTCAAAACGAAAAAGATCTTTTTCATCAAAATGATGTGTGGTTGAAAGGAAAACTCATACTTTGCAAGAATTTGCTAGGTCAATGTTGTATGAGTATGATTCTTGTAGATACTTTTGAGCGAAAGTTGTTAACATTGCTAATAATGTGTTTTAAAATCGAATTTTAATTAGGTCTTCATTAAATAAGCTTGAAAATTTTGAGTCTTTAGATAAGCTTGAAAAATAGAGTTTCAGTGTTTTTTATTCCAATTGTTTTATCTTGAACAACAAAGAAAAGCTTGGAAATTTTGATTATAAGAAGTGTTGATATTTTCCTTAGTTTTACTCCTTTACTAATAAAGCTTATAGAATTTCCAATCAGAGAACTTTCATATGAAGTTTAAATTTACTTGTTAGTCACAAAGGCAAGAAAACTACTTCAAGTGGATATGAAGTGAGTTTCAAGGGGAAAAAACGGAAGACAATTATCTATAGTGGAGGTATGCTACATCTCATCTCAACGATTTGATTCTTGGTGATCTCGAATAACGTGTGTTAAAACCTACTCCTCTATTAACATGTTTAATAATAATCTTGCTTTTGTTTCCCAAATTGAACAAAAAAAAGCTTAAAGATTTCAAAATTTTACATTTAGCAATACAAGAAGAATTAAAGCTATAGTTATAGTTAAAGGTTGTTGTGAAGAGGAAGGTGTAAGTTATGAAGAAATTTTCACAGACATTGTTAGATTATAATCTGTGATGACTATTGTAGCTAATCAAGCCATGTAAGAGCTCCAACTCAACATTACTCATCATTTGTTCTCAAGCCAAAGAAGCTGATGCAGTTTTCAGGTGGAATGTAAATTGGGAATTCGGTTAAGAATTTTCAGGTTGGCGCATGCACAAAAAACTTCAGACGATTGTTTAGTTGAAGGTTTTCCTCTTTCTCTTTTGTATTGAGGATTCTTGTAAGAAAAGGAGAAGGGTTTAGATAGAAAAGTGAGGGAGAGTTGGGCATAATCTGGGTTTTGGAGGGTTATTGAGTGGGGAGGGTGGGTTTTCTTTAAGGTTCTGAGATTGTTCTCAGAATGTATTTGTAATATGCTACTAACTAGAATGAAAGAAGTTGTGACCAAGAGTGGATGTAGGCTTTTATGCTGAACCATTATAAATTTGGGTGTGTATTCTTCTTCTCTCCCTATCTCGCTTATTAATTTCTCTATTTTATCAATGTTGATCTTGATTGGGTCTGGATACCTATTGATAATCTGCTTAATGTTTGGATCATTTATATATACTAAGCTTGTGTTTGTTTTGGTTGAGCTTTTCTGGATGCAAGGGTAAATTTGCATATAACAGACTCCATAAGAATGTTACTTGTTTTTGCCTCTTATAAGAATTTTGTTTTATATTAAATAGGTGTGAAAAATACATTTCTATATGATCATATTATGGAGGAATTTAATGTAGAACAACTTCCATTTTTTAAAATTTTGATTGGCCTAATCATAAGTTCAAGTTAAAAAAAAAAAAAAAAAGGCTCTTCATGGTTTCAAAAGTACGTTTTATTTAGACTAAAGAAAATTATATGATTTTAGTGCAAATATATGTGGATGATATTATTTTTTATTTAGACTAAAGAAAATTATATGATTCTAGTAAATCGTATGAAAGGTATGTTGAACAATTTGATTTCTCATAACCAGAGTGCATTTATTTCGGGGCACTGTGTGGTTGATAACACCATTCTGGGCTATGAGTGCCTTCATTGCCTGAAAGTAAGGTAGAAGAGGAGAACGAGGTGGGCCTCACTCAAGTTAGACATGAGGAAAACCTATGACATAGTGGAGTGGATGTGTTTGGAAAATATTATGTTGAAAATGGGGTTTGCACTAGAATGAGTTGAGTTGATCTCCCTATATATTTCATTAGTTCGTCGGTTCTCTTTTAACATGATGGTGTCAGGTGTGGAGTTGTGAAACCTAGTAGGGGCCTTCGGTAGGGTGATCCACTATCCCCTTACTTGTTTCTCCTATGCGCTGAAGACCTATCATGTATGCTTCATGAAGTTGAGGTGTCAAAGACTATCACAGGCCTGAAGTTATCTCGACATGGCCCAACCATCTCGCACTTGTTCTTTGCTGATGATAGCCTACTGTTTTTTTGGGCCAAGGAGAATGAGGCTCAAGAAGTTTAGGACATCCTTCGTTGTTATGAGCGTGCCTCAGGTTAGACAATTAACCTTGACAAATTTATTATCTCATTTAGCTCGAGCACAGTTGTGGGGATGCAGGATAGGGTGGGGCAGGTTTTACAAGTCCAGCTCACGCCTTGTCATCGCCAGTACCTGGGTCTCCCTTTTTTCATGCCCCGTAACAGATCAGGCACCCTGAATTTTTTTAAAGATCGGGTGTAGCGACAAATACAAGGATGGAAAGGAAAGTTGTTTTCACTAGGGGGCCGAGAAGTGCGTCTAAAATCCATAATACAGTCTATCTCATGTTATTCCATGAATTGTTTTCGTCTGCCTAAGAAACTAATTCTTGGCATTAATTGAGTTATGACTCGCTTCTGGTGGAGTGGGGTTAATGAGGACCAACGAATCTATTGGTTAAGTTGGAAGACGTTGTGTAAGCCAAAGTGCTATGAAGGTATGGGTTTTTCAGGATCTTGAGATTTTTAATCAAGTGTTGTTGGCCAAGTAGCAGGATTATCAAACATCTGACTTCTTTCTTCTCACGGGTCTTGAAGAGCCGATATTTCTGTAACACCCTTAAATTCGAGTAAATGTCAAATTCTCGAATTTCAAGTTTATTTGAGCAAATTTTGAGTTATTTGAAGGTAGTTTGGAGAATTTTCTTGAATTAAAGCTTGGATGGTAAAGTTGTAATTTTATGGTCTTTTGAGCCAAGCCAATCCTAAATTTTATATTATTTTAAGAGCCTCACGCAGCCCAAGGTCTAGCCATCTAGCCTCCAAAGACCATCTTCTTCCTCCCTTTACTTCCTCCATTGTCGTGAAGCTCCCTCACCACACCCATCTTCGTTTTCTTTTGATTCCGTCGCCGGCCAGCCGTACCTTTCAACTCCGATCCTCTCCTCCGGCGAGCAGTGGCGACATGGCAGCGGTTTAGTAGCAGTTCGGCGGCGTGGGTTGCAGCGACGTTCGACGCGATTTTGGGTAAGTTTCTCGTGGGTTTTTCACCTTTTAGGTCGGTTCCTCTCCCTCTTTAGTTCTCTCCCTCACTCTCGGCCTCTCTCTCTCAGTTTCCAACATTTTCTTGGTCGGACAGTAGCATTTTTCGGCCGGTTCGGTGTAGACGTGTGAGCAGCAGCTGTTTGGGGCGTTTTTCAGCGTTTTCGATGAGTTTTCAGTGTGGGTAAGTGAGATTTATGATGTTTTTGGTCAATTTTATATTTAATCAAGGATACCCGTTGATATTAGCTCTCAATTTCAAGGTACCCATAATATTTGGAGGTTTAATTGTTGTTTTGGAGCGGATTTGGTACTCGGACAGCAAGCTGTGTTTCTGTTTTGGGTGTTAAATCACCCCCAAATTTAATGGGTTCCTAGTTGAATGCTTGGATTAAAGTCCCTATTTATTTGAGAGTTTCATTCCTTTTTGTAGCTTGCTTAAGGACCTTGGAGCTAGAGTATTAGTTGGATTTTATCAAGCAATTTATTTGACTTAGGTAAGTAGCTATATGGATTAAGCTTCCATATTTTAGACCCATTTAAAAGGAGGCTTTTATATGCTAGCATGATTGGATATATTCAAGCACTAAGTTTGACCTTTGAACTTAAGTAAGCATGTTTGGTTGGCTTGAAGCATGATGAGATTGCGCAATTAAATAGTTAAATGTAACGTATGGCGAGACTTATTTTTCGATACCTTGTGTGTAGCATGGTATATGTTTTAATTAGAGTTTGGGTTGAACTATTGTTTGATTGTGATGTGAGCATGTTTCATGTTTTATTTGGCTAATCATGAACTAAAATGCTTGGAATGATTTTATGATGGTCTGGCTGTTGTATGTTGTGAAAAGGAAGTTTGTATTCTAGTTTGGAAGTGCGATTTTCTGCTTTTCAGGTGCTTAAAAATTTTTGCACTACTACAAATTTGACCTTTGTTGACGGCTAAAAAATATCAACTATCACATTCATTAACGCTTTTGGTATCAATAAAACTAAAGCGTCAATATTACTGTTATCATTGACGCTTATAGGATGTCAACGAATATGCCTTTGTTGACGTTTATAAGTCGTCAACAAAGACATTATTGACACGTTTTATCCGTCAATGATATTCATAAAGCGTCAACATAACCACATTTGTTGACGTTTAATAGCCATCAACAAATCTTATTATTGACACGTTTTATCCGTCAATTATAGGACCTAAAATGTCAATATATCTATCTTTATTGACACCTTTACACTGTTAATATAATCTTTTATTGACGTTTATTAGCCGTCAAGTTACAATGCTAAATTGTCAAATATTATATTTTCATTGACAGTTAATATCCATCAATTATTATGTTTTTAATGACATTTGTTAACCGTCAATATACATATTTGGAAAAAAAAAAAAAAAAAAAAAACAAAAACTCCCCCTCTCTTACAACGTGCATTTACAAAAAAGCAGCAAGCTACCAACTATATTGCCCACAAAATTTATATTACTAAACTTTACCTCGTAACCAAGTTTGATGATACCAAAAATCCGGCAACATAACAACGTAATTATAACTAACCAAAAAATTTAGGCACCTGAAAAAACAAGAATATGCACTTCTAAACCCATAACACAACCTTTACTTCACTTGACAACAATACGACATGCTCAATACACTATGAAGCTAACACCAAAACTCAAGTATAAATAATACGAGTCAGATCTCGTAACAAGCACATTATTGTTCATCTAGAAATACAGAATCAAATGAATCCTAATTTCAACCAGACATAAAATCATAATGAACTAATAAATTTCATTACAATGGTTGTTCGAAATTTCATTATCACAACTTGCTTGCTAGCAAGCAATTACAGGATTTTTCCATCTAGAAATAGAGTTCAAAAGAAAAAAAAAATCTATAAAAACTGTATATTCAAACACAATTTCATTAAAAAATATAATAATATAATAATGAACTAACAGATTTTCGTTAACCAATAAGTTATCTAAGATCCAAAAATCAACTAAAGAAAAGCATCACATCAGGTCTTGTGGATACATTTGCACCATCTCCAATTTAGGAACTCCTAATGAAGAAAAGAATTAATATTAGAATGCAAATAATCCTCACTGTGAACTGGATAATCACAATCCCTCAAATATAATCCAATTTGTCAAAGATGTGAGGAGAAGAAAAAAAAATATGGAGATAATTATGAATAGACAACTACACTCTCAAAAATTGAAGTACTTCAAAACTGAGGAAAGACACCTGAAAATGTGAAAGCAAGTATAGAATTACATGAACAAATGATCCAAATACAATAAAAATAAAACATTAACTCCAAATCATAGTTTTCTGAACTCAATTATTTTGCACAAATGGATCCAGGACTGGAAAAGAAGATACTCATAAGCATAAAATTGTTGGGGACCAAAGAAGATACTCATAAGCATAAATCTAAATACAATCAATACTTGATATTGACCATATTGGCAGAAATAATAGAAACTACTTCAACTTTGGAGAATATTGGCAGAAACAATAGAAACCACTTCAAATTTGTAGAGAAAAAGGACATATAAATTACATTCTACAGTCACACAAAAACCCATAGCATGTTTATTGAGTAGCAATGACGATAATGCTAAAGAGAAATTGGTAAATAACCCAAACCCACAAACCTCTTCCACACATCTAACCAAATTCTTCCTTATTTAAACATTCCAAAGGGGTAAGATTGAATTAACCACATTCCATAAATGCAACCATCTAAGTCAGAAAAATGTATATGTATATAGAATCAAAACAGAACTTAGGTCTCCACTGTCTTTTTAATTATGAAATAGTGCCCACACACTCACTTTTAGGTGTTCATGTGCTTCTTTTACTGTCTTCCCATCCTATTTTTTTTCTTCCCATTATGTCCATCTTTGCGGAAATTCCTAACCATCCTGCGGTCAAATAGTGCAATGGTTCCACCTGTTGTGCATTTTCAATATTAGAATTAGAATTTGTGACATGACTACACTCTTATTTTCTATATTACTCAATGTAGAAAGATAAATGTGATAGTCATGCAAGATGCAAATAAGTATTATAATTATATTTTACAAACCCTCCCTTCATATTTCAGCATGATCACCTCGAAGGGATTTGATAAATAAACGAAAGAATTGAAGTGTTTTTAACAATGTTTAAAAGAAATATAACAGTAATTATGCTGAATTACAAGTGAACTAAAGATTGACACAACTCAAACTGAACAATCAAATGAAACTCCAAAGTACTCATACCTGGACGACACTCCTAGCTGTAAAAGAAATAGCAGCAATCTCAGAGACAATTTCTTTTAAGTTTTATAGTAGCATTTATAAGATTAACAGTTGTTGGTCGGCTACAAATGAGGAGAAAAACACATGAACTACTGTCTAAGAGCTAATAGAAATGACCAAAAACATTTTAACAACATCACAATTGAAAATCTTCAATGCAACAAAATCATTGATAGCGAATAAAGAAATAACATGAATAGGATAGATTATTAGACAAAGATTGCAATAAATTACCATCCATCTAAAATCATATATGATCCTAGATTACTCATTATGGAAACTGTTGATGCCAAAATTTGGCCAAGCGACTCACCTGTGACATCAACGGTAAATTTGTTTGAAGGGGAAGACGTGGCCTGTACAATAATGGAAAACTGAACACCGGCGTGGTGCTTGCCACACCGACTCCGATGCTTAAGTCCGTTAGGAGTTCATGAGTGAAGCAAGTAAATTAAGTAAATTAAGAGGAAGAGAACAAATACCTAGTTCAGTCCCCCCACCTTGGGGTGAACCTCTTCTATTTATAGCTGAAATTAGGGTTTTCCCCTTCCTTTTAGGAGATGGAGTAGCCCTAGAGATTGATTCAGGCCCATTGGGCCTCCGTGGGCTTGTTTCTCCTCTAGGCTTCTATCATTCTGACTTTCTTAGAGCTAGACCCAAATTCACCCATAACATTAAGCCCCCACTCTTGAATTGGGATTCAGGGGTGGCCACTGTTGATATAAGTCAAAACACCTTAAGCTCAATTTAAGAGTATAATTCTCCCCTGTGCCAATTTGTTATCTTGCAAAAAGACTCCTCTGGCCTTTTATCATTCGCTTTGCTTGTATGAAATATCTTGGGTTTTGGCCTCAACTACAAGTGTAGTTTACTGTTTTGAAGCCCCCTGTGTAGGTGTTGCTACTCCTACAAGGACATTTTTATAAGTTGCTGACCTCGGGGAGTATAGGCGTTGCCACTCCCACGAGGAACCTTGGGAGTATAGGCATTGCCACTCCCAAGGACCTTTTGATAAGTTGCTAACCTCGGGGAGTATAGGCGTTGCCACTCCCAAGGACCTTTTGATAAGTTGCTAACCTCGGGGAGTATAGGCGTTGCCACTCCCACGAGGAACCTTGAGAGTATAGGCGTTGCCACTCCCAATGACCTTTTGATAAGTTGCTAACCTCGGGGAGTATAGGCGTTGCCACTCCCACGAGGAACCTTGAGAGTATAGGCGTTGCCACTCCCAAGGACCTTTTGATAAGTTGCTAACCTCGGGGAGTATAGGCGTTGCCACTCCCACGAGGAACCTTGAGAGTATAGGCGTTGCCACTCCCAAGGACCTTTTGATAAGTTGCTCAGCTACTCGGGATCTCTGCACATCGTGTTCCCTCGTGAAATAACGTTAGTAGATAGCATTATGTTGATATGGGAAAAAGACTAATCATTGATTGAAACATAATTAGCTTGCAAATTATGAATAGTTTGCATTCAATAAATCAATAGATACACATAAAGTAATAAGAATGTATGAGAACTCGCAATTACGAATTGAGTAATAGACATTTAGTAAATGGGGGTAGGTAGAGAACATACCCAGAATGTTAAGCCTTATGAAACGGTAATGACTTTTGTTGGGCTAATATTAGCTATATCTTCAAACCACTTGAATTTCTCACTCCATATTGTTGAACTCAAAATTAGAAATAAATAAAAAAAACTTTGTAATATGAAGATGCCATATGTCAGTTTCAAGTAAATAACTGACTTGCTTTTATATAGTCGACTTAATTTCGACTTTTTAATTCAGTCCAAGCCATTTATAACGACATGACTGAACAAATTTATATGTGAGTTTTGAAAAATGACCAATCAGTTTAGTTATTGAATAAATGACCAAAATGATAGATACATCTAATCTATAATTTTAGTCAATCAAATCAGACAAACTCAATCTAAAGTACGAATTATCAATTGATAGAAATATTCTCAACGAAATATTTAATTGAAATTCTAAATTAGAGAGCAAATCAAATCTACACTTAATTTAAATCACTATTAATCTTGCATTTAAAACTACATAGATTTATCTCTAAAATTAATTGATGGTAAATAAAATTGAAAATTGGCAAACATGGATATAACTAACAAATTTTTGTACATTCTCTCAAAATAAAATGTTGTACATTATTTGAAAATTTAAGCAGATTTGATTAAGGAATCTGGTAAATTTGTGTTTAAAATTTTAAAGATAAAGTAACAAATCTACTTGAGAAATATGAATATTTAAAATCTTAAAGATAAAGTAAATATAAAAAATAGCCTCAAGATAGTCATACCTTAATGCAGCAGCTGGGTTTAATTTCAAATGGTACTGCAGTGTTAATAAAATTCAAATCCTTGGATATTTATGCATCGGTTTAATAAAGTAATATTTGATTTTTTTTTTTGTTTCAAACAGCATGCAACTCAAGATTTAAATGCAACAATAGTTGATTTCAAACAAATCAGTCCAACTTGGCAACAGTTAGAAGAAATAATAATAATAATAATAATAAAATAAAGGAAGGCAAAAGAATCATACCGAAATTGTCTGGTAGAGCCAAAATTTTTTAACGCTGAAGTGTTGCGTTCGATTATTCCACTTAACGTATTCGAATCGCCGGATTTCAATCAACAACAATCCGTAGCTCAATGCAAGTAGGTTTCTGCCGATTAACATATAAATTAAATATTGAAAAATCCTTATGTAGCTTTTCTGTGGTGTGCCATTTAGAAGCAGATTACGGATTGATTGCTTCCTTTGGAAACATCTCTCCAATCCCATTCCAAGATTGTATTTCATCACGTAATTTCAATGGCAAACAAGTTGTCCTCCCCACAGACGGCGCCAACTGTTGATGCCAAAATTTGGCCAAGCGACTCACCTGTGACATCAACGGTAAATTTGTTTGAAGGGGAAGACGTGGCCTGCAAAATAATGGAAAACTGAACACCGGCGTGGTGCTTGCCACACCGACTCCGATGCTTAAGTCAGTTAGGAGTTCATGAGTGAAGCAAGTAAATTGGGAAATTGCAATGGGTAGCAAAAAATATTAGGATATTTGCAAATCTAGCTATGATTTTTTAGATTTGCAAACATAGCAAAATTTTAAAAATCGGATTTTCGATTTTTTTATTATTCCAGTTTTACCCTTGGTATATCAACAGGTATATATGTAGTATATCTGATATACTTTATATTTACTAATATACGAAATATAAAGTATATCAGTTAACTGATATACCAAATTTGATATACTCGAATGAATACAATGATATACCTAATATATACTTGATTTGATAAGCATAACATTTGATATACCTGATTAAATGTTGATATATCAATGATATACTTGATATGTTACTTTCTTTACTTATATTTGTTATGTTTTATTTTCTCTTTATTGAATTATGTTGTGTTATTTACATCTTTTAAATGAAATGTTTGTCTTCTATACCTGTTATGAATGTTGATATACCATTGATATACCTCTTTTTTTTTTTCTTTTTGAACTTATCTCATTTTTATACTACTCAAATAATTAATAACATTGATATACCTGATTATGAGTAGCTAAATACATCAATGATAGACTTGTTATTGAAAAAAATCACTGATATATATTTTTAATTGTTGGTGTATTATGAAGGTCGTGGAATGCAAAATTTTTTATAAGTATATCAATAAGATGCAATTTTAAGTATATCATTAGTGTATTAGTACTCACTAAAAATGTAATTTAAAGTATATCAATATTGTATCAGTAGTATATTATTAAGATGATGTATAATATATTGATGTCATATTTGCCAACATGAGCATAGCTCAACTAGCATAAGATATACACATTCAACCAAAAGGTTAGAGGTTTAAATCTCCTACCACACATATTGTCCCAAAATAAAGCTAATATATCTAATTCTTTATTGATGAAGTATATCAAAGATATCTAAACTAATGAAAGTTCATGTGTATACTTCATAAATGAAGTATATTATATTCACAAAATATACATCTGATATACTATATATTTAGTATATCAGTTGATTGATATACCCAATATCTAGTATATCAGTACACTAAATAAATGAATGATGTACCTGATATACAGTATATCAATAACACCATTGATATACTTTTTAAACTTCCAGCGTGTTTTAGGGGTTTTTTTGACTTTTCAACTTTAATGTTTAGGCGGACCCACATTTTTTTGCTATATTTGCAACATTAAAAAACTGATGACATGGTTGCAAATTCCATATTATTTTTTGCTATTCTTGCAACTGCCCCAAGTAAATTAAGTAAATTAAGTAAATTAAGAGGAAGAGAACAAATACCTAGTTGAGTCCCCCCACCTTGGGGTGAACCTCTTCTATTTATAGCTGAAATTAGGGTTTTCCCCTTCCTTTTAGGAGATGGAGTAGCCCTAGAGATTGATTCAGGCCCATTGGGCCTCCGTGGGCTTGTTTCTCCTCTAGGCTTCTATCATTCTGACTTTCTTAGAGCTAGGCCCAAATTCACCCATAACAGAAACACCAAATTTACAACCAAAGAACACAAAATCAATGTAAAATAAGAACATCATAGTTCATTTGTTTTGACAAAAATAAAATCAAAAGACGGTTGGTAATTCAAACTCTAACAAAATAGGCCCATGAGGAGCATTTTCAATAGAAATACATATACAATCGTATAACAAATCAAAACCAAATGGATTCAATAGATGAAGAAGGAAACATTTGGAGCAGAAAGTTTCATTGGGGGAACTCCAAAAAGAATCACCTTGTAGTATGGGATTCTATGTGAAATCACTATTAATAAAAATGAGAATGAACTAAAACCAAACATTAGTGGGTATTCAATTACAAGTTCAATTAAATCTTGCTTTAACCTCACATACCACACCAGAATTATTCGAAATTTCTGGAAAATGAAGACCCACCTGTGGATCTGCTCACTGGAAAATCGAGGGATAACTCGTCAGAACGAAAAACCCATTGTTTAAGGAGAAAGCTTGTTTCCCGAGACCCAATCCACACAAATTCGAGCAAAATCCTCCATCTACACTGCCTTCATGTTGAACCCACCCTGAGGAGGACGTCAAAATCACGTCGGAGCCATCGAAATTGAAGGAAGCTTGATGGGACCTAATTGCCCATGATTATTTGTCCTTAATCTTGTTAGTTTTACGATAATTATTTTGCTTAAAGTTATGTTTTGTAGGGATTTAGCATCAAGTGCTTCGATGGAGCCCATATTCAATTTCGGTGTTAATTCGAGGTTTTTAGCATGGTTTTGATCCATCTTGAAGTCCATGGGATGTCGAGACGGTGAAAAGACCTTAGTGGAGCGCTCGGGACTCGAAACCAACGCCAAACGGATCAAGTTTTGAAGCAGCTCATTCTTGAAGACTCGAGAGATGGCGTCGAGACACCATCTCCTGGCGTCTCGACGCTCCAAACACGGGACCGCGAAAATCAGCGTCGGCGTCTCGACGCCACCACGTTTATTTAAGCATCAGCTTCTGTTTTAGGGCAGTAGCCAAGGTTGAGTGGTAGAAAGCTTAGAGAGGGAGAAAACGCCAATTGAGGTGTTTAACAGCTGATCTTTCTCGGTTTAGGGTCGATTCTCTCTATTTTTCTCTTGTATTTTACACTTCCAAGGTAGATTAGGTTGGTTTCTCGAGCCTTGGGCTTAAATTAGGCTTGTCTATGGTCGTCTAAGCACCGTTCGTTGTAGTTGGGACCTCGGGATTGTAAGTACATTTGTATTTTTATGAGATTTATGAGCATTCTGATGTGATTCACTGTTTATCTTAAGATTCTTGAGCTTTATGCATGATTTGTTGGCTGTTTGTGAATTTAGATTCCCGCTTTTATAATTAGCATGTGCAGTAGGTTAGATTGGCGCCCTAACTCGCAGCTCGTATGTTAATAATCCGCTAAAGAACTGATTTCCAAGTAGCTAATGGAGGGTTAGTTCAATAGAAAGCATTAGATTGATTCGTGAGCACGGGTCCCAAGAGCAAACTCTGACTTTGTTGCTGACAAGATAGATCGAGGAGTCTAAATCGATACTTGTGATTAACTAGATGTCTCTCTAGTTGATTATGAGTGTTCTAGGCTAGAGCAACGATTGATTGATTTATTGACTGTGGCCAGGTTAGTTTATTGATTAATTGCATGTTAGCTCATGCGGGTTCGATGGGTTAGCGCTTGACGCGAATTTACTTACCGCAAGTGTACGGGTCAAGTAATAATATAGTGTTTTCGTGATTAAACGAGTGTCGTCCTCTGGATTGGTTTTCTAGCAAATTAAGTACCGTGAATAATCTTGTCCAATTTTATTTAAGGAGAAAAAGTTAATGCAAAAGATAAATTTAAAGACAAAAAGCATAAAATAAAGGGTGGAGACTCAAATGGACTCTTAGGGAATTGATTTCATTGTTGAGATTGAGGATTAATTAATGGAATGAATTTCACATGCAATAATTCTACCAAGTCTTGGAACCTTTTATCACAACTATCGCTCCCGAGCATAATTGATTCTCATGCATGCAACCAACTATCTCTCCCGAGCATAATTCATTAACATGCAAGGCCTTGGGTTTAGTTCTTCAAGCAACTTCTAAAGTTATTCCAAATCCCGTCACAAACTTAGAATTTCTACTTTAGTCATGCAATTAAATAAAGTAAGTCTTAGGCCAAATCCCCTCTCCCGAGCAAGATTCAACACTCAAATCATTCAACTAGTGATCAAGTAATTGAAAGCATTTAACCATAATTGCATAGGTAAATAAATGCATATTCATACCATAAATCAATCCAACAAACTAAAACAACTACATCAATCCCTAAGACAAACAACTAGCAATTCATAGTCTTTAAACCACAAACACTAATTGAAAGAAAAGCCAAAAAAAACTATAAGAGGTAAGGGAAAGAGAAAGGAAAACTCGAATCTGTCGAAACAGGCACGTCCCCGTCACGATCTCTACGTCTTCTCGCTTGATTCCCGCTCCTTGGCCTTGCTTCAGCTTCCACCAAAGGTCTCTAGTCGAAATTAGGGCTAAAATCTAATCAATTGGACTCCTCCAATCCGTAGCACAAAGTGACGAATATATAGGAAAATTATCTGTAGCGTCGCGACGCTGTTAATTATTTATTAAATAATTAATGCTTTAATTAAATAAATCTCAATCCTATTACAACTAGAAAGAGTAATTAATTATTAATTAAATAAATATGTCCCTAACCCATTATAAATAGGAAAGGGATACGACACTCTATATAAGTCATAGAATGTCTCTCAGTTGATTCATCGCATTGAATTCATTCTCTCTGAATTCGGAGAATTCTCCCTAAAATCAAGAATAAGGTTCCCACTACCTTGGCCTCAAATTCCCCAGAGAATATCAGTGTTTCCCTGTGGTAGTGTTCCAAGTTGTTCGGGATTATTTCTCAAGCAGTTGGTGAATTTAATATGAGTTGTCAACGAGAGTAAGTAACTTGTTACTATATATAAATTAGAATTAGATTCTATAGATTTTTAACATGCTTAATCTAGTTATTCATTCGATAATGAATGTATGTATGTTGCTAGTGTATTAATATTTCATGATTCTAAATTAATTACGGATTGTTCCTAAAACCGCTTCCGCTGCGCCAGGACCCCGTTCCCTAAAATTCAAACATAATTGCATGAATAAAATAAAAGCACATTCAATCCATAAATCAATCCAACAATCTAAACAACTACATCAATCCCTAAGACAAACAATTAGCAACTCATAGTCTTGGAACTACAAACACTAATTGAAAGAAAAGCCATAAAAACAACTAGATAAAAGGGAAAGAAATGGATAAAACTCGAATACGTCGAAACCGTACGTCCTCGTCACGATCTCCACGCCTTCTCGCTTGACTCCCGCTCCTTGTCCTTGCTTCAGCTCCCACCGAAGGTCTCTTGTCAGAATTAAGGCTAAAATCTAACCAAATGGACTCCGACCTTTCGACCAAGATCATGCTCTATTTATAGGAAATCTGCCGACAACGTCGAGACGCTAGGGCCAGCGTCTCGACGTTGTCCCTTTGCCGCGCCTATCAGATTTGGAAATCTTCGACAGCGTCGAGATGCTAAGGGACAGCGTCTCGACGTTGTCCTGTTTACTGCCAGAATCAAGTATGGTAATTGTGTAGCGTCTCGACGCTACCTCTCGAGTCTTCATACTTTTTAAGCCTTAACTTTGATTCTTTTTCATTTCTTTTTCTTTTCTTTAGTTCCCGAGCACCGGATCAACTCCCATTTCTCCATTTCATGCCAAAACTGAATTTCCTACAAAACAAACATTAAAGTGCATAATTTTGGCCAATTTAATTTCAAAGACTAAATAAAATAATTGGGAAAAATAGCTCGCTATGCTTGCTATCATCAGTCGGCGATGTTGAGCCACTCTCACCCATGCAAATCAAAGGATAATCCCGAATAAACAGGAGTTCATAGTTAGCTCAGGATTAAGATCGAGTTACCTAGGTCATCATAAGAAATTAGTTAGTTTCAACAGTAAACGACGTTAGAAAGTGAAAGTGACTTATATCACAGTTCTGGTCTTATGCAGACTCATTGCATAGGACACCTCGCATGTCTCCACATGAACAATTCAAGATCACATCGTCCGCACAAAATACAAAGTGGGTCATGTCTCATAGTGTCCCCAGGATAAGGTACTCAGCCCTATCCCTATACTATAGACTGTTTTAGCTATTTACCTTAACTTTATCCACTCTTATGTCGCCACATATAGTTCAAGTATTCATACTATATCCAGGGATCTTTAGTTTATTGGATTTAGGTTTAAATAACGAGCAATTCCCTTTATTCAATAATATCTATACTGAATATCCTCAATAACATCTTTACTACAAATAGAATATATTAATGTTTACAAACTACGAATTTTAGGACATAAAACCCAACAAATACATCATCCCTCACCTTGTTGAAAAAGCCATAGCTTATAACCCTTCACCTCATATGGATAATCAAGGAAGATGAACTTCCTTGCACGTGGCTCTAGCTTGTCTTGTTTAATATGTGCATATGTAGCACATCTAAATACCTTCAAATGACTGAGATTGGGAGGCTTTCCTTACCAAACTTCTTGAGGAGTTTTCATATTCAAGACACCTGAAGGACTTCTATTTATGAGATACGCTGTTGTCGAAACTGCTTCACCCCAAAATATCTTAGGAAGCTTTGCATTTGCTAGCATATATCTCACCCTCTCAAGCAAAGTCCTGTTGAACCGTTCTGTTGTGGTGTGTAAGGAACTATGTGGTGCCTCTTAATTCCAGCTTTTTTACACAAAGTTACAAAACTTCCATTTAAATATTTCATACCATTACCTGTTCTAAAAAACCTTAACTATTCTCCTAGTTTGATTTTCAACCAAGACTTTCCAATCTCTAAAGGTTTCAAATGCATCACTCTTGTTCTTCAAAGTGAACACCTACAATTTCATTGAAAAATCATCAACAATACTCATGAAGTATTTTGCTCCTCCAAGTGTTGAAACCCTTGCTGGTCCCCACAAATCTAAGTGAACATAATCTAAAATCCCTATGGATAACGTTGTGCTCTTAGAAAATTTCACCCTAGTTGATTTTCCAAGAGTACAATGTTCATAGAAAGGTAATTCTGACGGCTTGAACTTACCAAACAAACCTTGTTTGTGCAATTCATTTAAGCATCTTTCATAGACATGGGCTAATCTATTGTGCCAAAGGACAGTTTCTTTATCACATTGTCCTAAAACAACATTTGCAGAATTAACTACAACTAAGGTTCCATCCAAAACATACAAGCCATTTCTAAGACTACCTTTCATTTCAAGGAGTTAACCTTTATAAATTCGAAGTACACCTCCCCCTAACTTGCAACTGAAACCTCTTTTATCAAGCTATCCAAGATAAACCAAATTTCTCTTTAAATCTGGAACAAACCGAGCATCATACAAGACCTTCTCCATTCCATCATAAAGTTTCAATCTGACTGGTCCTATACCCATTACAAGACAATGTTGATCATTGCCCATCAAAACCTTGCTACCTTCAAGTTTCTTAAAGTCTTGAAAGTAATGTCTATGAGATGTGAAGTATCCACTCATTACCAACTGCAATTTCAGACACAGTTAACACTCCTGCTGACTCATATCCTTCATGCACATTTGCAACAGTTTGTTCATCATTTTCCTCTTCTCTCTTGTTCTTGTTTTTTTTTTTTTTTTTTTTTTTAACTAAAAACAGTTTTTAATCAAATGCCCTTCTTTATGGCAATAATAACATTTTCTCTTCTCTTTACTTCTGGATTTAGATCTATGCTTAGTGTTCTTCACTTGTGATTTAAGGCTTCAGCATCCTTTTGTAACCGGTATCTGATGCCCTGGTTTATTGTATTTATACATTGTAATACGTTTTATGTAATATACATGTATTTTATACACCCACAGCTGTTATGGATTATAGTACATCCCACTGAACTAGAGTTTTAGTTCAAGTGGGAGATTGTTGGGATTGGTCCCCTAAAACTCGTAGATAGTGAATGTTAAACAAAATATTATATACTTATTCGATAATGTGAAGTCATTACTGAATAAAGTAAATTGCACATTTAATAACCCAAATCCAATAAACTAAGATCCATGGCTATAGGATGAACACTTGAGCTTTATGTAGAGACATAAAAGTGGATCAAGCTCGAGTAATAGCCAAAACGGTCTATAGTATAGGGATAGGGCTGGGTACCTTATTCTGGGGACACTATGAGACGCTGTCCACTCTATAGATAGTATAGACGATGTGATCCTAAATCGTCCATGTAGAGACATGTGAGTGGGGGCGTCCTATGCAATGAGTTTTCATAAGACCAGGACCGAGAAATAAGTCGCTCTCGCTTTATAACACCGTTTACTGACTAGACTGACTATTTCATGTGATGACCTAGGTAACTCGATCTTAATCCTGAGCTGACTATGAACTCCTGTTTAATCGGGCTTATCCTTAGATCTGCATAGGTGAGAGTGGCTCAGTATCGCCGACTCAATAAGCCTCCCATTTCAGGGATAGGAACGGGTAGATAGCTGGGGACATAGTCGTGCGAGAAGGAATTCACTCCTACCCAAATTAGGGATAGTAGAGAGGTTGTTCTCTTAAGTGCTGACTCCGGGGCTTGAACAAAGGGATCCCGCCCTCTCATTGGCCCGAGAAGGACTCGGTTTATTGGTTGGACCATAAACCAATTGTTCATTAGAGGATCAGTGGGACTTAAGGAACTAGAAGTACTATAGGGGTAAAACGGACTTTTGACCTAGCTATAGCTATGAGCAACCTGTGAAGGATTGACTTACTGATCATGGTTAAATCAAGTGGACGGAAATATATCTATAGTGAGGGGAGTGCAACTATCGGGCTATAATGGAGTGTCCCGGTAGTTAACGAATCTTGGCTAGCTTAGATAATGAGATTAGTCGGTTAGCCTCAAATCGTTGGAGCCCATGATCTATAGGTCCATTAGGTCCCCCTACTAGCTCATATCGGATTAAAGCCTAGAACATATTGATAGGAATCTTTGAATCGTTCAAAAACAGGAAATAGGGTATTATCGTAAAATGTGTTTGGCACAATGATCTAATTATGAATTAAATTAGATATTGAAAGATAAGGTATTTAAAAGTGTTTTAAATACCATACATATGTATTAGAAATCATATATAATGAATGGCACTAGGTGACAATGATTAATTAGATTAATCATGTCAAATTACTTGGAAATGTCCCAATTAATTACCTAGAAATCAAATTCAATTTAGAATTGAAATAGGAGTGAATTGCAAGCTGAAAATTTAGAATTTAGATTCAATTTTAGTGGATTTAGTGGGATTCCCACTCTTGCATGTTGATGCATAGTGGAAAACAACACAACCATGCACTAGTTGCATGTGTTGTGAATTAAACACCTAGAATCCACTTTGAGTTGCAATTTCACCATGTGTCTAGTGTCATGAAGCTTGTCTTTGCATGGAAGAGGTCTATATAAGGAGTATGAATCAGATTCAACACCAAGAGAGTGAATTACTTACTGTTATGCTGCTGGTTTTTACTCTCAAACACTCACCTCCATAGATCTCTCAAGAGCTTGTACCTTCAAGCATTCCCTTCCCATTCCCTATCTCTATAAGACTCCCACAAGTCGTTCTTGGCCCGGAGAATAGTAGGAAAGACTCTAGAGGTTGTCCAAGGAGGATTGGAGAAGAAAACACCACAAGGAGTTCCATACAAGTGAGCTACAAAAGGTTGGTGCTCTCTAACTCTTTATTCTGTTTTCTCTAGAACCAGCATGCTTTAGGAGTAAAATTAATAGAGTTAAGTGCTTTCAATCTTCAATTGCTTTCGCATGTGTTATATGAACACCTTCACCTTTTTCTCAGACTTGATTTCAAAATCTTTGGATCTCAAGGCATTTAAAACAATGGCTAAAGTTAACAAGTCTCTGCCATATTTTATTGTAGCCTTAACTTCCTTATAGCTTTCAGGTAATGAATTTAAGAAAATAACAACTTGATTTTCATCATCTAACCTTTCCTCTGTATTTGCCAGATCTACACATATCTTGTTGAAATTATCCAAATTATCTTCTAACGATTTTGATGGTTGCATTTTAAACTCAAAAAACTTTTCCTTCAAGTAAATCTTATTTGGGAGAGATTTACTAAAATACAGTGATTCCAACGTAGTCCACAATTCTCCTGGCTTTTCAATATCATTAACCTGTCGAAGCACATTATCATATAGGTGAAGAATCATTGTGCTATATGCTATTTCCTCCACATCAGCTTGTTTTTCTTTGGTTATAACTGCAGGCCAGGTTTATGGTTTGTCTAAAATTTTACCCACTTTCTGTTGAACTAAAAGAGCTTCCAACTTCTTTCTCCAAATGCTAAAATCCTCTTTTCCATCAAACTTATCTAGTTCGAATTTTGCAGACATATTGGGAATTTTAACAACCAATCAATCTCACTGAAATTTTTCTTTTCAGCCCAAACAACAATTTCAAATACACCCAACAAGTAGCACAACCCAGCCAAACAGAAATTTTCAGATTAGATACCAAACCGGAGAAAAACAGAGATACACTTACAAATTCATGGAATCAAAAAACTCACTGCTACTACTACCTTAATCACCATAGCTTTGATACCATTTGTTGTGAAGAACTCCAAAATTCAATGCTATAAATGACAGCAAACCAGAAAAAGCACACTTAATCAAAACCAATTTGCCAACTAAATCAAGCATAGAAAAATGGAGAAGAAGACACACATATTTATAGTGGTTTGACCAATAAGGTCTACATCCACTGTGCAAGGCGAGATCAATCTTCTATTAACTTTAATCCAAGAACAAGAGTACAATCAAAAAAGGGAGAAAAATACTCCAAGCAACTCACAAACTCTCACACAAGCAATTACCCAAACCAAAATACACAGAAGAACCCGCTACACAAAGAGATAAATTTCTCACTCAGAAAACCACGAAAAATCGCTTCCGACGGCTTAGCAAGCAAGAAAAACAGTTCCTCTACTGTTTCTATATATCAATTTTCCTGCCTCTGTACCACGAAGAAGAAGACCCCCAAAAATAGAAACCAACCACGTTTTTCATCTCAGTAAAGGCAATGAAATGAAATATTGGGCCAATAAACTACAGAATTAGTTTGGACAAATTTTGGGCCTTTTACAATATAATGATTTGAAGCCCAAATTTGAATTGATTGGATATGCTTGAGTCAAATCTGTTTAGTCAACACAACTCACTAAATATCATATCATACAAGTTTATTGTAAGTCAATTTTAACGTTCCCAAGCGGTGAAATGATATAATTGAAAAGTGTTGAAAGAAGAAAAAAGAAAGACTAATTGAAACTTCCAAAACAATATTAAATTGAAAAAACATCCTTACAAAGAACATATTTCGCCTTTTAATTTTTAATTCTTAATAAGAATATTATTGAAGTTTAAATTAGAGATTAGCAGGGAAAATTAGAGGTTTTGCCCACAAATAATATTAAGTGAAATCGATCATGTAGAAGCAATCTTCCCACTTTATGTTTCTAGTTTTCAATTTCATACCAATTTAAATTATATATCTAAAAATTAATCATGTGTAAGAAGATTTCTATCCCAAATCTTAAGGGATGGTAGAACTCGAAAAAGAAAAAAAAAATCTTAAGGGGCGATAATCTGTCTCTTCCTTTTATATTAAAATGTACATATAATTGCGCAATCGCTAGTAGCCAACAATCACAAACATGTCAACATGAGTATAATTCAATTGACATTACTAATAACCAACAGGTTTAAAAATTCGTCAGTCATTCTTTTGGTTAATTATTCCTAATGTTTAGGAGTTGGAGTATAGAGAAGGGTATTTCAAAGATAGGAGAATAATTGCAAAACTAGTCCTTAAACTATAGTGATTAATATTATTATAATAAATAAACCTTCAAACTTTCAATTTGATCAACTACCCCTTAAACTTAAAATTTTACAAGTAGGCCCTTATTTTACAATTGCAATTGTGACGTAAGAAACCAGATAGCAGCCATGCCCACTAGATGAACAATCAACTCAAGTGAATAATAGATGCAAAAAAGTGTTGCTTTAGCACTTTGGATACTCCCAGTTGCAAATTATTCAGCCACACAGAAGATTCAAAACAGATAATTAATGAACAACCCAAGAAAAAAAAAAAAAAAAAAAAAGCACAAAAATTGAAGAAATCATACAAAAGTTGTTCAGATTCTCAAAGATTCGATCCAATTTACTTATATAAAACTCAAAGAATCTTAGAACCAAATGAGCAATCAAATCTTCAATGTTCTTTTTTAATGAACATTAACAATCTTTTTTAGAGTAAATAAAATCAGTATCTGATATGTCTGAAAATAGAGACTGATCCCTTCGGTTTATTAAAGGTCATTTATCGATTCCTATGGCATCCTAACATGAAAATAATATTTTTTCTGTAATTTAATCATATAAATCATATATCATAAATCTGCACCGTTTTTATTACTTTTATGGATAAGTTTCATATTAGAATAGATACCATTACTATGAGTTAAAAAGACAGCATTCCTTGCCCTACTTTATAATAAATTTTGGTTTTAGAAGTGTACACAGTTAGGTTTGGTCTAGTTTTGGACCAAACAAGTGACCGGACCGAACACCTCGGTTTTGAGGCGTTCTGAACCGAGAAAATCGAGATTTTCTTGGTTTTTATTAAAAATTGAACGAATCAGTTTCAGCAATTTGGATTTTGAAATGAATGTAGTATCGTCTGTGAGAGAGTGAGATAGAGGACGAAGGCAGCAGGGCGTCGCGGTAGGTGGTGTGAGAGTGAGAAGCAAAGATGAAAGTGAGGAAAACCTAAGGGAGGGAGAGGGACTAAGGAAGGGAGGATGAAAGAGAGGAGGGGAGGTGAAGAGGCTAAGGACTAATATGAGAGTGAGTTAAGAGAACCGGGAAATCCTTGTAAATAGCAAAAAAGAATTTTCGGTTTAGATAGATAGACCAAAACAAAAAAGTAGATAAATGGCCAAAACGTGAGGAGCATGTGACCTTTTTTGCAACCTGAATTTCCTATTTTACCCTTTCATAACTGTTTTGCTCTTCTCCCTAAAATTAAGGAGGAGTATTTTCAACCTGTTTCTATCTCTGGATAACTGATTTTCTCCATCTTCCTAAAGTTAAGGAAGATGTATATCTAACTAAAAGATTTCATTTATTTTATTTTTGTTTTCCTTAGATTTAATTTTTAACAAAATAGATTCTATTCTCCAACTGATTTTACATTTGTTTAAAAAATAATGATATTATCATGAATTTATTTGATTTTATTCGATTTTCTAAAAAGATATTATTTTCCAATCTGGTTTACACTGCCAGTTTTCCTTGCAATCAAGAAGCCTATTCGGCCATCAAAGAAGTCAGTTTCCCAATTACTTCCAATCAAGATTTTATCAATTTGTCAATCATAAGGTATTTACACCTCCCCTAATTTTTTTTGTTTTTCAACTCATTGATTCGTTCATGATGACTATTGTAACGCCCCGCATTTCGAAATCAAGCCATTTTGGGATTTGTTGAGCATTTTATTCTAATTGGAAAAATTAGAATGTAAGTTTAGCCTTGGGTCGTTAAATTAAATTTCTATAACTTGGGGAAATGAGATTTTTAATTAAATCTTTAATTTCCTAAAGTTTGGAGGTTTAATATTTGATTTTAAATTTCAAAAGACCCAAATCCCAAATCAATTCTATTTATTTCCTAAATCTTTTGGGAGTTAGGTTTGGGTTATAAATTCGTATTGGAGATTTAAATTAAACCCTAGATAAGTTGCACCCTTTTATTTAAGTTAGGTTCGTTCTTAGGGTGTGATTAAAAGAAAAGAAAGCCCTAAAACCATCTTTTCCTCCCTCTTCATTATCCAGCCGCGGGAACACCCCCCCTGCAATTTTTCTTCAGCCGATCAACACCCACGCCGAAACTTTCCCTTCTTCCTCTCGTTTGTTCTCTTCGCGTGCAGCAGCTTGGCGTCAGCGTTCCCTCTCTCTCTCGTTTTTCTCTCCTCCAGCGACTCTCTCCCTCTCTTCGTGTCGTCGGCTAGCTGCAAGGAGACCCACGGCTCGTCTCCTTCGTTCCTCGCACAGTAAGGTTCTTTTTCTCCTTGATTTTGTTTGATTTCGGCGAATGGTTGGCTAAATATCTCTTCCTCGTCTCTCTTTCCCGTCAGAAGCAAGGAGCCTGCGTCGTCACCCTGCTTCCGTTCGCACGCCGCCGCGAGTCTCATCTTGCGAACGTCTTCTGTGCAGCGAAATTGGTGTGGTTCTAGCTCTCCAAGCGGTGTAATTTGAGGTTTCGGTAAGATTTAGTTTGTACCCATGATTATTTGGGCTCGATCTTGGTTTAACCATTCAGTTTCAACCCCCTTATCGCTCTAAATCGTTGCCTGCTATCTATCGAATTAGAATTTCATTGACCCATTCCTTTTCGGCTTCTAATGTGCAGGATTAAGGTTCTTTGAAAGCCAAATAGTGAGCGTTTGGACTCGAAATTGGTTTTCGACGAATACCCATAACCCGAACAGCCTTGAGACTGAATGCCCATAGACTAGGAGGTCCGGATTGGTGATCTTGTACTCATTCGGTCATTGGGCAGCAAGCTTAAAAGTTGTTTAGGTGTTGTTCGGTAAATTCCAGCAAGCGTTTGGGTGCTTTTGGAAAAGATAAGTAAGTTTAAATGCTCTTTAATCCCTTTGGATCTTGATTAAAGTGTTTTAGACTAGTTGTTATTCCTTAGAAACTCCTTGTTGAAGTTTCAGGCTAATCCAGAGAGTTCAGGCTAGCTTCTAAGGTTGTGTTTGGGTAAGAACGCTCCTTTTAAGCATCTCTTTAACCCTGGTTAAGGTTTGGTGTTGAGTTAGCCTTGAAACTTCATCTTTCTTATTTCAGGATCTCGTTAGTTTCGCTTAGGAGTGTTTTCGATCAATAGGTAAGTAGTTTCTATCTGTTGAAGTCTGTTTGATTGCATGATGCACGCTGTTTGTTTAATCGCTTTATAATTATTCTCTTGTTTCTTGCTTTGCTTATATATATATGTGTAAGTGCTTCTTTCTTCTGTGTTATATATATATATATGAGATATTCGAATAGCATGAACTGTTGTTGTGTGATGCTTGGTTGTTAAGCATGCTAGTTGTTATGCTTTTATGAGTTAAACATGAGTCGAGAGTATGTTGTTGCTGTATGTATATGCTTGGTGGGCATAGTACATGAGTCTAGAAGCATGATGCAGGGCATATGCATTCTAGGTAGTTTGGTGTGGTATGTATATGCTTGGTGGGCATAGTACATGAGTCTAGAAGCATGTTGCAGGGCATATGCATTCTAGATAGTTGTAATAAAGAGGTCAGGAACCTGAATCTGTAAGAAAGGCTAGTTATGTGATTGCCAGTGCACCTCGGGTACAAATGGTCGAGGGGTGGCATATCACCAGTGGTTTAAGAGGAGCATCAAGGCCTTGGGTACAAATGGTCAGGGATCGGTGTGATGAGTCTAGAAAGTATCGGTGCACCTTGGGTACAAATGGCCAAGGGGCGATGCACAGTTCGAGGCCTTGGGTACAAATGGTCAAGGGTCGAACGCCGAGCTCCGTAGAGAGCATTGTGGCCCTGGGTACAAATGGTCAGGGGACAGTGCGACTCGAAGGATCAGTCTTGGAGAGCCAAGTGAGGGCTAAATAAGTATGTTGAGTGAGCTCGTGGAGCATGAGTGGTTAGTGAGTTGCATATAGAGATGCATGAGGTTTGGCTTAGGAGAGTCATTCACTTTACTTGCTTTTAAGCATGTTGTTGTGTTTATAGCTTTGAGAAGTATGTTGTTTGCGCATGAAAAGCATGTTGGTTGCTTGGTTGCTGTTTGATGGCTTCTCAGGTAGGGGCTACTTACCAGTACCATGGTTGTACTGACCCCCTCCCCTCTCTCTCCCCCAACTTCCAGATTATGCAGGTTATGAAGGTTGCCTTAACCATGGTGATGCAGAGGAGGTGCTTGAGGAAGGACCATAGCTAGTTCGCGTTGCTTCCTCTTTTATTTTCATGTTGGTTAGGATAGTTTGTTGCTTAATATGGTTGGACGGCTGTTGTCCTGTTAGGTTTAGTTTCTGAATTATTCTTGTTGAATTCTAGGTTTAGTTGTGTTTGTTCTAAAGAACTCTATCTCTTCTTTTTGTTAATGATAATTAAGTTGCTAGTTGTGCTTAGTTGAGCCTTTAGTTGTGGATGCTTTATTTAGTTGCCTATTATTATGCGAGACCTGACTCGCTTGTTCTTTGGAGTTCTGATGTGTTGTAGTATGGTGGTGTTGTTGAAAATGTTATAGAAGTGTTGTTTTGTTCTAGCAGGTGTTTAGAAAATTTTGGTTTAGTCCTATGTATGTCGTTATGCTGCCGAAATTTTTGGTGCATTCGGTTAGTTTGGTTTTAGAGTTAGTAATGTCGCTAGGATAGTTTTAAAATCCTGGGGCGTTACAACTATTGTTCCATTTAATTTTGTTAGGCAGATGTCGCTTCAATTGGTGAATATTTTATATGATGGTGTATGGGATGAGCACAATCGGTACCATAACTTCAAGGTGGCCAATATATTTGTTGGAATGGAGTCGACATTTCAACACTTCACTGACTGTATTCGGAACAAACTCATTCTTTCCGGTAATCAAGTTATCACTCGTTTGACAATGTATAGGAACGACTGCAATAAATCCAATATAATTAGAATTACTGAAGACAGGGATGTTTTGTGGTTTCTATCAATTATTTCAGATGGTATGGCTTCTGATTTATGTGTCGTTGTAAACTGTTGCGAAATTGGTGACATTAATTTTTCAATTACAGTGTCTTTGCAAAACAGTAGTAATAAGAAAAATGCCCAAAATTCAGGAGGCAAAAAGGATTTTAAATTTATTAACCTTGTTGATTTTGATTCCCCATCATTTGAATCTCTTGTCCAAGAAGGGTCTGTTTTTCAAAACAATGATGAGTTTAAGAAAATTATTTACCTAGTTGCCTTAAAAAACAGCTTTCAATGTCGTACAGTGAAGTCAAATCGAAAGTCCCTTGTACTTAAATGCAAGGAATACCAATGTAACTAGTTGTTTAGGTCATCTCGTTATCGGAATGAAAATTTGTGGGTTGTCCGTAAATTCATTGACCAGCACGAATGTCCACTTGGTGTTGTTAAGAATGACCATAGGCAAGCCACAACTTTTATAATAGGGGAGTGCGTAAAGTCTATTTTAAAGATCAATGATAAAATCGAATGTCGTCCCCGCAATGTGATTGGTTACATGAAGAGGAAACATGGGGTCAATATTAGTTATGAAAAAGCTTGGAGGAGTCGTGAACTTGCATTGAACTCCATTAGAGGCAGCCCAGAAGACTCATATTCCCTTATCCCTACATTTAGTGTTGCATTAATCCAGAAAAATCTAGGTGCGTTTCTCCACTCAACATTTACCTAGTATTTTCAAACATATACCAAGTATTTATACACTCAACATGTTTATTTTAATTGTTTCGTTGGTTTTCAGGCACATACACAGCACAAGAAGTGGATGACGATGGTAGGTTCAAATATTTCTTCATGTGCCTTTCAACTTCAATCCATGCATGGAAGTTTTATTTCCCGGTTATATCTGTTGATGGGGCAGTGTTGGGTTCCTAGAGTGAGTAAAAATAAGATGTAAATAGACTCCAGAACTCTGTGCAAGCATACACAATCCGCAGCAAGTAATAAGTATTTATCGAATCTGCAGGCCTGAATAATTTTCACTTTATCTATTTTATGCAATTCTTTAATGGTTTCAAAAGGTGGTTAAAATGATTGGTTTTGATAAAATGCTAAAGCAAAAGAAATGACAGAATAGAAAGTAAACAAATAAGCAGACAGATTAGAAACAGGCGCTGGTCAGGATTTAGTAATTGTTTTAAAAGATGCTCTAGCAATATTATTGATCATGCAAAACTCTTGCAGTCTTATTAGTGGATTCCTCCCAGAACTCCGGATTTTTTAGAATGTGTTTCAACTCCAATGACGCACTACCAATCAAGCACTAGGCAATTGGCTATCCCTAGCTCAGTCACTGGCGTTCACCAATACACAATGATCTAGTGTGATTAAATGTCACACACTCCCTAAATCATCCCTGAAATTAGGAAGTGATATTCATACCGGCTGGCCAAGCGGGCACAAAATATAAATAAGCACAACAAATAATCAAGATGCATTAAATCAACATATATTGCATAGAGATTAAGCACAGCAATTACATTTGTCCTAACCAACACCTAAGTGAATTTAGTTCATAAAGCACATGATAACACACGCTACAATCTGAGTGTGGGCATCCATTGTAGACACCGTATTTGGTCCGGCTTGATTTTTAGTAATAATATTTGAATTTTTCCAATATGTGGTGGTGTAACGCCCGTAATTTAAGGTAATTTTCGAATTTCCTAAGTTGGAGTTAATTGGGAGTTAAGAGAGAAATTTTCAAAAAATAAAAGGAGGGAAATTGGTGGGATTGAAATAATTCAAAGCTGGAATGGCGTTTTTGTAATTATAGTGAGTTTGGAGTTAAGCCAAGCCCTCTAAGCCCTAACTCCTTCCTCTTAAATCAGCCGCACGCAGCCCGAGGTTGAAGCCAAGCCATCTCAAGCCTCTTCTCCTTCAACCTCACGATTTTTAGGTCTTTTTGTTCTTTCTTCTTCTTGCTAGCGGCGGCAATTCCTTCTTCTTCTTCCTTTAGTCCATCGCCGGCGAGCTGGAGCAGCAACCACCATTAGAGACAGCTCGACGTTTCTGGCAGCGACAGTTGTGGTCCACGGCGGCGTCTTTCTCTGACCTTCGCTTCCGGCAGTGTGGCGACTCGAGCGGCAGTGACAACGAACAGACCGGCGGCGCGTGTTCCTCCGGCAAGATCCTTGACGGCAGCATCGGTTCAGCAAGGGCAGTGGCGCGGTGTAGCAGCGTTCGCAGGCGGGATTTGGTTCGTGCTTTAGCGGTGTTTTCTCTTTCAGCAAACAGCAAACAAGTGGGCTTCGCAGATCCGGCCTCGTCGTGCGTTTTCCGGCGAGCTTCGCGGCGGTACAGCAGCGGCAACAACTGGGGATTCACGTTTTCCGACGAGGCAGTGTTGAAGGCGTGATTTTCTCCAAATTTCAACTCGTTTCGTTGGGTTTCAACTAATTCCAGCAATGGGTAAAAGTTCTATGGCGATTTTGAGGTTGTTTATTGAGTGAAATTAAATACCCATTGATTTTGCCTTGTGGTCTCAAGGCCATTAGCATGCTGGTGATTCAATTGAAGGATTGGAGCGGATTTGAGATCCCGAACAGCAAGCAACATTTTGTATCGCGTGTGGTTAAGGACCTTGGAGTTGAGGGATTAAGTTAGTTTTGTTAAGATTATTGAGCCAAGTAAGTGAACTTACTATTGAACCTTTTAATTGGGTGCGCGTGTTTGATTTTCCGAAATTCTCGTGCTTTATGATTTGTTTGATTATATTTTCGTTTATGAAAACTATTGAAAGCATGAAATTTATTACTATTGCTTTTAATCGTTAATATTGAAATAATCGAGTTGGTGGTCTCTTGAAATTCCATCAAAGGAATTAGTTTAAATTATTTATGAGTTTTATAAGTGTACATGAAATTGATGTACATTCAGAGATGTCTACATAGGACTTAGAGACATGAAATTGATGTACTAAGTTGAGGTTTGTGAAATTGACGACCTCGAGGTTTCGTGAAATTGACGACCTTCGTAGGAGACACATGAAATTGATGTGTCTAGGATATGCATGAAATTGATGTATATTCTCTCTCATTAGAAAGACACATGAAATTGATGTGTATAGGATATGCATGAAATTGATGTATATCACCTTTCATTAGAAAGTTTAAAATAAAGTTTAGAGCCACCAAATTTACATTTGTTGTTGATTTTTTTAAAATGTTTTTAAAGCGTGACCCAACCTCAATAGTAGGATCACTTACTGAGTATTTAAAATACTCATTCTTTTCAAAAATATTTTTTTTTTCAGGTAAAGGCAAGGGCAGGTGAAATGCGATTGATGATAATCCGAAAGACAGCCATGAGAGGACTTAAGTTTCATGTTTTATTTTTCTTCCGCTTTAAGAACTCTGTTTTACTTTATTTGAATTGAAAAATTTGTTCGAGAAATTTTCTAGAGGCCATGTACATTTTTATTTTAGAAATTATTTAGGAATATTTAAAACCTTTAAAATTAGGGATCCCGAATAAAAGTTTTGTTTTAAAGTCTTTACTTAAAATAAGTGTTTATGTTTTAAAATATTAAAAAGGCCTCCAAAGCCGCATTGCAAAATAAGGAAGGCCAGAAGAATCCACATTGCAAAATCCTCATAGTTGTCCTCTGACCGCTGAAATGGCCTCCATACGGCGAAGAGTGACATTGCTCCAGGATTTCCTTTGCTTCATCACCTGAAACACACCTACGAATAATACCATCAGAGCATTGCTTATACATAAATGGCTCATCCCAATAGAAAAATTTCGCATCATGCTTAAACTTTTTCATCTGCCTCCAATCCATGTCAATAGGAGTGACTCCTTTCACCAAAAAGTTGGCAATATCAGCATACCAAGGAATATCCTTGACGACCTTTACCTCAACAGCAAAAAGCTGCTCATCTAGAAAAGAATCTGAAATGGCAGATTGCTTCAGCAAAGATGATGTTGGATCAAGACGAGATAAATGATCTGCAATGACATTTTCTGATCCCTTCTTGTCCTTTATCTCCAAGTCGAATTCCTGCAATAATAAAACCCAACGAATCAATCTAGGCTTAGCATCTTTCTTAGACATTAAATACCTTATTGATGCATGATCTGTGAAAACCGTGACTTTGGATCCAACCAAATATGGGCGAAACTTCTCAAAAGCAAACACAACCGCTAACAACTCCTTTTCAGTAGTTGTGTAGTTGGTTTGTGCCTCATTCAAAACCCTGCTTGCATAATATATAGGATGGATAAATTTGCCCTGCTTTTGCTCCAGCATGGCACCTATTGCAACATCACTTGCATCACACATTACCTCAAATGGTAAACTCCAATTAGGTGCACATAAAATAGGTGCTGAGATTAAAGCAGCCTTTAAAGTCTCAAAAGCCTTCCTACAATCTGCATTAAAGTCAAAAACATGATCAGTGCACAATAAGTTACAAAGAGGTTTACTTATTTTGGAAAAATCCTTTATGAACCTTCTATAAAATCCAGCATGACCTAAAAAACTTCGAATCCCTTTCACTGAACTCGGTGGTTCTAATCTCTCAATAACCTCTATTTTTGCTCGATCAACTTCTAAACCTCTCTTTGAAATCTTATGACCTAACACAATGCCCTCCTTCACCATGAAGTGGCATTTCTCAAAATTAAGAACTAAATGGGTATCCTCACATCTCTTTAACACCTTACCTAAATTATCCAAACAACTTTGAAAAGACCCTCCAAACACTGAAAAATCGTCCATAAATACCTCAACAGTGGACTCAATCATATCAGAAAAAATTGCTAACATACACCGCTGGAATGTTGCTGGAGCATTGCAAAGGCCAAAAGGCATTCGCCTGAAAGCAAACGTCCTATAAGGGCAGGTAAAAGTGGTTTTTTCCTGATCCTCAGGAGCAATGGTAATCTGGTTATACCCAAAATAACCATCTAAGAAACAGTAGTAGGCCTGACCAGCCAATCTATCCAACATCTGGTCAATAAATGGTAGAGGGAAATGGTCCTTACGGGTGGCTTTATTAAGCATCCTGTAATCCATGCAAACCCTCCAGCCAGTTACTGTCCTGGTTGGGATCAATTCATTGTTCTTATTAGATACCACTGTGACACCTCCTTTCTTAGGAACACATTGGACAGAGCTTACCCAATTGCTATCTGCAATTGGATAGATAATCCCAGCATCCAACCATTTAATCACCTCCTTTTTAACAACCTCTTTCATTGCTGGGTTAAGCCTTCTTTGTTGCTCAATACTCCTAAAGGATCCCTCCTCTAGAGTAATTTTATGCATACAGAAAGATGGACTAATTCCCTGAATGTCAGCCAATGTCCAACCTATTGCTTTACGATATTGCTGAAGCAACTTTATTAAGGCCTCTTCATCCTCCGGCATTAAATCTGATGCAACAATAATGGGCAACGTCTCACCCTCCCCAAGATACACATACTTTAGATGATTCGGCAAGGGCTTCAAATCTAAAGTGGGTGCTTCAATCAGGGATGGCTTAATAGGAGGAGCTTTCCTTTCATCCAAATCTAAAGACTCAAAAACATCCTCACACCTAGACACCTCTTTTCCACTTTTTCTCTCTAAAGAACAAACTTCTAAATCCTCTACACTAACCTCTCCATGATCCTCCAAATGCTTGTTTGCCAAATCCTGCATTGCTGTCTCAACAATTGTGTTCTCCAGAATCCTAATGAAAGAACAATCTTCCACTTCGTCTGGATACTTCATGGCCTTAAACACATTAAATTTCACTTCCTCATTATAAACCCTCATTGTTAATTCCCCTTTTTGAACATCTATCAATGCCCTACCAGTAGCCAAAAATGGGCGACCAAGAATAATTGGGACATCTTTATCTGCCTCATAATCTAGGATAATAAAATCAACAGGAAATATGAATTTATCTACCTTCACTAAGACATCCTCAATTTTACCCTCTGGATATGTGATAGACCTATTAGCTAGTTGGAGTGTGATTGTGGTAGGCCTAGCTTCACCAATAGCTAGCTTTTGATAGACCGAAAGAGGCATAAGGTTAATGCTTGCGCCTAAATCACAAAGTGCTCTACCTAACTCTTTCCCACCTATTGAAACAGGAATAGTAAATGATCCTGGATCCTTAGCCTTGGTTGGTAGCCCATTCTTAAGAATAACATTACATTCCTCAGTAAGAGATACAGTTTCAAACTCACCTAACCTTTTCTTTTTAGTCAAAATATCCTTAAGAAATTTAGCATAATTAGGCATTTGCTCTATAGCTTCTACTAAAGGGATATTTATATGCAATTGCTTAAGAATTTCCAAAAACTTCTTAAATTGACCATCCTGATTCTTAGGCTTTTGCCTTTGTGGAAAAGGTAGAGGTGGCACATAAGGTGGGGGCGGCACATAAGGTGGTTCCACATCTGGAACAGAACCAGATGCTCCAGCATCATTATTGCTGCCTCCATCACCTTGACCAGACTCCAACTCTTTCTCAACAACAACATTTTTATCACAATTTTTCTCTACATCCTGGGGTTTACTAGGCTCTTTTTTCTCTTCTAGTGGCTTACCACTCCTTAGAGTCACTGCCTGTACCTGCTCCTTACCTTCCCTTCTAGGGTGTTCAGTATCTGAAGGAAGTTTCCCTTAAGGTCTTGCCTTCAGCTCATTAGCTAGCTGACCCACTTGCAATTCCAGGGCTCTCATTGAAGCTTGATTACTTTGAATTGCGGCATATGTATGAGCCATATATTCTTTCATCATCGCCTCAAGAGAATTCTGCTTATTTTGCTGGGGCAAAGCCTGCTTATTTTGCTGGGGCAATACCTACGATTTAGCAAATCCTGATTGGTTCACCTTTTGCTGTGCTTGCACATTTTTTCCTTGTCCTCCCCATGCAAAGTTGGGGTGGTTGCGCCAACCGGGATTATAAAAGTTAGAATAAGGGTTATTCCTGTGATTACCTACAAAAAACACAGAAGCTGGATTGCTGGGGCAAAACTCGTAGTTGTGCTCTTCACCACAATAGACACATGCTTCCTCTGCAACTTGGTTCACCACTGAAGCAGGCTCCACAGCTGGCGGCTGCTGATGACTAACCACTGTCACATTTTTAAGAGCGTTAGCTAACATTGCAATATCAGCCCTAATGGTAGACACACCATCCACTTCTAATACCCTCTTAACTTTTTTATTTGAGCCTCTAACATCCGACCACTGACAATTATTGGTTGATATTCTTTCTAAAATTTCATGGGCTTCATTAAAGGTTTTTGCCAAAAGAGCCCCTCCAGCCGAAGCATCAACCATACCTTGGGTTGCTCCGTTTAACCCATTGTAAAATGTTTCCATTCGGATACAATGTGGTAAACCATGGTGGGGACACTTTCGCAAAATTTCCTTAAACCTCTCCCAAGCCTCACTAAAAGTTTCATCTTCAAGTTGCCTAAACCCTATTATTTCACTCCTCAATTTAGCATTCCTAGTTGGTGGAAAATATTTACTAAGAAATTTTTCCGCTAACTCATTCCATGTCCTAATTGATCCTGGAGCAAAAGAATTTAACCATGTCTTTGCTCCATCTCTAAGAGAATACGGGAACAAAGTTAATCTGAGGGCATCTCTAGACACTCCTTGAATTACAAAAGAATCACTAACTCCTAGAAAAGACTTAAGATGTAAATGGGGGTCTTCAAATGACAAACCATGGAACTGACCCACGGTTTGCAACATCTGAAACATTACCGGTTTCATTTCAAAATTTGCTGCCTCAATTTGAGGACGCGCAATTCCTGGATTCAACTCATCAAACATTGGAAAAGCATACGCTCGAATGGCTCTGGCCCTATCATTCGCTACCAAGATAGGATTCTCAGCCTGATGATTTTGCTGTCCGTTTTGCTCCAGCGGCGGGTTTTGCTGCAGCACACGATTCTGCTGGGGGTTCACTGGAACTTCTAGAACTTCCGGGAGACACGGCACGTTATCCATTGGATTTTGATTTCTACGCTGCTCTCTCCTTCTTCTCCTGAATGTCCTTTCAATTTCTAGATCAAGCTCGAACCTCACCCCAGGCGGATCGCTCATGCACCAAACTCACACCTGCAAAAAACAAAGAAACAATCAAAAAGTTCTAGCACCAAACCACTAAAACACATACAAAACAGATCAGATAAAAACTTATTCAAGTCCCCGGCAACAGCGCCAAAAACTTGTTGGGTTCCTAGAGTGAGTAAAAATAAGATGTAAATAGACTCCAGAACTCTGTGCAAGCATACACAATCCGCAGCAAGTAATAAGTATTTATCGAATCCGCGGGCCTGAATAATTTTCACTTTATCTATTTTATGCAATTCTTTAATGGTTTCAAAAGGTGGTTAAAATGATTGGTTTTGATAAAATGCTGAAGCAAAAGAAATGACAGAACAGAAAGTAAACAATTAAGCAGACAGATTAGAAACAGGCACTGGTCAGGATTTAGTAATTGTTTTAAAAGATGCTCTAGCAATATTATTGATCATGCAAAACTCTTGCAGTCTTATTAGCGGATTCCTCCCGGAACTCCGAATTTTTTAGAATGTGTTTCAACTCCAATGATGCACTACCGATCAAGCACTAGGCAACTGGCTATCCCTAGCTCAGTCACTGGCGTTCACCAATACACAATGATCTAGTGTGATTAAATGCCACACACTCCCTAAATCATCCCTGGAACTAGAAAGTGATATTCATATCGGCTGGCCAAGCGGGCACAAAATATAAATAAGCACAACAAATAATCAAGATGCATTAAATCAACATATATTGCATAGAGATTAAGCACGACAATTACGTTTGTCCTAACCAACACCTAAGTGAATTTAGTTCATAGAGCACATGATAACACACGCTACAATCTGAGTGTGGGCATCCATAATTACAAGAGATTACAAGAAAATACTAATCCCCTTGATCAAACCCGTAATTGATGGTCTTCTTGAAGTCTCCAATCTTCCTCCTTTATTTGGCTCCCAATGATGGAAATGGGAAATGATCTCTTCCCCAAGAGGGATGAATTTGACTTGAACGGCTCTTCCCTTTTATAGAGTGAAGACAAGCTTGAATTAGGTTGACCTAGACACGTGGATGGCTCTCCTTGCTCCTCAAATCCGAGAATAGCTTAACTAACTTCAGTTCATTAAAATGGATAACGAGCTATGACGTGGCAATTTTGCTCCCTGCTTTGCTGCAGCGCAGATTTTTCTCCCTCAAGTCGCTCAACAATATATTCTGCACAAAATAACTTCCAAAGCATCCATTCTTCCAAATAGGTTAAAACATATAATATATATCTAAAAGCAACCCTATTTAGCACAAATGACACACAAATCATTATAAAACTAAGGCCTAAATAACTCCCTTTTGGAGAGTTATCAGGCAGCATTAAAGGCCAACTTTTTTGGTACTCTCTTATATGCATGCGCATTGGATGGTAATTCCCAAATTGTCCCATTGGCTTTTGCTGTTGTAGACTCAGAGAATGATGCCTCTTGGTCTTTGTTTTTTCGCAATCTTAAATCTGTGTTAGGTGAATCAAAAGACTTAGTTATAGTGTCCGATAGGCATAACAGTATAAGGAAGGGTGTAATTAGTGTTTATGATTATGCTGAGCATTGGTTTTGTGCATTTCACTTGTTAAGGAACCTTTAAAAAAAAATACAAATCAAAACTGATTGATCAACCCTTCCACACATGTGCACGGGCGATATCCAGTTATAATGTCTGATATCCAAAATGTTTAAAATTCCTGTTAGACAAAATATATTCCCTCCTATAGACAGATCAACCAACCAACATATTTCATGCCATAACAACCAAACATTTTCAAACTCCGAATACACAACAACGAGTCAGGTCTCGTATAACAGTTACTCAGAAGCACAAAAATAGAATATTCAGAGTATTTTAATTCCTAAATCACTATGCAAGCCTCATCGACAAATCCAAATCCAGATTCCATAAGTTATATTCTGATCAGTCACAAAACCAGAAGTCATAACCTATCCTAAATCCATACTAAGTTTGAATCATCAATGTTGTGGGTGACTTTGAGCTGCTCTGGAATATGAGAAGATGACGGGGACAGCGCAACACTGATCCAGAAACACAACGAAGAATCAGACACTGGAGGACAGATCAGCCGAAAGAATCGAGCCAAGGTCGGAAGGACTGAGCTGGGCCGAGTCGATTCTCCCTCGACCGGCCCCCCGTTCTCTGTTTTGATCTGTTTCAACCCAAACGGCTCCAAAAGCGAGAGGAAACCCTAGCGAGCGAGACAGGTATAAATAATAGTCCTTCACACCTGGAAAAAGGTTCAAAAAAACTAGAACTACACATACACTTTACTATTTATCTAACTTAGGCATCGGAGTGGAAGTGGCCTACACCACACCAGTGTGCAGTGGTTTTTTACTGGTTTTGCAGGTCACGTCTTCCTCGTCTTCAATAAATTCACTGTTGGTTTCACGTGAAGGTCAGGTGAGTTGATTGGCCGAATTTTGCCTTCAACAGTTGACGCTGTTTGTGGGGAAGAGTGCTTGCCAGTACGAATTGCATATCGGTTGTGGTTCGCAGAGTCGGGCAAATGGAGAGATCAGTTGAAGATTCCAGATGCGAGCGGAAAGTGCCGAGTTCGACCGAGGCTGACCCTAACCTCGGGCGTCAGAAAGAGGTCCCGCGTATTCTTAATACAGTCGGAAGCTAGCCGAGGAGGCAGCTCGCAGAAGAGCTAGAGTTAGTGTCACTGACATCTGAAGAGGGAAGAGTGAACATCGGAACCAAACTGGGGGCTGAGCAAAAGGAATGGCTAATCAGTTTTCTGAGGGCTAATGTCGATTAGTTCGCATGGTTGCACGAAGATATGTCGGGAATCGATCCAGAGGTAATGGTTCATCGGTTGAATGTGGATAGAGATTTCAAGCCAGTAAAGTAGAAACGACAAGCTTTCAATTCGAAAAGGATGAGGTTCTAGCTAATCAAGTGGACGATTTGCTCAAAGCTGGATTCATCAGGGAAGTCCACTACCCCCAGTGGCTGTCCAATGTAGTGTTAGTAAATAAGGAAAATGGGAAGTGGCGAATGTGTATCGATTTCACAGATCTGAACAAGGCATGCCCTAAAGACAGTTACCCCTTACCCATGATCGATCAGCTGGTTGACGCAACGGCGAGGCACGAGATGCTAAGTTGTATGGATACTTACTCGGGATACAACCAAATCAAGATGCACGAGCCCGATCAGGAGAAGACTTCCTTCATCACCAGTCGAGGGTTGTACTGCTATAAAGTCATGTCGTTCGGTTTGAAGAACGTCGGAGCTACGTATCAGCTGATGGTAAACCACATGTTTACTCCCTTACTAGGAAAAAACATGGAGGTATACGTGAATGATATGCTGGTGAAAAGTGTGAAGTCTCAGTGTCATGAATCTGACCTCAACAAAGCCTTTCAGATACTCCGAAAGTACCAAATGAAACTGAATCCAAGTAAGTGTGCTTTCGGAGTAACTTCAGGAAAGTTCTTAGGATTCATGGTGCATCAGAGAGAGATAGAGGCGAATCCAGACAAGATAAGAGCAATCATGCAGATGTCCTCTCCGTCCAATCTTAAACAACTCCAAAGTTTGAATGGGAGGATCGCGACATTGAACAGGTTTGTTAGCAGATCAACTGATAGGTGCTTACCTTTTTGCAAAATTGTAAGACAGGGATAGCGTTTCGAATGGACTGAAGAATGCGAGAAAGCTTTTCGGGAACTGGAGCCGTATTTGAGTTCTGCCCCACTCCTGGCTAAGCCACTTCCTGGTGACGAATTGTTGCTTTATGTGGCAGCCTCAGATACGGCCGTATTAAACGATGCTATAAAGTTCACGAGATCTTGTGATCAATGCCAGAGGTTCACACTAGTCCCAAGGCAACCGCCAGAACCTTTAACGAGTATTATCAGCCCTTGGCCGTTCGCGCAATGGGGGATAAACCTGATTGGACCTTTACCTCAGGGCAAAGGACAGACCAAGTATGCAGTAGTGGCGGTGGATTATTTCACAAAGTGGGCAGAGGCAGAACTGTTAGCAACTATTACCGAGAAAAAGATTACTGATTTCATATGGAAGAATATAGTGTGTCGTTTTGGGATTCCCAACACCATCATTTCAGACAATGGCAGACAGTTTGACAATGCAGCGTTTAGGAAATTCTGTTCAAACTTGGGCATCACACACCGTTGCTCATCCCCGGCACACCCTCAAGCTAATGGACAGGTAGAGGCCGTCAATAAAATGATTAAGCAAAATCTGAAGATGAAGCTTGAGGGACTAAAGGGATTATGGGCCGAAGAACTCCCACGTGTGTTGTGGGCATATCGAACGACAGCTCGGACCTCAACGGGAGAAACACCCTTCTCCCTTTCATTCGGGGCGGAGGCAGTGGTTTCGGTAGAGATAGGCCTACCTTCCCCTAGAGTAGAGCAGTTTAGTGTTCATGAAAACGATGAGGCAATGAGGTTGAACTTAGACCTACTAGACGAACATCGAGAAACAACACGACTTCGGGTTGCAGAATACAAAAACAGGATTGCAAGATATTACAATGCAACAGTGAAAAAGCGCAGTTTTAGAGAAGGAGATTTGGTGCTGAGGAAGGTCATGCAGAACACTGATAGCACCAAATTGGTGCTAATTATTTCCGTAAATTTTGCTTATCCTAATGCTATTATTTGTGATAATTGACTAATTTTGAGTCTTATTGATGTATAGGTCGTTTTGGTGTTCTCAAGATCAAGAAGGGCATTTTGGCCAAAGAAGCGAGAGTCAACCAAAAAGTCAACCAAGAGCGTCGAGACCCCCACAAACGTCGCAAACACGCTAGTTTCCCGAGAGGTAGCGTCGAGACGCTACTTCACGGCGTCTTGATGCTACGGATGCGAGGCGCCGGAAAATTTAGCGTCAACGTCGAGACGCTGGCCTCGGCGTCTCGACGCTGTCGTCGTTTATAAATAGTTCCTTTTCCGTTTTAGATCATTCAATGCTCCAAATTTTGTCGTTTTCCTCTTGTTCTCTCTCAATTTCTTTCCCCTTTCTCTGTAATACTTAGTTTAGGCTTAGTTAGGGTCAGTTAATCAAACCTCGAGCTTGGATTTGGCTTGTTCTTGGTCGTCTAAGCTCGGATCATTGTAATCGAGACCTCGGTTGTAAGTATGATCTTTATTTCATGAGATTTCTAATTCTTCTTGCATGATTTATTGTATCGATTGTTGTTTAGACTTGATATTTATCAATTTAGCAATGTTCATAGAGATTGACACCCTCGCCACAACTTGTTAAATTAATTGTTGGGTTTTATGCCCTAAAACTCGTAGATAGTGAATGTAAACAAATTGTATATACTTGTCTTAATAAAGTGTTATTAAGTTTCTGCAATAAAATGTTATTGTTGAATATTGCACAATTTGACCCAAATCCAATAAACTAAGATCCAAGGTTGTTTGTATGTAACATGAACTAGTATGTGGGGACATACGGGGATCGATGTTCAAGTAACAACCTAAAAGGTCTATAGTACAAGGATAAGACTGGGTACCTTATCCTGGTAACACTATGTGATACGGCCCGCTTTGTATTTAATACAGACGTATTGATCCAAAGCGTCCATGGAGTAGACATGCGAGTGGGGGTATCCTATGCAATGAGTTTGCATAAGACCGGACCGCGAAATAGTAACCGCTATCTATAACACCGTTATCTAGTTAGGTTTCTATTTCACTAGGATGACCTAAGCAACTTAGTTTGAATCCTGAGTGGATTATGGACTCATGTTCACGAGAGATTGTCCTTTGATTTGTATAGGTGAGAGTGGCCAGTACGCCGACTCAATAAGCCTACCATTTTGGGGACAAGACCGAGTGGGGAGCTGGGAACATAATCACACAAGATGGAATTCACTCCTTCCCGACTTTTGAGGAAGTAGATGAGTGTTCCCTTAAGTGGTATCTCCGGGTCTTGCACAAAGGGCCCTACCCTCTCACTGGCCCGAGAGGGGTTTCTGTTTGATGGTTGGACCACAAACAGGTTGTTCATTAGAGGAGCACTGGTACTTAAGAAGGTAGAGGTAACTCAGGGGTAAAACGGTAATTTGACCCAGCTGGAGTTATGAACACTCGTGAAAGACTAACTTACCGTTATTGGTCGATATCCGTGGACACATAAATATTCTGCAGTGAGAAGAGTGCAGTTGTGGGTCTTTAGTAGAGTGACCCATAGTTAACGAATGGAGACTAACTTGGTTAATGAGTTTAGCCAATTAGTCTCGTGTCGTTGGAGCTTCTGATCTGTAGGTCCATTAGGTCCCACTGGTAGCTCGTAAAGAGACTTGAAGCAATTAAATATAAATTGTAAATTGAAAATGTTCAATTTATTTGGGGAATCGAATAATGTATGTTGATGCATTATAATATAAAGTTTATGAAACTTTATAATATAATTTTTGAATTAATTTCAAAAATTAATTCTGGAGAGAAAATATTTGAAAGAGTTCAAATAAATTTAATATGAATTGGATTCATATTAATTTTAATTTTAATAAAATCCCTAAGATTAAATATGTGATATTTAATTGGGTAATTAATTAATTATAGGACCCCTGGGATGGGGTGAAAGGCATCTCATCCATTCTCCTTCTCTCAGAGATCTCTCCTAAAAGACTCCCACCAGTCTCCTGCTTCAAGAAGTCTTAGAGATATACCGGTGTAACCAATTGGTGGTGTTCGCACAAGAAGGTTGCAGCGTTTTCAATCTTACTAGCAAGAAAAGGCGAATCGATCAAGGCTTTCTACAAAAGTAAGTTTTCTTTGAAATCCTTGATCACTAGGATCATCTAGATTATATTTAGTTAATTATTTAGCATGTTTATGGCCGTTGTACAGCCCCTTAAATATAGATTTATTGCTGTAATATTTTGCAAATTGTATTGGTATTTCAATTAAAAATCAAAGACTATGAGTAGGTTCGGTAATTCTTTCCGCTGCGTAGGGCTTTTATCCCTTCATTAATATGCTAATTAAAGTAGCGAATAGGTCTATGCATGTAGCGATTTGGTGTGTTATCCCAAGTTTAGCGAATGGCATGAAAGATCTAGAGTCTAAATATGTGTTTGAAATTAATTTATGCTTTTCCTAGTTAATTTAGAGCACTCTAATCATCCTCATTCTTAATGCAATTGATTATTAGCTAAGGTGTACAATTAACTCAATAATCGATTAGGACTAGTCTCGATGCATTGGTCGGACTTAGTAATTTAGGGATATTATGGCTTGCTAGCTTTTCCAGTTTAATCGATTAGGCTTTCAATTGGTAAATTAATTTTCTTGATAATCGATGAATGAAATAAATCATACTGAAACCTGAACGTCTCCGATTACAATGATCCTCGTGGTAAGATTAACGTGCCCGTCTTTATTTTCTGCATTTTATTTTTCCGTATTTTATTTTCCTTATTTTTAATCATTTTCTCTAATCTCTCCCCCCTTTCGATTACATATAAGCATAAAAGAATTTAGAAATAAAACCAACTGTTTCCTGTGATCGACCCCGTCCACTACTGCTACAAGTTAGCTTTAGTGTTCGTGGAATTATAAATTTATTTGACCCAGAGCCTCGACATCTCCGGCCCGTCAAACACCAGAGATCCCAACGCAGGTGCACTGGGCCAGCATGGGAAGGACCTTATCAAGTCAGTAGGGTAGTCCGACCCGGCACTTACGCTTTGATCGATGGAAATGGAAAACTGCTTCCTCATCCATGGAACGTTGAACACCGTAAGATTTACTACCAATAATTTCGGTAGAGAGGGATGACAGCCCACTGCTCCACCACAGGAAGACTGAGGCCGACCAGAGGAGGTCGAGGCCAACCAGCCAAGGCTTGAGGCCGACCAAGATATGGCCAAAAAACTAAGCTTGTAACTAATACTATTTGTTTATTTTTTATAACATTTTTCCATGTCACCCCCTGCTGCAAAACATGCAAGAATTTGCAAATTTAATGAAGTTCTTATATATTATGCCAGCACAGAATCTTTCTTCACATGCTATGACAAGTTGACTGAGCCAGATGGAGCCACCCATATTCTCCATCTAGCTAAGTTAGCCAAATGATTCTTGCGGAGGTTAAGCCACCCATATTCTCAACCTTCCCAAGTCCTTGATCGAGTGGAGCCACCCATATTCTCCACTTGGTTGAGATGAGATTGATTCTTGCGGAAGTTGAGCCACCCATATTCTCAACCTTCCCAAGTCCTTAATCGACTGGAGCCACCCATATTCTCCACTTGGTTGAGATGAAATTGATTCTTGCGAAAGTTGAGCCACCCATATTCTCAACCTTCCCAAGTCCTTGATTGAGTGGAGCCACCCATATTCTCCACTTGGTTGAGATGAGATTGATTCTTGCGGAAGTTGAGCCACCCATATTCTCCACTTGGTTGAGATGAGATTGATTCTTACAGAAGTTAAGCCACCCATATTCTCAAACTTCCCAAGTCCTTGATTGAGCGGAGCCGCCCATATTCTCCACTTGGTTGAGATGAGATTGATTCTTGCGGAAGTTGAGCCACCCATATTCTCAACCTTCCCAAGTCCTTGATCGAGTGGAGCCACCCATATTCTCCACTTGGTTGAGATGAGATTGATTCTCGCGGAGGTTGAGCCACCCATATTCTCAACCTCCCCAAGTCCTTGATCGAGTGGAGCCACCCATATTCTCCACTTGGTTGAGATGAGATTGATTCTTGTGGAAGTTGAGCCACCCATATTCTCAACTACCCCAAGCCCTCACCTAAGTGGAGCCACCCAAATTCTCCACTTAGCTGAGCCTATGAAGACAAAGTCTTATGATCTGAAGAAAGCAGCGTTGAGGCTGACCTTCGATTAGCCAATACATACTTGAAGTCGTTTCATGAATCAAATATCTCCTCAAAAATCTCGTGTGAACAACGAGATAGAGCGAGATGAAGGATAGAAATGAAGGAAAATTACAGAGGAAGAAAAATGAAAGAGATGGAGAGTAACGAAACCAGAAAAGAAAGAGAGAGAAGAATGAAAGGAAGAATGGGGAAGAATCGAAAGAGGGGAGAGAGAGGGAAAGAGCATTGAGAAAAAAAGAGAGATTAGAGTGGAGAGAGGGAAAGATAACTTAGGGATACAAGAGAGAATAATTTTTATTTAAAAAAATCATTCATACTAAAGAAAATTTAAAAAAAAGAAAAGTAAAATTTGATTCACGTGAATCAAGTAAAAGAAAAGTTCTTAGTTACCTTGATTTCAATTTTTTTTAATTTTATTACATCATCGATTGGTCAGTTTTTAGACTTTCATTGGGCTGATCGACCAACCAATGGTTTTGTCAAGATAAAACCGACTTCGATCGAGAGTGTGTTGAAAAATCAACTGACCGTTGTCGGTTCGATCAGTTTCAATTAGTTGAACTAGTTTTTGGTCCAAATTTGAACACCCCTACTAAAAAGTTGAGTGTCACAACACTAATCACATCACACTATGGCATGCCAAAGGTTGTTTTATTTTATTTTATTCTTTTTCTTTTTAATAACATGTGGGGGTGGGGGATTCGAAACACATACCTTGTGGTCATTAGTATAAACCTTATACCAGTTGAGCTATACTCATGTTGCCGCCAAAGGTTGTTTTAATGTTTCGCACTCGCATAAAATGAAATGACCTATTACTTTCTTTCCTTTTTCTTTTCTTTCTTTGTTATTACTTATAACTAATATATAGTATGTTGTCCCAAAAGCACAAGTGTGATAGAACGCTAAGTTAATATTTATTATGACCTAATCTATTATTATATTTATGTTCTCAAGAACCATGAAAATAATAAATAAGATGGATCAGAGACTAAATATGATTATATAATTTTAGTTAAAAAAACATTGTGGTCCCTCAATTTTTATGAAAGTAACAATTTAGGTCCAATTAATAATATTGTGACGACTCGACTAAAATTGCTAATCTTTCCTTAGGATCGTTACTACATGCATGAAAACTTGAATTTTTTAAATTTAAGCAAAATAAACATGAAAGAAAGGAACAACCCTTTTTTATTAAACAGTTTAAAGAAAGAATAAATTAATGCAAGTCTAAAACTTCTAAACCATCATTTTAAAAGAATAGAAATACTTAAGAACAACTAAAAGAAAGTTCCATAAAACCAATAATTTAGACCCCGTTTGATAACCATTTGGTTTTTGGTTTTTGGTTTTTGAAAATTAAGCTTATAAACACTCATTTCTACCTATGAGTTTCTTTGTTTTAATATCTATCTTATTGCTTGTTTTCAAAAACCAAGTCAAATTTTGAAATCCAAAAAAAATAGTTTTCAAAAACTTGTTTTTGTTTTTGAAATTTGGCAAGGAATTCAAATGGTTCCTCAACAAAGATGAAAACCATTGTAGGGAATTTGGGAGAAACAAGCATAATTTTCAAAAACCAAAAACCAAAAACCAAATGGTTATCAAACGGGGCCTTAAAAATGTAAATCCTAGGATCCTAGGGACATAATCTGTCTTTCCCATAGCCTAGCAAAGCCACTGCCATCACCACTCGCCCTATAGTTCATGTACCATCTAAAAATGAAAGAAATGTAGCATGGTGAATATATAATAATATACTTAGTAAGTAGCCCCACTTAAGGGTTGAAACTGATAACATGGAACTTGGGTCTTAAAATCACGGAGAACCTAACTAAATCAGTCATTCCAGTTTCTAATCTTAGGATCATAACTGGAAAACACATGACTTTTCTGTCAAATAGATAAGGGAAAAATACACTTTTGGTCCCTGAGGTTTGGGTTAGGTTTCATTTTGGTCCCTGAGTTTTCAAACTCGACAAATTAGCCCCTGAGGTTTTGATTTCGTTTCATTTTGGTCCCTCCATCCATTTTTCCGTTAATAACTAACGTATTGCTGACGTGGCACCTCTTTTTATTTAAAAAATATATTTTTTTAATTTTAAAATAAAAATAATATTAAATTAATTAAAAATTATTATTTTTTAATATTTTTATTTCTTTCTCTCTCCCTTCTTCGTCATCATCATCATCTTCTTCTTCAACCTTCACCAGCACCATCTCTATAACTGCCGCCGACGACAACATTTTTTTTTCTATTCTTCTTCTTCTTCCTTTCTATTTTTTCTTTTCCTTCCTTTCTTCTTTTCTTTTTCTCTTTTCATTTTCTTTTTAAAAAAAATACAAAAGAGGGGAGGGAGTCGTTTTCGGCGCGGGATCTTTCTCCCATTTTCGTTTTGGTCTAAAACGAAACCCATGGGTTTCATTCTAGATCTGAAACGAAGGGGATTTCCTCCTTCGTTTCAGTCCAAATCAAAGATTTGCGTGGGTGGGTATTCTATGGGTGTTGTAGATTCGATGACTGGGTGCTGCTGGAGATGCTGCGAACGGCGGAGAAGCTGTTGCAAAAACCGAAGATGTTGTTGCGAACGCGCCAGTCAGCTGGGTATTCTGGGGATTTTAGTCGCTCACCGAATCTGGGTTTCGTTGCAAGGGAAGTTCGTGTGTTGCAAGTAGTGGCAGCGGATTCGCATGGGTGTTGCAGATTCAGTGACTGGGTGATGCTACGAACGTCGAAAATGTTGTTGTGAACGCGCCAGTCTGTAGGGGTGAAGTTCTCGTGCGTTGGTGTTGATTTTTCAGATCTGCAAATGGGGAGAAAGGAGAAGGGAAAAGGGAAGAAGAAAGGAAGGAAAAGGAGAAAGGGAAGAAGAAATGAAGGAAATGGAAGAAGAGGAAAAGAGAAAAAAGAGAAAATAAAGGAAACGTGATTCCAACGACGACGAACGGCAGTGGGCGGCAGCTCCGGTGAAAGTGATGGTGGTCTAGAGAAGGAGAAGAAAAGGAAAAGGAGAAAGAAGAAGAGGAAAAAGAGGAAGAAGAAGAAGAAATGAGAGAGAAATGAAAAAATAAAAAACAATAATATTTTTATTAATTTAATATTATTTTATTTTTAAAAAATTAAAAAACAATTTTTTAATTAAAAAAATGTGTCACGTCAGCAATCCGTTAGTAATTAACGGAAAAATGGATGGAGGGATCAAAATGAAACGAAATCCAAACCTCAGGGGCTAAAATGTCGAGCTTGAAAAATCAGGGACCAAAATGAAACCTAACCCAACCTCAGGGACCAAAAGTGTATTCTTCCCAATGGACAATTACATAACCCCAACCTGAACCAACTATATAGTGCCTGTGTAAGACAATCATGTAATGCAAGTATCACTAGAGACTAGTTGGCAACCCTCTAGTAAAACTAGGTCTATCCCAACAAAATACCTCATGAAAAATATACATGAAAATTATAGAGAAATTCATGAATAATAAGTGAAACATGCCTGAAAACATACTATAAACCGTCATAAGATGGAGAAGGTAATTGGCCCTATCTAAAATCAAACTTAATAACTTTCAAGTTTAATTGTGGCTCTAAAAACATGTCCAAGGTCACAAATTTGGAACCATTACATTCATAAACAAAATCCCAAACACCATATTAAATTATGTTTAGAGAAAGACATGGTTTATTCAGAATAATCGCCTATCTTACCTCATGTTTCACCATCCAAGAACATTTGAAGTTTCAAGCATTCCACAACAAATCCAACATACCCAACATTCAACCCCTTCCATCATAATTCATAATTTTAGAACAGTTGGACCATAATAATACTAATTATTCCATTTCCATTCACATGAAACTAGGGCACAATTACAACCAAGGGAAGAGTTCAAGAGCTCCCCTATCTCTCCAGTTCATTAGCCAAATCCAAATACAAGTCAAAAGGCATAACCTCCCCTAGATACATCCAAGACTTATATAGTATACTACTATTTACAACTAACAATTGGGACCACAACTAACCACTTAACCAACTAACCATCTCTATCCTTCCTCACTCGTTTCCTCTTATATGCATATTTAATTGGAGGTCTATCACTACTTGGCCCCAAAAGCGACACCTTGTCCTCAAGGTGAAAATCAGGAAATTGTGCAGCCAACAAGACGACGTCTTCCCACGTAGCTTCAGAAACATCTTATTCCGCCCAACAAATCAACACTTCTAACTCCGAATTGTTTTCCAGTGACTGGCGTAAGCCTAATAATTCAGCAGGAACCACCTTATACAGCATATATGCAAACATGTTCGATGGAAAAGGAACGATAGGCAAGGAATGCCCAATAGCCTTTTTCAATTGTGAGACATGAAAAACAGGATGCACTCTAACACCATCAGGCAATTGCAAAAAATAGGCTACTGCACCAATTCTCTCTTCAACTTGAAATGGGCCAACAAATCGTGGGGCTAACTTGGCGTTTAATGGTTTGGAAAGCGCTCTTTGTCGATAAGGCCTCAATTTCAAATAAATCCAATCCCCGACTGCAAACTCAACCTCTCTTCTTTTTTCATTAGCCACAGTAGTCATATGCTGTTGAGATTGCAATAGTCTCTTGATGGAGATGTTGTCGAGACCTCTCAACCAAATAAAATTTATAAACTCCGACGCCTAGCTACTCTACAGTAGTAGTGGCCGGGTCGTCCACAGGGAAGGGAGCTTTCTAATGGAATTTGGGTTTTTATGCAAAAACACTAGAAAGGGGGTTTTGAAATGAATTTTTGCCACAAAATAAAAATAGAAAGATGGGAATGGTAAAATTGTACGAATAAATATAACATGCAACAAACAGAAATTTGGGATTAAAAACAATAGAGAAAAAGATCGCTAGATTGGGATTTTACTTCTAGATAAATTGCTACTTGGCTTCCTAGTTTACTCTAAATATTAATTTCATGGAATCTGGATTGAGCCCGGTAATCCTTCTTAGTTACTCGGAGGATCCTCCTAACTAACCTGTGTTTAACTAATTATTTAACATGGGATCCCGTGATTAAGCTAATTAGTTAATTTAAAATACGCTCGCTACCCCTCATGCATAGCCCTAATTATCATCTACCTATTTCTAATCAATTTTAAATAAACAACCCGAGATCTCGCAATTGCTTACAAAAATCAACCGCTTTACGTGCAAGGGTTCGAAATCGAAATAATTAAATTAAATTAAAATTCGAATTCAATCAAGAAAATTTCTTCATGCATCTTAGGCTTATCAAGAATCTACACTAATCATACAAAAATTAGCGATGGACTTGCCTCGGCCTAGTGGCTATCTATAATAACTAATAGAATGCATACCACTAAATCCTAAGAGGCGTCAATTCAAAGGAAATCAATCATACACATTGGTTTAAGCAAGAATACATGAAAAGCAGCAACCAAACTCATGAAATTCAAATAAAATCTCAGTAAACTCAGCCAAGAACAACAACTAATTTAAACAAATCCCAATCCAACGATACAGCGGAATTTGGCCACTCATAATGTAAGAAAACAACAACATAAATCCAAGAAAATACATATAAATAAGCCTAAAGATCCTAAACAACTGAAAGAAACATAAAAGAACGAAAGAATTGAGAGAACAATCGAGTTTCTAACCTAACGATGGAATAAAAATGAGGGCTTATTTATAATTTTTGTCGAAGCATCAAGACGCTTGAAGGAGAGCGTCTCGACGCTCATCATTCTATCCGCGTGTTTTTTTCTTGCTATTGGGGTAGCGCGAGACACTAAGGCCAGCGTCGAGACGCTACGTAATGTTCAGCTTACTGCTTGCATTTCCTAGCATTTAGACGCTACGAGCTAGCGTCTAAACGCTAGGCTCCCAAGTTTCTTGGTTTGGGACTTGATCTTTTGACTCTTTGGCACTAGTTTTTAGGGTAATCACGGTCCGTCGGGTCTTTTCACCTTTTCTTCATCCGTGTACTTGAAGTTGGCTCAAAAATTCTCTAAATCTCCCGAATTAGAATCAATTCGTATAATCTGCTCCCAAAGCCTCCAATGCTCGAATCACCTATAAAATAGACAAATAAACCATAAAAAGGGATCTAACAAGCTTAGATTAAGCACGAATTAGGTGTTATCACCTCTCCTTAATCATTGCCAACATCGCATCTCATTCTTTCAGCTACTTGTCAACTTCTGAAACAAGTGACCCATTTGGTTGATAAGGCAAAATAGTAGGAGGAGGTTGCCCATAAACTACCTCAAATGGTGATGTCTTCAAACCATCGTGATACAAAGTATTGTAGCAATACTCTGCCCAAGGAAGCCAACGAACCCATTTAAAAGGACAATTCATAGCAAAACAATGCAGATAAGACTCCATTTCTAGATTAACGACATCCATTTGACCATCTGTCTGAGGATGGTAAGTTGTGCTACGTTTTAACTATGTCCCTTACCATCGAAATAGCTCTTCCCAGAAAAGGCTTGTGAAAATTGGATCACGATTAGACACTATGCTTCTAGGAATCCCATGTAAATGAACCACCTCTTTTATGAAAATACGGGCAATAGATGGCACAATAAATGAGTGTTTAATAGGAATAAAGTGGACATATTTTGACAAATGATCCACTACCACGAGCACTGAATCGAAAGTATCTTCTCGAGTGAGACCAAAGAAAACATCCATCGATATATCTTCCAAATTTGGTCTGGAATAGGCAAAGGTAATAAACCAGCAGGAGCCAAAGCTAAATATTTGGCTTGTTGACAAACAGAGCACTCACTAACAAAGGTTCGTACTCTTTCCTTCATTCCAACCCAATATACTTCTCGCGCCAAACGTCGAAATGTTTTAAGAGTTCCACCATGCCCACCGACTAGAGAGGAATTGTTACGCCCTGAATTTCCAGGTAAAATTCATTCCCAATCTTGAGTTAGTTTTTGAGTTAAAATTTTTGTGTTTAGATTAGGAGAACTATTCCTAAAATCTATTCAATTCCATAAGTTCTTGATGTAAGTAAATTGAAGGGATAAATTTAAGTTTAGTGTTCAATTTTTGGATGGTGAAATTTAATTAGAAAATTGAATTGAAACTAATTTGGTTAATTAATTGCTGCCCATTGGATTTGTGGTGCATAATTTAAGATTTTCCTAATTCAATTTGGGAGTAATTTGGAAAAGGAAAATGTGAGAAAGAATGGTTTGGAAAAAATTAAATAAAAGGGGCTAAATCGTTAAATTATTATTTTTATTATCACAAAACCCCAAGTTTGTTCATCTTTTTCCCTCCCTTTCTTTCACGAGCAGCAGCCCCTTCTTTTTGGATTAACCAGAAATATATCAGATGAAAAAGGTGGGTTCAGAAACTATTTAGAAAAAGCATGCTCCATTTTTGTCGTTTATTGGAATGCGTAGGTCAAAATTACGCATTCTTCATTGAATGCACATCTTCAAGATAAGCATCCTTTAAAATATTCAAATTGGTTTAAATTTAACAGAATCTTCACCAAAACGTTACTTTTTTTTTTTTTAGTTAACTTTTTTTTTTAATTGTTTTGTCTTTCTTTTTTTAGTTATTTTTTCTTTTATTTATTATAACAAATGTTTCTCTTTTATAACCGTTTTCTTTCTTTTTTTAGTCATTTCTATTTTCTTTTTCTTTTTGTTTATTAGTTTTCTCTCTCTTTTTTAATTAATTAAATTATTTAGATAATTAATTTTAGTTATAAATGATTTTTTTGTGTGTTTGTGATTTTCTAATATTGGTTGCATGTTGAAATGCAATTGATTTTTTTAAAAAAAAATTGAATAAGAGTAACAAATTAACTTTTGATATCTACGAAATATTTACTAAATGTAATTGAATTTTAATAAGGTTTTATTATACAATTATTCCTTAGATCTATTTTGAAACTATGTAAAATAATTCTTTTTTAAAAAAAATGTTTTATTATTTATATATCTTTTTTAATGTTTCTTCCATCCATTTTAGGATTAAGGTTCTCTTTCACAACTTCATTATTTTTTCTTCTCTTCCATCTCACCACTAAGGAAAGGATAATAAAGTTTAATCCTAAAATTGATGGAAAAAACATTCAAAAAGATATATAAATAATAAATCATTTTTTAAAAAAAAAAATATTTTACATAGTTTCAAAATAGATCTAAAGAATAATTGTATAATAAAAACCTTATTAAAATTCTATTACATTTAATAAATATTTCATAGATATCCAAAGTTAATTTGTTACTCTTATTCCATTCTTTTTTAAGAAAAAATTCAATTGCATTTCAACATGCAACCAATATTAGAAAATCACAAACACACAACAAAATCACTTATAACTAAAATTAATTATCTAAATAAATTAATCAATTAAAAAGAGAGAGAAAACTGCAAAAAAATAATAATAAAATAGAAAATAGAAAAAATAAAAAATAAAAAATAAAATGACTAAAAAGAGAAAGAGAAAACGGTTATAAAAAAAACATTTGTTATAATAATTGTAAAAGAGAAAATGATTAAAAAAAGAAAGACAGAACAAATTTTTTTTAAAGAGAAACGTTAACTCAAAAAAATAATAATAATAACGTTTGGGTCAAGATTCTGTTAAAATTTAAACAGATTTGAATATTTTGAAGGATGCACATTTTGAAGATACGCAATCAATGAAGAATGCGTAATTTTGACCTACGCATTCCAATAAACGACAAAAATGGGACATGCTTTTTCTAAATAGTTTCTGAACCCACTTTTTTCATCTGATTTTTTTTTAAAACAACTCTACACTTCTGGTTAATCCCTTCTTTCTCCATCTTCTTCTTGAATCTTTCTCCCTCTCTCAATCGTACCTCTCTCTCTCCATCGGGACTTTCTCTCTCTCACTTGCGCCTGTCCAGCAGTTGGTGGCCTGTCGTCCGCCGTCCGAGCAGCAACCGCCGCCGTCACCGCTTGTCCCAGCTCTGCATCAATCTGTAACGACCCAACTTCTAAATAAGTCTTAAAGGGACCGTTACGACAATGCATGCTTTGAAGACCCTTATAAATAAAAATAATTTGAAACAGAAACACTAATTTAAACAAATACTTTAAAACAAAACTTTTGTTCGGGATCCCTAATTTCAAAGATTTTAAATGAGCTTAAATAATCTCTAAAACATAAATGTACAAGGCCTCTAGAACTTTTCTTAAAACAAATTTACAATTCAATAAAGTAAAACAGTGTTCATAACGCAGAAGAAAATAAAATATGAACTCAAGTCCTCTCATGACTGCCTAACGGATTTTCATCAATCGCCCTTCATCTGCCCTTGCCTTTACCTGAAAAAAAAAATATTTTTGAAAAGAATGAGTATTTTAAATACTCAGTAAGTGACCCTACGATTGGGTCACGCTTTAAAATCATGTTAAAAATCAACAATAAATATAATTTTGGTGGCCCTAAACGTTATTTTTAAACTTACTAAAGATATACATCAATTTCATGCACATCCTAGACACATCAATTTCATGTGTCTTCTATGGAGGCCGTCAATTTCACGAAACCTCGAGGTCGTCAATTTCACGAACCTCGACTCAGGTACATCAATTTCATGTCTCTAAGTCCTATCTCTGAATGTACATCAATTTCATGTACGCTTATAAAACTCATAAATAATTCCTTTAATGGAATTTTAAACTCATTCTTTTAATGGAATATTGAGAGCTCTGAATGTACATCAATTTCATGTACATTTATAAAGTTTAATAAAATTCATAAATATTTAAAACTCACACATATAATGAAATTCTAAGAGACCACCAACTCAATATTTCAAACATCAACTATTGCAAACAATTAATAAGAAACTTTCATGCTTTTTAACAATAATAATAAACTTCAAGAACAACTCATAAACACGGATATTTTAGAAAATCCAATATTCGCACCCAATTAAAAAGGGTTCAACAGTAAGTTCACTTACCTCGGCTTTTAACTCCTTAATCTAAATCGAGAATTGAATCTTAGCAAAGCCGATTTCGACCTTGATTAATCGCTCTCTACATAAACATAATTTCCTAATTCAGATGAGATTATTCTAGAAATTCCTCTAACGAATTTAACAACCAATAAGGTTAACCTGAGATCAAGGCTTACCTCAGAACAGAAATTATACTTGTTGGTCGGGTAACAAAGTCAGTCCAAATCCGTTAGTTGACTCCAACAACTTAGAAAACCTTGAATCAAAGGCTAAACTTCAATGGGTATTTTCTTAGAGAGTGAAATTGACCAAAACAACATTTAATCCAACTTACCCAATGTGAAATTTGTCTAGAAACGTTGGAAAACTACTGAAACCGAACACCACACCGCTGTACACGTCCGAAGTCGCTGAAAAACGCAGTCATAGGTGCTGTCCGACATAGATGACACTGAAATAGAGAGGGAAATCACGAGGGGAGTGAAAAACGAAACCATAGAGAGAAAGATTGGGGCTTGAAGGATGAAAACGGAACATACCCACACAAAAAACTCGCGGAGACAGCCACTGCTCGACCGAAAACGTCGTGAGACTCAACCTGAAACGCGTCGACAGCGGCTGCACTGATCGCCGGCGACTTCACGAACCGCCGCTTGGACAAAACGCCACTGGAGGCTGCTGCCGACACCCAAAACGCGAGGAACGCTGCCCCTTGCGTGCCGCTGCAACGCCGTGTACGCGCCGATGCTCTATCGGAAGTCGTCGCTGGAAGACCGCCGGAGAGGAAGTCGTCGGAGATGGGAGTTGAGGAAGGCAGCCGTCGGGTATTGAGGAAGGAGAGGCCAAACGAGGGAGACCAACTTAGGGTTGTGTGCATAGATAAAAACAAGGGAAAAATACACTTTTAGTTCCTGAGATTTGAGCTAGGTTTCATTTTGGTCCCTGAGTTTTCAAACTCAACAATTTAGTCCCTGAGGTTTGAGATAAGGAGCAATTTGGTCCCTGCCATCCAATTTACCGTTAAATCTAACGGATTGCTGACGTGACACTATTATTTTAATTAAAAAATTGTTTTTTTATTTTTTATAAATAAAAATATATTAAAATAATAAAAATATTATTTTTATTATTATTGGGAAAAATACACTTTTAGTCCCTGAGGTTTGGGTTAGGTTTCATTTTGGTCCCTAAGTTTTAAAACTCAACAATTTTATCCCTGAGGTTTGCATTTAGTAGCAATTTGGTCCTTCTGTTAATTTTTCAGTTAATTATCTAACGGAAAGTTGACTGGTTATTTTATTTATTATTTTTTTAAGCTGATGTGGCATTTCTTTATTAAAAAAATATATTTTTTTAATTTTTTAAATAAAAAATTATTTTCCTTATATTTTTTATTTTCTTTTATTTTTTCTTCTCTCTTCTTTCTCTCACCTCCATCCATCTCTTCCCTTTTCCCCACTCCGACTACCACCCATCACTGTTGCCGTCGTCGTTGAGATCCATCGTTGTCACCATCTTGATCTTCTTTCCCTCTTTTCTTCTTCCTTCTTCTTCCTTCTCCCTTATTCTTCCCTCATTTCTTTTCTTTTCGTTCTTTTCTTTCGCTTTCAGTCACCGGATCTAAAATAAAGGATGGGTTCTTGTTTGTTGGTTTTCGAAAATGGTCGAACTCGCAGATCTAAAGTCTTCCGAGTCGTGGGTGAGTAGATCTGAAGTTGATAAGGCCGTTGACATACAGATTTGATTCGAAAAAAAGAGGGTATCTTAGATTTGTAGTCACCGGCGAGCTTAGATATGAAATAAAGAATGGGTTCTTGTTGTTTGGTCTTCGAAAATGGTCAAACTCGTAAACTTGAAGTTTTTCACGTTGTGGGTGAGCAGATCTGAAGAAGGAGACGTCTGATCGCCGGCGTTTGTTCGAGGAAGGAGCAGATCTGGAGTTTTTCGCGTCGCTGCACCAAAAGCTCGAGAACACGGGTCACCTCACGATCGCCGGCGTTTTTTCGAGGAAGGAGACGTCGGTCGGACGTCAAGCTCAGTTGCTGCAGTCACACGAAGTTCATGGGTTTGTTTTAGCAGGGGAAGCTCCGTTGCTTTTGATTTTTGAGGAAAAAAAAAGGAAAACAAGGGAAAGGAGAAGAAAGAAAAGAAGAAGAAAGGAATAGGAAGAAAAAAAAATCCGGCGACGGTGGCAGTATTGGCCGACGGGAGAACTTGAGAAGAAGAAGAAGTCTGGTGGTTGGACTTAGGCGGAAGAAGCAGAAGATGGGTGAAGAAGAAGGGTGGGGAGAAATGACATAATAAAAAAAATATTTTAAGAAAATAAAAAATAAAAGGAAAATAATTTTTTATTTAAAAAATTAAAAATTATATATTTTTAATAAAGAAATGCCACATCAGCTCAGAAAAATAATAAATAAAGTAACCAATCAACTTTCCGTTAGATAATTAACTGAAAAATTAACAGAAGGACCAAATTGCTACTAAATGCAAACCTCAGGGGTAAAATTGTTGAGTTTTAAAACTTAGGGACCAAAATGAAACCTAACCCAAACCTCAGGGACTAAAAGTGTATTTTTCCCTAAAAACAAAACCTAATGGGCTTGGGCTCACTCTAACATCCCAGAAATTACAAAAATGCCACTCTAGCCATTTTTTTAAATATTACACCAAATTTTCAAATTTTTTTTTCAAACCCCTTTCAATACAAAAAGACACCCAAACTAATTAAATCTGAATTCTCACTAAATAACGGGCGTTACACAATCCGACGAAGCTACTGCTGCGGATTCGAGCCCAACGCGCCAACATTCTTTGCATCTCAGTCGTCAGTTCCTTCTGTGCCATCGCCGGTACTTGTTTTTTCGTTGCCGAAAATCAGTCCCGGCAAAGTTGGGCCCCATTTAGACAAATTTCAATAAGTTTTTCTCACCAATGAAGTATTGTTCTTGGATGTTCTTAGCATCTTGAGGAAACCCATGATTTTTTAGGCTCTATTTTAGATTAACCATTCTTTTCGGGTGTTAAGTAATGAGATCGAGCACTGTTTAGGCACTGTCCAGCAAGCTACTGAGTCTGCTTTTGGAGTTTGTGGGTAATGCTCATTCCTAAGTCGCTTCTCCAATTTCCATTTAGGATTTTTTTTTATTAAGTTCCTAATTTTTGAAAGTCTTTGGTGTAATTGCAGATCAATTTAGATCAATACTTGGATAAAGAGTTATTGGGTTTTTATCCCAAAAAATTTTGGGTAAGTTTAATCTTCAAAGTTGGATTCCTAAGGTTGAATAAATTAACTAAATTCTAGAGAATTGTTTAGGTTTCTCGAGGACGATCTAGGTGGGAACATTTTAGTTAATTTTTGTCATAAGTCGACGTAAGTGGCTTTATTGTTGAAATCTTCAATTGGGAGCGTAGTCTTTGATATTTTCTAAAGTTATGTGTTCATGATTGATTTTAGCATGCATATGTTTATGTTTAAATTTTTAAAGTATGAGATTATTTAAGCATGAAATCTATCATTTATGTTTCCTTTTTTGAAACAATCTATCATTTATTTTAATGATGATAAACTGTGCAACTTTTTGACGGGTGGTCTCTTGCGAATTTTATATGATGCGTGAATTTAAATGACCTTTAAGCTTCTAAAATTTAGAAAGTGTACATGAAATTGATGTACTTTAAGATATGCTTACCCAGGATTTAGGGATATGAAATTGATGTATCTGGGTCCAGGTTTGTGAAATTGACATTCCTCCATAGGCGGCACATGAAATTGATGTGTCTAAGATATACATGAAATTGATGTATATCATAGTAATTAAGAAGCTTAAAGGGGAATAATTTAGAAGCCATCGAAAGTATGATTTCATTGAGTTAGATGCATGCAAATGCGTGACCCGACCTCAACAGTAAGGTCACTTACTGAGTATTTTGAATACTCATTCTTTTCTAAAATTGTTTTTCAGGTAAAGACAAATGCATACTAAGCGATTGATTGGGCTTGCTGGAATGGCTATAGGAGACTAGAGAGCATGTTTTCTTGTTTAAGCTTCCGCACTCAAAGTTATTTTAAATTTCTCAATTGTTCTATGTTTTATTTAAAACTCTAGAGGCCTGAAGGGCCGGAGTTGTCGAGACTCCAGTTGGTCAAATAAATTTATAATCCATGGCACTACAACTATTTTGTAGAAATAGTGGCCGAGGTCGAACACAGGGAATGGGACCTAGCAATTGTAGAATTTCGTGCTTATGAAAATGGGGGGGGGGGATTTTTGGAATGAAATACAAGCAAAAGTAACAAAATACTTAAATGATGAAATTTAAATGAAACAAAATAAGCATGCAGAAGAGAAAATAGACGGAAACAATAACATGAAAAGGGATCGTTGGATTGAGATTTATTATGCTTGATTCTAATTCGTTGGCTTCCTAGTTTTCTCTAATAATTGTTCTATGCTGATTTCATTAGTCCGGTCGGCTTCTGGGTTACTCAGAGGACCCCTTACACTAACCTGTGCTAATTAACTTGCTAACCGTGAATTCTGCAATTAACAAGATTAATTAATATAAGTTTTATCGCTCGCCACCCCTTATACATAATTTAGCAACCATCCAAGACCTCTGCAACGGTTATTAATTATATCTAACTAGTTATTAACAAGCAATATCGCAACTACCAATTAAAACTACCCGCTTTGGGATCTTGGGTCCAGAATCGTAAGAACCAAATTCAAATACAATTTAAATCTAATTCCTACAACCTTTAACATGCATCCTAGGCCTATCAAGGGTCGTCTCGCGTAGAGAGTGGCTTGCCTCAACCTAGTGGCTATCTAAAAATAAATGATTGAATACACAAGCGGTAATCGTATAAGGCGTCAATCCTAATAGACTAGCCTCATGTATTGGTTTAAACGGGATAACATGCAAAACTTAATAAAAATACAACAAGAACAAAAAGTAAAACTCAGAAAACTCAGCCAATCTTATTAAGAATCAAGACATAAACCCAATCCAACAATCTAAACGAGATTAGCTATGCATAGATGAAGTAAAATCAACAATAGACATGAAAGAATCCATAAAATACGACCAAGCATGGTCTACAACAATGCTGGAATGTAAAAGAGGCAAAAGAAATCGTAAAAAGACCAAAATTCTAACTTAACGGTGGACTAAACCGAGGGTACATATATATAGAAAATACGGCGGCGGCAAGACGCTGCGAACTTTTCACTCCGGCCAATTCTCTCGTCGGCGTCAAGACACCAAGGCGCAGCGTCTCGACGCCAGCCTCAAATCTTGACTTGCTGCTTTATTTCTCGGTCTTGTCTCGCTTCTTCTCGGTATGGGGCTTCAATCTTCGGCTTTTGGCGTCATTCTTCAGGCCCGCTCCAACACGATTGGGTCTTTTCACCTCCTCGTCGTCCAAGACACCGAGATGGCTCCAAAACTCCGTAATTGGCCCGAATTAACACCAATTAGCTTGATCGGCTCCCGACATAGCCTAAGCTCAATTATCCTGTAAATAAGACAAGTAAAGCATAAAATTACTCTAACATGCTTAGATTAGAGGTGATAAAATAGGACTATTTAGGTCCTATCAAATACCCCCAACCTAAATCTTGCTAGTCCTCGAGCAAGGCACACACAGACCAAAGGAAAAGACGTTGTGCATATAATTGAAAAGTGATTTAATCCTCAAGACTCAAACATTCCAAAAACTAAAGCAATCAAGAGACATTCGCAGAGAGACAAATCAAAATTATTCAAAGATTATCTTGCACAAGAGAGTTTCATCCTACCTAAAGAAGACTTTACTAGCCCGAGATTGGCATACTCAACTTCCATCCTGTCTTCCCCCTACACTGGCACTAAGGTCTCGCTAAAAGGCCCAAATGGAACAAACTAGGTTGCTTCCTCTTGCTTAGGTGCCTGATCAAGGAATTCCTTTTTCTTTTCTTCTTTTTTTTTTTTTTTTTTTTTTTTTTTTTTTTGCATTTCTTTTGGATGGGACACTAGCTTTCACACTACAATGCAGGTACCCATAACCCGAGTTTTACTCTTGGTTGGCCTAATTGATCACACCATAGGTAGCTCTTTTTACCCCTTAGCGTTTAAGCTCAATGCAAGCATGCTTTTTCTTTCAAAATAAAAATGACGAGCATATGATTTTTCTTTTGGCTCGCGCTATCTGACTTATTTTTCCACTCTTTTTTTTATTGCAGGCATATTTTCTTTTTCTCTCCTAAGCAAGACTCCACACACTATTTTGCAAAAAATTTAGACTTTCTCGCTTAACCTTACACCTATCAGGGTGACAACAGGAATATGAGCTAAGTAACTCGCTCCTAAGCATCCAAGTCCTACTTTAAAGCAAGAAAGATACCCAACAAGTGCAAGACATATCTAAGAAAAGTTTTGAAAAGGCTCTTTTTTTTAACACTCTCGGTCACAACTCATCGAAAGCAATAAATTTTCGAAAAAAAATTGAGTCAATCCTAGGAAATCATCATCACTTAAACAAGCATATACACAACAAGCATGCAAGACATTCATTAAGCACAAACGTTGGCCTGACGCTTAGATGCTCAAGGCCCAACAGAAATGTAAAGTATAATTCCTCACCCCCAACCTAAAATTTACATTGCCCTCAATGTAATAAATCATGAAGAATTAAGACAATGCATAGGGAAAGAGTAGAACTTCCCTGAATTTTGGGCTCATGAGTGGTGAATCAAGCTTTCTTATAAATGTAGAAAATTCGCTTTGGTATTGCAAATCCTAAAGGACAAACAAAAACAAGGAAACAGGCATAAAAGCAACTGATAAAAATAAACCTATCTAAGAATTTGAAATAACAGAAAGCAGTAAAGTTATAAGGTGCAAATGTTTAAGGTCGTTTGCTCGACCACGCTCTCCTCGCTTTTCATCCAAAATCAACCTCTTTGATTTTCATTACATCCTTTTTATTTTTCTTCTTTTTGATTTGCTCCTGCATAGATAAATTAAACTTGCACATAGAGTGCAAGGCATGAGAAAATTTAAACCAATAATCCATCATCATCCCCAACATACTGATCAAGACACATTTATAATGAGCAACAGACTAGTCAACAATTGGAATTACTAAATCTAACCCATGCAAATCATAACTAATAAGTTCAGGGGAAATATAAATTGGCGTAAAATGGACCGAAGCTAACTCATCACCTATTTCTATTTTTTCTACCAAGCATGGAGAATTACATGAATTAGACTCAGAATCTAAAGAAGGTTCAAGCTCAGGCTCAATAACCTCATTAGACTTACCTTTTTGTTGTTGCTCAGGAGTTTGGCTATCCGAAAAATTGGAAGAATTTACCTTTCGTGCTTGAAATATGATGAGTCCAACATACGTTGCTGAGCTCGAAATTATCTCTCTAGCCTCACTGGGTGTTTTGTCTAGTGCATCCCCACCACTTGCTATATCCAACATCCTTCTGTCATTAGGTGATAGATAATCCTTCAATGAAGTGCAACAGCAAGGACTCCTCAGATAGTGGGGTATGAGGAAGTGCACATAACCCATTGAAGCGATCCCAATACTTGTGAAAGTATTCCTCAGGTGCTTGGGTGATGTATATGATTTCTCTTGTGACTTTGAGGTCTCCAAGAGATGGGAGATGACTCGGATCAGGAGCTGCAAGGTATTGCATCATGTGCTCGACCATGGGATTCGCACGCCAAGGCTATGTTGATTTCATCGTTAAGCTCTGCAAGGAAAAAGGAAAAAGCACAAAAAGAACACAAAATCCTATAAATACTAGAAAACGCCCTTCCCCGGCAACGGCGCCAATTTGACCGGCCGGAGTTGTCGAGGCTCCTGTTGGTCAAATAAATTTATAATCCACGACACTACAACTATTTTGTAGAAATAGTGGTTGGGGTCGAACACAAAGAAGGGGACCTAACAATTGTAGAATTTCGTGCTTATGAAAATGGGGGGATTTTTGGAATGAAAGACAAGCAAAAGTAACAAAATACTTAAGTTATGAAATTTAAATGAAACAAAATAAGCATGCAGAAGAGAAATTAGACGGAAACAATAACATGAAAAGGGATCATTGGATTGAGATTTATTATGTTTGATTCTAATTCGTTGGCTTCCTAGTTTTCTCTAATAATTGTTCTATGTTGATTTCATTAGTCCGGTCGGCTTCTGGGTTACTCGGAGGACCCCCTACACTAACCTGTGCTAATTAACTTGCTAACCGTGAATTCTGCAATTAACAAGATTAATTAATATAAGCTTTATCGCTCGCCACCCCTTATACATAATTTAGCAACCATCCGAGACCTCTGCAACGATTACTAATTATATCTAACTAGTTATTAACAAGCAATTTCTCAACTACCTATTAAAACTAGCCGCTTTGGGATCTTGGGTCCAGAATCATAAGAACCAAATTCAAATACAATTTAAATCTAATTCGTACAACCTTTAACATGCATCCTAGGCCTATCAAGGGTCGTCTCGCGTAGAGAGTGGCTTGCCTCAACCTAGTGGCTATCTAAAAATAACTGATAAATACACAAGCGGTAATTGCATAGGCCGTCAATCCTAATAGACTAGCCTCATGTATTGGTTTAAACGGGATAACATGCAAAACTTAATAAAAATACAACAAGAACAGCAAGTAAAACTCAGAAAACTCAGCCAATTTTATTAAGAATCAAGACATAAACACAATCCAACGATCTAAACGAGATTAGCTACGCATAGATGAAGTAAAATCAACAATAGACATGAAAGAATCCATAAAATATGACCAAGAATGGTCTACAAAAATGCTGGAATGTAAAAGAGGCAAAAGAAATCGTAAAAAGACCAAAATTCTAATCTAACGGCGAACTAAACCGAAGCTACATATATATAGAAAACACGGCGACGGCGAGACGCCGAGGGCAGCGTCGAGACGCTGCAAACTTTTCACTCCGGCCAATTCTCACGTCGACGTCGAGACGCCAAGGTGCAGCGTCTCGACGCCAGCCTCAAATGATCTCGACTTGCTGCTTTAATTCTCGGTCTTGTCTCGCTTCTTCTCAATACGGGGCTTCAATCTTCGGCTTTTGGCGTCATTCTTCAAGCCCGCTCCAACACGATTGGGTCTTTTCACCTCCTCTCTGTCCAAGACACCGAGATGGCTCCAAAACTCCGTAATTTGCCTGAATTAACACCAATTAGCGTGATCGGCTCCCGACATAGTCTAAGCTCAGTTATTCTGTAAATAAGACAAGTAAAGCATAAAATTACTCTAACAAGCTTAGATTAGAGGTGATAAAATAGGACTATTTAGGTCCTATCAAGGCCATAAAGTATTTTGTTTAGATTTAAAATTTCAAGACTTGTGATTTTGTTTTTATTATGGGATCCCAATTATCAATTATTTTGAAGTGTTGTTCATCTCATTTTACTTTGAAGTATAAATGTTCTTAAAATGTTTGTGGGCCTCTATAGCATGCACGAGTATTGAACCTAATTAGTTTATTCTAGGAGTCGAGTTCTTACAAAAATGAAAAGCTTCCAATAAAACTAGGATAATAGGTGAGTCCTCATGCAATACAATCTTCCCCTTAAAATATAGAACATCACCTTTAAGTGAACAGTTAGACGAGACTTCTTCTCCTTCTAATAGCTTCTTTCGAATTCGGGCTAGCTTCGGTCATCTTATTGTTGATCAACAATTAAGCTCGTATTCAAACCCCCCACCAAACTAACCACTAAAAATTCCAGAGTACCAAGGAGTTGAGACAGAGCATCTGCTACTTTATTTTCCACACCAAGTTTGTAGACGACTTTGAAATCATAGCCCAACAGTTTAGTCATCAATTTCTGATATTCCCCAGATATTAAATGTTGATCCAAAATAAACTTGAAACTACTTTGATCAGTCCACATGAGAAACTTCCTTCCCAACAAATATGGTCACCATTTTTTAACAACCATCACAATTGCCATTAGTTCTCTTTCATAAACGGCCTTAGCACGATGGAAAGGAGGAAGGGCATGACTGAAGAAAGCGATTGGTTTTGAATCCTACATCAATATCGCTCCAACTCCCACTCCTGAAGCATCAGCTTCAACTACAAAATTCTTTGAAATATCAAGTAAACACAAAACGGGAACAGTCATCATGACTTCCTTCAACTTCATAAATGCTTATGTAGCTTCAGCGAACCAGACAAAGTTATCTTTCTTCAATTGTTGTGTTAAAGGATGAGCAATTGTACTGTGATTTTGGACAAATTTGCGGTAATAGCCTGTAAGCTCAAGAAATCCACACAATTCTTTTAAATTTCTTGGAATTGGTCATTGTTCCATAGCTGCCACTTTAGCCAGGTTAGTAGAAACTCCCTTTCCATATACAATGTGCCCCAAATACTCTATCTGTTTAAGCCCAAACTGACATTTCTTTTGGTTAGCCACCAACTTATTTTCTTGTAATATTGCCATAACTTTAGCAAGATGTTGAGCATGAGATTCGAGAGTTGGGCTGTAAACTAAAATGTCATATCAAAGAAAACCAGCACAAATTTACACAAAATAAGGACGTAAAACCTTATTCATTAGAGCTTGAAAAGTTGAAGGTGCATTTGTCAAACCAAATGTCATGACTAAGAATTCATAATCCCCCTGATGAGTTATGAAAGCAGACTTGGGAACAATCTCTTTCTTCAAACAAATTTGATGATACCCTGATTTTAAATCGATTTTGGAGAAGATCACAACCTCATGTAACTCATCCAGCAACTCATCAACCATGGGAATCAAAAATTTATCAGGGATTGTTACCTTATTTAAAGCTCTATAATCGAGGCAAAATCTCCAACTACCATCCTTCTTTTTTACTAATAACCCTGGCCTTGAAAACGCACTATTGTTGGGTTGAATAATTCCAGCTGCTAACATTTCTTCGACCAACTTCTCGATTTCATTCTTTTGGAATTGAGGATATCTGTATGGGCAAACATTGACTAGAGCTGTACCGGAAATTAGCTCAATTGAATGATCCCCTTCTCTCGCTGAAGGTAAACAAGGTAAAGGTTGAAAAACTGAAGCATGTTGAGTCAAAACTGATCGAATTATTTCAAGAATGTCGTCCCATTCATCGGTAGTTTTTGGCTCACTCTCTTGAAGAACATTTAATTCTACCAGAAAGCCCTGTTTCTCTAACTTCAAAGACGTAATCAGTGATTTCAAAGTAACCTGAGATCGAACAAGAGTAGGGTCTCCTTGTAAAACAATAGAGGACTTGCCCAAGACAAAACACATTTTCAAATTCAAATGGTTACTAGTAACATCTCCAAGAATGGCTAACCACTGTACTCCCAAGATCACATCAGTGCTACCCAAATTCAGTGGTAAGAAATCCTGAATGATGGTAATCAGTCCCAATGTAAGCACAACATCTTTATAGATTTTCGTTCCTCAAACAGATGATCCAGTAGTACCCAACATAACCCCATAACCATCAGTCTCACTCACCGGTTACTTAAGATCACTTACTAAGGCAGAAGCTATGAAATTATGGGTTGTGTCGCTATCAATCAACACCACAACTTCCTTCACACTAATTAATCTCTTGACCTTAAGCGTTTTAGGTGATCCCAACCCTACTAAAGAATTCAAAGCGAGTTCTCCCATTTGTTCAGAAGCATCCACACCAGTTTCTTCTTCATCCATCTCCACGACTTGCATGGCTACTTCTTCTTCTTTCTCAACTTCCTCATGTTTTGCATCATGAATAATCATGACTTGTAGCTCTTTCTTCTTACAACGATGACCTGTTGTGAACTTCTCTTCACACCTGAAGCATAGGCCTTTCTCATGCCTACTCTGAAATTCAGATTTTGTTAGCCGTTTGAAAGAAGTTTCAAGTGGTTTACAAACTATCTCTTTTTCCGTTCCTGCTCCCAAACAATTTGGATTGACTGATATGGTTCTTGCGTTGGCCCCAGCTCCATACGAAGTATTGGGCTTGTTATTTGTATTAGCATTTTGGCCCATAGGTTTTGGATTAAAAAGAGATCCAGCCTATTTATTTTCAATATGCAATAGTTTATCTTCTATCTTTAGAACATTAGGCATACAAACACTCAATTATACTTTTATATTTTTATTAAGCCCATCAACAAATTTTCCTTCTAAAGAACCATCATCTGATTATCTAAAAGGAGTACTGTTCAAAATTTTCTTTATATTCAGCTATAGTTCCCTTTGTTCTAGGGCAAAGAAGCGTTCGTGTAACGTAACTTCTTTTGTCGACAAAAGCCTCCAGAGAAAAAGGCAGTGAAATTCCTCCCAACTTCCAATCGATCCTCGTTTTTCTTTCCAGTGATGCCATTTCAATGTTACGCCATCGAGACACAACACTACAGCCTTGAGTTTTTCAGATTCAGATATGCGATTAACTACAAAGTATCACTCCACTTAATGCAGCCATTCATACAAATTTGCTCCTCCAAATACCGGAATCTCCAATTTTCGTAATCAAAGATCGAACACAGGCGCTAAGTCCTTGCTCAATTGAGCTTGAACGTCTCCACTTCCTGCGGCATCAACAGTGGCACTATTCATTTCCATTAATTTTTTCCTTTCGATTTCTCGATCGAAGCTACTCCTTCATTATTCTTCTTATTCTTCAAGGTTTCAATCTGTGATATGAAAACTTGCATCGTCTCTTTCATCACTTCTCCTACGCTTTTTGAAACTACTTGTTCAACTTCAAATTTAATCGATCCTCAAATTTTAGAAACATCATGTTTTACTTCTTAAACATTCTTCTTAACTTCTACTACTTCCTTGCTCAATTCCGCCATTTTTCCTTCAAGATTCTCCACTCTGGATTCCATTGGAGTCGCCATTCCCAATTTCGTCACTGCTCTGATACCAAATTGATAAAGTATAGATTGTATTTATGAAACTAAGGCACAATTACAACCAAAGGAAGAGTTCGAGAGCTCCCCTATCTCTCTAGTTCAAGTGCCAAATCCAGATACAAGTCAAAAGGCATAACCTCCTTAGATACATCCAAGACTTATATTGTATACTACTATTTACAATTAACAGTTGGGACCAGAACTAACCACTTAACCAACTAACCATCTTTATCCTTCCTCACTCATTTCCTCTTATATACATATTTAATTGGAGGTCTATCAATCTACAGGAGCAGGAGCAACAACACTTGACTTGTGGGTGAGCTTCGAATTAGGTTGGACGACGGTGGTTGTGTGGCAGCATCAGCAAGGAATAATGGCAACGATTGAACGACGACGGTTCTGAAAGGAGGAGGAAAATGGAGGGAAAGAAAAAAAATGGTGGTGGCGGTTTTTTTTAGGCTAAAAATCATGCAAGGGAGGGAGAAGATGAAGGCTCTTTAGGCTGCTTGCAGCTTAAAAAAGTAAGGGTTAGCATTTAGCTTGGCTAAACTTCACTTTATTTACAAAAATATCATCATACTCAATTAAATCCCTACCAAACCAATTGAAACTCCAATTAACCCTCTTAATTCAATTTAATTAAACGAAACTAGATCAATTAAACTTATAATAAGAGAACTTCACGTGAATCCTTAATTTCCTTTCCATTTGGTAACCAAGAAGGGGAAGTTTGGGGAAAATAATGGAATGAAAACTGAAAATGGAATAAGGGTGTCGAAAGGTAAATCACAAGAAAACAAAGAGGAAGATGAATCAAGCCTCAAGATCATGCAATCGGGGTTGTCGGGACTCTGTTCAATTTTATTAAATCATTAATTTCTCTAAATATCTTAATTACAAATTTTAGCCCGATGTACTCCTCAAACAACTAGAGAGCCATGATCCACTATCACAAACCTGCAAACGCTAAGTTCGATTCTAGCCTAAATTAGCTAATTGGTCGATTAACTAATTTAAACCGCATTGGGATCTAGCCAAATTAATTAAACATGGAGCGGGCAATAAATCTCAATTACAATAAATTAAATCACCCAACCCTAGGTGGCGTGTGAGACTTATCACGACATACTCCTATTTACTACTTTCAATTAGCAAGTAAATTCCAACGAGCTACAGTAAAGGTTGTCAATCTTTTCCTAACATTGCCTAAATTTATATGAATAGAGCTAGACTCACAAACCTCCGTCATAGATCTGCAAACATATTATACTCATTTTAAAGTATTTTGCACAAGGAATTCAACAAAAATAAGCACAATAGGAGGAAATATCTCTATAACAAATTGGTGCTATCATATAGCCACCAAAAAATATTTTTCTAAACACTTGAAAAACAGTTTAAAGCACTTCTATAATCATTCTAGTTCACTCCATCTTACTCCAATATAGAAACAAACTCCCACAACTCAAGAAAACGTACAAGTCAAGACATTAAGCAATTTCCCAAAGAAGTTGAAGATTTTTTTTTTTTTTTTTTTTTTTTTGAAGAGACAAGAAGTTGAAGATTTAGGGTGTGTTTGGTTTAACTTTTCAAGTGTTTAATTTTGAAAAAAATTTCTAGTGTTTGGCAACCACTAAAAATGACTTATTAGAAAATGAGATTGATAAATAAATCATTTTGAGAGAAACACTTGAAACCAACTATTTTTTAAAAGACTTTTTAAGCATACAATAATTTGTGTATAAAAACACTTATAGAAAATGCAACCAAACATACGAGTGTTTAGATTATAAACAATTTTTATACAAAATGTTTTTTTTAAAATGCATTCTTGAAAAACATTTAAATTGAAATGTATTCCAAACGGACCCTTAATCTCAAGAACATTGAGACAAATTCAACATTGAGAACAAGCTTTGAAGCCCTCAAGAATATTTTATATTCGAGAGAAAAAGAATCGGAGGATCAAAATTATAGATTGTACACTCACATTCATACAAATCAACGTTCATTCCACATATCTCATTTTTTTCAAAATTACGTGTGAACAGTCACTTTCAAAACACATTCAAATTTTTGTTAAATATTTGGGAAAAATACACTTTTGGTCCCTGAGGTTTGGGTTAGGTTTCATTTTAGTCCCTGAGTTTTTGAACTCGGCATTTTAGTCTCTGAGGTTTGGATTTCATAACACTCTTGGTCCCTCAGTCAAATTTTCTGTTAAACATTAACAGATTGCTGACGTGACATTAGTTTTTTTTGTTTTAAAAATATATTTTTAAATTTTTTAAAATAATATAATATATTAAATACTTTTTTATTATTTTTTCTTTTTCTCCTTTCTTCTTCCATCTTCTTCGTCAATCTTCTTCTTCTCCACTATTCTAAACCCTAACCTCAACTCACCGACAGCAACCTCCGACAGCCACCACCGCCCCCAACCCTTCACGCGATTCTGGCAGTCCTTCACGCCACCTCCGACAGCCACCACCAATTCTGACGGTCCTTCATGCGAGCACCATGGACAGTCGCAAGGACTGAAAAAACGGCAAGGACAGAAGCCGTTGTTGGTCAAATTTTCGGCGGTCCGTTACGCGAGCACCACAGACAGCAACTGATTCATCCTCGAGTCACGACGATTTCTCTGTGTGTGCAACAATCCGTTTTAGAATGGGTGAGCTAAAATGAAGGGGATCAAATCTCCTCTGTTTTAGAATCGGTTGCTAGTGGGATTTCCGGCGGTCCTTTACTCAGCGTTCGCTGCAGGTGGCTTGGGTTCGTAGGCTACAGCGGCTGGCAAGTTGGCAGAGTGTGAAGTAGATGACGACACGACTTCAAGCAAACGGCGATTTCGTGAGCAGTAGGTTCAGATCATATGTCTCTTTCTCTGGTGAGCAATCCCAAAGAAATCCATTGAATCATTTGGTAATTTGAAAAGTGAAAACACAGTGATCCCAAAGATGAGCCAATTTACAGCAAGATCCTCGATTTGAGCCCTAATCAACGGGGGGGCAGCGCTACAATTCGATTTGTAGTAGCGACGGCGCTTCCGACGGAGCATCATTCCAGTGGCAGAGGACGACGAGCTCGTTGGCAGAGGACGGCGGCAGATTCTGTATATATTGGTCGGCGGCCACCGGCCGGCGAACAGTAGTCGACGGCATGATCGATGGACGGGGCAGTAGCTTTTTAGGGTTTTGGGTTGAGAATAAGAAAAGGAAGAAGAAGAAGAAATAAAATAATAATATTTTTATTATTTTAATATATTTTTATTTTTAAAATTTAAAAAGTAGTTTTTAATAATAAAAAATCAAGTGTCACGTCAACAGACTGTTAAGATTTAACGGAAAAGTGGATGGAGGGACCAAAATGAAACAAAATTCAAACCTCATGGGCTAAATTGTTGAGTTTGAAAACTCAGAGACCAAAATGAAACTTAACTCAAACTTCAGGGACCAAAAGTGTATTTTTTCCTAAATATTTAATCAAAAAATTTTAATGACAATGAATCAAATAATTGTTTATGTAATATTTATGTATTGGGATACAACATAGAGAAGTTGAGAAATTGAAACATAATACCAAAAAATTTTAAGTACCAAATTGAAAAATCATAAAAATATAGGGTTAAAATGGAATTCGAAAGAGAGTAAGAATGTGTTTGGTAGAGCTTCTTTAAGTAATTTTGGATTACTAGAATTTCTTTCAATAAATAAGTTTTTTGCAACAACCACTTTCAAAAATCAATCTGATCAAAAACATTTCTTAATCTGTCCAAAAAGTGATTGTCAAGTAATGGATGGGAATTCACTTTAAACTACTTTAAAGTAAATGGCCATTTATAGAATCACTCTCAAATGTAATGCAACAAAAGAAAAGAAAAAAGAAAAAAAAAAACTTAAGATTAAAATCAGATTTAAAAAGATGTAACTAGACGCATAACTATTTAAATTATACTTACTTTTAATTTTAAGAAAAAAAATCAATTAATACCCTAAAATTTACAAGATATCTCAAAGATTGGCTATTCAAATTAGACAAATGTCACATTTTTTACCTTAGGTTCAAATTTCTCTATATTCATTCACAATTTTAACCAAAGATAACATAAAAATCGCTCTAAACTCAATCATTGAATAAAATTAAGCTCATCTATACTCAAAATTATCTATAGTATACTTATAAATTTCAACAAAAATTCATCCCATAATCAATTTCTCTAAAGTTTCATCAATTGTGTATTAGACCTATGTTTAAAATTGTTACTTTTACACTACTCCAAAAAAAAATTGTTACTTTTACAGTTAAAAAAAAAAAAAAAAATTGTTACTTTTAGTTTAACTTAACTAGTTTGGACATATATGTCATTGACCAAAAAGTCATAGATGGAATTGGGTGGACAAAAAAAAAATTGCTACTCCTATTCAATCTAGGTAAAAGTTATACCACTTTATCAAAATCTAAAGCCAATTTGAAGGAAATTGAAATTTTAAGATAACGTTTTGAAATGCATTGGGATTTTTGCCTTAAAAAGAAACTACTTTTCAAAGGAAAAATACACCAACAGAAGCAAAAGGTAAAGCAAACCTATTCAAAAATAGCAATAAAACAAAGCGATTGAGCGTCACCATCTGAACAGAATTCACAAGTGCAAGTGCTTAGTGGAAATCAGTCAGCTCGTCATGATCATCAATGGCAGTACAAGATGTGTTCTTCTATCTTCGCTTCAAAGCAATCCCCATTTTCACAGCTCCATTCTCCTTCTTCTTCCCTTTCTTAATCCAACGATGAAATGAAATTCCAGACCTCCATGGCCGCGATTCGCCTTCTTCCATCTTTTAGGGAAATGGGTTCTCTGTTTTCACCTTCCTTCTTCTTCCTTCTTCTTCTAACCCAACCATTTTTTCTGAATTTGACACATTGTTCGCCTCATGAATCATTGGAGTATATATCCGCCATTGGAGACCCTGGAATGAAGAACCCAAATGTTCGAGTTGCATTTGAAGCTTGGAACTTCTGTAATGAAGTCGGAGCTGAAGCACCTAACATGGGCAGCCCCAGATTGGCTGATTGTGCTGATTTGCGAGCCTCATCGGCTACTGGTATGCGATTCTTTCAAATAACGATTCCCCTGTTTCGATTATGGTTTCCAATTTCCATTTGCTTAGTATTTGTCTGGGTTTGTTCTTTGACATTTGAATTTCCTTTGCTTGGGTAGTGTGACTAAGCATTGAAATTGCTTGATGTCTCTTTGACTGTTTTGAGCATCAGTAAGTTGTTGGTCATTGGTGTGTATTTGGTTGATTGTCAATTTATTTATGACTTCTAAAATGCTGAATGTTTCTTTGGTTAGGTTCATCTTGGGACAATGGAGACCCTTACTTATTTGATTCTCTTATGAATTCTATAATGCTGACTGCTCTTTGACTTTATTTTGTTAAATTTGCAACTCCCTTGTTCAGTTTCCACAATTTGAGCATTTTACTACCAATTGTTGTGGAAATGAATCTAGTGCATATTAGTTAGAAGGGGCGAAAATCTTGAGTATATAAGTAAAGACCATATCTCTATTTATATGAGGTCTTTTTAGTAGAATTTAAAAGGTAATTTGAGCTAAGGTTCAAAGTGGACAATATCATATATTGTAAAGATGGAGAGATTTGTAGTTGTAACACCAATAAATGGATTGATGCCAAAGACGGTGAGGCGGATTCAACTTGATTCTTTATTTTTTTTTTATTTTGAATTTAACAGTCATGATTATCTAGCTGTTGTGAATTTCTTGAGTTCTGTTGCTTTCTAAGAACTAGCAAAACTGGAGTCTTTGTTCTTGGTGTTTAAACCAATAAGCCAATCTGTTTTCAATTGGTTTTTTTTCTTTATCAGATCATCGAGATTGTTTCGGTCTTGAAAGTGATAACAACTGTATAGTACTCCACAAAGTAAATGAATCAGATAATAAACTCAGGGCTGGTGAAAAATTCCCATCGGATCGCTTTAAGCCATACCTGGATCCAGATTTGTATGTTGTGGAGAAGGAGCGCTATCTTGGTTCACTCTGTGAGGTTCATGATTCTTTGAATCCATGGAATTTCTGGATGATTATGCTAAAAAACGGGAATTTTGACAAGAACTCTACTCTCTGCCCTGAAAATGGTAAGAAGATTAGTAAAATTATAACGGATCGAAAGTTCCCATGTTTCGGCAAAGGTTGTATGAACCAGCCTCTTGTTTACCATAACTATTCCAGATTGGTGTCTTCCGACAAACGAATGGTGTCTTTAACTGGCGGGTTCTATGGAACGTATGAACTGGATGCTGATTTGAGTAATGGTATAGGGAATAACTCTTACTTTTCAGTCTCCTGGCAGAAGAATGTTAGTACAGGGAGTTGGATTTTCTCAAATCGAATGACAACATCTTCCAAGTATCCTTGGCTTATGTTGTACCTTCGATCCGATGCAACAACGGGTTTCAATGGTGGATATCACTATGATGGTCGTGGCATTATGAGAAAGGTTCATTAACCATCCTCTTTTCACTTATTTTTGTTTTCAAATTATTGAAATTCAATAGAGGAACTCATCCAGAAGAGAAAACTGACTTGAGACCAACTAAATGATGTTCTAATCAATAATTAAATTCCACAAGCCTTATTAGCATTTGCTTTCTTCTTTTGTGGTAACTCATGAAAAAGTATGTTTTTAATTTGATGTTCAAAGTCTGTTGTATGCTTGTCTGATAGTTTCATGTGGATTCGACATTAAACCCGAATTTCGAATTCTGACTTTCAGTTGCCAGAGTCCCCAAATTTCAAAGTGAGATTAACACTTGACATTAAACGTGGAGGTGGAACAAACAGCCAATTCTATCTCCTTGACATAGGAAGCTGTTGGAAGAACAATGGAGATCCTTGCAACGGCGACACTACTACCGATGTAACTCGATACAGTGAAATGATTATCAACCCTGAAACTAGTAGCTGGTGCAGGCCGAACAATCTCGTGTCTTGTCCGCCTTATCATGTTAGTGCTTCAGGTGAGAAAATATACAGGAATGAGACATCAAGGTTCCCATATTCAGCTTATCACCTGTACTGCAGTCCTGGAAATGCAATGCATTTGGAGAAACCATATGACATTTGTGATCCATATAGTAACCCACAGTCTCAGGAGTTGGTTCAAATTCTTCCACATCCTGAATGGGCTGTACATGGCTATCCAAAGAAGCAAGGAGATGGATGGATTGGAGATCCTAGAACTTGGGAGCTCGATGTAGGAGCTTTGTCGAACCGCTTGTACTTTTACCAGGTAAATCTTCTTTTCCTCCTCGATATCACTCGACATTTTTTCCTCATTATGTTGAACTGCAAATTACCTATGACTCTAAAATGCTTGATGATGGTTGACAAATGACAAAAGGAAGTGAAAAGCTCAATAAAATAAAGTTTCATGATCTATACTAAAAAAAAATAATAATAAAGATTTGATAAGCCGTTTAAAAGAGAGGGCATATCATACGTGCCACCTTATTTTGTTCGATTGTCCACTTTATTCTATCATCTGTCTGTCATGTCAGGTCAAATCAACCAATGTTTGTTCAATGGGTATGACATGTAACCTATAGACTAAATGATGACTTTCTTGTAGTGCTACGTAATTTATCCAAACATGAATATAGATACTAATGAGCAGAACTAAAACTCCATGTCAAATCTCAATGTTATTCACTACCATCCCAGATATGAACTTTGCTGCTCACCTGTTTCAAGTTTAATCATTTGAATTTTGATTAGAAACTGAGTTTTTCTTGTCAATGTAGGATCCGGGAACGAAGCCAGCAAGGCGGGTATGGACTTCGATCAACGTCGGTGCGGAAATATATATTAGTGAAGGGGCTACAGCAGAGTGGACTGTAAGTGATTTTGATGTTCTGGTTCCACAAGATGCTAGGGATGCCAATTGCTGCTCCTATTGATATTCTGCTCTTAACTTATGTAATATATCAACTAGTACCATCATGTCAATTTTTCTCTTTATCCTCCCCCTTTGGCATCCTTTAAAACTACTTGCCACTTTATTGCTTCAATAACTGAATGCTTCTTCAGAAGTTTTTCCTTCCTCACACATGCCCATTTTCATATAAAATTATGTGCTTTTGTAACTCAAGTAGCTGTATTATATCATGAGTGTATGAATAGTGATTTCAATTAGTCATTCAATCATAGCTCTTAAAAGAAATTTTGAAAACAGTGGAAAGTGATAAATCACCCATCATCCAAAAGCTTAAGCTAATGGGTTACGGTAAATTTAAGTATTCAATTTAGTGGGAAAATGACATTTTAGGAACTCAAACATGGGACCTTCTGCTTTGATACCAAGTAAATTTAATACTTTAACAATAAGTAAATTTAAGAGAAATTTTCGAAAAAAAAGAGATCCCAATGGTCAGCATCTTCTAATTTTTTTTTTTTTTTAACGAATTAATACTTGGAAACCGTTGTTAAAAACAGTTTGACATTGTTCACACGTAATTTCAAGGAAGTGGAACACGAGGAATAAATTTGCATTTGTATTGATTTTATAGGTGTAGTACAATCTCTAATGTATGATCTTCTGATTCTCCCTCTTGTGTGTGTGTTTCACTTGAGGGCTAAAACGCTTGTTCTCGAGTTTGAAGTTTAATTAATCCTTGGATTGTTAAAGTTTTCAAGTCTTGAAGGATCTTTGGTCTTCAAGGATTCTCTAGCACTCTAGGACTTGTGAATTTCAAGGAGTCTCTTACATTCTCTTTTGGTGGAGTCTCTCTAAATTCTCTTGTATTTGATGAAAGTTTGATTTTCTGAATCCCTCAAATGAAGAAGAGTTCATCTATTTATGGAGCTTTCTATGGGTAGGTGGGTTTGGGTTTGAATGGCTTTTGGACCTAACCATCTAGATTTGGGTTTTTATTGACTTTGGGCTTAGCTGAGTTTGGTTTAAACTTAACTCAAATAACATATGACCCAAATACCATAACCTAATTTTGACCAAATTAAATTTTTATTATTTGATCAAATTGTCATATTAGTGACATGTGGTTTTTCAATTTAGAATTTGTCAACTTTGTCTTCAAATTAAATTTGGGACACATGTCAATTCATAATTGGTCTCAAATTTAATTATTTGTAATTTTGTTACTAATTTGGAATAATGACGTAAAAATGTGTGAGTAGCCAAAATTTATCCTTCAACAAATACCCCTTCGAGGTTTATGCACAAATTATGTGTGGATGAATCTCGAAAAAAAATAATTTTGAATCAAAATGCAAGGTATTTGTTCTTGACTTTGACTTCATTTGATAGGTCAATTTAATCATAATATGAATTTAGTTCAAAGTTTTTATTGATTTTTTTATTTGACACACTTTTATTGCCAATTGATCAAATAATGAATTTTGGTCAAAATTGGATTTTCAAATTTTTGTTTGAACTTAAGTTTTGGATAAATTTTGGATTATGCCCAAACTTTGACTTGAAATAAAACTCTAACAATTTTAACTTGCATTTGGAATAGAATTTGAATTTGGAGTTTAGTCAAATTTGATTTGGGATAAATTTTGGATTATGTCCAAATTCAAATTATCTTCAGACAATTTTACCTCATTTGGCTTTTGAATAAAATTTAAGATTCTAATTTGAAGTAATTGGATTTTACCAGATTTGGGTTTTACTCACTTAAGTTAATTTTGGACTAGAATGTATCAAACCAAATTTGAAATTGAATTAGAAAATCACTTTGATTCCAAATTCTCAAGAAAATGTGTGGGGTATTCACCAAATAAGATTTTGAACATGTCGTTCTACACAGCTACTGAGAGGATATGAATGGAGTTCGTTTCGGACATCCCTTATCTGAAGATTTTCAAAAACCAAAAATCAAATAGTTATCGAAAAAAACCAAGTTTTGAAGTTATAATGGCAACAAAACATACATTAGAAAATATAGAAATGAACTATTTTGGGGGTTTCTTGCATTACACGCAGTAAAATTAGTTAGATTTAGTGGAAGGTCAATTCAAATTAAGCGCCTTAGTTGGTTTTGTAATCGTCAATGATAGGTTACTTTTGTGTAAGTAGCACTTTTTGAAAAATGAAAAAGAGAAAAAAGAATATCATTTAAAATGGCCCACTTGGGTATATTACAACTTTGTTTGATATTTATTTTCTAAGCTTGACTTTTTGCACACGTTATTCATACTATTTTGACCAGGTAATTGAATTGTTAATTCTTGTAACTTCTTCAAAAGTTAAAAGAAAAAAACTATTCATTCTTACCCCTAAACATGTTAAATTGACATGTAGACATTTTAGATTCATTCTTCCCTCAATTTGATTAGGGCACAAGCCATCATTCGGAACATTTTCAGTCAAATTAGGGCTACATTTGCCAAATCCATGAAGCGCTGAACTAATCAGTGAAGATCGATGAACACAATGTTAGATTCTCTCGAATCTTCGATTTCTCTCTTCTATCGCTCGTTTCTAACAACAAATTCCTTCATATACACATTGTGTAGTTTTCATCCTATTTTGACCCTTCGAGCCCAAAGTGTGGCTCACCAGAATTCGTCAATTTCACCAACTCAAATAGTTCGCTTTGCTATCTCTATAACCCTAGCTTTCTCCAATTCGAAAATCATCTTTGATTTCACCAACTCCTCAACTGACTCTTCGTCGCTCATTCGCAACCGACAAAACACAAAGCCCATCTTGTTGTCCCTTCACCTTCAACCATTCCTTCGCATCTCTATCTTCAACCTTCAACTGTTGTCCCTATCTCTTTCATTCGTCATCCCTTCTCCTACAATCCGATGACTCAACCCGACCTAACCCGAAAATATAAGGGTTGGGTCGAGTTGGATTGCTCTCTCAAATAGGGTTGGACAGATTGGGAAATTGAAAAAAACCTAAAAATTCGGTTCAAATTAGTCATAGATATATAAGTTTAATTGCTTAGACTCTTAAGATCACTTTAACATTAAGGTTGAATAGAGATAGGATTTGATTCACTACACAAGAGAGTTAAGTAGTATGGCAAGTATGTGGGCACATATAGGCAAATTTCTTATCTTAAGACATAAAAATATTTGAATCCTGGTTACCCCTATTGCGCTATGAGGAGGTTTTGTTATAAATCTAAATTTTTACCAACCGTTTCTTGAGATTCAATACTTGGAATTATTTTCATTTTACTTGTTGACATTGTGACTTGCACTAAGCTAAACTTCATTTCAAAAAAAAAAAAAAAATCCAAACAACATACACATATTTCAATCATCAACGGGCCCCATGTGGAACGTGGGTGGGAGCGTGGAAATTTTTTTAGAGAATTTGCGGTGGGTGCCAAATTGGACCAAATTAATAGCAAATATAGCACAATGTAAAAAAAAATTGCAAATATAACAAAATCTATCAAGTATATTACTGATAGACACTGATAGACTCTGGTTAATTAGAATCTATCTGATAAACTTCGATTATCAGAGTTTATCAGCGATAGACTCTGATTAATCAGAATCTATCAGTCTATTGATAGACTCCGATTATTCAGAGTCTATCAGTGTCTATCGCTGATAAACTCTGGTCAAAGTCTATCAGTGATAGTCACTGATAGATTTTGATTAATCGAAGTCTATCAGCGATAGACACTGATATACTTTGAATAATCAGAGTCTATTAGTGATAGACACGGATAGAATCTGACAACAACTTTTTGGTATTGTACAATTAATTTTGCTATATATGCAATTAGTTTGCAATTGTGCTATATTTGCTATTAATTTGGTCCAATTTATCATCTATGCAACTGCCCCATTTTTTTTTAACTAAATAGGGACTACCTCATCCCGTCCCAATTTCTACCTATACAATTTCTTTCATTATATGTATGTATGTGTGTCTATATATAGTGAACCCCAAATTTTAAAACTTTGTTTTTTTTTATATAAAATAGGATAATTGTAATGGGTGGCAAAATTAGGGTGCATAATGGCAAATATAACAAGTTTTTAAAATAATTGCAAATATGACAAAATTTTTAAATGAATTTTTTATATTCCCGAATTGCCCCTGATTGGCGCGCACGCATCTTCTTCTTCCTGGTCTGGTTTTCTTTTTTTTATTGATAGAATCTATTCCATCAGTGATAGAAAGATTTTCTATCAGTGATAGAAAGTTTTTCTATCACTGATAGAAAGTTTTTCTATCACTGATAGAAAATCTTTCTACCAGTGATAGAAATCTTCTATCACTTTCTATCACTAATAGAAAAACTTTCTATCACTGATAGAAAACCAAACAACAACAACCACTAATAGAACACCGAACACTGATAGAAAACCAACACTGATAGAAGTGATAGAAAATCTTCCTATCATTGATAGAAAAATATCTATCACTGATAGATGTCTATCCGTAATAGAAAATCTTTCTATCAGTGATAGAAAGATCTTTTATATCTTTCTATCACTGATAGAATCTATTAGTGATAGATAGAAAAACTTTCTATCAGTGATAGAAATCTTCTATCAGTGATAGAAAAACTTCTTATCTATCACTGATAGAATCTATCAGTGATAGATACGAAAACTTTCTACGAGTGTTAGAAAAACTTTCTATCACTGATAGAGACGAAAACTTTCTACGAGTGTTAGAAAAACTTTCTATCACTGATAGAAAAACTTTCTATGAGTGATAGATAAATAATTTATCAGTGATAGAGAAACTTTCAGTGATAGATAAACTTTCTATGAGTGATAGAAAAACTTTCTATCACTGATAGAGTCTGTCAGTGATAGAAAAAAATTCTATCAGACCATCAAATTTTAGGGAGGGGTATTTTTAGTAAATGTTCGTTCCAGACCTTGAGATTTTGCCATTTTTGCAATTTGTTTTGTGGGCTGCTACATTTGCAATTATTTTGGGCCAGTTTGCTACATTTGCAACCGGCCCTATAAAAATTTGTATTTTTATTTAAAATATTCAAAAAATTTCTTTTTAAATAAGAATTTTCATTAGAAATTAAATATTTAAATAAAAAAATTTCAAAAGAATTTTATTTTACTTAATCAAGATTAAGAAAATAATAATAATAAATAGAGAATGATTTCTAGTGGAGAGCCTGATTTTTCTATGGAAAATCGCCCGTCACTACTATGACTCGTGAACATTCCTACTTTTACCAACCTTATATATAGTTTGATTGACAAAGACATGTACCTTCAATCAAAATATGAGAGATTTAAATCCTTCCACGTTCACATGTTATTATATATATATATATAGTTTTTGTATATAATATTTCTTTCTTAGATCATTCACAAGTATTCAACAACATTATATATAAACTTTTGGGCATTAAATCAAGTTAGCTGCCGTTACCGCTACACCCAACTCCCTCAATTCCCCATATAAAAAAACCTTGGCTAAAATTCCGCCATTTTCAACCTATCCCAATTTCCTTCTGAGCAAATCCCGACCAATTCATCCTCCTCGAAGAAGTTGCAGAGATCGGCGAAGGGATGTCTCGATCTCAAAGCTCCAGATCTCTGCAATTCCTCTTCTTCCTCTTCTCGCTCTCTCTCCATTCTCTTTCAGGTACAAATCCCCATTTCCGCTTTTCAAATTTCTGCATTCGATTTTATGTCCTTTTTAACTCTGGTAGCTATTGCGAGTTCAATTGCCTAATCAATTGTAGCTATGATGATTGTTTGTTGCTTTTCCTGCTGAAAATTTGTCGCAATGCTTTGTGATTGTTGCTTTTCGGGTAACATTGTCCTGTTCGGTAATGATTTGGGGAATCGTCTTTTTTAGGATTTATGAAAAAGAATGGTGAGAGAGATGAATCGAGAATTTGATTGCAATTGCTTTGTGCAAATACCCTGTTTGCCTTTTCCTCCCCTTTTTTCCTCTTTGTTGCATATTTATTATGTTCCTTGAGGTGGGATTGAAATGCTGATGATTTAATTTTATACGCTTTTCACTTGTGGGAAAAGGAAAAAGAAGATGAATGAAAATGAATTTGAATTTGAATGTGTCTTAAAATTTGTAGGCCTCGAGTTATAGTTGGAAGGACAAATGATTGTTTGGTTTTCGTTTTCTTGTCTTTCTAGTGTTGGCAGGTGACCATTCAAGTGCTAAAGATGGTGGTAAAACTAAAAAGGACGATGCTCGGAGGAGTCCGTCGATGGGGATCAAGATATTAATCATATGTTTAGGAGTGGTGACTGTCATTGCCTTTTCTGTGATTCTATTCAAGCTATGGCAAAAGAAGAAGAGAGAAGAGCAACATGCCCGTCTTCTCAAGCTGTTTGAAGATGATGATGAACTCGAAGTCGAACTTGGCCTTCGGGATTGAGCTCCCTGATGCTCGTCCGCTATATCCAACCAATTAAGAGGAGGTGCACATTGTGGATTCCGTTGCCTTTTGTTTACTGACATATACAAGCTTTTAGATATCATCCCAATTTTGTTTTTGGATAAGCTAAGCTCGTAAAATCATAGCAAATTCTTTCTTGTCAATTAGTTTTGAATAATGTTGTTGCTCCTTCAATCATTCATCTTATACATGTTTATGATCTCTGAGGCATGTCTCAAATACAAATCATTGTTTAGTGAATTGGTCACATTGGAAAATACATGTTCAATTTTTCTAGGGATGGGAAATGGAGATTGAGAGTATATGCTGTTGAACTAGCCATGTTCTGAAGAATGAAAAGTTTATCATTTTAGTAATGGAAGCCCTTGTTTTTCCAATTTGATACCACAATAAATGACTTTAATGTTTCTGCTGCAAACTTATTCTGCACGGGCATATAGTTTTAGATCGTAAATCCTGCCGATATTTGTGACTATAGATTTCCATTTTTTGAGAACTTTGATTCTGATACATGCTTCTTGAAGGATGAAAACTGATCATAACATTTGATTCTGAAGAAAAGTTGTAATGTCAACATTTCAGAGTGTCATTGATAACAACCAATAGTTACGACGGTGGACCGAAACTGTAGAGTTGTGAATTGTTAGATGACATTAGTTACCTTTTGATGCAGAGCTAAGAAATGCTAAACTATTATAGATAAGCTGAGGGGGCTGCCAAGTTAGACTTAATGCTTTGTCAAACTTGTACAAACTATTACTTATTCAACAAGGTTGAATTGGAACATAAAAGTCAGAGGATGAACCATCAACCAAGTTGTATATTTTTTGTGTTGAATGAGGAGGAGGGATTGTTGGAAAAGGCTGCTCCACTGATGAGAAACTGCCAAGGGCCATCTGTTTTTTTTCAGGTTGCATAGAAGAAAGTTATTTTTATTGAAACTAATTTTGTAGCCTGCAGATTTCAATTTGTATAAGAAATGTTTCAGGAGGTTGGTTGGAAAGTTGAAGCTTTATGATAAATGGATTTCCTTTGAAGTAATTTATTTGTCTTCTGACTTTTCTGAACATGTAAAGCACTTTTGCAGAGGCAGTTTTCAGCTAAGGTTTTTGGTCCTTAGTATAGCAAGGACTGATAGCTTTAAAGCTAGTTCAATAATTTTGGGCCAAAAAACTATGGATTGGTCTGATAGTCATTGGGACAAGTGAACAAAAAGTAGAAAGACATTGGAAAATTGGGTTTAAAACCTATAGTGCCCACCTACTTTGAATATTAAATTCTTATGAATTTTTTATGAGCTTTTTAGATTAAATGGTTGCAAATTGTTAAAGTACATAGACTTAATTGTTACATACTAAAGTTACCAGACTAGATACTAATTTGAAAGTATATGAATAAATTGTTACAAACTAAAATTCGAAGATTAATAAGAATTAAGTTGTTATTTTCATGAAAGTTCAAAAACCAAAAGTGGTTTTTAAGTATTTTTTTTATAACTAAGGGCCCGTTTGAAATACCTTTTAGTTTAAATGTTTTTCAAAAATGCATTTTTAATTAAACATTTTGTATAAAAATTGTTTAGAATTTAAACACTCATAGGTTTGGTTATATTTCCTCATAAGTGTTTTATACACAAGTTATTATATTATATATTTAAAAACTCTTTTTAAAAAATTTGCTTTCAAGTGTTTCTCTCAAAATGGTTTATTTATCAATCTCTTTTTTTTAATAAGTCATTTTTAGTGATGACCAAACACTAGATTTATCAAAATATATATATTTTTTTCAAAATCAAACACTTGAAAAGTTAAATCAAACATACCCTAAATATTGTAGAGTTAAACACTTGTTCTATAAATTTAGTTGATTTTTTTTTTTAATACATCAACATTTGAGGGTGAGGGATTCATACCTCTGACCTTTTGGTCGAAGGTACATGTTAATTACTTTGCTTTGACTATAAATTTAGTTGAATTGTGTATAAATTGGCTCAAACACTCATAAATGCATATATATCTTAAAAGGAGGGTCTTCAAAGTTGAAAACTTTCCTCTGTTACTTGGATTATTCATATTATAAATAATTGAACATAATATGGAATCATATAAATAAAAAATAATCAAGTGGTGATGTGACTGAGTATGAATTGCAATAGTATAATACTAATAAAGTATAAAAGAACTTTACATTTATATTGTAACAATATTATATAACTAAGCATCAAAAGGTTTTCACATTTATTTTTATTTTGACTAAATCAATTTAGATTGCCGCCTAATCACTTAAATTAATTTTTAATTCTTAGCTAAAAGAGTTGACAAAAGTCTAGATGAGATTGTCCAAATCTATTTCAATGGATATGAATACTTCAAATTAATAAAATTAGTTAATTTTTTCGTTAAGGACAACCAATCTCGAGTACAAGGATCTGAACCTCAAACCTCAAAAACATGTCAATATAACATAATAAATGTTCAACAGAGTAGAAATAATAGCGCCAAAGCCAAATGTTGATGTACTAAAAAAAAAAAAAAAAAAGAGTAGAAATGATAGCTTAAAAAGTAATAGAATGTTAAACACATTACGATTAGAAGATTATTATGGTTTATCCCTTAATTAACCAATAAGTAAGTCTTCTTTACATTAATCAACAATTATTGCAAAAAGATAAAATGAAACTTATTACTATCATCAAATCATTTAGTGACCAACGAGTAAATATAGTTCAACAGTAATTTACAAGTACCCTCAGCCAGGAGGTTAGAGGTTCGAATCTCCATCCTCAAATGTTATTGAACCTAAAAAAAAGAGTCATTTGGTGATTAACAAGTTTTTAATGATATATTTGTAATCACATTTTTTTCTAAAATGCTATCTGCTATTATTTTATTTACAAAAATATATATAGAAATATTTTAGAAAGTAAGACAACCAATTATTTTTTTTTTTCTAAATTGATAGGATTAAACCATATCTCATATATTATAGTAGTTTTTTCTCCTTTAATCATGAATTTTAAAATTCATTTTATTTGGCTAAGGTGTTCACATGAGCACAGAATTTTAATTAATAAAAAGTCACAATTTTTTTTTTTTTTTTTTTTTTGAAAATATAAAAAGTCAGAATTAATTATATATTGGAAGTTTGTTTAGGGTTATAGTTGACCTTTAAGAAGGGCAATGGTGTCCAAGTTGATTGGTTTGTTGGGTAATTATGAGTGCCCAAAATAACCCAAACAACATTGAAAAAAGAGATTTCTATTTAAGGATGAAGAAATTGAGATTTCTAGATAAAATCATACCACTAAATTCTAATTTAAATGCTCTCACTTCTTATTTAGCTAAGTGAAAATTCCCATTTTCAATCAATAACAAACCCCTCTTTTCTCTTTGATAATGACAACATTTCTATATACAAACTAACTATTTAAATCTTTTGTTTCACAATCATTTTTAATTTCTTTTATTTCTACAAAATTAATTCAATAACAACTTTTATTTTTCGTATAATCTCATTTTAGCTATTCAACTTTTTAGTCGTATTGCATTTTTGTCCCTAAACTTTTAAAGGTCTATTTTTACGTTGTAAAGTTTATTTCATTTTTATATTTGAACTTTACAATGCGATATTAATCCCTAAATTTTTATATTTATTCTTTTTCTGGTTCTCATACATTCAAGATATCTATCTTAGTTCATAAATTTTTAAAACCGTCATTTTGGTTCTAGTTAGTTTGACATTATGCGCAAAAAAAACGAGATTTAAAATTTTATTTTTAAAAAATAATAAAGTGGAAAAGCACATTTTTTTTCAAACAACAAATATGGGGTATGGAAATTTGGACCGTGAATCTCAAAGAAATGAGTAAATGTCAAATAGCGTCCAACTATCCTCCTTATTGGCAACCATTTTTTTTTCTATGTTCTTTTTAAAAATTTCGTACTTTTCCTCTTTTTTTTAACCATATGTATTGACTTTTAATTCTTAACAATTTGATTTTGTATAACTTTTTTCTTATTAATCTTTTTATTACATAAGCTACTAATTTTTTAGTTGAGTTTGGGGGTAATTTTTGAAGAAAATACTTTAAAGTAAAAAAAGAAAAACATAATTCTTTTTACAAGCACTAAGAGAAGAAGTACAGTAATTAAGTGCCAAAGTGAGCTTAGCTCAGCGGTAATTGGCATGTGCCCTCGACCATGAGGTCAGAGGTTCGAATCTTCCCACCCCCAAGCGTTGATATACTAAAAAAAAAAAACTCACATTATACTTTGGGATTTTTTTTTTTTTTTTGGCCCAATACTTTCGGACACATTATAAATGATTTCTTATACATTCAAAATATCATATTGGTTCATTTACTTTGGATTTATCTATAAATCTTAAAATTAGTCCTTAATTATTGTTAGTTTGAAGTTGATTTTTATCAAAATTGGTAAAATAATAATAACAATTCCCAACTCAAGAAAAGACACGGTAAAAAGAAGATTGATAGAGACTAGTTTGTTTTTGGAAAAGTTAACCATATAAACTAATAGTAAGGACTAAATTTAAAATTAGTAAAAGTTTGAGGACTAAATTTGAACATTTTTGAAAGTACGGGACGACTAAAATAAGTCTCATTGTATTGTAAAGTACCAAAATGGCTTTTTTTTAACATTTGTTTTAAAAAAAAAAAAACTATGCTTCATGTCAATTTATTTAATTTTTTTTATTTTAAAATTTGACTATGATTTTAGAAGAAGAAGAAAAAAAAAAAAACTATATAAAACAAAGCTATGAAATGGATAGCAAATTTGTCAAATTTTTTAAAAATAATGTTATAATGGAACTTAAAAGGTAACTTATTTGATTTTAGCAATGATAAAATTATTTGAATAATTGTTCTATTAGATTTCTATGTTTTAATATTTAAAAAGCAAAAAAAAAAAAATTGTAAATTTAAAATTATAAGTTGATCATATGCCATAAGTCTGTTTAATGTTTAAACTTTAAATCCGTTTAATAACCATTTGGTTTTTTGTTTTTTATTTTGAATAATTAAGGTTATAAACACTATTTTCTATCCATAGATTTTTTTTTTTTTAATTTTGCTATTTATGTTTTACCAATGTTTTCAAAATCCAATTTTCAAAACTAAAAAGAATTAGTTTTTTAAAAAACTCGTTTCGCTTTTGAAATTCATGAAAAAAAATTACAATTTTCAAAAATAAAAAACTAAAAGTTATAAAATGGAGCATATACTTTCCAATGTTTTGTTTTGATCATGAGTCTAAATTTTGTATTAAAAATTATTATAACACCATTTTTTTTTTACAACATGTGGGGATGAGAGGATTTGAACCACAAACCTTTTGGTCATTAGTACTAGCTTTATGTCACTTGAGTTTTGCTTAGGTTAGAAAATTATTATAACACCTATCAATTATTTTTACACGTGATGCATAATTATTAGATAAAATAACTGTGTAATTTGTTGAACTCACAAAAAGAAAAAAAAGAAAAAAAACTTTGTGTAATTTGTCGATATTAATGTAATTCAACACTTTTCTCTTTGGGGCTAGAAGTTTAAATTTTCACCCTCACATTTTCTGTACTAATTTTTTTTTAAAAAAAAATGTATACTTTTTATATATCTTAGGAGATACATAATCATTGCACAAATTCACTCTATATAATTTTTATATGCATCACTATCCCTCCCTTCCCTTCCCCGAGAAATTATTTGAGGAGGCGAAGGACAAATGTGATTAAAGATTTTAGGACAATACCTAGTTGCATATCAAGGTATCTCCCTATATACTGTCATTTAAAATGTTGACAACTAAGAGAAATTTTTTTTTTCTCATTTTCTCTCTCTTAAGCCCTATTTAGTAACCATTTGGTTTTTTGTTTTTAGTTTTTGAAAATTAAGTCTACAAACATTGCTTCCACCTATAAGTTTCTTTTTTGTTGTTATCTATCTTATTCCCATATTTTCAAAAACCAACCCAAGTTTTTGAAAACTAAAAAAAAGTGGTTTTCAAAAACTTGTTTTTGGAATTTGAAATTTGGAATTCAAATGTCTCTTTAAATTATAAAAATCATTGTAAGCAAATGGGGAGAAACACATACATAATTTTTAAAAACAAAAAACCAAAAACTAAGGCCCCATTTGATAACCATTTGGTTTTTGGTTTTTGAAAATTAAGCTTACACACAACTACTTCCACTTATATAACTTTCTTTGTTTTAATATCAATCCTCTTCCTTGTTTTCAAAAACCAAGTCCAATTTTGAAAACAAAAAAAAGTAGTTTTCAAAAACTTGTTTTTGTTTTTAGAATTTGGCTAGAAATTCAAATGGATCCTTAACAAGTATGAAAGTTATGGTAGGGAATTTAGGAGAAAACAAACATATTTTTCAAAAACCAAATGGTTATCAAACGGAGCCTAAATGGTTATTAACCGGACCGAAGTTATTTTTTTGAAATATGATGACAAAATACAATAATAAGAAACAAGGAAAAGAAATACCGTTAGACATTATTAGAAGTTGTTATTCAATCATTTCATTTGTATTATTATTGATGATCTGCTATTTTTAATAGTAATTTAAAATTTAATCAATTATTTAATACAAAATATCAAGTGTTATATATATATTGCAATTCATTCTTATAATTTGTAAATATGATCTAACATAAGGGCATTATGTGTTGTCAACTCTATCACTCTAACTTCCTCCCACAATATTCTTAATGAAAACAAAATGAAACATTCAAAAAATAAAATTAAAAAGATTCTAAATTTATATTTTTTCCACCTTATTTTAGCCCTTTTACTAAATTGGTTAATTTTTTTTAGAAATATTAAATTGATTCATTATATTTTAATAGGAGTAACATAAGTAGCTGATCATGTTATATAAGTCACATACCAATTGTGTTAATATATTCAATAGCATTTTTTTAAAAAAATATTCAATAACATTTTATATGATAAAACCTAGCCAATTTTTTTTTTCTCAAAAAAAAAAAAAAAAGCTAGCCAATTTTGATAAATGATCATTATTAAAAAAAATGCATGCTTTTACCCTTAATTATACATGCTAACAATTATTACATATACCTTTTTAAAAAAACATATTGAATTACAAGCGAGGAATATTCAAACTTGCCATCTATAATTAAAAAAAAAAAAAAAACACAAGTTTTTTTTTTTTAGTACATCAACATTTGGGGGTGGGGGATTCGAACCTCTGACCTCTTGGTCGAAGGTATATGCTAATTACGCACCAATCCTATCAAGAATAACGAACAATAATATAATTTGAGACGAGTACACAATGATACTCGTAACAAATGAAAAAACTCTTTAAAGGTCATTTTTGGGACCTGTAACAATATTATTTTTCAAATTGCACGATCTTAAGGGTGTGATTTATAACAATTAAAAGGTTAATAGTAATGTGATCAAGGAGACAAAAAGAGGCGTTATGAACACTCTAGAAAGAATTCTAGAGCATTGTTCAAGTCAATAGAAAATGCTAACATCGAATCGTTAATCTAATCTAATAAATCATGGATTTGAATTATTATTTATAAATAAATATTAAAAAAAAAAGAAGAAAAAAAAAAAAGAAAAAAGAGTAAGCATTGATTGTGTTTTGGACCACCAAAAATGGGGTTTCCAAAAAAAGGAGAAGAAATTGGGTTAACAATGGGCAAAGAAAGGGAGCATTTTTGGTGAGGAATCAAAACCCCCCACCAAACCCTAATTTGGATAAAGTATTAAATTTGAACAATTTCAGTTTCTTGGCAAAAATGGCAATTAAGTGGTCCTCATATTTCTCCTTCCTACCTTTTTATACCTCACAATCTGTTACACATCCAAACTACTTTATTTTAAATTTTAAAAAAAAAATCAAATCTTTTTTCCAAATATTCTCTGTATTATAAAACATTTGATGGAAATATTTTTTAACTTTTTTTTAATGACCATAAGCTTGGTAAAATTATATTATAATATTTTGTCAAGTCTAAGTTTCCCATTTGAAATGAAAAGTTAAAAAGGTGAAAATGGATTAATTTATCAAGTTTAGGGTTTGAAATTTTCCCATATGGTTATATTACCAATAAATAATACTACTTGTTATAATGGTAATTCTAAAAATTATTGTCAGAGTGAGCATAGCTCAACGGTAATTGACATATATCCTTGACCAATAGGTCAGAGGTTTGAATCCCTCCACCTCCAAATGTTGATGTACTAAAAAAAATCTAAAAATTATTAACTTAGTTCATTTCAGTGCCATGCACGCTCATATATATATATATATATATATATATATATATATATATATATATATATATATAATCAACCATAGTCTTCAATATGATTATATATATTTTCCAAAATTTACTTAATAAACACACAAAATTTAGTTTCTCAAAAAAAAAAAAAAAAAAAAAAAAAAAAAAAATTAGAAAGGTCATTTTAATTCTTAATGTTCTATTCAAAATTTTTATTGTCATAATTAAATTTGTTTTTGTGGAGTATAAAATTAGTGAAATAGAAAAAAGAAATAGTTTGAACTGAGATGTCTCAATAAAAACATATAGTTAAAGACATCTCAATTCAATGTATATAACATGTGATTTATAATGGGAATGGGAAAAAAAATGGTTAATGCATACTTTTGTTTTTTTATAATATAGTTCAAATGAAGAGACAGTTGACTACTGTTTCCTTATATATATATATATATTTTTTTTTTTTTTTTTGACAACATGTGGAGTGGGGGATTTGGAACTTTAACGACGATATAAACTTTATGTCAATTGAACTATGTTCTTGTTGGATCAAGATGTTTCATTTTATTTTAATAAGCACGAAGCCTAAAAAATTTAAATAAAGATCATGGTTCACTAGGACATCACAATATTGAATATACCTATACTTCAATTACAATTGATTATTGTTATGGAATATAATTAACATTTTGATATTGTTAATGATGAAGTTGTACATTTCAAATAGAGCTTATATTATTTTAGGTTGGAAAGTGAATTTCAAATTCAAAATTGGAAAAAATATCCCATGTGATACATGCATTTGTGACTTTTGGATAAGCAAAATGTTAGGAATTTGGATACATATTGTGTCGTCCGAGAGTATAGAAGGAGTACATGAATGAACCAAAACCACATTCAAATGAGAGAGATCTTGAAGATATGAAAGTGTATGATCAAGATAAAAATTGATAATAATTACCCATACCAACAAAGTACATCTTCCTTTTCAATGGTTCAATCATAATTAAGAACTTCAAAGTTAAACATCTTTGGCTTGGAGAAGTTTTATGTTGAATTTGGATTCCATCTCTTGGTTTGAATCCTGGCCGACTGGGGCGTTACACATATCATGACAACATGAAACAATGCTAAAAATAAAGTTCATGTGACTTTGTATGTGAGTGATCATTTCCTACAAAACCAAGTGATGTCCTCTCACTTCTGTGCATGTTTATATATACAATTGTTCTTTTTTCTCTTTTAGTTCACCAATATAATACGTGAGATTGGACGATTCGAACCTCTAACCTCTTAATCAAGAGTATCGTTTATACCCTAAGTAGATGAACTATGTTTAGAATTAGCACTTTTTATGTACTTTTAGAGATTAAAAGAGTCAAATAATCTATCACATATAGAGGGATGTGGAGATCAGTTTTGAGACTTGTTGTATGCCTCAATTTAATGTAGCAATAATAATAGTCCTCTCATTAAAGACTTTAGCTACACATGCTATGAAGGTGATCACTACTCTATAAAATAGACACCACTATTCATTGGGATGATTATTTTTAAAATGCTTATACATATACTTATGGTTGCAATAGTTTAGATCTCGTTTGATAACCATTTGGTATTTCATAATTGTGTTTGTTTTCTTACAGTTCCTTTACAATGGTTTTTATTTTTCTTAAAGGAATACTCGAATCCTTAGCCATATTCGAAAAACAAAAGCTTATACTTTCCTTATAGTTTTCAAAACTTGGCTTGAATTTTGAAACCAAAATAAACTTAAAAAGGAATTTCTTCTTGGAGTTTTGTGATGACATTAGAGAAGAATTAGGTTAATTACTTCTTTTTTTTTTTTTTTTGTGTGTGTGTTTTTATTTTAGTTCAATGATATATGGGGACGAGGTTCAAACTTTTGGCCTTTTAGGGATGATTTATGTCTTAACTAATTGAACTATGCTTAGGTTGATTTTTTTTAAGTAGTCACCAAAGTGATCTTTAATTTTATGTCACTTTTTCCATATAGTGTATTATTCATTCTCCCTTTTATCCAAGAATTTTTTTTCCAAGAGTTTTAGTCTCTGTGTTCTTTTTTATCTTTTGTTCTTCACTTTTGCTTTAGTTTCTCGCAAAACTAATTCATATTATTTTTTTTCATCTTAAAATTATTTGGAAAGATATCTTATATTACTTTCATGTTTTCATTTATTTTACTGAGCTTTGAAACTATAAAATACCTTTTCTTTTTTAACTGTGTTTAAACAATTTTTAATATTTATCTTGTTAAATAAGATTTTTAACATAAAAAACTCACCTTTAGCTCTCTAAGGTTAGATTAGAATAACTTTTATGATAATTACAAATATTTGAGTTATATGTTAAAAAAGTTTGGTTGCATATATGTGGGTTTAAATTGACAGAATATTTATGTACGTTGACTTAGCAACTGACCCATAAAAGCTCAATTATGAAACCCAAAGAAAATCGATTTATCTTTGAGTAGTTTTTTCTCAATTCCATAATAATATGACTTAGAACTTCTATCTATATATGTATGTGTCTTTGTGACGCTTGGAGTTTACACAAAAGAGGGATAATGATCGGGTTTTCTTGTACAACAAATGTAGAGGTGAAGATTTAGACTTTCGACGTTAAAGGAATGAGTAAATACCTTTAATTACTGAACTATAATCATGTCGACAAAGAGGAGAATGATTGTTGACTCGAAAGCAAAAGCATTGTGCATTGTCTAGTAACATGTCGATTACACATCGGAGGTTGGTAAGAATCGAGGGACAATGCCCCGTAACCTAAGTGGGCCTACCAGCAAAGTAACAGGTACTTGCTTGGGCGATGGAGCGGTTTGGTTTTGTGCAACACCCTTGCAGCAAGAGTAGGACGCTATTGTCATGTGAAAGGAAAAACCCCTTGTATAGGGTTCCAAATCTACGCAATCCAGCTTAAAGGTCTTTGGTGCTCGAACCAAGCAACTTCCTCCCATGGATGGACATTCGATTGACCAATAACGAGAAAGAGAAGGGAATTGCATATTTCATTAACAGATAGTCATTCGTATAACCGATGTTGCCAAAAACAAGTTTTTGAAAACTATTTTTTTGTTTTTTTAGTTTTCAAAATTTGACTTGGAAAACATGAGTAGAAGGTAGATAACAAAAAAAGAAAATCGGGAGTGGAAGTAATTATGTTTATAAGCTTAATCTTCAAAAATAAAAAACAAAAAACCAAATGGTTATCAAACGGCACTTAAATGATTAGTTCAAATTCTTCATCAACCAAAAATATGTATGGCATCCATTGGAAGGTTTCTTATATCGAATCTCTCATTTCTCAACCAACATTAATTTATTCCATAAATTATTTAAAAAAAAAAAAACAATAAATATCCCTAAAAAAACCCCCATAAAATCAAAAGGGTTAATGGAAAAAAAAAAACATAATTAAGGTGGTGAAATTTAATGAAGATTGAGAGAAGAGTGTGTGATTATTAGATTCTGACATAGCTTAAAAGAATATAAGGATAGATTGTGAAGAGAGAGAGAGAGGGCCAAAAAGGTAAAATAAGAAAGGGAAAAAAAGAAATGAAATGAAAAGAAAAAGTAAAGGAAAAATTTACTGGTTTTGGTGGGAATTTGCAGATGCAGAGAAGTTTTTATTGAGCTATAAACTCCAACATCTTCTATCAGTTTCAGGTAAACTCCACTTCCCAATTTCTCTCTCTTTCTTTCAAAAACATAATATCTTTGTAAACAACCCTTCATTTTTTTTTTTGAGCTTTTCTCTCTTTGTTTTGGTTTGGCAAATTTTTCCCATTCCTCTCTACTTGGCCTCACCTCAAACCCTCTCTAAGGTCTGTTTTCTTCATCTTTTAATTTTCTCACACCCAACAAAACCACTCTTTATTTCTATTTTTTTTTTTTTTTTTTGTTCTCTCTATCATTTAGATCTGTTCACCATCTCTACAACAAAATCTCCTTCTTCTCTTCTCCAATTTTGATTCTTTTTCTCCATTTTTTTATACCCATCTCCCGCGAGAACGAGAGCGTTCTGGGTTCTTGAGAAATTATTTGAAGGGTTGGAACGATATATGAGAGAGAATTTAAAAACTGTATTTCAAACATGTATAACCATATTATTAAGAGCTACAATAATATGTCCGATATGATGATTTGATTCTATATAGTATTCGACTATCGCTGAAGATAGATAGATTTTGAATCTGCTTTCGGGTGTTCTCTTTTTTTTTTTTACGATGTTATTATTTTTTGGCATATTTCAAGGGTGTTGGAGAACGGATAGATTTTGAACCTACATCGATCGGGTTTTTTTTTTTTGTTTTTTTTTTTCAGGTAATTAATAAAAGGGAAATTGGGAGGAAGATTATAATTAATTAAAATATTTGAAGATGGGAAGAGGAAAAATAGAGATAAAGAGAATTGAAAACACAACAAACAGACAGGTGACATTCTGCAAGAGAAGAAATGGACTTTTGAAAAAAGCTTATGAACTCTCTGTGCTTTGTGATGCTGAAGTTGCCCTCATTGTCTTCTCCAGCCGTGGCCGTCTCTATGAGTACTCCAATAACAGGTTTTTTTTCTTTTTTTTTTTCATCATAATTACCTTTTAATAATTATCTTTTTTTTTGGGGGTTTATTAATTATTATTCCATGTTAAACTTTTACTAATTAATCACTTGAATAGATTATAGTGTGGAGTTTTTCGAATCTGTTATTATTTATGTTTTAGCTGTCGATCTGTGCTCAACTTCGAGTTCGTGAATAAGGGTATGTGTTAGTTTAACTTTTCAAGTGTTTAATTTTGTAAAAGATATAATTTTTTAAAGACTTCTAGTGTTTAACAACCACTAATTAAAATGACTTATTAAAAAACGAGATTGAAAAATAAACCATTTTGAGAGAAACACTTTAAAGCAAATTTTTTTTAAAGAATTTTCTAACCAAACATACGAGTGTTTAAATTCTAAACAATTTTTATACAAAATGTTTTCTTAAATAATGCATTCTTGAAAAACATTTAATCTAAAAAGTATTCCAAACGGGTTCTAATTTCATCGGGCGTGGTATATATTTTCAACGACCTATGGATTTCTTCTGATTATTACAATTGGGTTTCAAAATAATTGCATGAAATATTGTGGTAGGCTACGTAAAAATGAACTAATTTCGGTTTTTTCTAATATCTAGAATTTATTTGTGTTACACTACATGTTTTTGACAATACAAGTAGCGATAGTGGGCATAAAATAGTATAAGTTAAATTATATGTCTAGTGCGTGAACTTTGAGAGTTGTGTCAATTTAGTCCCTGAACTTTAAAAAGTTTCAAATAGATCATCAAACTTTCAATTTTGTTTTCATTAGGTCTCTGAACTTTAAAAAGTATCCAATAGGTCTTTAAACTTTCACTTTTGTGTCCAATAAGTCCTCAAACTTTTAAATTTGTGTCTAATAAATCCTTGACCTATTCGACATTTTTTAAAATTCACAAACTTTCTAGATAGAAACTTGGAAGTTTAGAGTTCCAATAAGCATACAAATTTATTATATATATAGTAGATTGATTAATTTTTAAAAATCTTAAATAATATGTGAGAATCTATTAAAAACGACAAAATTGAAAGTTTAGGAAACTATTAAACACTCTTTAAAGTTTAAACCTAATTGATACAACCCTGAAAGTTCAAAGACTAAACTTAAAATAAAACCAATATTACACATTATTCATTAGATATTCGAGAAAGAAACAAGAACGATGGTTTTCGACTATGCCTAAAACAATTAGGAAAGTGATAGTTACTTCAAATATTTATTTATAGGGAAAGATGAACAAAGAATGGGGAAGAAACATATACTAAAAGAATGCAAATATTGGCTCCATATATTGTTGGAGACCATATCTTAAAAAAAAAAAAAAAATCCTATTTAGATTATTCAAAGTTTGGCTTCCTTGTATAGTTAGATTTATGAGGCATGAGCTGTGGTTGATAAAGAAAATCTTCTATAAATATGTTATCCTTTTTCAACAGTGAAAGAAACTGTTCATGTTCATTAAAATGGAAAAAAACAAAACAGTTCTTTGCCATTTCAAACTCAATTGTTCCCTTAATTTCTAGGGCCACAATTCAAGAGCATCCTTAACCCATTCTTTCTTTATTTTTGGATCTACCTTGAAATGTTAAGGTCGAGAAATAAGATTAGGGCTCGTTTGATAACGCTTTTTGCTTTTAATTTTCTATATTTTTTTGAATAAGAAAGCTATTTTTTTTTTTCTAATTTATTATTAGAAAACAAGTCCATGATGTTATTATAACATTTTTAAAAAAGCACAAAGTAGAATAAAAAATTTATAACAAGTTTTCTTAAAAAATTAAAAGGTATTAGATAACGATTTTTTTTTAATTTTAATTTTTTTTTTCAAAATTATTCCAGCTATTCTTTTATTTTCTATTGAAAAAAAAAAACAAAGAAATCTCTTTATTTTGTAATGTAAACTACTCTTTTTTTTAAAAAAAAATAATGTGAGAGACATTTTAAATCTATTTCTCAAAACTCAAGGACTAAAAAGGTCAATTTTGAAAACTCGGAGATCTTTTAAACCTATTTCTCAAAACTCAAGGATCGAAAAATTCCATTTTGAAAACCCAGGGACCAAAAAGATATTTTTTCCTTTAAATTTGGATGGAAATATCGATGGAGTATGGGTAACAAAGACATTCTAAAAAATCATAAAAGTCAAGAAATTCATAGAAAAAGAAATATGTATTTGAATTAATCCATAAGAGTTTCATCCATTTAAAATAAGTTTTTTTTTTTTTTTTTCTTTTGACAACCATTTAAAATAAGTTAAAACTCTTTATGATTAGTAATTACATATAAATGATAATGATAAAAACATATTGTGCTCAGTGCCCATATTTAATTCCTAGGTTTAGCAAAAATATCATACCAAACTCACACTGAGGTCTTTCCTGTTTCCAGCTCTCAATCCCTCAAAATTTTGACCTTTTTTCCTTTCTTTTTTTATGTATATATGATCTGCACTTCTGAGATTTTCTTTGTAATTTCCAAGAATATGTTTGGTTGTTTAAAAGTTAAACTTAAATATTTAACTTTATTTATCTATGAGCCATATAATATAAGAAAAAAAGAAGAACAAAATTGAATTGAGGATATGTGTGGATCTATCTTCAGAAAACAAAGAGTGTGAAGTCTGACAAAACAGCTTGAAACATGCTTCCAATGCATTAAATTTTAGGATTTTTCAAAACTCTTTTTTTGCATAAATCCATTTTTCCTCAGCCTTTATGTTTTTCCCTCTTAGTGTAAATATCCAAAACAGAATCTCTTCACAGAATCTATACCCCATTCTCTCTCTCTCTCTCTCTCTCTTCATTTTTTCCATTTTAATCTCTTGAGATTGTTCCAATTCCCCATATTTTGCTTCCTCTCTTTTTCTTTCAAACAAATTTAATCTCCTAATTTTGCTAACATGATATCAGACCAGGAGGTCTTGTGTTTGAACTTCCCTACAAAATCGTTGGTACGATATTTTTTGGTGAAACTAAAAGTAAATTCACGTAGGCTTAACCTCAAAGTAAACGATAATAAGAAAAAGTTCATTGTCATGATGATTTACATAGAACTTAGAAGCTCCCATCATCCTTCTTGTCTTCCTATGAAATTTTAACTCTTTTCCATAGTTTGATGTAATTTTGTTAAGTTCAAATTCTACCCTTTTTTTAAAACATGTTCAAAAGAGGTATTTGAGTCTTTTTACTTTGGCAGATGATATGGGCTTTAGCATTCAACACTTACACAACCCTACCTTAGTATAGGGTTTTATATAATTAGATGATATGGAATTAGTTATTACTCCATTTGGTTCCATTTCAAATATGTTAAAATTTAAGGTCAAAATTTTACTCTATTTTGGTTAGCTTGGTCATTTTTGTTTCCTCTTCATTAGAGAGGTTGATTTTGTTGACCAACGTCGATTTTAACTAAAAGCAACCCAGACAAAATTAAGGGTCCATTTGGGACGTTGGTTTGGACTCAGAAACCCTAAGGCTATGAACCGAGAGGGTAGATTGGTTGGATTTGTGCAACTTGAATTTGTTAAAACTTGTGTATGGGGTGGAAAGATTGGGTTGGTCCATTGATTTTGTTAAAATTTTAAAATCTTTCCATAATAAGATACTCCATATGTATATGGGGTTTTACCTTTTAGAACACAGCTCCAAACAATTCTGGTGAATTTTTATTCATTGTTGGGAATAAAAAAAAGTTGGTCATTAGGTATTTAAAGGATAAAGAAATTAATTGGACTGCCAGAATAATAAATAATTGTACTATTATCTGTTCTGTTTATTTCATCATTTGAATGAAATTTCATGACAAAGCTCAGTTTCATTGAAGGATCTGTGACCATTCATATGTTAGGCAATAATTGGAAGTGATTTTGCAGCTGCTTTTGTTATGAACAAAATCTTCTTCCTATTATAAGCTTTTAAAGCCTCTTTCCCATCTGTTTTGCTTTGTAATAAAGCAATTTTTTTCCACTCCCTTTGCCAAAAACTATAAGACCACTTTTAAATTTGTAACTTTGTTCAATCTGACCAAAATTTTCCAAACCAAAACCAACTGACTGTTTTCCAGTTTTGTAATTAAAAAAAAAAAAAAAAAATTGAACCAACTGACAAATATGGTTTAAACAAAAATTGACTTGATTCAACTGGTTTCTTCGAGTTTTTCCGATTTAGCTTGTACTCTTATAAATAGGTGCCTCGTAAATATTCTAATATCGATCTTAGGTAGAAGGTCACCACTATAGGTTTTCGTAGGATTTAATTTCAACATCCTAGGTAAATGATCACCGTGTTATTTGAACTCATTCCATCATTTTACATTTTTCACTTGTCTCATACTTTCCCAAAAATTTGGTGGTTTTTTCTTTTTTTGGTAACCAACCTATGTTTTAAAAATATTAAAGAAAAGAAATTTAAAAATTTAGATTTGTGTAGTATATAGATTGAATTTGTAAAAGTTAGTGTGCAGCTTCAATACAACTTTCAAAATTAAAAGCTACTCTAACTTTATTGTTTCAACTCTAGGGGAGGGGAGAACATATACTTGAAAATGTGTTTGAGGATCCCGCATTGAACAAATTAGTGGATACCTCACAATTTATAAGATATATGGGTTAATCCACTCATTGCCAATTGGTTTTGAGATAAAACCCCATGCTATCTAATAAAATGAATAATAAATAAGTAAATAAATAAATAAATGTCAGACTTATACGATAATAAGTGTTCTAAGCATTTTTTTTTTAACATCTGTCCTCTTGGTTGAAAGTTCATGTTGACATGTTAGTCCTCACAAAACTTACCAATTTAATATTCCTACATTTTTTGTATGCATGATCACGTTATTGTCGCTTAAATATGAGTTTGACACTAGCCAACATGAGCATAGCTCATACATATATGACTTATAAATTGATCAAAAGGTCATTAGGTTCAAATCCTCTACTCCACATATAGGAATTAACTTTGATAAATTTATTTCAAATTCAATATTAATTTTTTTTATCAAATTTATAGATGAAGTGAAACAAATTAAAAGCATTTGTTTTTTTTTATAAACTACAGTTATAAACTTTGGTAGATGTAAAGCAAACCTATATGTCAAATGTGTGTAAGTTCAACTAATCCAACCTTAAACTTTTCTAACATATATGAACCAATACATCCTCACAATTGTTTATATTTAGTATATACAAATATATATGGTGTGTCAAATTCTTTAAAGACTTGAGCTAGTACCTCTAATGAATAAAATTTGTAAGAGCTTGTGGTGGTAGATTCCTATTCTTAACAAAAATTTGTGAGCTTCTTTTAAACTACTCAGATTATTGTAAGCAAACTAAAGTCAATGAAATGGTATTAATTAAGAATGATGATAAAAGATTAGTACTAATTGGGTTGTGTATTATATGCAGCATCAAAACTACTATTGAGAGGTACAAGAAAGCTTGTTCTGATAGCTCAGCTACCAGCTCTGTCACTGAACTAAATACTCAAGTCAGCTTCTCTCTCTCCTTGAAATTATAATTCTTCTTATGAAAAATCTTATTAATTTGATGGTTTTTTTTAAGGTTTCATATTTAAACTTATTGATAGATAGTTTGAAGATTAAAATGTATTTGAGATAACTTTAGGGAGTAATATATGTTTTTTTTTTGGTAAAATTACAAAATCTGTCTTTACAATTTTTCTTATATGCTTTTAAAAGTTTTAACTTACTCTCTCTCGTTTGGGCTTAGTTTTGATTTGGTTTTACGGTTTTGAGGGTTTCGATTTGATCCCTATAAATTTGGACGTACCTTACAAATCGTCCCTAAATCTATCTGTTTTATATATATATATATATTTTCTCATCCCTAAACCCTAATGTAATCAACTTACACAAACATTTTTAAAAAGTAACATAAGCTCATTGTCATTCAATGTGGCAAAGGTGAGGAAGATTTGTGAGGTTTTTGACTCAATCAATATATTCAAATTGAAATAACTTTTATTATATCATAGAGACCAAATTGAAACTAAAGATAAACTAAGAGACCACATTGAAACTATGCTTAAACCATAATAATCAAATTCATACTCAAACCCATATTTTTCAAACGAAATGCCTTGGTACTTTTAGAAATAGTTCGGTTGTTATATATATATATATTTTTAATTATTTTACAATTTTACAAATTTTTTAACCTCACTCCTTGATGGATGGTACATACTTTATATATCCGCTGAGCTCAAGTCTAACATGTTATGTGATATGATATGAAAAAAAAAATGAAGTATTATCAGCAAGAATCGGCAAAGCTGCGCCAACAAATACAAATGCTTCAGAATTCCAACAGGTTATTATTATGTGTGATTCTTTCTAATACCAACATTATTCATACATATATATGTATATTATTGGGCTAAATATATATTTTAATCTTTAATATTCGTCTCATTTTTCAATTTGCGTCTCTAATTTGGTTGAAAAATTAGAGACGAAATTAAAAGAAAAAAAGAGAAAAATATTGAAAAGAGAAAAATATATATTTAGCCAAAATGATGATATATATTTAAGGTGGGTTGAATATGCTACTCTCATTTGTTGAAGCAATCTTGTTAGGCACTTGATGGGGGACTCCTTGAGTGCTCTTACAGTCAAAGAGCTCAAGCAACTTGAGAATAGGCTTGAAAGAGGCATCACTAGAATCAGATCAAAGAAGGTCAATTTTCTTGGCTCTAACTTCACTTTTTTTAATTATATTTTGAATCTAAATATGTATGATGAAATCAATGCTTTGATCATTTGAATAGTTATTTTTAAAAAGTCATAGTTTTGTTTATGGAAGGATCTTGTGGTTGGATAGTAGGAAGTTTATTTGGTTGAAACTTTTGATGTCTAAATTTGGAGTGTTTGGTTGATCGAAACATATTTAGGGTGTGTTTGGTTTAACTTTTCAAGTGTTTAATTTTGAAAAAAAAATCATTTTGAAAAAATTTATAGTGTTTGGCAACCACACTAAAAATGACTTGTTAGAAAATGAGATTGATAAATAAACCATTTTGGGAGAAACACTTGAAACCAACTTTTTTAAAAAGAGTGTTTAGTATACAATAACTTGTGTATAAAAACACCTATGAGGTAATGCAACCAAACATGTGAGTGTTTAAATTCTAAACAATTTTTATACAAAATGTTTTTTAAAAAATGCATTCTTGAAAAACATTTAAATCAAAATGTATTCCAAACGGACTCTTAGCGTATGTTTGAGAGTGATTTTAAAATTGCTGAAATCAATTTGTCATGTTCGAAATAACTTCGAAATATACCTTTAATTATTCAAAATCAATTTCATGTTTGATTTTATACCTCTAAACATGATTTTCATATAATTAAAATTGATTTAGAATGGTCAAAAACATGTTTGAGAGTTATTTTAAATATGAAAAAAATGATTTTAACTATTTTAATTTCAAATCACTCCAAAACATGAATTTATTCATGTCTTCTAAAAGTGCTTCTGAAGGATAAAAATCTTTTTCTTTTTGTTAATAGAGTTTGTTTAAAATTTTAAAGGGGGTATTTAAAACATTTCAATAATCAAAAGTTTGAAAAAAAAAGTATAAAAACAAGTGAAAAGCACTATGAATTGCTTTTAGATAAAGCATTTAAGTTTTAGTTTTCTTCTGATGGTACTCAACCTTAAAATCACTTTTTTTTCCCAAAAAAAAAAAAAAAAAAAAAAAAAAAACCTAGACTGACCATTAATTTTTTCACCACTCATTCAAATGCAAGCTTCATTTTTCTAAGGTTAGAATTAACCAATTTTTATTAGTATTATTATTTTGAATCTCTTAAAAGAGATTTGGGGTTAATAAGCAATTTATATAATATTTTTGTCTCTAGATTGTTTTGGAAAGATTATTTGATACTTATCTGTTTTGTTTGTTGAACAGCATGAAATGTTGCTAGCAGAAATTGAGTACCAGCAGAAAAGGGTAATCTAACATTTAAACTGCCATCCATTATTTCAGCAATATTACCTTTAGATTTTTACTTTTAAGATACCCTTTGATATAATAATTTTAATTTTTACTAATTTTTTTTCTTGTTCCAAATTCATGATCTCTATAATCTTGATTGGTGTCCCTTCCATAGGAGATCGAGCTGGAAAATGAGAATGTGTGTATTAGAACCAAGGTATGTATACATCAAAAAGAATTTCTCATTCCGAAAAGTATGCGTCTTAACTAGTTGAACTATGTCCAAGTTGGTTGATGTTTAGTTGATATGAATGGTTAATATATAGTTCTGGAACTATGTTATAAAATTATTTATATAAAAAACACTTTTATCTCTCTATCTATCTACTATATTATAGTATCGCATGAGATACGAGATTTGAACCTATAAGTTGTTAGAGAAAGTAAGAATGTGATAAGCAATGAAAGCACTTTTCCATTATTCTAAATTGATAGTGTTTTTATTTTTTGGTGCTTTTTTTAGATAGCAGAGGTGGAGAGGCTTCAACAAGCAAACATGGTGTCTGGACAAGAACTGAATGCAATTCAGGCATTGGCTTCTCGCAATTTCTTCTCTCCAAATATGATGGAAGGTGGAGCTGTCACTTTCTCTCATCAAGACAAGAAGATGCTACATCTTGGGTATACATTTCTCTCTCTCTCTCTACCATTTTTTTTGGACTAAATTATTAAATATCCTCGAACTATGATGGTTCGGTTTCAATTATACCCCTAAACTTTCAAAAGTTTCATTTTAACTCTTGAAGTTTGAAATTTGTTTCAAAACGACTGTTGAAGAATTTTTCTGTTAAATTTATAGACGAAAAATGATGTATTTATTACATGTGCTTGTATTGTTTTTTTCCACACATGTTCAAATCTATTCACATAAATTTAAGGAAAAAATACACTGTTGGTCCCTGAGGTTTGGGTTAAGTTACACTTTGGTCCTGAGTTTTCAAACTCAACAAAATTACCCTTGAGGTTTGAGATAACGGCAAAATGGATGGCAGGGACCAAATTGCTCCTTATCTCAAACCGTAGGGGTAATTTTGTTGAATTTGAAAACTCAGAGACCAAAGTGTAACTTAACCCAAACCTCAAGGACCAAACATGTATTTTTCCCTAAATTTAATGAAAAAAACGTTCGAGTATCGTTTGAAACAAACTTCAAACTTCAAGAGTTAAAAAGTCAAGGGGTATAATTGAAACTAACCCTATAGTTTAGGGGTATTTTTAATAATTTAACCTTTTTCTTTTACCAAATTTAAATTTGTTAATATATATCATTTTTTTTTTCGCTTTTAATATTTTAAAACTTTTCCTTTTGTTTTCAAACATATGGAAGCAAATTTCGATCTATGATTCTAGAAAACATATTAATTCTATTGCTTTGATTTGATAAAATTAAAAGTTTGATTAAGAAGAACTAGTATATTTGAATTGACAATCAAAATATTCTTTTGATGCACAGGTGATGGATTTGCACCATTTTGGAGGCGACAATGATGGGACAGATGTTTGTTTTAATTAAGATTTAGAAAATCATTGAGATTACAAAAAAGATTAAAATAAAATATGCCCATCATTTTCTGAAGTAAAAAATTGAATTAATTTCTACTTAATGATCAATGATCATGATGATCAGTGTGTGTGATGTGATTTGCAGCTGTGTGTTTCAAATTATATATAATATATACTTCATACTTATGATTATTATAATGACACTAATGCTGATGATGTGTATTCTATGAATGATTTTTCTGCCTATGTGGACCAATAGGAATGTGAAACTTGGCAGCTTTTAAGTTCTACTGTTGTCTTAAATATTGTCCTATCATGTGTTTTTCTTTCTTCTTCCTTTTTCTTTTATGAGAAGTTACTCTATTTTTACCCATGAATTTGGTGGGAGGATTAAACTTGGATAACTATTGCCATTTTTACACTTTATTAGAATGTTGATGTCTTTTGAAGAATTGTTGAAAAATATTATCATGTGTTCAATATATTATATATAGGCATAACACAAAGTTGAATAGACTTTAATAATGAAATTTGATATCTAGGGTTGAATTTTTGTTTTGAGATATTTAATCTATTGATCTAGTACATTTTTGTTTTGAGAGATTTATTTTATTCATTTAATGCCTTGATTTTTTTAGTTAAATATTCATGTTGTTTCAACTTGATTGGCCTTTTTTTAGTACAACAATATATGAGATAGAAGATTTGACTTGACCTTGATGAAGATAATATAGATACTATTAAATAACATGGACTTCCTTCTCAAAACCAATTGGCTATGAGTGAAGTAACTCATACATCTTATAAATTGTGAATTCTCCACTTATCTTTTCAATGTGAGATACTCAACAGATACATCGAATAGTTAGGGTTAGATTTTTATGTATTTATTTATTTATTTATTTTTTTGTTGGAGGTTAATGAGTTTTGGAAGATTTTTACCTTTCTTTTTTTTAAATTTGTGACTAAACACAAGTTCAATAGAAGGTAGAAATTGCAATACTTATCTAAGTCTAAAGTCCAATTTCATGAAATTCGTCAGATTAAAAAAAGAAAAAAAAATTGGCTGATGATGGAGTGTCCTGTTGGATGACAGTGACAGATATCTGAGTGCAAGTATAAATTACTAAGTAATATGTGGAGAGTACTTCAGATATCGATTCCCTAAGAGAACGGTTGACAGTATACATTTTCAATTCTAAAAACAAGATCTCCCTCTGATACCAATTGAAGGAGTGTACGACACTCTAGCGGAAGCGGTTTGGATCGAAAGCAACTCAATTTCATTAATTTCGCAAACTAAAAGCATGCACTCATGAAAGCCGAAACACAGAGTAATTGATTTACCAACCTTTGGAAGACCAATTCAGCTACACCGAAGGGTTATATGAATCACGATCGGTTTGTGTGGACGACCACCGACGTCTTCCCCGCTATCCTCCGACCTTAGAACAATTTGTGGGAGCCTCGTATATGATGGATTTGAGAGAATTACTTGGTAGTTCAAGCTAGGGGTGAGCAAAAAATCTCCGAAAACCGAGCTGACCGACCTAAACTGACCGAACCGACGTCGGTCGGTCGGTTTTTTGATAGGATCGGTTGGGAGTCGGTTTTACACGTGGTAAAACCGACCTGTCAGTCGGTCGGCTCATCCAAAAGAGCGAAAACCACTCAAACCGACCGACATTTATAAAAAAAAATATATAGTCACATTTCAGTTTTCACGCTACAGGCAGCGTGAATGACAATGTGCAGCCCATTGGGCTGCACTCTGCAGCCTTGGGAAGACCATAATGGTGGTCTTCCCAAGATTTTATTAAATAAAAATATTATTTATTTCTTTTTTCAAATTCATTCATCTTTCCTTTCCCATTTCTTCTCTCCATCTTCTTTCTTTTCTTCATCTTTCTACTCTCTGCAACTTTTTTCTTCTTCTTCTTGTTTTCATTTCTTCTTTCTTCCTCATCTATTTTTCCGTTTTTTCCTTCTTCTTTCTTCTTCTTTGTTTTCTTTTCTTCCTTTCTTCTTTATTTTTTTTTTCGTTTTTTCATACTTTTTCTTCTTATTCTTCTATGTTTTCATCCCTTCCTTTATTCTTTCTATTTTTTCTTCGTTTTTTCTTTCTTTTTATCTTCGTTTTTTTCTGCTTTGGGCTCAAACCGACCATAACCAACCGACCGTCGGAAACCGACGTGTCGATGGTCGGCGTCGGTTTGAGCCCAAAACCGATGCCGACCGACCGATGATCACCCCTAGTTCAAGCAAAAACAAAAGAAGAGAAGGTATATGATTGAGAGAGATTCCCTTGTAGTTGCATGCAGAACAAATTCTCAACATAATGCAATCCTTTTTCAACCCCATAACCAGTGTCCTCTCCGTCTTTTTATAAGAGTAATCAAAACTCTAAAACTCCCAAGAAGAGGACACCTCCAAGAGGCAATACATGAGTCACATGAAAGGTGTTTTAATGAGGTATTTTACCCCTTTGAATTTTCATTTAAAGAAAATTCAATTTTTAATTAATTTTAATTTTAAAACAAATTCAAATAATTCATTTTAAAATAAATTTAATTTTAAATAAATAAATAAATAAACATTTTATTTATTATTTAATTTAATATCCAATATTAAATATAATTGACACCGATCTCGATTTCTCTCTCAATCCCGATGAATATGAATTACTATTCAAATTCAAACCAAAATACGTATCGTATATACGTTTGCAATATTTAAATCATATTTAAATATTTCCAATTCTCTCTATAATTTAATCATTATTAAATTATAACATGTTAATAATATCACATATAATTAACGTTAATTCCCTCAACCGAATTTGAACGATTCAAATTCTCTCATCACTCTGTTCTAAGGTTTAGTCTGTATGAGCTAGTAGGGGGACCTAATGGACGTACAAATCATGGGCTCCAACGATCCGAGATTAACTGACTAAACTCATTAACCTAGTTAATCAACATTCGTTAACTACCGGGACACTCCACTATAGGCTGATAGTTGCACTCCACTCACTATAGATATATTTTTGTCCACCCGATATAACCATGATTAGTAAGTTGACTCTTCATAGGTTGTTTGTAACTACAGCTGGATCAAATGTCCGTTTTACCCCTAAAGTTACCTCTAGTTCCTTAAGTTCCACTGATCCTCTAATGAACAATTGGTTTGTGGTCCAACCACCAAATCGAGTCCCTCTTGGACCAATGAGAGGGCGGGATCCATTTGTTCAAGTCCCGGAGTCAGCACTCAAGGGAACAACCTTTCTACTATCCCTAACTCGGGTAGAAGTGAATTCCGTCTTGCAGGACTATGTCCCTGGCTATCTACCTGGTCTTATCCCCAAAATGGTAGGCTTATTGAGTCGACAATGTGATAACGCTCATTTATGTGTGTTATTTAGCCTTAAAAACCTAGGTTATTGCTTGGAAAGCACGGACTTTGTGTTTAAAATCTTATCATTTCAAGTCAATGTAGCAAAGGTTGTAGAATCATGAGGAAAACCTTAGAAATATAGAATTTAAGCTTAAAGTGTACAAAAAGAGATTATTTTTGTAAGAATTTATCCAAGTTATTGTTTTTGTGCAGAGGACATTGCAAGGAAGATGCACCCGCAAGAGGAGTAGAAGAGGTCAGTGGAGCAAAAGAGGTGAAGTTGAAGATTTGCACCTGCATCTGGACCTAAGGATGTAGGACATGCGATCAAAATGCGCGCCCGCAAACCATATAAGGAAAGTAGCCCCAGTTGAAGACAGAATTGTCAAAGTAGCACACAGAAGAAAATGCACTCGATATGCGGCCGCAACTGGGCTTTTCGACAGATTACCGAGATTTGCACGATCTTCACATAATCGTCCGAAAATCTCCAATCTGGTATCAAATCTCCGAGGATAGTGGATTCTTACCTTTCAAGGCCTTCTCACACTAATCTCGACATCCAACCTCACCTTCCAAGGTCTATAAAAGGGGACCAAGATGCAAGAAGCAAGGAGAGCTCGAAATTTCGTCCTTAAGATAGATTTTTATGTTTTTCTCTCTTCTCATCTTGTAACCACTCCGAGTTCCGGGTCTTTCAGCCTCTGTTGGCTCTTCCATTCAAAAGAAGAAGAAGAGAATGGTTTGTCTCTCCTTGAAAAAGGGCAAGAGCAAGCTAGATAGAGAGGGAGAGATCCTTAATAGTGTCTTGTCTTTCATTTTCTGTTTTCGTTTACTGTTTCCAGCATTCTTAAGTTTATGTTTTCCTTTATTTCAGTTGTAAGTTATAAGTTTTGTTCTCCATTGATTCAATTAATATGAATTCAATTTGTTTTTCCATCTGTTGTTCTTTTTACTTATTGTCTTGCACTTTATCTTCAATTATGAGCTAAGCTTCTACTCGGGGGTTCAAATATGTGGATTCCTTGAGTAGAAGAAAGTCTCGCTTATGCAAAAGCAAACCTTGCTCCTTCTTAGCATTATTTGTTTTTGTTGAAATTAAAGTTTATTGTTAGCTTAAACTGATCACTTACGTTAGCATAGTTTGTATTTAGTTGATGGCCGTAAGGTTGGAGTTAAATGAGTGGGTTCGCAAAACAATAATGGAAAAGATCCCTAGAAATAGGACTTTGTTTTCTTGCATCCTAGAAATAGGACTGAAACCACTAGGGTTTTAAGAGTCATGAGCATTGTTTATCTAAGTTTCAACTAGCCCTAAAAATAGATATTTAGTTGGTTTAGTCTTCTAAAGGCACCTACAACGGAGCTGTATAGAAGTCGGGCTTAACTCACAATCTAGTTGTCAGGGTAATTACGAGCGCAACCGAGAGATGCTATCTGCACCATGTCTATGTGAGCAACATAGATAGTGTTTTTTTTAGCCGACTGCAATGCCTAAGTAAGTTGCGGGCGCATAGGTGGGTGCAACTAATGCTTAAAGTTGATGCTATTTGAATTCCCCCGTTTATCTCATAGAGTTATCTATTTTCATTTACTTGCTGAATTTACTTTCGTCTTAAACCAAAACCATCTTCAAAATATTTCTTTGGTTACTGTTTTGGTTGCGAACTTAGAGGAGGTTCTCGTTTTTACAAAATCTCGTGTTTTTTAGCTAGTCACCATCTCCCTTGGGTACGATACCCAAAATACTTTCCACTTTATTACTTGATAGTGTATACTTGCACTCGAGCAGTGTCATCTAAAATAATAACATCACCTTTATATGATTTCCTATAGATACCTACATCCATATAGATATATTGACTTTACATCTCAAACATGACCGAGCAATAGAAATACTCTAACACTCCACCTTTGTCATATATTCCATACATCACACTAGATAGATATCATATTCATGGAATATGATTCACTTTCACGATGCCTTGGTGGTGAAATGGTAGACACGCGAAAATGATCCCACAAACAAAGGAATTGCATAATATGAAATAACATAAAAACAGATTCATTAAAAAATAGTGCACACCTCGTCAAGGTTTTGACGCCGTTGCTAGGGAGATTTTGGTAAAACGATCGATTAGCACAAATTTTAGTTTCTGTAAAGCAGGAATTGCGATCGGTTTGCGACCGCCAATTCCTCAGTCACGGGACATCAATTCTTTTTGTAGGGATTTCTTTGCCCATTGGATTGGTGTATGCTCAAAAGACCTGAATTCAATTTTGATCCTGAGATAGAGAAGACTTTCCGATAGCCCTGTAAGAAGCAAAGAAGGAAGTTAAAGGAACTACAAGAAGCTCAACAACAGGAAACCCCAGAAGAAATTTTTCTGCAGGAAAGTGCTATGGAGCCACCTGTTGAAGACCCTCTTGGTGCGCAGCAAAGAAGAGCACAACCTAATCATGTGCAACAGCAAGATGTGGCAACAAATAATCCAATACTTATTGCAGATGAAAGGAATGGAGCCATCAGGGATTATGCGGCCGCAAATTTTTACAATCTCAATACAAGAATTGTTGAGCTAGTCATTGATGCCAATCATTTTGAGCTCAAGCCAATCATGTTCCAAATGCTTCAGATGATAAGCCAATTTTTAGGACTTCCTAGTGAAGATCCTCACAAGCACATGAAGCAATTCTTGAGAATATGCAACTTGTTCAAGCTCAATGGAGTATCGAATGAAACTTTGCATTTGAAATTTTTTCCATTTTCTTTACAGGGTAATGTAGAAGCATGGTTAGATTCTTTTCCACTGGATAACATCACCACATGGGATGAACTTGCTGAAAAGTTTCTTTTGAAATATTTTTCGCCCACAAAGAATGCACAAATCCGAGGGGAAATTATCACTTTTAAAAAAGGACCACAAGAAGAAGTAGACACAGCATGTGAGCACTTCAAGAAGTTGATAAGGAAATTTCCACACCATGGCTTGCCCACTTGTCTTCTTGTAGAGCATTTTTACAATGGATTGACTCAAGCTTCTAAAGCAGTAGTCAATGCATCAGCTAATGGTTCATTGCTTAAAAAGACCTTCAACAAGGAAAATGAAATTCTGGACGCTATTGTTGCAAATCACAGTCAATGGGGAGCTAGGAGGAGTGTCGAGGTCCAAAAAGTCAATCATCTCTAGCCACTCTCAGAACGGATGTTAACTATGAACGATATGCTTATGAATCTGACTTTAGGAAATCAAGTTCAAGTTGCTGTCGTGAGCCAAGTTTCAACCCCCATGTGCACTACTTGCAATGAAGAACACTCATTTAAAGATTGTCCTCAAAATCCAGCTTCAGTGTGTTTTGTAGGTGCGTAGAATAGAATAAACCCTTATTCCAACACATATAATCTAGGATGGAGACAACACCCTAACTTATCTTGAGGAGGACAAAATGAAAATACTGTTGGGTTTTATGCCCTAAAACTCGTAGATTGTGAATGATGACAAATTGTTCACTTGTCTCAATACGTTGTTATTAAGGTTTGTACAATAAAGAGTTATTGTTACTAAAATTGCACAATTTGATCCAAATCCAATAAACTAAGATCCTAGGTTGTTTAGATGAAACTTGGACTAGTATGTGGGGACATACGAGGATCATTGTTCAAGTAACAACCTAAATGGTCTATAGTATAGGGATAAGGTTGGGTACCTTATCCTGGTGACACTATGAGATACGATCCACTTTGTATTCGATATAGATGCAATGATCCAAAGTATCCATGTAGGAGACATGCGAGTGGGGGTATCCTATGCAATGAGTTTGCATAAGACTGGACCGCGAAATAGTAACCACTAGATGTAACATCGTTAACTAGTTTAGGTTTCTATTTCAATAGGATGACCTAGGTAACTCAATCTAAATCCTGAGTATGTTGTGAACCCCTTTCAGGAGGGATTGTCCTTAGATTTGTATGGGTGAGAGTGGTCAGTTTGCCGACTCAATAAGCCTACCATTTCAGGGGCAAGAATAAGTGGGGGCTGGGAACATAACATTACAAGATAGAATTCACTTCTTCCCCTATTGGGGTAAGCAGATGTGTGTTCCCTTAAGGGCTGATTCCGGGTCTTGAACAAGGGCATCCATCCTCTCCTAGCCCGAGAGGAATTGTTGTTTATTGATTGGATCATAAACAGATTGTTCATTAGAGGAATCAGTGGTACTTAAGGATCCAGAGGTAACCCAGGGGTAAAACGATAATTTTGACCCAGCTGGGGTTAAGAACACTCATGAAGGATTGACTTACCGTTATTGGTCGATATCCGTGGACACAGAAATATTCTACAGTGAGAAGAGTGCAGCTGTGGGTCTTTAGTGGAGTGACCCACAGTTAACGAATGTTGACTAATTTGGTTAATGAGTTTAGCCAATTAGTTTCGTATCGTTGGAGCTTCTGATCTGTAGGTCCATTAGGTCCACCTGCTAGCTCATAAAGGGTTCTGAGGTTAAATAGTCTTAAATAGAATTTGAAGTGTGTTCAAATTCGTTAAGGGAATTATATTGTATTTGATACAATTAAGATAATGTATGTAGATACATTATAATATAAGTTTAATTGATGCATTAAACTTTATAATATTATAAATTAATTTTGGATATGATTCAAAAATTAATTATTGAGAGAATTAAATATTTGAAGGAGTTCAAATATTAAATATTAAACTATAGGTTAAAATTAATATGAATAGGGATTCATATTAAAACTATAGTATTAGAGAGAAAATGAAATTAATTAAATATTTGATATTTAATTAATTGGAGAATTAATTAATTTTAATTTAATTTGGTTAAATATGATTTAATCGAAATTAAAACTATAGTGTATAATTAATGTACATTTGATGCACATTAAAAACTATAGGTTAAAGGAGAGAGGTGTTATTAATTAAATATATGATATTTGATTAATAGGTTAGCCTAGTTAGTTCAATTAAATACGATTTAATTGAATTAAATAGAAAAACTATATGTTACAATTAATTTAATTAAATCAGATTTGATTAAATTAATTTATTGCATAATATATAGTTTTTTGAATTATTATTTAATAGTTAAAAATGGCCAACCGTTGGATGGGGTTGAGTAGTTACAGATATGATAACTCCCAATATACTCTTCCTCTCTCGTGGTGAAAAAAGTTACAGAGATCACAGTGCGTTGTTCCTCTCTTTTTTTTCTCTCTTCCATACGAATGTACAACAAGCTTCTTGCTGAATATTTATTCCCTTTCAAGGCAAGATGTGATCCCACAATCACAATCTCAAGAATTCAGAGATATAGTGGGTGATCTCTATTGGTGGTGTTCATTGGGAATTCGTGACGAACAATTCGTTGAGGAGCATTGTGCTGAGACGTTCTTGGGATTCAACAAGTAAGTCTCCTCTAATTCTAAATAGTTTAGAATTCTGTACAGCATGCTTAATCGTATTAAATTTATAGAAATCGTTCTGTAATTTGGCCCAATGTATCGGTGTTTTCAAAGAAACCAAATTAAGAACGAAAAGATATGATATACGCTTCCGCTGCGTAGGATTTTCATTCCTTCAAATACATCAAATGCAACCCCATTTGTTAAGCAGAGAGGACCAACCAGATTTAATGGTCAGACTCAAAGATTGCACAGCCTTTGCAGCCGTAATTGCAGCAGTCGATGCAAGTGCAACCCCAATCCACAACAAACTTGGAGAATCTTATGAGGGAACTAATGACCAAGAATGATACTGTCATTCAAAGTCAAACAGCTTCCTTGAGGATTGTTGAATCTCAGATTGGACAGTTAGCTAAGGAAATGAGGAACGGACCAATAGGAACCCTACCCAGCAATACAGAGAACCCTAAAAGAGAAGGCCTAGGCAAGGATAAAGCCTCCATTGACCCCAAGTAATTCGAAATTGAGATTGTGTAAATATGTATGATATTTTGTGGTTGTTGTTTTTGTTTTCTCGTTGTTTTATATCTTTTTCTTGTTTTTGTTTTGTTTTGTTTTGTTTTGTTTTGTTAAAATAAAAAATATTTCAAAAAGATCGAGCAAAAATGTTTAGAGTGGTGGAGAAACAAGAAAATCAAGTTTTGTGAACCAAGACTTGTATTTTCATGATTTGCCAAAATTCTATCCTAGTTCTTCTTCAAAGTTATGAACTTCTTCAATTTTGGACACTTAACCTGTGTGAACATTCTAATCATTTTGATTAAGTATGCAAAAGATAGGTGAAGGTGCAGGAAAAAACGATTGCAAAAAGGGCAGGATTTGCGATACAAATTCGGTCGCAAATCTACCAAATGCTAAATAAGGAAAATTTTTCAAGTGGTGATTTGCACTGCATTTGCGGGCGCAATTCCAGGAAAATCAGAAGGCCCAAAGTGACGTCATTTAAAATCGTCAAATCATTTAAGGGAAGTTCGAAATGTATAAATAGCGAAGGATTTGACTTAGGTCAATTATCTCTTGAACTTCTCCAACGTCTCTCTCGCCCAAAAGCACTGGCCAAGCCCTGTGCTTTCTCCGACCAACCATTCCGACCACCATTGCTGTCGAAACTTGCACCCATTCCACTAAAAAATCACCGATGGTCCCTTCTGTCAGACCCACAAAGAAAATCAACGAAAGATGAAGTCTCGTTCCGCTTCTTAGTCGAAGAACCCCGTTTCTACCCGAAAACCATCTTCAGGTTCTTCCTCTGAGAGGTTGAAGGCGGTTTCAAAGCCTTCTCCTCCTTCGTGGAAATTCGGAGTGCAGCATTCTACTCGTTCAGTTTCAACTCGATCGAAAACTCAAGGTAAGCCTCCTTGACCATCACTTCGTGCAGGAGCGCGCTCAAGAGAGTGGGAAGAAGGCCTGAGGAGAGCCGCTGAGAAAAGTCGTCAAGCCATCGAGGACGCTGCCATGGAAGCCGAAGAAGAGGAAGAGGAGGAAACACCCTTGGTCCTTAAACTGAAAGCAGTGGGAATTAAGGAAAGGGAAGAAGTGGAAAAGAAAGTGGGAGTAAAGTACTTTAGAAGGAAGAGGAAGGACGGAGCTGAGCCATGCATCAAGGTTGCGACCGCAAATGTGGAGCAACCTGAGAATCTGTCTGTAGGTCGACCTGAAATTGCGACCGCAAACATAGCCGAAGCAGAAGACAAAGTGCCAGTCCCTGAGGCACTAAACAGAAAAGATGCGCCCACATCTGGGGCGCAAATGCAAGTTCAGACTTCTACTTTAGTACGGATCCATCCAAGCTTAGAGGCAAAAGATCAACACGATGGGGTCCAGAGTTGGAGCAAACACCCGAGAAAAAAAGAATGGAATCAAGTGGTGGCCGACACAATATGGCTAGCAAAAGCCAGGGCCGCCCAAATCAAAGATGAAATTAGGACTGAAGAAAGAAGAAGGAAGAGATAGGCCAAGAAGAAACTGATATGGATTCAATCAATAATCCATTGCATGTACCTGAAGGACCAATTACAAGAAGCAAGACAAAGAAGATTCAAGAGGCATTCACACTACATCTTCAAAAACTAGCAAATTCACAAGACCCGACGGATAATTTTGAGGCCAAATTATTATATAATGTTAGTTCAATGAGTCAAGAAGAGAATGGCATGAAGATGGCACAGGAAAAGTCCAATAGTTTAGAAGATGACATGGTGATCAAAAAAATTGTGCAGATTTTGTGAAGAAAATGTTGTCAAGTGTGCACTGCATGGGAAAATGTGATGTCAAACCTTGTCAAACGTGTTCATCTACTTTTCCGCCTTCTAGAAGAGATATTTAAGACAAATTGGAGACTTTCTACATTTTTAGTTATGTCTTTTGACTTATAATTTAGTATGCAATTAATTTTCAAGTTCCTAGGTGTTATTTTCTACAATTTGCAATTAATTGTATTTGAATGACTTTTGAGTTTCTTGGTCTATCCACGACCATTTGGCCTATAATATGACTTGTAATGCTCTTAAAAACTCAGATTATCAATTTTAAAAAGCTTGTGCTTATTCAACCCTTTGGTGTTGTCTTTTCTTTCAAATCTTGTTTTAGATTTGATGTTAAAATCAATTCATTGGATTAGTCTTGATCAAGCTAATTCTGGAGTGAGTTGTCTTAGGATTTAAGAGTGACCATCATAGATTCTAAGTTTGATCTAAGTTAGCTTTCTTTGTGGGTGTTTGCAAGGATCCTAGAAGGACCTCTAGCTTTGCATCTAACAAGCATTGTGGGCGCTTATCAGAAACAAAGAGAAGAAGAAGAAGAAGTTGCTCTGGATTTTGCAGCTTCTTGTTTAAAAGACTCAATGGATACCACTGAGAAAGAGGAAGAAGAACAGATTGTGCTCGTTTCTCAGGGCCAATCAACAGCTTGTACACGAGAGTTTGTGACCGCAAATGTGGCGCAAACAGAGCGAGAACCAGAGATTGCACCAGTTTTTGAGGTGTAATCTAATGTGCAAATCCCACCACCACCAAAGGAGGAAGAAAATGTGCTCGAGGACCTCTTCGAGCACCAGAATGAGGCAATGTTTGAGGACCTGTTCGAGCATGAGCAAGGGAAGGAACAACAAGCTCCAACTGATGAAGATGAGGTGCAAGAGATATCTAGGGACCAAATGCCCAAGAGGGACAGAGAAGGAACTGACAGTGAGGCCGAAAGGAAGGCTAAGAAGAAGAAAAGAACAGACATTTCCCTGAAGAGGCGAAACACTAGGGGAGCGACTTCTGTGCTCCCCCAAGCCAAGACACCATCACCACCACCACCTGCAAGGAGAGAACCATCCGTTCCTCGGCCAAAGAAGACTCCAACCAAACAGTCGAGAGTGAAAGTTCGAGTGGAAACCCATCCAGACACTCAGACCCGTCTGGCCATTATGAAGAAACGGGTTTTGATGTGTGAGAAGGCATTCTCCACTAAGACGGGCCCTCTCCCAACATTCATTGAAAACATTCTACTCATTTATGGCTGGGATCGACTGTGCAAGAAGCCAAAAGCAACTTCTATCCTACTGGTATGTGAATTTTATGCTCAAATAGGGAAAGAGATGCAGACAACAATGCTTCTGTGTGGTTGAGTGGTGGAGTTCTCGGCAAGGCAAACCAATCGGATCTTCCGATTGCCATCCCTCAGATGCCTAGTTGGCAACATGGCCATTGAAGAACCAACAATTTAGCAGTTTACAGAGGCCCTATCTATGGTGGCCCATGAGGGAGTGAAGTGGCAAGAGTCTAGGACTGGAGTCAGGACTCTATGTGATAAAAAACAGGATCATGCCAACCACACATGACACCACCATATCTCAAGAGTGTGTCATGTTGTTGTATAGCATGCACAAGGGGCTGGATCTAAATATGGGACAAATTATATCCTCTCTTGTGGACACAAGAACGTGGGAAGGTTGTTCTTTCCAACTTTGATCACCAAGTTGTGTAGGCTTGCAAGAGTAGAGCCAGAAGAAAAAGAAGTAGCCCGGACATCAATTGATCTGAGCTTGATCAAGAAGCTCATAGCCAATTCCAAGCTATAGGTTACTTCTCTAGAGAAGAAGGCTCAAGCAACCCCTCCTGCAGCTCAATCATCAAAGTCTCCAGAAGAAGCCACTGCTGCAGAAGAAGATGCGACCGCAAACACATCGCAAAATCTACCAGATGCAGCCGCAAATCAGCAGCAACCTCCAGTGCCTCAGTCGCAACCTAAAAACAACTTGGTGGCTTTGAGGAGAGACCTGGAGCGAATGAGGAGCCAATTTAGGGACTACTTGACCTATGCTAAAGCTCAAGATGGAGTTGTCAGGAGTATCTTGGAAAGTGTGGTGGAGGATCTCGACGACTACCTTCCACCATTCCCCGAAATAAACTGGGACCCAACCAAAGGCTATGGAGCAAGCTCTTCTAACGCCTAGGGGAGTTTTCTTTTCACCTTCTCTATTCTGTTATTGATTATTCTTTTTAGGTGATAAGATGTTGGGCTAAACTATCCTTTATTGCTTTCTTTTATTTTTGTTTTGCTTTGTTTGGTTTAGTTTAGATTATTTTGCTTTCTTGCATTTTATATTTCTAGATTGGTTGCTTTTGTTTATTTGTTTCTTTTGTTTTGGAAAAATTCTGAAATTTTTTTTATCTCTTCAAAAGTATTCTAAAAAGTTTTCAAAAGAGAAGTGTGCTTAGTTGGTTTGTTTGTTTTTTAGCGCCGTTAATGATGATAACTAAAGCTCTCTCGGTTCTTTAAATACTTTAGTAACCTCAAGTTTTTCAAAGCATGAAGCCTGAATAAACTTTTCTGTCCATAACACATTCAAGTCCAAACTCACCTACCTTAGGCTTTGACTACCAACACCTTTAGGAAGTTTAGACTTGATCTTAGCACGCCAATCCTTGTTAGTCTCTCCTACTATGTTCTTCATGTTTAGTCAATGGGGACATTGACTAGTTTAATTTTGGAGGGGGGGGACAGGTTTGTTTTTTTTTTTTTTACTCTCTCAATGTATTATGTAATGTTGCCTATGTAATGTTGCCTTTTGCTAGTGCTAAAAAAATAAAAAAAGAAGAAAAAGAATAGAAAAATCAAGGAGATACTCCTCCTTCTCGAATAAACCAAGTAACCAGGGGCAGTCGTGCCACCCACGATTTCCACTGCATGAAAGGTTAGTTTGGGAAGTGAGTATGCGCTACAGTCTTAATGGTGAGTAATGCTCGTAGTCAGCTACTTTCACCACAAAGTGTTAGTGTGTTGAAACAAATGTATAAATGGCTATGAGACTCTCCTTTATAAAAAAAAAGAAAAAAAAAGAAAAAAAAATTATATAAGCCTAGCAACAACTTAAGTTTGGGGGAGGAGAGTTAAACTTTCTTTTCCAATTTTTGAGAGTTAGGATAACTTGTGAAGGAGATAGGATATTCTGAATGAAGGCTAGGTGGAATAACAGGTAATGAGGGGTGGGAATGCATGCAAATGTTTTATCTTGAGAGGAGTGAGTAAAGGCCTAGTGTTAGAGAAACCTCTTGTTATTAACGTAGAGTATTAGAAGTCGAGTTCTTTTCTGAAAGGCACAATCACAAACTAAACTTGTTGGGTTTTATGCCCTAAAACTCATAGATAGTAATTGAAACAATTGACCGAACATAAATAAAGTATTGTTTGATGTTTTTTTCAATAAAGAGTTATTGTCTATATTCTGTACATCTTGCCTAAATAACCCTAATCCAATAAACTAAACATCCTAGGATGTGGGATGAGTCTTGAACTGTATGTGGAGAGATACGGGGATCATTGTTCAAGAGACAGCCTGAAGGGTCTATAGTATAGGGATAAGGTTGGGTACCTTATCCTAGTGACACTATGTATACGACCCGTTTTGTATTCAATACAAACACAATGATCCAACGTGTTCGTGTAGGGGACATGCGAGTGGGGGTATCCTATGCAATGAGTTTGCATAAAACCAAACCACGAAATAGTAATCGCTAGCTGTAACACCGTTAACTAGTTAGGTTTCTATTTCACTAGGATGACCTAGGTAACTTAGTCTGAATCCTGAGTGGAATATGGACTCCTGTTCACGAGGGGTTGTCCTTTGATTTGTACGGGTGAGAGTGGCCAGTACGCCGACTCAATAAGCCTATCATTTTGGGGACAAGATCGAGTGGAGAGCTGGAAACATAATCACACAAAATGGAATTCACTCCTTTCCGACTTTGAGGAAGTAAATGAGTGTTCCCTTAAGTGGTGCCTCTGGGTCTTGAACAAAAAGCCCTACCCTCTCACTGGCCCGAGAGGGATTTTCTGTTTGATGGTTGGACCACAAACAGGTTGTTTATTAGAGGAGCACTAGTACTTAAGGAGGTAGAGGTGACTCAGAGGTAAAACAGTAATTTGACCCAGTTGGAGTTACGAACACTCGTGAAGAACTAACTTGCTGTTATTGGTTTATATCTGTGGATACAGAATTATGTCTGTAGTGAGAAGAGTGCAACTGTGGGTCTTTAGTGGAGTGAACCCATAGTTAACGAAAATTGATTAATTTGTTAATGAGCTTAGCCAATTAATCTCATATCGTTGGAGCTTCTGATCTGCAGGTCCATTAGGTCCCACTGATAGCTCGTAAAAAGACTTGAGGCAATTAAGTATTAATTGTAAATTGAAAGTGTTCAATTTATTTAGGGGAATCATATAATGTATGATGATACATTATAATATAAAGTTTATGAAACTTTATAATATAATTTTGAATTAATTTTCAAAAATTATTTTTGAGAGAAAATATCTGAAATAGTTCAAATAATTAATATGAATTGGATTCATATTAATAAAAAATTTTAATAAAATCCCTAAAATTAAATATATGATATTTAATTAATTATGGAATTAATTAATTATTTATTAAATTAGATATGAATAAGATAATATATTTGATTAGATCTCATTCATGACCTTTTCCTATAAATAGGACCCTAGGGTGGGGTGAAAGGCACTCACTCATTCTCCTGCTCTCAGAGAAATCCCCTGAAGGCTTCCTAGACTCCCTCCAGTCTCCTGCCTCAAGAAGTCTCAGGGATATACTGGTGTAGCCATAGTGGTGGTGTTCACAAGACTTGAAGTAGAATTTCCAGCGAAGATCAAGGTTCGTGGTTGCTGAATTTCCAAAAGAAGATTCAAAGGTTTGGTGAAACCGTCAAGACTTCAACGAGAGTAAGCCCTTGTAGATCCTTCTCTACAATTTGTATGATAAAATAGAGATTTTATCTTAACTGTACAACATGCTTTTACCTTTGATTTACAGCATATTATACATGATAATTGTTGTATTTTTGTTGTCGTATTAGTATTTTAATCTTGATTAAAACACAGTCAAAGGTCTTCTGATTATCTTCTGTTGCGCTAGGAATTTCACCCTTACAAAACTTACCTATGAAACACACATCTTTTCTTTCTTGATTCTATTATCTTGTTGATATTGCTTGAGGACAAGCAATGGCTTAAGTTTGTGGGGTGTGATAACGCTCATTTATGTGCATTATTTAGCCTTAAAAACCTAGGTTATTGTTTGGAAAACAAGGACTTTGTGTTTAAAATCTTATCATTTCAAGTCAATGTAGCAAAAGTTGTAGAATCATGAGAAAAATCTTAGAAATATAGAATTTAAGCTTAAAGTGTACAAAAAGAGATTATTTTTGTAAGAATTTATCCAAATTATTGTTTTTGTGTAGAGGACTTTGCGAGGAAGACGCACCCGCAAGAGGAGATAAAAGGTTAGCGCAGCAAAAGAGGTGAAGTTGAAGATTTGCGCCTGCATTTAGACCTAAGGATGTAGGACATGTGATCAAAATGCGCCCGCAAACCATATAAAAAAAGTAGTCTCAACTGAAGACAGAATTGTCAAAGCAACACACAGAAGAAAATGAGCCTGATATGCAGCCGCAACTAGACTTTTTGACAGAATACCGAGATTCGCAGGATCTTCACAGGATCGTCCAAAAATCTCCAATATGGTATCAAATCTCCAAGGATGGTGGATTCTTACCTTTCAAGGCCTTCTCATATTGATCTCGACACCCAACCTCACCTTCCAAGGTCTATAAAAGGGGACCAAGATGCAAGAAGCAAAGAGAGGTCGAAATTTCGTCGTTAGGATAAATTTTTATGTTTTTCTCTCTTCTCATCTTGTAACCACTCCGAGTTCTGGGTCTTTTAGCCTCTGTCGGCTCTTCCATTCAAAAGAAAAAGAAGAGAATGGTTTGTCTCTCCTTGAAAAAGGGCAAGAGCAAGCTAGATAGAGAGGGAAAGATCCTTAATAGAGTCTTGTCTTTTATTTTCTATTTTCGTTTACTGTTTCCAGCATTCTTAAGTTTCTGTTTTTCTTTATTTCAGTTGTAAGTTATAAGTTTTGTACTCCATTCATTCAATTAATATGAATTCAATTTGTTTTTCCATCTGTTGTTCTTTTTACTTATTGTCTTGCACTTTATCTTCAATTATGAGCTAAGCTTCTACTCGGGGGTTCAAATATGTGAATTCCTTGAGTAGAAGAAAGTCCTGCCTATGCAAAAGCAAACCTTGCTCCTTCTTAGCATTGTTTGTTTTTGTTGAAATTAAAGTTTATTGTTAGCTTAAACTGATCACTTAGGTTAGCATAGTTTGTATTTAGCTGATGGCTGTAAGGTTGGAGTTAAATGTGCGCAAAACAATAGTGGAAAAGATCCTAGAAATAGGACTTTGTTTTCTTGCATCCTAGAAATAGGACTGGAACCACTAGGGTTTTAAGAGTCATGAGCATTGTTTATTTAAGTTTCAACTAGCCCTAGAAATAGATGTTTAGTTGGCTTAGTCTTCTAAATGCACCTACAATGGAGTTGTATAGGCGCAACTGAGAGATGCTATCTGCACCATGTCTATGTGAGCAACATAGATAGTGTTTTTTTTTCAGCCGACTACAATGCCTAAGTAAGTTGCGGGCGTATAGGTGGGCATAATCTAATGCTTAAAGTTGATGATATTTGAATTTCCCCGTTTATCTCATAGAGTTATCTATTTTCATTTACTTGCTGAATTTACTTTCATCTTAAACCAAAACCATCTTCAATATATTTCTTTGGTTACTGTTTTTGGTTGCGAACTTAGAGGAGGTTCCCGTTTTTACAGAATCTCGTGTTTTTTAGCTAGTCACCATCTCCCTTGGGTAGGATATCGAGCAGTGTCATAGTGCATGCCTCGTCACAATGAAGAGTCACTCTCACCCATGCAAATCAAAGGATAATCTCGAATAAACAGGAGTTCATAGTTAGCTCAGGATTTAGGTCGAGTTACCTAGGTCATCACATGAAATTTGTCAGTTTCATCAATAAACGGTGTTATAAAGTGAAAGTGACTTATTTCTTGGTCTTGGTCTTAAGCAAACTCATTTCATAGGATACCTTCACTCGCATGTCTCCACATGAACGATTCAGGATCACATCGTTTGTACTTAATACAAAGTGGGCTACATCTCATAGTGTCCCGAAGATAAGGTACCCAACTCTATCTCTATACTATAGACTGTTTTGGCTATTACTTGGGTCTGATCCACTTTTATGTCTCCACATAAAGCTCAAGTGTACATATTATAGCCAGGGATCTTAGTTTATTGGATTTAGGTTATTCAACTTGCAATTTATTCATTTAATAACAATTTAAGTGAGTGAATAAACCTCAATAACGACTTTATTGAGCAAGTATATAATTTGTTTCATTCACTATCTACGAGCTTTAGGGCATAAAACCCAACAGATTATGCCAAGATGAACCGCTTTCTCCATATCTTTTCCTTTTGTGTGTCGAAGGGTTCTCAACCCTCCACCAAAAAGCAGAGCAATACAGACATATCACATGTTTGAGTATTAATGAACACCGTCCTTCTATTTCTCACCTATTTTGTTTTGCAGATGACAACTTGGTCTTCTTCAAAGCTCGAAAAGAGGATGCTCAAGCTATCAAGAGGGTTCTTAAAACCTATGAGGAAGCATCGGGACAAACAGTCAATCTTGATAAGTCTACGTTCATGGCTAGTAAAAACACAAGCGAAGACATGACTAACCAAATTCATTCCATTCTAGGGGTCACCCCTACAACATCACTAGAAAGGTACTTAAGACTCCCATCTCAAACATCCTATAATTGATGTCAGGTCTTTAGTTCTATTAAAGGTCGAGTTTGGAAGGTATTACAAAGGTGGAATGAAAAATTTTTCTCAATTGGAGGCAAGAAGGTTCTTATAAAGGCTGTGGCTCAAGCCATCCCTACTTATACTCTGAGCTGCTTTAGGCTCCCCTCCTTTCTCTATGACCAATTACCTCCCTTTATGCTAGCTTCTGGTGGGGGACAAAAGGGGATAAAAGGAAGATCCATTGGAGAAGCTCGAAACGTTTGTGCTCTAACAAGAAGAGTGAGGGCATGGGATTACGAGATTTAGCCTGCTTTAACCAAGTCATGTTAATAAAGCAATGTTGGCAACTAATTCAATATCCAAACAACCTCTTAGCTCAGGTTATGAGAGGGAGATACTATAAAGGCGGAAACTTCATGAAAGCCCAATGAGGCTTGAATGCATTATATGCCCGACAAATCATCCTATGGGGGAAGTAACTCTTTGATAAAAGATACTGATTATGAGTGGCAAATGGACTCCAAATCACTGTGGGGATTGACTCAGGGCTCCCTCGATCAGAAAATAGCCACCTAATCTATACCCCTAATGCTATTAAAGTTTCACTGGTAGCCTCTATAATGTCTAAACGTGGGAGATGGAACGAAGACAAGATTCGCTTAATCTTTCTCCTAGAAGATGTTGACACCATTATTATTATTTGAGGTTACAAGGTTTAAATTATGATGAGGCCCCGACCTCACACATTGAGAATCATAGGCATAGATAGAAACATTTTTGGGTACTAAAGTTGTTAGCTTTACGGGTTTCAATCATACTATATGTTTTGATGATAAAAAACTTTAATTTACTAATGATTTTAGTATTTTAAAGTGTTCATAATGTAGAGCTTAGAAATACGATTTCAATGCAACTTGAATCGCTCGAATCGATGTTCAAACATGAAAGTTATAAGCAAAAGAAGATTGGAAGGGAAAATCCTATGTGGTAGTGACACGTGGCACTGTGATGACGTGGCATACGACGACAGTCAAAATTTGATGACGTGGTGGATGATGTGGCACTCCAAACGGTCACTTTACTGACGTGTGCGATGACGTGACAAATGACATGGCTGATGACGTGGAGAACATGGACCAATAAAACCAATCAGAGAGCGACACGTGGCAGCCAACAACTAGTTTAGCCCTTTTTGGTCTATTTAAGGCTCGAAAAAAATTCCGAAAAAATGGAAAAAAAATTCTAAAAAATACTACTCATCTTGGAGAGCATTTCAACCATTTTTGAGAAATTTTTTAACTTCAAGTTTTTCATTTTCCTTCAATTTTTAATTTTCCAATTTCTCCTAAATTCCATCAATTACACCTCATATTTAATTTGAATTCATTCCAAATTTCATATCCTTCAAATCCCCATTTTATTCTCAACATCTCCTAATTTCAATCTTTCAAATTTCATTCTTAATTTCAAAATCCTTTTTTTTTTTTTATTAAAATTAAATCTCCACCCTCCATTTTAAAATATATCCAACGGCCAAAATTTTTCCTCCTCGCCTATAAATTTGAGCCGATTTTTCTCTTTTCATACACACACTCAAGTTATCAAATTATTCTTGTCCAAAAGCCTTCATTGCTCTTCAACCGGCCTATTGTCATTTTATGAGGGAATTTTTGAGTGAAAATTGTGAGTGCTCTTATTTGTGTAATTTGCCTTCGAGAGGTATATCTTGTTGTGAGATTTTTTATGACGTCCCTAATTTGAAGGAATCTCTTATTTCTCAAATTACAAGTTTAATTGGGTATTTTTAGGTTAATAATTGGTTGAACTAAAAGTTCAATTAAAAGAGTTTTTTTTTTTTTTGAAAAAGACATCGCATTAAAAAGAATCAACCACCAAGAGAGTTTACACCAACCAAAAGTTTAGAGTACATAAGTGTTTATCTTAAGCCTACTAAAAGTTCAGAGTACTGGAAGTTTGTGGATGTGTGTTGTTGGACAGTTGGAATATAGAAGTGTTTATCTTGTTTTCAGGTGATAGGAAAATTTGGGATTTGCTATATGTATGTCGTTATGCTGCCGAATTTTCGGTGGCACTGCAGTGATTATGGGGCTAAGCTTAGTAATGTCCCTTGGTTGTGATGTGCTAGAGAGCCATGTGTATGAAGGAGAATAGACTTAGAATAGGGACCTTAATCATGTTTTAGGGCCTCGGGTAGACTTAAAGGGTCCTTAAGTCTTATGTTAGCTAGAGTTATTTCCTTCCCCATCTCAGGACTGATGGAACCCAGTTTTCAGGCACGGGATTGTGCATTCTATCATTGACTGGTAGATTTCAGTTTTCAGGCACGAGATCGTGCATTTCATCAGTTGACTTTTAGAGCCCAGTTTTCAGGCACGGGATCGTGCGCCAGATGACACTCAAGCATGTTTTCATGCACCAGATTGTTCCACCGTATTTTCATGATTCAGGGGTGTTGTGTTGGGATAGGTGTAGTTCTGCTAAAGGTTGCCAGCTAGTCTCTAGTTTATGTGCCTTACCTGACTGACCCACACAACACTCTAGTTGGGACAGGTTGGGGATAGGTTATCACCCTAGACAGAACTTTTCATGAACCCAGTTATGACCCTAGGGTTAGAAACCCGAATGACTGTTCCTGTTAGGTCCCTATGATGTTAAGACCCTATTTCAAATTTCATGCTATTAGATTTTATGTTATCAGATCTCATGTTATCAGTTTCAGCCCTTAAGTGGTACTTGATGACATCAGGCGAGTGGCGAGGGCAGTGACTTGGCTAGGCTATGGGATGCAGTTGTAAATCATGTTCCTAGAAGTCTAGGACCGAGTTTTCTAGTTTCATATTTTCAGATGTTCTTAATGTTCAATTTTATAAAAATTATCTGTCATCATTTTTTACTAATCGTTTGATGTAAATGACTTATGCTTTTGGGCCCAGTTTATTAAATAAAAGATTTTTTTTTTTTTTACTTATAGTCTCTTCCGCTTTGAAGTATCAAAAGTTTTATGTTTTCATGCATATAGTAGCGACCCTCAACATGTTTTTAACTTCCTTTTAGATGAGTCGTTACATTTTTTGTATTCTTTTCTTTATTGGGAATTGTAATAAGGTGTGGGTGCACCTTGGGAATTGAGTGAGTGGTTTAATCCTGAACCCGAAAAAGGATTTTGTAGTGGTTTGATACTAAACCCGATTAAAATGATCGTAGTGGTTTGATCTTGAACCCGTTTAAAACGATCGGTATAGGTTGGGTCCTGAACTTGTAAAAGGATCGGTAGAGGTTTAATCTTGAACCTGGAAAAAGAGACAGTTTGGTTCTCACCCGTAAGAGAGCCGTTGTAGTAAAATACCCAAGAAGGAGTCTTTGGAAGTGGAGTAACAGAGTCGTTGCAGTAAAATACCCAAGAAGGAGTCTTTGGAAGTGGAGTAGGAATTTCCGAACCACTATAAATTTTTCGGTGTTATCTCTTTCTCTCTACTCTTATAATTTTCGCTTTTTGATTTCTTATTTGAGTAGATTGCATGTTTAGGAAAATTGTCAAGTATTTCTTACATATTTTAGAAAGCTTATTAAATCAGTTGAAATTAAATTAAGTTAGTTTAATTTAGGAAAAAGAAAAAGTTTTAAATTTTATTAAGCAACCTTATTCACCCCCTCTAGTGTTGTCATAAGATCCTACAAAAGTTGCCCCAAAAATAAAGATCTACTGCTGGAGAATCTACAACGACATAATTCCTACCAAAGCTAACCTTTGTGCTAAAAGGAATACCCACTGAAAAAAGAAAAAAGAATTATGAAATATATTTTTTTTAATAAATAGAGAGAAATAGAACAAGATGAAAAGATGAAAAACTACTCATATTAATGAAAAATTGGTATTATCTATTTGATTCCAACATTTTTCTCTAATATTATGTTAGTTCTTACATTTAAAAATGACTTTTTTTATAAAAAAATACATTTTTTTTTTAACAAAACTGTTGAAAAATACATTTAAAAAATGACTTAGGTACATGTGAAAATTATACATCTGGTTTCACTTATGAAAGTTCAGGATTTTATTGGTTAAAAAAAAAAACAAAGAAAGTTCAGGATTTTATTCAATATAATTATTGATTTGGGGATTTAATAAGTAATATAACCCCCAAAAGTCTAGGATATAAACTCATTTTTCCCTAATATTTTTTTAAAAAAATTAAATTAAATACTTTATTTTTAGTTTATTTATATCGTCCTATCATCTTTAAATTAATCTAAATTTATTTGAATCTTATGATTAAACTTTCATCAATGTTGTTATGTTTTCTTTTTTACTAGATTTACTGGAAATTATTTTGCAGTATTAAGGGTGTGTTTGGTTTAACTTTTCAAGTGTTTAATTTTGAAAAAAATTCATTTTGAAAAAATTTCTAGTGTTTGGCAACCACTAAAAATGACTTATTAGAAAATGAGATTGATAAATAAATCATTTTGAGAGAAACACTTAAAACCAACTTTTTAAAAAAAAAAGTCTTTAGTGTACAATAACTTATGATAAAAACACATGTAAGGAAATGCAACCAAACATATGAGTGTTTAAATTCTAAACATTTTTATACAAAATGTTTTTTAAAAAATGCATTCTTGAAAAACATTTAAATTAGAATGTATTCCAAACGGGCCCTAAATTAGTTTTCCATTCTTTTCATTCTTAGTCTTTTCTTAATATTTGAATTCAGAATCTCGTTATATTTAAATTCAATTTAAAAATAATAATTAAGAAGAGATTAAATTCGGATAATATTTCATTGGGAAAAATACCTTTTTGGTCTCTGAGTTTGAGTGAATTGGTGCATTTGGTCTCTTAGTTTTCAAAATAGACTTTTATAGTCTTGAGTTTTGAGAAATCTATAATATATTAAAAAGCAAGGATCCGTGAAAAACATTTTTAGACTAAAGTACCCCTGTAAATTTAAGATAATTACATAATTTGTTTTCGAATTCCATAATCAAATTTCGTAATTTAATAAAAATCAAAATATAGTATGTGATTTTATCTCTTAGTTTTCAAATTCGAAAATCTAATTACAGAATTAGTTCTCAAATTCCAGAATCAAATTTCGTAATCTAATAAAAATCAAAATATAGTATATGATTTAAATTTGTAGTTTAATAAAATTCAAAATATAATATATTAAAAGGCATACTTTCACGATTGGATCAAAATATTTAAAAACTAATTTGAAATTTAATATGAAATTTTGAAAAAAAAAAAATCTTAAGATACTTATTTTAGTTAAATCTAATTATTTTAATTAAAAAAAAAAAGAAAAAAACCAACATAATGATAAAAAACAATTGTTTGGATCAGAATATTTAAAAACCAATATGAAATTTAATATGAAAAATTGAAAAAAAAAAACAAATCTTAAGATAATACTTGGTTTGTTTTAATATGAAATTTAATATGAAAAGTTAATATGAATTTCGTAATAATAACAATTCACTAATCGGTTTTTTTTTTTAAAAAAAAGAATTTTTTATTTAATAAAAACAAATAAGCTTTTTTTTTTTTTTTTAATCATATGATCTATCTACACTCTATCCAAAATCTAATCAAATTAGAATTTGAATCTAAATTCCCTCTATAAATTGTTCACCTTATCCCATTAGTTTTCACATCAAAATTTTTAATCATTTTAATTTTAAAAAAATAAAAGATAAAAATATTAAAAAAAAAAAAAAAGCTAATTAGTTTTCAATTTTTCAAATCAAATTTCGTAATTAATTTTTAATTAAAAAATAAAAGATAAAAGAATCTAAGTTTTCCATTTTTTCAAAATTTATAAATTTTTTTGATAAAAAATTAAAAAAAAAAACTAATTACTTTTCAATTTCCAAAATCAAATTTCTTAATTGTTTTAATTAAAAAAATAAAAGATAAAAAAAAAAATTAATTAATTTTCAATTTCTGAAATCAAAGTTTGTAATTGTTTTAATTAAAAAAATTAAAGATTAAAAAAATCAAAACTCTAATTAGTTTATTCGGTTCGTTTTTAATAATAAAAAAAAAGATAAGATAAGAAAAATCAAATTTATTATTATGTTTGTTTTATTAAAAAAGAAATAAAAGAGAAAAAAAATCAAATTTCCTATTTGTTTTAATTAATTAAGAAAAGAAATCATTAAAAAAAATTCGTAATTTCAAAATCTAATATATATATATATTTTTGGAAACATCAAAATCTAATATTTTTTTTCATGTAATCAAAATCAAATTTCGTAATTGTTTTAATTGAAAAATATAAAAGATAAAAAATTAAAAAATCTAATTCGTTTGAAATCAAAGTTCGTAATTGTTTTAATTAAAAAATAAAATATAAAAATATAAAAAAATCTAATTAGTTTTCAATTTTCAAAATCAAATTTGGTAATCTTTTAAATTAAATCTATAATATATATTAAAAAGCAAGGATCCGTGAAAAACATTTTTAGACTAAAGTACCCCTGTAAATTTAAGATAATTACATAATTTGTTTTCAAATTCCATAATCAAATTTCGTAATTTAATAAAAATCAAAATATAGTATGTGATTTTATCTCTTAGTTTTCAAATTCGAAAATCTAATTACATAATTAGTTCTCAAATTCCAGAATCAAATTTCGTAATCTAATAAAAATCAAAATATAGTATATGATTTAAATTTGTAGTTTAATAAAATTCAAAATATAATATATTAAAAGGCATACTTTCACGATTGGATCAAAATATTTAAAAACTAATTTGAAATTTAATATGAAATTTTGAAAAGAAAAAAAATCTTAAGATACTTATTTTAGTTAAATCTAATTATTTTAATTAAAAAAAAAAGAAAAAAACCAACATAATGATAAAAAACAATTGTTTGGATCAGAATATTTAAAAACCAATATGAAATTTAATATGAAAAATTGAAAAAAAAAACAAATCTTAAGATAATACTTGGTTTGTTTTAATATGAAATTTAATATGAAAAGTTAATATGAATTTCGTAATAATAACAATTCACTAATCGGTTTTTTTTTTTAAAAAAAAAAGAATTTTTTATTTAATAAAAACAAATAAGCTTTTTTTTTTTTTTTTAATCATATGATCTATCTACACTCTATCCAAAATCTAATCAAATTATCATATGATCTATATACACTCGATCCAAAATCTAATCAAATTAGAATTTGAATCTAAATTCCCTCTATAAATTGTTCACCTTATCCCATTAGTTTTCACATCAAAATTTTTAATCATTTTAATTTTAAAAAAATAAAAGATAAAAATATTAAAAAAAAAAAAAAAAGCTAATTAGTTTTCAATTTTTCAAATCAAATTTCGTAATTAATTTTTAATTAAAAAATAAAAGATAAAAGAATCTAAGTTTTCCATTTTTTCAAAATTTATAAATTTTTTTTATAAAAAATTAGAAAAAAAACTAATTACTTTTCAATTTCCAAAATCAAATTTCTTAATTGTTTTAATTAAAAAAATAAAAGACAAAAAAAAATTTAATTAATTTTCAATTTCTGAAATCAAAGTTTGTAATTGTTTTAATTAAAAAAAAATTAAAGATTAAAAAAATCAAAACTCTAATTAGTTTATTCGGTTCGTTTTTAATAATAAAAAAAAAGATAAGATAAGAAAAATCAAATTTATTATTATGTTTATTTTATTAAAAAATAAATAAAAGAGAAAAAAAAATCAAATTTCCTATTTGTTTTAATTAATTAAGAAAAGAAATCATTAAAAAAAATTCGTAATTTCAAAATCTAATATATATATATATTTTTGGAAACATCAAAATCTAATATTTTTTTTCATGTAATCAAAATCAAATTTCGTAATTGTTTTAATTGAAAAATATAAAAGATAAAAAATTAAAAAATCTAATTCGTTTGAAATCAAAGTTCGTAATTGTTTTAATTAAAAAATAAAATATAAAAATATAAAAAAATCTAATTAGTTTTCAATTTTCAAAATCAAATTTGGTAATCTTTTAAATTAAAAAAAAAAAATCTAATTAGTTTTCAACTTTCAAAATCAAATTTCGCATTTTTTAATTAAAAAAATAAAAGATAAAAAAAGAAAAAAAAATCTAATTAGTTTTTAATTTCCGAAATCAAAATTTTTAATCGTTTTAATTTTAAAAAATAAAATATAAAAAATCAAAAAATCTAATTAGTTTTCAATTTCCAAAATCAAATTTCGAATTGTTTTAATTAAAAGATAAAAAAATATAAAAAATCTAATTAGTTTTCAATTTTCGAAATCAAATTTCTTAATTGTTTTAATTAAGAAATAAAAGATTAAAGAATCAAAATTCTAATTAGTTTATTGAAAAAATAAAAGATTAAAAAAATCAAATTTCTTAATATTTTTAATTAAAAATATAAAAGATTAAACAAATAAAAACTCTAAATAGTTTATTACAAAAAGAAAAGATTAAAAAAAATATTATATTTTTTTTATTAAAAAAAGAAAAGCGAAAAAAAATTAAATTTTCTATTTGTTTTAATTAATTTAGAAAAGAAAATATTAAAAAAAAAAGAAAAATTCGTAATTTGAAAATCTAATACATATATTTGTTGAAACATCAATTTTTTTTTTTATCTCATGAATATGAAATTAATTAATTACCTACAATAATATTATCGTCTATATATTTTATCTTATGATAGGTAGATTTGATCCAAAATCTAATCAAATTTGAATTTGAATCTCAATTTCGTCTATAAATTGTTCACGTTCTCCCATTGGTTTTCACATTAACAACTATTCATCCCCTCCATTTTGGTTTCAGGTACCTCTCTTAAATTATAATTATAATATTTTTGTTTAATTTTATCTAAAAGACCATTCTAAAATATTATATGTTATAGACTGACTTTGATTTATTTTTTCTCTCAACATTTATTTTTCAGGTCTAAAATGAGTTATTTTTTTCAATTGTTCATTTGTATTTCAAGTATTTTTTTTTTTAATTTTTAGTTTTTTTTTTGTTATAGTTGGTGGTCGTTTATTCTCTAAATTGATTTTATATGGAAAACAATTTAAGTAACCATCTGAATTGATTTTATATGTTTTCACATTGAGATTATTCTATTACTTTACTTTTTCGTATTATTTTCGTTTCTTGATATTCTTCCGCAGGATTTCATCTTCTTTTTTTTTTTTTCGTGCTTAATTGGCTTTTATTCGTTCTTAATACTTTCATATTTTCAGAGACAAAAGAGCTAAATTCGATGAGTTTAGGTTTAAAAGTAGTCATCCCCTCCAATTGTTCATATATGTTATAATTATGTCATGAAAAATTCAGGGTTTAGGGAGAAATAAATTTTAAAAAAATACAACAAAAGAGATAGTGTTGAACTGAACAAGATAGATAATTACTCAACTTTTTCAAGGTTAAAGTTAAATAGAGTAAAATGGGAGAGGAGCGAGAGAGAGAGTGAGTGAATGAGGAGAGAAAGAAAAAGTAGAGAAAGAGTGGGTGATTGAAAAGAGAGAAATGGTCGAGGGAGAAATGTATAAGAAGTAGTCGGAGTGGACAAAGGATAAAGAGAGAATAGAGAGAGAAAGAGAAATTGACTAAAATAGATCAAATTTTTATATTTTGATAGTTTGAGTGTTTAATTTTAAATTTATCATATAGTTTGAGGGTTTAATTTTTACAAAATTTTTTTGACTTTATAAGCCAATTTATTTAACATGTATTTTTTTTTATTATTATTTAACATAATTATTGTTACTTCATTTGCTATGATATATTATATTATATTAAAATTAGTCATATTATAAAACAAAAAAAAAAATCATCATAGAAGTAAAAAAAAAAAAACTAATATAAGAATGTATATACAATCTTAATTAATTTTACTTCATAATAATTTAGTCAAATTATTACACGTGCATCGCACGTGGTAAAAACCTAGTAGGTTTAAAAGGTCTCTAAGTTTTCAAAATGAACCTTTTTAATCATTGAGTTTTAAGAAATAGGTTTAAAGGATTCCTCATATTATTTTTTCAACTTTCTAAAATTAATATTTTTTATTAATTTTTTATATTGGATGGTTTTTTAAATTAAAAAATTAATTTAAAAAAATGAAAAAAAAATATGAGGGACCTTTTAAACCAATTTGTCAAAACATAGGGACTAAAAAAGTCTATTTTGAAAATTTAGGGACCTTTTAAACCTATTTCTCAAAACTTAGGGACTAAAAAAGTCAATTTTTAAAACTTAGGGACCAAACGGACCTGTTCCTCGAAACTCAGGGACCAAAAAGGTATTTTTCCCTATTTCATTTGACAATATATTTAAAAAATTAATAAAATATTAGAAAAAGTGATGAAATTTTGGAGTCTATAAGACAAGTTGCTATTTATAAGCTAGCAACTCCAAATAGCAAAATAACATATTATGTAATAATATTCAACATACAACATAATATGTGACTTCAATTTGTGCACATATTAGTACCCTAATACATATTCAAAGTCACATAATTCATATGTTGAATTATTTATAGAAAAAAAAAAAAAATCTTAAGTGCGGAGACTAAAATAAACATTAAAAATCTAGGGGCAAAAAATGAAATATACATAAAAATTGAGGGATGAAAATGGTATTTACATGTAAGATTATTCCAGGTATAGAATAGATGAACGAAACGAGAGCAGAAAGTCACAATTTCGTGGGACCGTCGAAGACTTTCTGTTAGTCAAGTCTGTTTTTAACTCAATGCTAAACTATCGTTTCGAAATTTTCATTATAACTTTTAAATGCTGCAAAAGTAACAAAATTGATATTTAGGAATTTTAATGTTGTCAACGAAAGAAAAAATATATTTAGAAATATCAACGTATTCCATTGTTTTTTTTTCTTTTTCATCTAAAAAAAACCCCAAAATTCATTATTTATAGGACAGATAGCAAACCCAACTAAAATAATAACAAAATTAGCAACATATTAAAGTATTTGCAAAAATAGAAAAATTTAACATTCAGCCCATCTAAATTACTAAAAAGTCCATCTAACATGATTACCCAACCCATCCCATCCAGCTTGTTTTTCCTTCTTCCAATTTCTATAGTCTATCATTGATAAATTCTATCAGTTATTTCCTCGTTTTGTTTGAAATTTGTGATTGTTTTCTAAGGTGATTGGTTGTAGTTGTTCAGCCCGTTTTTTCCTTCTTCCTGTTCTATCAAATCAATCATTGATAGATTCTATCAGTGATAAAATTATATCCGTCATTTCTGCGTTTTGTTTGGAATATAGATTTAGTAAGTTGATTGGTTGGAGTTGTTCAAATTAGGTGATAGGATAGATTTCTATAAGTGATATAAAACCTTCCATCACTGATAGAAAAACTATAGTTTTCTATCACTGTTAGGACTATCAGAGATATAAATCTTTTATCATTAATAGAAAACTACCATTTTTGTTTCTAAAACCTATGTCATTGATTTTGTTTTTATAGATGTCGAAGCAAAACAAGGAAATTGAATTGGAAGAAAAGAAAAACACAAAGGGAAAGTTGAAATTTAAAGAAGGAGAGACCTCAACAAAACAAAAAAAAAAAAAAAAAAAAACAAAAATATGTACAAAATTATCATGTAATCAAATACACTATTGGTTTCTATCAAATACATTATTGATTTCTATTAGCGATAAATTTCTATAAGTGATAGAAGTGATATGTTATTCTATATAGATTTCTATAGGTGATAGATTCTATTCTATGAGTAGAAATTAAAATAGGGGCAAAAAATGATTTAAAAATTTTGCTATATTTACCATTTTTTTATAAAACTTGCCATATATGCAATTAGAATTTAGCCCCATTACAATTTTCCTTATTTATAAAATATAAAATGAAGCTTTGGAAATGAGAGTCGGAAGTCCGGCCGGTGTTATTATCAACATGATCAAACTTTTGGAAAAAGGTTTCCTTCCTTTGGCTCTCTTAACGACCATCGTAGTGCAGTTTTGTTTCTGCCAAGTTCCATCCATAACCTGCAATGAAGAAGAGCGGGAAGCTCTCCTCCAATTCAAAACAAGTTTCGCCGACCCTTCCCATCGCTTGGCTTCGTGGAGAGGAACAGATTGCTGTAATTGGAGTGGGGTGGGCTGCCACGAAACTACTGGACATGTTGTTAAGATTGATCTTCGAAACAATCAGGTTTTTCCCTCCACTTCAATTTTAAGCAGTTCGATTCACTCTGCTTTGTTAAAGTTGAAATACTTGAATTACTTGGATTTAAGTTGGAATTTCTTCAACTATAGCCAAATTCCCAATTTCTTTGGTTTGATGTTGGAATTGAGATATCTTAATATATCTCATGCATCTTTTAGTGGAAAAGTTCCTCCTCATTTGGGAAACCTTACTAAATTGGTCGTTCTGGATTTATCGTATAATGATTGTTATCTCAAGAGAAAGATGCCACTTAATGATGAAGGTGAAGAATGGATATTTCGCCTTTCTTCTTTACAATTCCTTGACTTGAGTGGGATGAACTTATCGGAGGAATCAAATTTGATGCAAGTGGTTAGTTCGCTTCCTTTATTGTCCTTAAGATTGAGTTCATGTAGCCTTCTAAACGATCCTTTATCATATGATTCCTTGAATTCTTCATTTCTTACTAGAATTCAACTTCTAGATCTATCTCTTAACAACTTTAATGGTCCAATTCATGAGGTTTTCCAGAATATGACTTCCTTGAAGTTCCTAGATCTTTCAAAAAATTATTTCAGGGGTTCAATTCCCCTTTGGTTTCGAAATCTTAGGAGCCTTGTGGTTTTGAGTCTCACACAAAATAGCTTCACTAGCATTGAAGGTGGATTTTCGTCCATCATTGGAAACAACTGTCGCTTAAGAGTATTTGATTTGTCGTTCAACTTTGATCTTGGTGGAGATGTATTTGGAACTTACGAGAATGTATCTATGGGTTGCAATAGATATGATCTTCAAGTGCTTGACTTAACATATGCATCTCTGAAAAGCAAAATTCCAAATTGGTTAGGAAAGTTTGAAAACTTGCGGTCGCTCAATCTTCGCAACAGTTACATTTACGGCCCAATTCCTGCTTCACTTGGAAATTTATCGAGCATTGAAGATTTAGATTTTTCTGGCAATGATCTAAGTGGAGCAATTCCAACCTCATTTGGGAGATTATTGAATATGAGGAAATTGAATCTTGCAGCTAATAGATTGGAGGAGGTGGGTGTGGAATGTTTTAGCCAACTTGAAAATCTTGAGGTGTTGGATATATCAGAAAACTTGCTCAAAGGCATTATTTCAGAAGCTCATTTTGCTAATCTCTCTCGATTGAATACCTTACAGATTGGCTACAATGCCCTGCTTTCATTGAATATAAAATCTGATTGGGTTCCTCCCTTTCAATTAAACTTTCTTCAGGCAGTGTCATGTATGGGCTTTGGAAGAAGCAAGTTCCCTCAATGGCTCCAAACGCAGAAGGCATTGGTTGTTTTGCAGTTGTTCAATATGAGTATATCAGGCACTTTACCAATGTGGTTGGGAGGACCAAATCTCACCACTTTGGATCTTTCCCACAACCAACTCCAGGGATCACTTCCTATGGCTATTGGCAATCAAATGCCCAATTTGGAGGGGTTGTTTCTCAATAACAATCATCTCAATGATTCTTTACCACCCTCGATTTGTGAATTGAAGAATTTGCAAGTTTTGGATCTTTCCAGCAATAAACTGTCTGGAATAGTTCATGGTTGTTTCTTGACTTCAAACTTGTTAGTTTTGGATTTATCGTCAAACGAGTTTTCAGGTACCTTTCCGTATTCACATGGAAATCTGTCAAATATTCAACAATTGTACCTCAGAGACAATAATTTTGAAGGATTCATGCCAATTATCTTGAAGAATTCAAAATCTTTGACATTTTTGGATCTCAAAGGAAATCGATTTTTTGGGAACATCCCTACATGGGTGGGTGATAATTTTGGAGATTTGAGATTTCTAATTCTACGAGGAAATATGTTTAATGGTAGCATTCCTTTGAGCCTCTTCCTCCTCACTCAGTTGCAAGTCTTGGATCTTGCAAACAACCATTTGGGAGGAGATATCCCACCACATTTCAACAATTTTGGGGTAATGACAGGAAGGATAAGACATTTGCAAAGTATTGACAGTTGTGCTAGCATCGATATAAAATGCAATTATATTGCAAAAAATGTCAGACAGTATTTCAAATCACTGGACTTGAATTACTCACTGTGGCAACTAAGTCTAATGGTGAATATAGACCTCTCCAAAAACAACTTGGTCGGACTTATTCCAATTGAGATAACGACTCTTAAAGAGCTAATTGGATTAAATTTATCTCACAACAACCTAACAGGGACAATTCCAACTAAAATGGGAGAAATTGAGTCACTAGAATCACTGGACTTATCTTTCAATCAATTTTCTGGGCCAATTCCGAAGAGCATGTCAAAATTAAGTTCCTTAGGTGTGTTGAGGTTATCCCACAACAATCTTTGTGGAGATATTCCCCGAGAAGGTCATCTCTCTACCTTCAATGAGGCATCTAGTTTTGATGGCAATCCTTGTCTTTGTGGAGATCCACTCCTTGTGAAATGTGCAACTAAAGAGTCAGTTGAGCCTCCATCTGAAATTGAGAATGTTGATCAAGAAGACGATAAATGGGAGATGTTGCTACTTTACATTATGATAATGCTTGGATATATGTTTGGGTTTTGGGTCATTGTCGGAGTTTTAATATTGAAGAGGAGCTGGAGGCATACTTATTTCAAATTTGTGGATGAAACCAAATACAAGATCCATGAAACAATGTCGTCAAGCATAGCAAGGCTGAAAGGAAGCCGCATTCGCTAGTAAGTGTTGGTAAGAAAATTTCTGTTGTTCTACCAAACTTGGTAATAGTAGAGCCATGTACTTGATAAATTGTCACTTCTTCTAGTTAGTTAATGTCTCTTTTTAATCAAGAATATAGTGTAATATTGTTTTAAAATTTTAATATTGTTATATTAATATATTGAATATGTTTTATTTTTTAAAAAATTAGGTGATGATGGTATTATACTCTGAGAAGGCAACCTAGGAATGAAAGTGAATCAATATCAATTAAAGTGGATTTGATAAGATTGAATGTTCTTTATTGCTTTCTCAAAATGAAGATTTGAAGGTGATGGCTTCTAATTTCATTATTTGTCCTACAAAACTAAATGGTTAGTACTAGAGATTGAGAGACATATTTTAACCCAAGAGTTCTCATAAGTCATAACACAAATCAGCATATTTGTATAAAGGTTAAATCATACAAAATACCCCTAGACTTTGGAGTTGGTTTCAATTACACCAAGACTTTCTGAAAGTTTCATCTTTACTCTTGAACTTTGAAATTGTTCTAAAAGATATATTTTTCCTTAAAATAAAGGATGAAAATTAACGTGATAGCTAATATGTAAAAGCTAGAAGGTGTACGTGATATTATTTACAACTATATAGAAGGTCAAAAGATATCGTTAAATTCATTTACACAATCAATTTTTACACATCATTTATCTTAATGATTTTGTTATTGATGTCATGTATGTCTTTCAATTTTTAAACATTACCCATCACGTCACTTTCCATCTTATTTTAATGAAAAAATTTCGAAGGGTATTTTTTTTTAACAAATTTAAGTTGAAGGATAAAAATGAAACTCTGCAAAGTCTAGGCGAGTAATTGAAGGCGAAACATACCAAAAAGTTTAGGAGCATTTTGTATAATTTAACCTAGAATAAATATATTTACATATATTCAAAACATATTAGCATTATTTTTGTTTTGGGAAAAATACACTTTTAGTTCTTGAGGTTTGGATTAGGTTTCATTTTGGTCCTTGAGTTTTAAAACTCAACAATTTAGTCTTTGAGGTTTGGTTTTAGTTTCATTTTGGTCCCTCCATCCAATTTTTCGTTAGATTTTAACAGACCGCTGACGTGACACTTATTTTTTTTTATTAAAAAATTATTTTTTCATTTTTTAAAATAAAATTAATAAAAATATACATTTTTAATATATTTTTAATTCTTTTTCTTTCTTCTTCTTCAACCCTTCACTTCCACCACCCTCCTTCTTCTTCAACATCATCCTCACACCACTAACCTATCGTCGGCCACCGACGACAATAAATTGTTTTTCTCTCTCTCTTCTTTCCTCTTCTCTTCTTCTTTCCCAACTTAACATTTCTTTTCTTTTTTTTTTTTAAATAGGAATGTCGTTGGAACGGGGAGGAAAGTTCCTCCTCCCTGTTCACCAGAACTGGGAGGAGGAAACTCTCATCCTCGTTCCGACGAGATCTAGAACGGAGAGGAGGAACTTTCCTCCCCGTTCTGACGACGTTCCTATTTTTTTAAAAAAAAAAAGAAAATGAAAGTTAAGTTGGGAAAGAAGAAAGAAGAGGAAAGAAGAGAGAGAAAAAAAATTTATTGCCGCTGGCGGTAGGTTGGTGGTGTGAGTATGGTGTTGAAGAAGGAGGGTGGTGGTGGTGAAGGGTTGAAGAAGAAGAAAGAAAAAGAATTAAAAAAAGAATTAAAAATATATTAAAAATATATATTTTCATTATTTTTATTTTAAAAATGAAAAAATAATTTTTTTTAATAAAAAAAATAAGTGCCACGTCAGCGGTGGAAAATTGGATGGAGGGACCAAAATGAAACTAAAACCAAACCTCAGGGGCTAAATTGTTGAGTTTTAAAACTCAGAGACCAAAATGAAACCTAATCCAAACCTCAGGGACTAAAAGTGTATTTTTCCCTTTTTGTTTAGTACTAGTACATATCACTATATTTCACCTATATATGTATTTCAAAAAATATGCCAGACATTATAGACAATGATGAAAATAGTGATATCAGTAGCAATATCGATAATTCAAATTTATGGATATATCCACACATTTTCCAAAATATCACAGATATTACAGGAACTTATAAAAATATTGTAAATTTTTTTTTGTGAAACTTTAGAATAAGCTTCTTTGAATAATAAACTACTACTTTAGGCAAATATATCAATAATTATAAGTCAAATATATGCATTTTTTTTAATTAATCAAATATATATGCATTAATACAATAATATAGATAGATGTAAATTTCAATACTTTTAAATTTTTGTTGACAAGTACATGATTTATAATTTAATAACAAGATGATGAGATGATGTTTTCTTTGGATTTAGACCAACATAATATAATTGATTTGGTAATTATAGTATTGCTCTCAATTCATTCTATCTTCAAAAGTATTAAGTGTAATGACCTAACCTAAAGGGACTAAATTTCATGAGGATTGTCACTACATGTCTACATGTGCATATTAACTTTTGAAAAACAAAGTGGAACTCATGGAAAACAAAGGAATAACTTTTATTAATCTGGCTGATCAAAAATATAAATTTCCTCATAGACTAGATTTTCAAAGAATAATAATTTTAAAAGAATAGCAAGAATGCTGAACAATAAAAAAAAAAAAAAAAGCATATAAAACAAGCAAAAAAAAAAAGTAGTCAATGCATGAAACTAAATGACAGAACAATCCTGGGATTCTAGAGCCATGATCTGGTACTGCTTTTTCCATAGCCTTCCAAGCCAAATGCCCCGCCACACGCCCTATAGGTTCATGTACCATCTGAAAAGGAAAGAAAGGTAGTATGAGAGAGTATAAAAATATAATCAGTAAGTAACTATTCATAAATCTTAAAATCTAATTGAGTCGTTCATTCAAGTTCATACACCTTAGGGCCTTAACTAAAAATATTGGGACATCCCGTCAAAGTGAACAATTACATATCTCCAACTTGAACCAACTATGGTGTTTGTGTGGTGAATCTTGCAAGGCAAGTACCACTAGAGGCTAGTTGACCACCCTCAAGCAAAACTAGGCCTATCCCAAACACAACACCTCATTAAAAATATACATGAAACATACACAGAGCGTCCATGGAACGATACATGAGAAATGTCTATAAACATGCTCTAAACTTTTCTGAGGAGGTAATTGACCCTATCTTGCATGAAGGTTAATAATTTTAAGTTTAACTATGACTCTCAAACATGCTAAAGGTCCTAAGTTTGTAACTATGGTTGACTTTTTGGCCCTTAATCTCAAATTAATTAATTTACTCGGGCATCACGGTCGACTGAAGGAAACTATCTATGTTGCCCACATAAACATGGTGTAGATAGCCTCCCTCAGTTGCGCCCGCAATTACCCTGACAACTAGACTGTGAGTTAAGTCCTACTTCTATTCAGCTTCGCCATAGGTGCCTTTAGAAGACTAAGCCAAGTAGACATCTATTTCTAGGTGTTGCAATTCTGAAGTGGTTAAAAATATAGATAGAATTCACCTCAAAATACTGTGCAAGTATACACAATCTAGCAGCAAGTGATAAGTATTTATCGTATCCACAGGGTCTTGAATTGCCTACCTCTATTGATTTAATTTGCCTTTTTAGTGATTTCAAATAGTTGGTTAAATTGATTGGGTTTTTAAAATGCTGAAACAAAAGAAATACGAAAGCAGTAAATGATTACGACTAGAGAAAACAGAATGGAAACAGACACTGGTTAAGACTTCTGTAATTGTATATAAAGATGTTCCAGCAATTCTTTTGATCCGTCAATCTCATGCAGTATTATCAGCGGGATCCTCCCGGAACTCCGGATTTTTTAGAATATGTTTCAACTCCAATGAAGCTCTACCGATCAAGCATTAGGCAATTGACTATCCCTAGTTCAACTACTGGCGTTCACCAACTCATAATGGTCTAACGTGAATTATCGCCACACAACTCCTAAATCATCCCTGAAACTAGGAGAAGCTATACATACCGGCTAGCTAGGCGGGCACATAATGAAATTGAAGAACAACGATAACTCAAGATGATCATAATCAAATAGAATTTCCAGATTTTATAAATATAACAATCACATAATTCTTAACCCATGCCTACAAAGCAATTAGTTCATGATTGAAAACATAAAGCACGTTACAATCTCGATAAGCACATCCATAATGCAAAATACACAAGAAATACTAATCCTTTAGCAATTGGAGAGATGAATCGGCTGCTCCAAACCACCAAGAACATAGAAGGACTTCGTCTCCTTGAGAGGAATTGCACTTGGTCTTCTTAGATCTCCATTCTGCCGTCAATTCGGCCTCCAGCCGATTGATTCGGTCTCCCAATCGTGAATGAATTTATCTTTGACGGCTCCCTCCTTTTATAAGATGAGGTTTAACCTAATTAGGTTAATTTAGACACGTGGAGGGCTCTCCAAGCTACTTAGATCCGAAAATAATTCAGCTAACGCCACTTTATTAAAATGGATAACGAGCTTTTACGTGGCAGTTTTGCTCCCTGCTTTGCTGGATCACAGATTTTGCTCCTTCAAGTCGCTCAGCAATATTTTCTGCACAAAATAACTTCCAAAGCCTCCATTCTTCCAAATGGGTTAAAACACATTATATTCATCTAATATCACACCCAAATGGCATAATTAAGATATAAATCATCATAGAATAAGGTATAAATAACTCCCTTTTGGAGAGTTATCACTAGGGCTAGTTGAAACCTAGGTAAATAATGCTCACGACTCTTAAAACCCTAGTGGTTCCATTCCTATTTCTAGGATGAAAGAAGACCAAGTCCTATTTCTAGGATCTTTTCCACTATTGTTTTTACAAACCCGCGCATTCAACTCCAACCTTTCGGCCATCAGCTAAATACAAACTATGCTAACATAAGTGACCAATTTAAGCTAACAATGAACTTTAAAGTTCAGCAAAAACAAACAATGCTAAGAGGAAGCAAGGTTGGTTTTGCATAGGTGGGGCTTTCTTCTCCTCAAGGCATCCACATTTTTAAACCCCTGAGAAGAAACTTAGCTCATGATTGAAAGTAAGACATAAAAGAAAGAAAGCTCAACATAGAAAAGTAACTTGAATTCATATTAGATAAAAGAATTGAGTACAAGAATTACAAGTTACAACTGAAAAGTAAAGGAAAATAAGAACAAACGACTGCTGGAAAATAAAAGACTTAAAAACATAAAATACAAAAAGTACAAACAAGACTAACTACGAATTTCCCCCTCTTTATTTAGCTTGCTCTTGTCCTTTTTCAAGGGGAGACAAGCCTTTCTCTTCTACTTCTTTCGAATGGAAGAGCCGACAGAGGCTGGAAAATCCGAAACTCGGAATGGTTACAAGATGAGAAGAGAGAAAATGTAAAATCTATCCTAAGGACAAAAATTCCAAGCTCTCTTGCTTCTTGCACCTTGGTCGCCTTTTATAGACATTGGAAGGTAGGGTTGGCTGCCGAGATTAGTATGAGAGAGCCCTTGAAGGTAAAAATCCATGATCCTTGGAGATTTTATACGAGATTTGGGATTTTCGGATGAATTTATGAAGCCCGCAAATCTCGGAATTCTGTCGGAAAGCCCAGTTGCGGCCGCAAAGTCGGGTGCAATTCTTCAATGCACTGCCTTGACAATTTGCGGGCGCAATTCAAACGCAAACTCCACATCAGTTTGCGGGCGCAATTCGGTCTTCAACTGGGGCTACTTTCTTCATCAGTTTGTAGGCGCAATTCAAACGCAAATTCCACATTCTTAGGACCAAATGTGGGCGCAAATTTGCAACTTCTACTCTTTGCTCCGCTAACCTTTATCTCCAATTGTGGGCACATTTCCACCGCAAATTGTCCTCTACACAAAAACATTCACTTGGATAAATTCTTACAAAAGTAATATCTTTTTGGACATTTTAAGCATAAATTCTATATTTCTAAGATTTTCCACATGATTCTAAGACTTTGCAAATTTGATTCAAAAAGATAAGATTTTAAGCATAAAGTCCTTGCTTTCCTAACAATAACCTAAGTTTGTGGCTAAATAACGCACATAAATGAGTGTTATCATCTCTCTATTGGATGATTCGGCTTGGCCATTAGTTTGTGGATGATATGTGGTCGCAATTCGGTGTTTGACATTATATCTCTCCAAAAGTTTTCTGGTTACCTTGTTTACAAAATGAAAACCTTTATCACTTATTAGAACTCTAGGAGTCCCAAATCTAGTAAATATATTTTTTCTCAAAAATTTCTTTACTACTTTTGCGTCATTGGAGATTGTAGCTATTGCCTCCACCTATTTAGAAACGTAATCTACTGTTAGCAAGATGTAAGTCTTGCCAAAGGATGAAGGAAACAGCCCCATGAAATCAATTCCCCATACATCAAACATTTTCACCTCTAATGTGTAGTTTATTGCCATCTCATCTTTGGTCCATATGTTTTCTGTCCTTTGGCATTTATCACACCCTCTTGCATACAAATATGTGTCCTTAAACAGAGTTGGCCATAAGTATCCACTTTGAAGCACTTTGGTTGCCGTCTTTGTTCCTGCAAAATGACCTCCATAATGGGCATTGTGGCAACCTTCCAAAATTTTTGGGATTTCTTCTTCGGCTACACATCTCCTCAACACTTGGTCATTTCCTATCCTGTAAAGATAAGGTTTGTCCCAATAGTACTTTTTATAATCATGGAAAAGTTGGGGTTTATGTCCTAGAACTCAAGTTTTGTTATCCTTTCTATAATAAAGATGATATTCAGTGAAATTGTTTATTTTATATCTTAAATCCAATAGAAACATCCATGGTTATAATATGAGATACTCGAACTATATCGTGGATATAGGCAAGGATCAAGTTTGAGTATATAACCTAAATGGTCTATAGTAAATGGATAAGGTTGGGTACCTTATCCTGGTAACACTATGGATGCAGCCTACTTTGCGAATGAGCCAAACGACGTGATCCTGGATCGTTCATGTAGTGACATGCGAGTAGGGGGATCCTATGTAAAAGATGTTTACACAAGACAGGACCGAGAAATAAGTCACTCTTACTTTATAACGTCGTTTATTGTTGAGACTAACTGTTTCATACAGCGTGCATCATGCAATCAAACAAACTCAACAGATAGAAACTACTTACTTATATAGCACTCCTAAGCGATCCTAAAAGACCAAGAAGACAAACCGGAAGAGCCTAAGGAGCCCGAACTACAAACAATAACTTCTAAGGGTTAGGAATTAATTTAAAGCACCTAAAGACTTAATAAAGGAAACGAATGGTGCTGGAATTTACCGTTTAGCGAGCAAATAACCTCGAACACGTGCTGTCCAGCAACGAAAGAGACTTAAAACCACCTGTTTAGAGTCCCTAAACAATGGGTGTTCGAGTTTAAGGTCAAACGGATGATGGGTCACGAGGTAAGGATGATTTCGAGTTTAAGACAGCTCTACACAGCGTTGGAAAATCAAGAAATCAATCCTAAAACTCAATTCTAAGGCTGAACAAGAATGGGTAAGCTGAATTTGAGTTTAATAAAGCATGGGTAACGTTGAAAGCTTACCAAAAGAGCCCGAACACGCCGAAACGAACCTTAAACCAACCTAAATGCACCCAAAACACAAGAAAAACGAAGATTTAGACCTCTATTCGCTAGTAGAGCTGTAGACCTCGTCGTTCACACGCGTGGATGCTTGCCAGAGAGAGGAGCTTTCGTGCGAAGAAGCGGCACTACAGGAGACGACGACGACGCATGAGAGACAAGTTCCACGAGCCTCTGGCTGTCGACGGAGAAAATGAACGAGGGAGAGAGAGAGAGAGTTGCGTGGACGTCGGAGAAGGAGCTTGACAAACCCACGACGACAACACCTTACACGCGCGAAGGAGAGAAGAGACAGCGACGGCGTAGGTGCTTGCTCGCTGACGAGGAGGAACCGTGAGGAGAGAGGGAAACGAGCTAGAGAGAGGAAAAGAAAGTTACAATAGAGAGGGAGCTTGCTAGCCGAAAAACACAGAGAAAGGGGGGTCTGTGGCTGCTACAAAGAAGAAGAGAGGAAGGAAATAGATTTAGGGCTTTCTTTTCTTCTTTTCTTTATTTCCTTTTTTTTCTTGAATTAAAATATCTGTTGGGTTTTATGCCCTAAAACTTATAGATAGTGAATGTAAGCAAATTGTATACTTGTTTCAATAAAGTGTTATTGATTTTCTACATTAAAGTGTTGTTGTTAAGTATTGCAAAATATAACCCAAATCCAATAAACTAAGATCCAAGGTTGTTTGTATGTAACTTGAACAAGTATGTGGGGACATACGGGGATCACTGTTCAAGTAACAATCTAAAAGGTCTATAGTATAGGGATAAGACTGGGTACCTTATCCTGGTGACACTATGGATACGACCCATTTTGTATTTGATACAAACACAATGATCCAACGCGTTCTTGTAGGGGACATGCTAGTGGGGGTATCCTATGCAATGAGTTTGCATAAAATCAGACCGCGAAATAGTAACCGCTAGCTGTGACACTGTTAACTAGTTAGGTTTTTATTTCACTAGGATGACCTAGGCAACTTAGTCTGAATCCTAAGTGGATTATGGACTCCTGTTCACGAGGGATTGTCCTTTGATTTGTATGAGTGAGAGTGGCAAGTACGTCGACTCAATAAGCCTACCATTTTGGAGACAATACTGAGTGAGGAGCTGGGAACATAATCACACAAGATGAAATTCACTCCTTCCCAACTTTTGAGGAAGAAGATGAGTGTTCTCTTAAGTGGTGTCTCTAAGTCTTGAACAAAGGGCCCTACCCTCTCACTGGCCCGAGAGGGGTTTCTGTTTGATGGTTGGACCACAAACAAGTTGTTCATTAGAGGAGCACTAGTACTTAAGGAGGTAGAGGTAACTCAGGGGTAAAATGGTAATTTAACTCAGCTGGAGTTATGAACACTCGTGAAGGACTAACTTGCTGTTACTGGTCTATATACGTGGACATAGAATTATGTCTGCAGTGAGAAGAGTGCAACTGTGGGTCTTTAGTGGAGTGAACCCATAGTTAACGAAAATTGATTAATTGGTTAATGAGTTTAGCCAATTAATCTCATATCGTTGGAGCTTCTGATCTGCAGGTCCATTAGGTCCCACTGGTAGCTCGTAAAGAGACTTGAGGCAATTAAGTATTAATTGTAAATTGAAAGTGTTCAATTTAATTAGGGGAATCATATAATGTATATTGATACATTATAATATAAAGTTTATGAAACTTTATAATATAATTTTGAATTAATTTCAAAATTAATTTTGAGAGAAAATATTTGAAAGAGTTCAAATAATTAATATGAATTTGACTCATATTAATAATTTAATAAAATCCCTAAAATTAAATATATGATATTTAATTGGGTAATTAATTAATTATGGAATTAATTATTTATTTATTAAAATTAAATATGAATAAGAAAATATATTTCATTAGATCTTATTCATGTCCTTTTTCTATAAGGATTAGATCTTATGGTCTTTTACTATAAATAGGACCCTTGGGGTGGGGTGACAGACATCTCATTCATTCTTCTACTCTCAGAGAATTCCCTTGAAGGCTCCCACCAGTTTCCTGCCTCTAGAAGTCTCAAAGTCTCATACCGGTGTAGCCATAGTGGTAGTGTTCGCAGTAGTTCGTGATTATTTCACAAGCAGTTGGTGAATTTAATCTGAGTCGTCAACAAGAGTAAGTAACTTGTTACTATATAAATTAGAATTAGATTCTATAGATTTCCAACATGTTTAATCTAGATATTCATTAGATTATGAATGTATGTATATTGCTAGTGTGTATTAGTATTTCATAATTCTAAATTAATTACGAATTGTTCCTGAAACCGCTTCCGCTGCATCAGGACCCCGTTCCCTTCAATATCAACCTAAATCCCCATATTTAAAGACTTAATTAAGGTCCCTCCAACCCAAATCAAATCTAGTAGTATTTAGGCCAAATTTTAAATTCAAGCTTAACTCTGAAAAGATTTGGAAAAGAGAATAACCCAATTGATTTGGGATTTGGGTCTTTTGAGATTTAAAATAAATATCAAATATTAAACCTCCAAACTTTAGGAAATTAAAGATTTAATTAAAAATCCCTTTTTCCTAAATTATAGAAATTTAATTTAACGACTCAAGGCTAAGCTTAAATTCTAATTATTCCAATTAGAATAAGGCTCAATTAATCCCAAAAGGGTTCGATTTCAAAACACGGGGCGTTACAATCTCCTCACCTTAAAAACTTTCGTCCTTAAAAGTTGCTTGCTTAACCACTTTGGATGTTTGGCCTTGATTCCAACCCTAACTCCTCAAGGCGCTTAATACCAGTGGCTTTCTGCTAAACAAGCTACTTTCCTCTAGGATCCCAAAGTTAAAACTAAGGCACAAGAAGAATAGTTGATGTATATCCCATAACAACAACTCCTGAGACAAGTTGTGTTGAACATACAACACTTGAAGCAGAGCTCGCCTACGACAACTTGACCAAGTGCATCAAGAACTCAAATGGTGTAACAAAATAGAATCCAACTTCGATCTTGCACGACGACCTACAGGAAACTTCTGTTTGCTGATGCTATTCACCGGAACATAGGTTGGCAATGTCAGCATAAACCTTTGAGCTTGACACATTCACAACCCACCTTTAATGACATCTTGAATTCTCATCTCGATCGAGCATGAAGCTTCATCAGCAACTTCACCAACTTAAAGCCCACTTTGTTGGTAGGTTGCAACTACCAACTTCCACTAGGCATTGCCAAAGAAGAAACGACACCAAAAACGGCTTCCGCTGCCAACTCTTCTTTCCAAATCAATCATCCTTCCTATAATGGCTACAAGATGACAAAACGCCACCACCCTTGGTGCTATCTACTAACAGCATACCAAGGTAACCTTGTCGCGACAACAACTGACGTTGCAATCACGATTCATTATCGACTTTCCAACATCTCCTTGTCTTGGATTGAGGTCTCACTACGTGAGGGAAATGCTTTGACTCTTGGTCTAAGAATAAACCAACACACTATCAAGAGCATTATCACGAGCGAGTCCAAAAGACCTTGAGGCTTGGTTCACGAAAACCATAACAGTTGCAAAACGTTATTCAGCCCGAAGACATCACATCAAGTTTGCAACACTCGAACTTGATTTTGGAAGTATCCTTGGAACGATAATTCCATGACCCTTAACTTTAAGAAGCTGGACCACAAAACTATTATAGGAAGATCATTTTCCTTGAAACTGGCATATACAAAGAGGTTCTCCCAACTTCACCCATTACAAGAAAATCTCTCGATTCCTTAGGATCTAGGCAACACTTGATAGGGCCTGGAACCCAACTTACGAGCTTCCACTAATTTCATAGAAAATGAAAGATCTAACTGATCCAACATAAGCATACCAAATCAAGACTAAGAGTTCACATCACAAATAGATTCAGCTGACAAGGCATTGCAAGAAGGAAGGAAATATCAGAGCAACAGTTAGACTCGAGGAAGGAGCACTAACCTGGGAACGGGAAGTGAAAACCGACTCCCCATCTTTAGGGACTACATTGATATTTGCTTGGCTAACCTTCCTGGGCACTTGGCGTTCGGGTCGCTCATGATGAACAATCCCTAGCATAGTGACCTCCCTTATAGCACTTGAAACAAACTTTTCTTTCTAACCAACACTCTCCTTTGTGAAGCTTGTGACAAGAAGGGCAAGGAGGATATGGAACGTACTCTTTCACTTGCTGCTGAGTAGGCTCAATAGGTGGGTTCCTTAGGGGAGACAACTTTCTTTTAATTCTAGAGGTTGATCCCTTCTCAAGATGAGGTTATGCTATCTTGGAAACATTCTTATCCATGATCAATGCACCCGTGAGTCTTCAGCAGAGGTTGCGGGCCTGCTCAGGGCTATGAAGCCACGAATTTCCTCAGGAGGCCTTTAATGAACCTCTTGATCTTCCGCTCTGGCGTGCTAACCAGGTTAGGAGCAAAGCATGATAGTGCAGTAAACTTCCTCTCATACTGCACTACAGACATACTTCCCTGGGCAAAATGAAGGAATTCTGCTTCCTTGTCATCCTTGATTATCTTTGGAAAGTAATAATCGTACAATAGGTCTTTGAACCTTTCCCATGAAATCGGTTGATTAGCATGATATTCGGCATCTGCCACGGACTTCCACCACATGCTAGCATCGTCCTTAAGCATGAAGACTACTCCTCTAATCTTCAGGGGATCATTATAGCTCATGAGGTCAAACAGTGCCTCTAGATCAGCAATCCACCTGATCGTCAGTCAGTATGCTTATCAAATTAATGCAAATCTGTTGTAGATGTTTATCAATCCAAGTATAAATTGACAAAATCAAGTAATACCTAGTGAGTCTAGGGTCGAATCCACAAGGAAAGGTTATTTGCAAAGCTTTAATAACTTTTTACGGATCTAAACTAAAAAATGTGTGATATTATATAAAAGAATAAATAAGAGAGTTGGTGATTTTGAAAAATAAACTGTGCAGAAAGTAAAACATGCGACAAGAGTATAAAGAGAAGTGTTAAGGAGAATGGTATCAAGGCTGTCGCGGTCGCAACCTCATGCGTTTATAAGGACTTTGTATCGCATACCATGATTAATTGATCCATTAATGCCTAAGTGAGAAAAAATCACAAGTTTCCCTTCCGGTACTCCTCCTGCGTTTGGCATAAAAACTATCAATTGGTTATTTGGCTAGTTCATGCGTGAGGGTTAGTTCTCTAACACTTACAAGAGACTGCGTTAGTCTTAACGCAATCAAAGCTTATGCATGCACTATCTTTTAGCGGTAGGATTTTAATGCTACTAAGACTACATGTCATGCGCTAACTTGTTCTACTTAGAGATGTCCGCATACATTACCTGTCAGGGATTTAGCATACTGCTACCGCATCCGGCTGCCCAAGTGGGAGTTAGTAATGAAAATAGTATCGCAACTAAGTAGAAGGCAATAATGTTTCATTAAATCAAAGTATGCGCTTACAAAATAGACTTATCACCGCATGAGGTGCTTGTGCTAAGCCTTGAAGAAGAAAATTAGCTCATGCGAGCAAAACAATACATCATGCAATAATACATTGCAAACGCAAGTCTACTCTTAAACACAGTTCTCTGTGATTTCTCTTTCCCCTTGATCTTCTTCTTCTCCTCTCGTCTCTCAATTTTTGCAAATTATGAGTCCTCTCTGTCCTTGAGCAGGTGGCTTCTATTTATAGGGGAAGGAAACCAACTTCTCCAAGTAATTAGCAACTTGCTTTAGTCATCATCAGCCAACTTGCAACTTTTCAGCTCTTTTTCAGCCCACTTGTGTCAGTTGTGTCAGCATTGTCCTTTCATCCATCTTGTCTGTCTTTTGATCGTCTTGGGATGTGTGCCTGCACTGAGAGAAAACTTGGACAACAAACAACTGAGTTAGCTGCGTTAGCGCCCTATATCCTTATAATTTCTCACCGCATACATGAATATGGCTTATCGCATAAAATCATCACTTTTTCCTTTCTTTTTGCGTTGAGGTAACGCATCATTGTATCTCTTGGCCTTGTTTTAGCTTAAGTTTAAAGGATAGATAACTTGCTTTTTGCAAGTTATCACCATCGTTTTGCTGCCAACGAATTCTCGGATTGTCCATCAAAGGAGGGAGGCGCATAACGCTTGAAGTCTCTGATGTATTGGGATTCATCTACATTCTCGGGTACCCAATTAGGATTCCGCAGTGGCCTGACATTTCTCTAAGCCATGTTATCGAACATGGTCTGGAGGGCTTCTGGAGTGATCAACAAAGGAGTTGTAGGAGGGGCCGGAGGAGGCAGAGGATCAACTTCGTGTTGGACGGGAGGAATCGGGGGATTAACCCCTTGTAGAAGGGGAGCCAGAGGATCGACCCCCTACTAAGCAGTAACTTCCTCTGCTTGGCCATCTTGCCTGGAAATTGGAACTTCAGGATCATGACTACAAGACATTGCCTATAAAAGGTGGTACTAAGGTCAAAGAACAGATAGCAACTAGGATTTAAGCTCTAACCTAAAACTAGGCAACAACCTGATTCTACTATCATACGATAATAACGCAATCAAAGCAAACTATCTAACCACCTAAAGGGAGTAACCTACGCCTAACTACTACAAGGTAAGACAGCATAGGAAACAAAACATGCTCAAACAAGGCAACCAAGATAATCAATAAACATACAAAGAAATCCAAGGTAAAACAAATATCATTTAAATAGAGAGTGTCAAACATTATAAGTCCAACATACCTGGTGATGGAGAGGAGAACGAGGAAGACCATAACCTTAAACTCTCAAACAACCTAGATTTTCTAGGTCGGTCTACAGGAACAACTCTGCTCTGATACCAACTGTAACGCCCCAGATTTTCATAACCTATTAACCTAGCGACATTACCAAACTAACCGAGTGCTCCAAAAATTTCGGTAGCATAACGACATACATAAGACTAACCCAAAATTTTTCTAGACCTGCTAGAACAAAAACAACACTTCTATAACATTTTCAACAACACCACCATGCTACAACACAACAGAACTCCAAGGAACAAGCGAGTCAGGCCTCGCAAAAACATTAATCAATTAAAAGAAGTATTCACAACTAAAACTCAACTTCTAAAACAACTCATCTATGCACAACCGATTACAACCTTTGCAAAGAATAATTAAAAACTAGCAAGCCAACCAACTACAGCCTAGAGATCAACAATAACAATTTCATAACTAAACTAAACGGGATAACAATTGTCCAACAATAACAAGCAACAACTACCCTAACCAAATCCAAAGAAAATAAATGGCGAGAACAATACTACTAGCTATGGTCCTTCCTCATATACCTCATCTGCATCACCATGGTCAGCACAGTCCTCATAACATGCATAATTTGGAAGTTGGGGGGGGGGGGGGGGGGGGGGAGGGGGGAGGGGGTCAGTACAACCACAATACTAGTAAGTAGCCCCTACTTGAGAAGCCATCAAACAACAACCAAACAAACATAATGTTTTTCATGCGCAAACAACATATTTTTCAAGCTATAAACACAACAACATGCTTAGAAAGCTAGTAAACTGAATGACTCTCTTGAGCCATAACCTCATGCATCTCTCTATGCAAATCACCAACCACTCAGAAAGCTAGTAAAATGAGTGATTCTCCTGAGCCATAACCTCATGCATCTCTCTATGAAAGTCACTAACCACTCAAGCTCCACGAGCTTACTCAACAGTCATGATCTGTCCTCACATGGCACTTCACACGTGATTTTTGCGTCACGCTCCACAAAACTCTCCAAGACTGACCCTTCGAGTTGCACCGACCCCTGACCATTTATTCCAAGGGCCTCAACACTTCTCTACGGAGCTCGACGTTCGACCCTTGACCATTTATACCCAAGGCCTCGAACTGTGCATCGACCCTTGACCATTTACACCCAAGGCCTCGATGACTAAGCAACATATTGACCCTTGACCATTTATACCAAAGGTCTCAATACTTGTCCCAAGACTCATCACACCGACCCTTGACCATTTATACCCAAGGCCTCGATGACTAAGCAATGTATTGACCCTTGACCATTTACACCCAAGGCCTCAATACTTGTCTCAAGACTCATCACACCAACCCTTGACCATTTATACCCAAGGCCTCGATGCTCCTCTTATCTAACGTTGGCATGTCAACCCTCGACCATTTATACCCGAGGCCTCAACATCTAATAGTGATATATCAGCCCCCGACCATTTATACCCGAGGCACTGATAATCACTTTACTTTCTGATGCGCAATTTGCTTACCGCAAGTGTACGGGTCAAGTAATAATATAGTGTTTTCGTGATTAAACGAGTGTCGTCCTCTGGATTGGTTTTCTAGCAAATTAAGTACCGTGAATAATCTTGTCCAATTTTATTTAGGGAGCAAAACTTAAAGATAAAGATAAATCTAAAGACAAAAAGCATAAAATAAAGGTGGAGACTCAAAGGGAAAGACTCTTAGGGAATTGATTTCATTATTTAAGATTGAAGATTGATTAATAGGAATGAATTGATCGTGCAATTATTCTACAAGCCAAGGAAACTTTTATCACGATTACCTCTCCCGAGTATAATTGATTCTCATGCATATAACTAACTTGATATCCCTATCTAAGTTCATTAACATGCAAGGCATTATTTGGTTTAATCCTTGTTATACTTCTAGAGATATTCCAAATCCCGTCACAAACTTAGAATTTCTACTCTAGTCATGCAATTAAACAAGGTAAGTCTTAGGCCAAATCATCTCTCCCGAGTTAGATTCAACACTCAAATCATTCAATTAGTGATCAAGTAATTGAAAGCATTACACAAAATTGCAAGAATAAAATAAAGGCACATTCATCCCAAAAATCAATCCAACAACCTAAAAACAACTACATCAATCCCTAAGACAAACAACTAGCAATTCATAGTCTTTAAACCACAAACACTAATTGAAAGAAAAGCCATAAAAACTACAAGAGGTAAGGGAAAGAGAAAGGAAAACTCGAATCCGTCGAAACCGGCACGTCCCCGTCAGGATCTCCACGTCTTCTCGCTTGATTCCCACTCCTTGGCCTTGCTTCAGCTCCCACCAAAGGTCTCTAGTCGAAATTAGGGCTAAAATCTAACCAATTGGACTCCCCCAATCCGTAGCACAAAATGATGAATTTATAGAAAATTTGCCGACAGCGTCGCGATACTGCGAATTTGGAAAATTCGCCGAGAGCGTCGCGACGCTATGATTTTTTTTTTTTTTTTTAAGAATGAAAACTCCAAATATAGAATGTTAGCGTCGAAACGCCCAAAGAGCAGCGTCTCGATGCTGGTCTGCGGATGGGCCTATCTTCAATCTTCCAACTTTGATTCTTTTTTCATTCTTTAGCTTCTTTTCGCATCCCGAACATCCAATTGGCTCAAAACTATATTTCCTACAAATACAACACATAAATGCATAATTTTGGCCAATAAATTATAAAAGACTAGCTAAATTAATTAGGGAAAACTAGCTAGCTATGCTCGCTATCACTTTCCTCGAAACAATAGCAACCCTCGATCATTTATACTCGAGGCCCTGATATCTCAACCACAAAGCTAGTCCTTTTTCAACCAATGGTGACATGCCACCCCTCAATCATTTGTACCCAAGGTGCACTGATATTCATCCATCTTTCCCTTTTCTCACATTTTAGGTCCCTGACCTCTTTTCTCACACCTATCTAGAATGCATATGCCTTGCAACATGCTTCCAGACTCAAGTACTATGTCCACCAAGCACATACATACAACATGTTCTCACCTCACGCATAACTCATGAGCTCACAACAGAACTAGTATGCTGTACAACCAAACATCACAACAACAGTCCACGCTATTCAGAGATTTCATATATACATAACATATAAGCAAGAAGCACTTTACATGTATATATAAACATAGAAGTAAAAGCATGGAAACATTTATAAAGCAAGTAAACATACAACGTGCATCATGCAATCAAACAAACTCAACAGATAGAAATTACTTACCTATATAGTGCTTCTAAGCGATCCTAAAGACCAACAGGACAAACCAAAAGAGCCTAAAGATCCCGAACTACAAACAATAACTTCTAAGGGTTAGAAATTAATTTAAAGCACCTAAATACTTAATAAACGAAACTAATGGTGTTGGAATTTACCGTTCAACGAGCGAATAACCTCGAACACGTGTTGTCCAACCACCAAAGAGACTTAAAACCACCTGTTTAGAGTCCCTAGTTAGTGGGTGTTCGAGTTTAAGGCCAAACGGATGATGGGTCACGAGGCAAGGATGATTTCGAGTCCAAGACGGCCATACACAGAGTTGGAAAATCAAGAAAGCAATCCTAAAACTCAATCCTAAGGCTGAACAAGAATGGGTAAGCTGAATTTGAGTTTAATAAAGCATGGGTAACGTTGAAAGCTTACCAAAAGAGCCCGAACACGCCGAAACGAACCTTAAACCAGCCCGAACGCGCCCAAAACGTAGAAACAATGAAGAGTCAGACCTCTATTCGCTAGTAGAGCTGCAGAACTCGTCATTCACACGCGTGGATGCTTGCTGGAGAGAGGAGCTTGCGTGTGAAGAAGCGGTGCTGCAGGAGACGACGACGACGCGTGAGAGACAAGTTCCACGAGCCTCTGGCTGCCGACAGAGAAGACGAACGAGGGAGAGAGAGAGAGAGAGAAAGAGCTGCGCGGACATCGGAGAAGGAGCTTGACAAACCCACGACGGCAACACCTTACACGCACGAAGGAGAGACGACAAAGACGTAGGTGCTTGCTCATTGACGAGGAGGAAACGCGAGGGGAGAGGGAAACGAGCCAGAGAGAGGAGAAGAAAATTACAATGGAGAGGGAGCTTGCTGGCCGAAAAACATAGAGAATTGGGGTCTGCGTCAGCTACAAAGAAGAAGAGAGGAAGGAAATATATTTATGGCTTTCTTTTCTTCTTTTCTTTATTTCCTTTTTTTCTTGAATTAAAATATCAACCTAAATCCCCACATTTAAAGACTTAATTAAGGTCTAAAGGTACTATATCATTACCTGTGTTCTAAGATGGGACTAAGAATACTATGCGATTTCCAGTGGTTTTTTTGGCGATTTCCGACAATTAATGGCGTGATCTCCGGGAGCCTCATGGCGGTTGTTTTGGATGGAAATTCTGTCAAACCACGGATTGAGCTTCGGTTTTTATTATGTGCATGGCCGTTTTGTGATCAACCAGCTTGGGGAAGCAGATCTTCAGTGTTTTGGCTGCTATATCAAGTGTGTCAAAGGGACTATTGTTCATCATCTTTGGTGATAATATCTTTTCTCTTGCTGTCCAGTCTTTTATTTTCCAGAATCAAGGTTTTTGTTCTCGATATGGATCCCAATTCGCTTGTCCAAGATTGATCAAAGCTTAGCCTCACTCCGGCGGAAAACGAGGTGGCTGTAGCGACTGATCGTGCAGTGGTGGAGCGAACGGGTTTGATGTTGGGTTGCTGTTTGTTGGGGAAACTGCGGTCTCATCGGTTTCTCGCAGTCGAAGTTATGCGTAAGACCTTTGTTTTGGCGTGGAGAGTTGCTCAAGGTTTGAGGATGGAAATGCTAGGTAAAAATATTTTCATTTTCAGGTTTGATAATGAAGAGGACAGAAGGCGGGTCTTGAAACAAGGTCTGTGGTTTTTCGACAAATTCCTTCTGATTTTGGAATTTCCGGTTCGAGGCCAAAAGCCATTAGATTACAGTTTCTCTTTTGTGTCCTTTTGGATCCATTTCTATGACCTTCCTCTGGATTGGTACAACCAAGAAATGACCGAACAGTTAGAGAACGCCATCGGTGAATTTGAAGACGTCGATAGCCGTAATGGCTACCATCACCTGGGTGCAAGTTTGCGGATTCGGATTCGGGTGGATATTTCTCGACCTTTACGTCGCGGTGTGAAGATTACTCTGGAAGATGCTATAGGAAGGAGTTGGATCCCCATCCAATACGAGCGGTTGCCGGATTTCTCCTTCTTTTGTGGAATTATAGGCCATCAACATAAAGATTGTGGTCAATTTTATTCTTCGGACAAGACCCATAGTGTGGTGATGAATTATGGTGATTGACTTCGGTTTGATCCCAAAGGTGTGGTGTTGGCGAGTCTGCCAGTGAGGGAATTGGCTTTCGATTCGAGCAGTATCCAAGGAATCGAGTGAATTCCAATGGTGGCATCGCAGATTGCATCCTTGTTTTCGAGTCCCACACCTTCGGTTGGTATTTCTGTCTCGGATCGGCCCATGCATGGCTTCCATTCTGTTCCTGTTAAAGGCTCGGGTTCATCCACGGTGGAAGCGGCGTGGTATTCTTTGACCGACAGCGCCCCTCCTCCCAACAAAGGGAAAGGCAAGATGATCGATTCAATACCTGGTACGGCCATGGATGGATGGAATGACCCCAGAAATTCTCATTGGATGGCGTCGTTATCCCGTCCGTCTCAGATTCCGGCCGCTGGTTCTTCCGATCCGACAAAATTAATGTGGTCGGCAGTTACAGGGAATGAGGCGACTCTTTTTGGCACTTTAGATTTTTTGGAGAGTTATCAGCGTAAATTGAAAGATTTTAATGTTGCGTTTAATGGCCCTCATAATTCGGCTGCGGTTTCGGCCCCCCATCAATTTCGGTCCCCCAATGGTTCTCCAAGCAAGATGGATCCCATCTTCGGTAATGGGCCTGACAGCAAAGAGGGAAAGCCCAATTCGAATGGCGTGGGTTTCATTCCAAAGGCCCAATGCATGAAGAAATTGGATCTGGACGTGGAGGTGCAACATGGACCAGAACTTTCTTTTGAACAGGATGATGAATTTGAAAGCCTTGAAGGCGTGGGCCTTCAGATTGGATCAAAGAATGGTGGGCCTATCGTGGACTCTACTCCAAGTGCAAAAATTGCAGGTCCAGTTTTCTCTTGGAAGAAAAGGGCTCGAGCAGGGTTTGTTCCTGTTGGACTGAACCTTTCGGTATTGGAAGAATTCAACAAGCGTAAGAATGACCCTATCTTATTTTCTCCTGAGAATTTAAAACGTCCTAAAATTACGAATTTTGATTGTTGTGAGGCGGGGCTGCGAACCATGATAGCTATGTTGGAATGTTCGTGGATTGGGGCGTCCATGGGCCTTCCGGAATGTTTGTAACAAGTTAAATCGTTTATGTCCCCATCTATGTTTCCTTTCAGAGACCAAATGTTCGTCTGTCGTTTTGAATAAATTGAAAGTACGCTTGAATTACTATGGGTGTTTTGTTGTCGATAAGATTGGGTTAAGTGGTGGTTTGTGTTTACTGTGGAAAGATGATGTTGATGTGTCCATTCGTAGTTATTCCATTCATCATATTGATGCAACTGTTAAGTGGAACAATTCATGTTGGAGATTTACTGGTATCTATGGTCATCTGGACTCTAATTTACGATCGCATACTTGGGATCTGATCCGTCGTATCCATAACAATGATGATTCTCCATGGGTCCTAAGAGGGGACTTTAATGAAATTCTGTGGGATGCGGAAAAATCGGGAGGGTCAGTACGGGATCAACGTCTAATTCAAAATTTTCGAGACACAATTGATGATTGTGGACTTATGGATTTGAATTTCAAGGACGATATCTTTACTTGGTGCAACCGACATCAATCTGGGGACCAAGTCAGTCTGCGTCTGGATCAGTTCTTGGCAAATTCTACCTTCATAGATTGTGTCCCAGATTTCTTAGTCACTAATCATGACTGGGCAAAATCGGACCATAAGCCGATTGAATTGTGCTTGGACGGCAACTGAGGGATAAGAAACAAGCGCAAAATGGGGAAGGCTTTCAAGTTTGAGGAATGTTACGTTGGTCCCAAGATGAAGAATGTGTCCAGATTATAGCTCGGGCAGGGCAATGGGACAAAAGGGGTAGTAGAAGCCAGCCTCTTCATCAGAAGTTGACAAATTGTGCAAAAGCTCTGAAGGATTGGAGCTATAGAAAACACAAGGCAAGGTGGGCTAATATTCGAAAGGTAAGGGACAAAATTAAATCAGTGTACGATAGGCCTTTGCCAACCGATTTCAAAGTTGTACACCATCTAGAATGTCAACTGGACAGGCTGTTGTTGGAGGAGGAAATGTATTGGAAACAGCGATCGCGTGAGAATTGTCTTAAGTGGGGGGATCGAAACACAAAATGGTTTCACCAACGAGCATCTTACAGATGGAAGCGGAATACTATTAGAGGTGTGGAGGATGCAGTCAAGGTGTGGCAAACGGATACTGATCAGATTCACAAGGTCTTTGAATCTTATTTCAAAGATATTTTTAGATCTCACTCACCATCCGGCGCGGACTTTGATAAGGTGTTGAAGCACATTCCTAGACGGTTTACCCCAAATATGAGTCAAACACTCACTCAGGATTACTCTAGAGAAGAGGTGAAACTGGTGGTTTGCAATTTCCATCCCTCTAAGGCACTAGGGTCGGATGGTTTTTCGGCTTTATTCTACCAGAAATACTGGGAAGTGGTGGGCCTTTAAACGGTGGATGAATGCTTAGCAATACTTAATCGGGAGCGCTCTATCAAAGACTGGAACCATACAAATCTTGTTCTCATCCCAAAGGTTCAAAATGCAAGGTTAGTGACTGACTTCCGCCCTATTACTTTGTGTAATGTGTCTTATAAGATCATTACGAAGGTTATTGCCAACCGACTGAAAAAAGTTCTTAATGAAGTCATTGATGACTGTCAGTCAGCTTTTATTCCTGGTAGATCCATTTCGGATAATATGATTGTGGGTCATGAATTGCTTCATTTTCTTAATACTCGTAGGAAAGGTCAACAAGGTTTTGCTGCTCTTAAGCTAGATATGAGCAAAGCTTACGGTCGAATGGTCGTTTATTTGTGCTGTTATGGAGAAACTGGGATTCCCAAGCGAATGGATAGAGTTGGTCAAGGAGTGTATCTCCACTGCATCTTTCTCAATCCTCATCAATGGTGAAGCGGTGGGAAATTTTACGCCTTCAAGGGGATTACGACAAGGCAATCCCCTGTCCCCGTATCTATTTTTATTATGCTCGGAAGGTTTATCATCTATGCTGAGCCAGGCCAAGAATAATTGTCTCACCCGGGTAGCTATGTTGCCCCTTCGTCCCCGAAAATCTCCCACCTGTTCTTTGCGGATGATAGTCTTATCTTTTTGAAGGCTTCAGCGGAGGAATTTGGGTGTTTTAAAGTCATAATGGCCGACTATGAACGAGCGTTGGGCCAGTGTATTAGTTTGGATAAATCGATGATCTGTTTTTCGAAGAATGTGCCAGGTGATACTATGACCTATCTCAGCTTTATCTTGCAAATGAAATCGGTGGCACATTTTGGAACTTACCTTGGATTACCTTAGTCTTTCCACTGTAGTAAGAACAAGGACTTTAAGTGCATCCTGAATAGAGTATGGTCTTATCTTCAAGGATGGAAGAAGAATTTTTTCTCCGGTGGTGGAAAAGAGATTCTCATTAAGAGTGTGGTTCAGGCTATACCAACTTATGTCATGAGTTGTTTTCGATTACCCAAAGGTCTTTTAGCAAAGATTTTGTCTTTGTGTGCTAGATTTTGGTGGGGATCGACGGAAACTAAACATCGAATCCATTGGAAGCGATGGAAGGAATTATGTAAGCCTAAAGAGCAGGGAGGACTAAATTTTAGAGACTTGGAGACTTTCAATCAAGCAATGCTTGCTAACAAGCATGGAGGGTCCTGGTTAATCCTGACTCCACTGTGGCTAGAGTTCTTAAAGGAAGGTACTTTCCAACGACGGACCTGTTGAAGGCGTAGGTACGTTCAAGTTCTTCATATTTTTGGAAGGGTTTTATTTGGGGTTTAGACCTCTTGAAATCAGGACTACGAAGGCAGATTGGGGATGGAAAAGTTGTTCGGGTGTTGGAGGATCCTTGGATTCCCCGTCCTCATACTTTCAAAGTCGTTGGTTATAAAGCATATTGTGCGGAGTTGAAAGCATCGGATTGCATTCTGCAGTCTGGACAATGAGACATTCCTAAGCTACGTCAGATTCTCTATGAGGAGGATGTCCAGGAGATCATTAGGCTTCCAATCAGTATGTCGGCTCCGGATAGATGGATTTGACATTATGATAAATTCGGTTGTTATACTGTAAAGAGTGGATACAAGTTGGGTATGACGGTGACAGAGGAGGCATCCCCCTCTAGTACTAAAGGCTATAGGAAGTGGTGGACCAGACTTTGGAAATTGAATATTCCACCAAAAGTTAAAAATTTTGTTTGGAGATCTTTTCATAATTGTATTCCCTGTACGGTGAATCTAAGGAAACATCATGTTCCAGTTGGTGGTATGTGTCTGTTGTGCTTGGATGACTATGAAGGTACAATCCACGCTCTTTTTATGTGCACTAGAGCACAAGAAATGTGGTCGACTTTGGGTCTCTAGGAGGTGGTAGGCGCAGAGTTAATTATGGATGTTAAAGATTGATGGATTTATATTTGCAATAGTGTCTCAACACAGATCTTTGAACGGATTTGTATGGGTTCGTGGGCTATTTGGAACGATCGGAATAGTATGATCCATCAGCGCCCAGTTCCCCCTGTGGGGGTCCTGTGTGAATGGATCCTGGAGTACCTTTCTGAATATCACAAGATAAATAAAAAGAGTGGTTGTCGGATTCAATCGTTGGATATGGTATCGAATATGATCTCAGAGGGGAGGAGATAATTTTACATGTCGATGCGGCCTGTGATGAAGAGAATAGGTGTTGTGGCGTGGTGGCAGTTATTCGAACCAAGAAAGGCCAGCTGGTGGCCATTTTGCAAAAGGAGATTCCTTCTTACTCAACTCCATTATGTGCCGAGGCGGTAGCGGTTCTTGAGGGCCTTAAATTGACAGCTCAATGGAACATTCGAAGAGTGACAGTTTGCTCGGATTCGTTATCGTTGATTTCCATCCTTCTTCAAAGAGAACGGTGTCATGCGGACTGTTTCACCATTGTTTCAGATATTTAACATCTGAGTGGCACTTTCCAAAGGATCAATTTTTTCCATGTCAATCGTGAGTACAATCTGCTGTCTCATGATTTAGCTAGATTAGGCATGTATTCAACTCATTGTGTTTGGAGTAGGAACTTCCCAGATTGGGTAGTTCGCTTGGCTCACAGTGAGTTGTGTTGGTTTGTAACCCCGCAGGGGACTAGTTAATTTCGAATGAAATTTTCTGATTTAAAAAAAAAAAAAGACTCAATTAAGGTCCCTCCAACCCAAATCAAATCTTAGAAACAAATTTTAAATTCAAGCTTAACTCCGAAAAGATTTGGAAAAAGAGAATAACCCAATTGAGCTATACTTATGTTAGCTATGTGTGAACAGTATGTTAATGTAAAAGATTAACTAATTTATGAAATGAAAATTATATAAATGAAGTAGATTATTTATAAAATTATAAATTATATCGTATTATATTAGTAGTTAGTCTATTTTTTGTATTTTACACAAAATTATTTCATTAATTATAAGAAAAAAAAAATATACATAATTTGATTTTTTTGAGTACATCAACATTTGGGGGTAGGAGATTCTAAGCCTCCGACCTCTTGGTCGAAGGTACATGTCAATTACCGCTGAGTCATGCTTGGCTAGCACACGTTGATTTACTAGTTTAATAAACTTGGACTAAATATATATTTTTTTAATAAATTATTATTTATTTAATGTTGAGAATTTGAAAAGACCAAATCTTGAGAATTATTATGTATGTTGTGCCATTTTAGGGGTCGTTTGGCCCACTGTGTTGGTTATAATAATGGGGGCTATTACAATCCACTCAGTGTTTGGGGCATCAAGAAAAATAATGGGTGAAGTGAGTTATTTTTACCCCCGTGTTGCTACAGTAACCACCATTCAACCCACCCGATTATTCTATTCATTCTCTATAGTAACTCTCTCCTCTCTTCTTCCATGTGACTCCTTGACTTTTCCGACAACGACCGACCGACGACTTTTCCGGCGACCACCGACGACTTTTCTGCGCGATTGCCGTCGACTTTCCAACGATCGCTGACGACTTTTCCGACGACTGTTTTTTATTTATTTATTTATTTTTATTTTTATCTTTCTTCTCATTTTCATTTCGAAAAATATAAAAAAGGAAAAGAAAGAAAAAAAAAATATGTAGAAGAAAAGAAAGGAAAAAAGAGGGAAAAAAATTCGGTCGTCGGAAAATTTGTTGGTGGTCGCCAGAAAAGTCGGAAAATTTCTAGGGAGTTAGATACTAGGTTGTCTTTGTACATATATAAATATGGAATTTTATTACATAATTACTTTTGATAATGAAGTATATGAATCTTTATCTTCATCGTACCATATTTTTCATTCCAAATTATACTTATCGTATTCAAGTTTATTGTGATAATAATAATTAAAAAAAATACTACTCAAGTTTTTATTTTATGTGATTTCTATTTTATTTGATTCTTTTGATAATGAAGGTAAAATGAGTTTTCAATAAGCATTTACCATTTTTATGTTGATGTTGGAAATACAAAAATGAAACAAATATGGTTTTTCTATATGAAATCATAAAATGACTTATTTTGTGAAAAAACCATGACTCTAAAACAAAGAAAATCAACTCTTACCTTAGGTTATTTTTGTTTCCTTTTAAGTTAAACACATCATTTAACCCCTATACCCAAAACTTAATTTTTTTTTACAACTAAACCCAAACATTTTTTTTTATATTTGTAAAATATGATATTTGACGTACAAAGTTGTATTAGGAAAATAAACAAAAAAGTCGGGAAAAAAAACAGTTTAACTTGAACATTTGATTCAGAATCCCATGTTAAACAGATCAACACTCCAAACATAGACTATTTTAACTCAGACTAAAATAATTTGCATCCCAAACACAAACTATTTTATGCCCGACTAAAATAATCTGCACTCCAAACGCAAACTATTATAACCTCGAGACTATTATAATTTCCAGACTATTATAACCAACTAAGCGCTCCGAAGGAAACAGAGATAGCATTTAAATTGGGAAAATTTCGAATGAAAATAAGGCGTTGAGTTGGGCCGAAGCCGAGTTAAAGTGGGCCTGATAAGAGTGGAATGAGCCCAAATCAGTTCCCGAGCTTTCGGTCCTTTCTCCTTCCCCGAACTCTCTCTCGTCGTCACTAACCCCAATTCCCAACTTCCCAAAAACATTTTCTCCTTTTGCTTAAAATTGTCGAGAAATTAGAAACAAAAGTCGAAGCCACGAAGGAATTCTGAATTTCTCTTCCCAGTGCGAGTGCGGGGGTTTTTCAGATGAAGGACCCGTTGGAGAGGACCAAAGTAGTCATTAGGCACTTGCCCCCTTCTCTCCCTCACTCAGATCTCTTCCACCATATTGATGATCGATTCGCCGGTCGCTACAATTGGTCTTACTATCGTCCCGGAAAGACCAGGTTCCACTTTTCTTTTCTCTTCCTCTAATTCCATTCTACTTTCGCCTTTCCCACCAGAAATTACTATTGCAAACTGGGTTTTCAGTTATGTCTTGTTATGTGTCGTCTTCGATTTTTCAGAAATCTGGGGGTTCAATAAGGCCAAGCGCGAACTGGGTATTTCTTGTTTTGTGTTTTTGTGTGCTTTTTGTCCCTTTTCCCCTTAGGTGGGTTCTGGGGTTGGGGGTTGGGGGGTTTCTGCGATTAGAATGATGTTGGACACTTTTTTTTTTCTTTCCTCCAATTTCATGCCCAATTGTTCTGTTTGATTATTATCTCTCGGGAAACTATAGCAAGCAAGCGCTCTAGAGTTTGTGTTTTTCTGATTAGAAGATGGCTTAGTTGTTACTTTCTCATATTGTATGGCTCCTGTTTTTCTTTTCTGTTGGTTTCTATGGACTAAAGCTCACAATACTGAAAGTTTTTTACTCATTCAGAGGTTTCTTCTGAAATAATTTTGCAGTCAGAAGGACCAGAGGTACGCTCGAGCCTACATAGATTTTACGAGACCTGAAGATGTTTTTGAGTTTGCGGAGTTCTTTGATGGCCATGTTTTTGTTAACGAGAAGGGTAAAGCCGAAAGCTTTTTCTTTTTTCCTTTATTGAACTTATGAATAGCTTCTCGTTTCTTATGGGTTTGGACCGTTTGGTGGGTTGGTCATTGAAGCTTAACCCATGTCTGAGAAAAGGGAGATAACGATTTTATGAATGACAGCAATGGTTAATGTTGATTGATATGATATATGTAGAGAATACACCCTTTAAAGTTTTCTGCTGTGCAGTTTCTTATAGACTGTATATCACTTTCCAGATTGTGAAAATGTTTAATGTTTGGATCATTTCGTTCCATATATTTAGAGTCTTGAGTAAAGTTTCAGTCAAATGATTCCAGGTGCTCAGTATAAGGCTGTAGTTGAGTATGCACCTTCACAGCGTGTTCCCAGATCATCTACCAAAAAGGATGGTCGTGAGGGGACTATATACAAAGGTAATAACCAGTTAGTGAGAAGATGGAATAAGTGGTGGTTCTTGTTTTATGTTGCTTATTGTGTATGTAAATTATCTTTTCTCGATGAAACAGATCCAGATTATTTGGAGTTTCTCAAAGTCATTGCAAAGCCTGCCGAGCATCTTCCAAGTGCTGAAATACAGTTGGAAAGAAAAGAAGCAGAGCAATCTGGTTTGTTATTATGTTCAATGATTGACTTGACATTACTAGCATTTCTAAGTCTTGTGTGCTAAAAAGCATGGATACGGACACGAGACATGGATATGACACGACACGAGCATGCTTAGTAAAATATACATTTTTCAAAATATATATCATTTTTATACAAGAAGGAAATTCAAAATCAATAAATTTATAAATTTGTATGCTCAAAAAAATGAGCTTAATGTATTTCACTCTTAAAATTTATTATTTTTGTCATTTAGTATTATGTCTATTTAGTATACTTAACAAGTGCTCGATATGGACCTACATTGACTTTGTACAACTAGTGTTTGCTACATATCAATTGTGTTAACAAGTGTTGGATGCGTTTCCAACAAGTGTCGGACACGGACACGCTAGTCAAACTAACGTGTCCGTGCTTCTTAGCTTGTGTGGGACATTGCCTAATGTGTTTATAATCTAAAATTTGGTGCCAAAAAGTTGCTGAATAGTCATTCTGTAACATTGCTATGAACTGTGTCAGACATACTATTCAGTTCAAATTTGGATAATTCTCGAAATTTTATGTGTCTGCTTTCGTTCCAGGTGTTGCGAAAGAAACTCCAATTATTACCCCTCTCATGGAATTTGTTCGCCAGAAACGAGCCGTTGAAAGCGGAAGTCAGGTGAGATTGTTGTATTCTTAATACATGGACCTGTGTGCTATATTTTTAAAAGATTCAGAGAAAATGAAATTAATTGTTTACATAAGTTAAGTCCAGAACCATTCTTTATATGTTCTACTTCGCAAGGTATTCGCTTTGTCCACTTGGTTAATATTTACATTCACTTTAACATTAAGTTGATATTTCTTCATTTGAGCTTTTCTGCCGCGTGTATAACAATTTGAGTTTGTTTTCCTTCCTGTGGGTTAATGCCATGATTGATATATTGATATGAATCCAAATGATCTTAGGATGGTTGTCTATGTGGTTTGAATTTCTTTTTCCTCTTCTAAATTTTAACATATCAATTTCTTATCATCTCATGTGAAGATTTTTGGTTCAATAGGGATCTTCAGTACCTCGGAAGGTTAAAAGAGGTGGGGCAGCATCCTCTAGAAAGCCTGAGTCAAATTCCATGAAGCGAGGCATGGAGAAGAAGAAGGCATGTGCTACTTTTTCAATTTTTTTCCTCAAATTTTGTAAAGTTCACCTGTTAGTTTGTTGGTGTCTCCACTATTTTCTCCCTGTTGTTTTTAGGGAAAATAAGCTTTCTGGCTTGTCTTAGATCTAAGGATGGTGAGGCAGAATGTTTTTTTATTTTTTTAATAAGAAACATCAAAGCAGCAGAATGTTTTTAACCTAACTAAATTAAGAATAACACCTAAGGATAATTGCAAGGTCCTTAATTACATATGCTTAAAGAGAGGTATTAAACCTAGCAAGGGACCCAACCTCCTCCTTAGACCTCTTAAAACTTTTAAAGATTCTCTTATTACTCTAGCCAAATATTCCACAAAACCTCCTCCTTAGACCTCTTAAAACTTTTAAAGATTCTCTTATTACTCTAACCAAATATTCCACAAAACAGCAACAAAACTAGTGAAATATTTCACGACCTTGATCACAAAAGATCACAATCTCTATCATAAACCAAGCAAACCCCAAAGTCATAAAAAAAAACATTGGAATTGAGGTAGCAAACTGCATTTTCTAAAGGATATGATATAAATCCTCAAATGCTCCTCAACTAAGAATGCATCGGTACAGCCCCAACACAAAGGTATAGTGTTACTCCCTAATACAAGTGCTGCCACTCTAAAAACTTGACCTCGGGAGTTCTTACCTTCTACAATGAGGTGAAGCAGAAAGTAATCATATCGATGGTTTCTAACTTTCTTGGTGGAGTTGATATGTATATGCTTAAGTTTTGCCTGACTGTGATATAAACTGTATCATGCTGCACCACCTCAAAGTTATGAGCCGTGAGTCCTTTTTGGATAGGAGTGATCAGTGAATCCCAAAGTTGAGCCTTTAGTTTTTACCCCCCGGATTTTATGCTTTTACTTCATGCCATGGTGATCCTTTTTTTTTCCCAATAATTTGTTGTCTTCTATATTTTGTCTGAAGATGTTAGTTATATTTTCTGTTAAACGTGCAGTATATTTTAAAGGACAGTGTGAAGAACACAAACCGCAGAGACAAGTCAAATTTCATTTTGGTGCCCAGGCGAGAGGATCAGTCAGCCACTTCAAGTGGAATTGGAATTTCTGATGTTGGTACAGGTACTTCTATTTTATACTTATTTGTGGTCAGCAACATCTCTTAATTTTTTTTTTTCTGTGTATGTTCTTCCATTTCTCAATGAAAGCTGGTTTCTCATAAAAAAAATATATTGAATTTGTTGTTTTGGTTTTGTTCTAAGTTATTGATCCAATATTTGAATTGATAAGCTGTTGAAAATGAGACTGATTTATACTATCATAGCAATTCAGTGTTCCAAGTCATTAAGGAGCAGGGGAATATTAGCCTATTTGATTTTAGAGATGAACACTATGCATTATTCCACTGCCTTCTTGCAATTTTTAAATAATTTTTTCAGTGCATGCTTATTACTTATTAGGATGGGAAATCTTTTGGAAGAGTTCTCATTAATATTTTAAGGTTTTCCCCTGTCAAACTACCCTGGGCCCAGTAGTAATGTTCTTGAAAATGTATTTTTTCTCTTGATTAATAATTATCTTCTTGTTTCTTTCTGGGATTTTTGCCATATTGTGATGTTCAGATTGCAGGATGTAATATTCGAATATGCATGTTAACGTATGCATTATTAGCTTACCTTAAAGGCTTTGAGGTGATTTATTTGAGAGATGGAGGGGGCATCTTTTCTTTGTTGTATTAAATTATATCCATCAGGAATTAAAAAAAAAAATCAGGAAAAGAAAAAAAGAAAACAAGGTCCTCCATTAGATAATGCATGTTGTCTGAAATTTTGGATTATGTCTTTTTCATGTACTGGAATTTGCTACACACTTATTTCTTTTAATTTATCAATATACTCTACATGTTCATAAATGAATTTGCAGTCTAGAATTTGAAGCCTCTGTTTCATATTTATCTGTAACAGCTGACTCTGGAAAGAAAAAAATTCTGCTTCTCAAGGGGAAAGAGCGAGATATATCTCATGTATGTTTCTTAAGTTCTCTCGACTAATTATGCAATCACAATTTTTGTTACTCTCTTTCTCTAGAATTGTGTTAACTTTTGTAAATGATTAAATTCTCACTCAGACTAATTTTGGGAGGGTACAAAAATTCCATTCTTTTGCCTTGCATGTTGACGCTAAATCTTGTCGATTTTATGAATAATGATTACCTTTACAGGTTGCTGATGGCATGTTACAGTTGCAGAGCACATCTTCTGGGAATTCTCCTGCTGGTGCTACAAAGCAGAATCAGAGGCGTGAGGCTAGTGGAGGCATGATCAGAAGCATTCTTTTAAATAATGAAGCACGTCACGGACAGAGTTCATCAGTAGCCCAGTCTCATCAAAAAATTCAGATCCTGAACTTAGACAATGGGAAGCGACCACCTCGTCCCATTAATGCTCGATCTGGGTCTAATGATATGTCCAATAATGAACCAAATCCATCTGGTTCAGAAGGGGATGGAAAAAGGGCTCCAGAAAGCAAGTTTAGTAAAAAGGAACTTCATGGCCTGGGTAATGCTAGTGAGAAGCAAGAAAAACGAATAAGAAACAAAGATAGGCCTGATCGTGGGGTCTGGGCGCCACGTAGTCGTTCAGATGCCTCAGTCTCACAACTTGATGAATCCTCTGTTTCACAATCTAGTCATTTGGTTTCTGACTCAGTTGAAGGTACTACTATTATAACCTATTGGAGATGAAGAGATTACTTGCTTACGTAGTACTGAACGATCATATTATTGAAGTATCGTGTACAGGACCTTGATCATTGTGTCAAATCATCCTGTTTGATGAACTGAATGATTTATACAGATACTTTATCTTCCACATCTGAAATTATATAACTCTTATTATCTGCCTTTACAGCATACCGTGGGGAAATGAAAGATGATATTCATGGAAGCAGGACTGGGGATGTTACAACCACTGTGAGTGGACGTGGCAGTTCAGTGGAGAATGGTTGTTCTTTCTCACAAACTCTTCTTAACATTGTCCGTCACTTATTTTAAGAGATTTGAAAATTACTTTCTACCTCTTGTTAATCTATATTATGTTATGCTTTCTCTAGGTTCTGTTAGACATGTTGGACGTCGTGGGGCCGGCCATGTAATGAAGGATGATGGGTCTTTAAACCCAAATGAAGGCAAGCCATCCAAAAGAGGTGTTGCTGGTGGCCACGAGGTTTGCTTCTACATCTAATGGCCGTGTCTCTCATGTTACATGATCACTTATTTTTCAGAAACTCACATTTTCTGTGATGCCTATGCAGAAACAAGTATGGGTTCAGAAGTCATCTTCAGGTTCTTAACATATTTAAATCATGTGAGTCCTTTTATGTATAAGCAATATTTTATCTTCTTTAAGATTAAGAGCAAGACTTGTCTTTTAAGAGGCATACGTCTCAGGGGACGTCCAACTCAATGACTAAGAAGATTCAAAGTTAACTAAAGATCCTGGTTTAAAGTAACCATAGGACATGTTTTTAATCCATCATGCTAACATTTGGCAATTTATAATTTGGGATGTAACTCATGATAGTGTTGTTCCTCACATGCTTAGTCTTAGCCTCTTAGAGTTTGCACTGCTAAAATGAGTAAAAATGGATATTCCTTTAAATTCATCTTGTTTGTTGTTTATAGGGAGACATCGTGTATATTTTAGTTATGAATTATTTATTTGGCTATTAAAATATTAATTAGGAAGGGGGAAACTCCCAAGTTAATGACAATTGTACAATGGTCTTCCAATTAGCCAAAAGATCCTATAACGATATGTGCATTTACACCAAGATAGAACATGGACACAGACAAGATCCAAAAATATGAAGAGGCGACTTATTATTGTAAGTTAAGTCTGGCTATGAAGGTTATTACTTATCATTACCATTATTTGGCTTAAAGATGTACTGTTACTACATTCAGGTCTCATAAGCCATCACCGAAACTGTTATCATAGGTTTCAAATTTTGACCTGAAAGGGGGTTAATAGATGACAGCTTCAGTGACATTCCTCACATCTAGTTCCTCACAGCTGCCATGCATTCTCCTTGAATTCAATATATAACTGCTATAGAAAGTCGTACATTTATCAGTTTGAACTTCAGTTGTAGGCTGGATATTGTTGTGCTGTTTTGTTTGTTTCATCTTTAAGGCTCTTGATTTATCATATCTAAAAGGTAATGTATTGTTCTCCATTGAATCATGACGATGTGTATGCTGTCCAACAGATAATGGCATCCAGACAGGACTATGGTTCCTCAAACTTCCAGGGGGATTGTCTCCATTCTGAGGACTTAATGCACATCCTCAGAAGGCATCATCATGTAAAATGGAGATATGCCCTGGAAGCAGTTGGTAACAGTTATAGGTTTCGTGAACTGGATTGCAAGATTTGCAATTGTTTCGTCGTATACAGGTGGTAACAAAACACAAAGTTCTCTGGTTGAAGACCGAATATGCGTTCTATGGATTTTTGGTTTTACGAAATCGAAGTTTCTTTGGTTGAAGGCCAAATATGGTTGTGGATTTTGGTTTGGTATGATCTGATTTTTTGCCCAACATACCAAGTGTGACTGCTTCACCTGGAGGAACGTGCCGGTATATACATACGTGGCTCGAGTGACAGGAGATCAAAGCCAAGAGGGAGGTTCCAACTTTCCCTTTGCTTGATGTTTTGGTCATATGCCAAGTTTTTTTTCCCTTAGAAGCTGAATGTAGAAAGTACTTAGTAGTACTCTACTTACCATATTCTCACTGGGGGTGGTTGGTACACAATTGTACTTTGATTCCATGCGTGGGGCAGTGAATCAGAAACATCAAAGTTATACTATTTCATGTCGTATATGAGAAATGTGATGGATTATGATATGTGTTTCTGTCGTCTAATATATAACAGGTTTATTTATTTTTTCTGCTGTTATTAAAGTCATTCAATTATAATTATTGCAGATTATGGTTGTACTATTTAGTCAGATGAGCTTTTCATTCTTTGAGGGAAATTGGGGTATCGGTTCTGGTTTTTTATTTTTTGTACTCAAAAACTTTCATTTGATTTTTATTGCTTTAGAATTAACACTAATGTAGTATAGTTGCATTTACCTTTATGCAGAACCAGAGGATTTAATGGAAATGAAATGAAAATAAATATCTATTCCAAAACTTTGAGATTTGTGTAATATCAAAGTTTTGCTAAAGTCAAACTTTCCATGCTTCTGGAGGCATTCAAATTATCAGTAATAAATGAATGCATTTGGATCATCAAAAAGTATATGAAAGGGTTATTTTTCAATTCAATGGAACTTTTCTGGGTCTCTTGCAGATTATGGTATGGATTTTTGGTTGACAACCTCACATTTTTGCCATGTAGTAATTTTATTATGCCTGTCACCATATTTATTACTTCTCATTTTATTTCAACTTATATTTTTACAAGAAAAATTATGGTTTTCTTTTTATATCACTAGAAATTCTAACAACAGAAGATGACTGATCTCCATCCAGATTTTTTTGGTTCTGCTATAAATAAATAACTTAAAAAGGAAATCGAGAAAAAAAAAAATCTTCTTTTTGTTCTTTCTATGAGACAGATTTGAGAAAGTGAGAGCCTAGATTATGGTATTTGAGCAATTTCCAGGAGGATCTTGTGAAGAGACTGTGGCTTAGAGAAAAAAGGGCAATGATCACTGCCTTTGATCTTGAAAACTCTCTCAGGTGGATTTACCCTGACCAGCTTTTCTTGAACATCAGGTGAGAGTGTGTGATCGTCGAGCGTTTGAATGAAGTATCGGCGCCCAGTTCCATAGTTTACAGGGGACAGTGAGAGTTTCTCCATGACCGGACCGAGTGGGAAGGGTCTCATGGAAACCATTGCCAAAGCAACATCCTGCATTGCCACCATTTTAATGTTAAGCCCACTCACATCACATAATCATGCACCATTTACACAACTCAGAAACTAATCTAAACTGAACAAAACTTCAACAAGTTATCAATGCAAAAGCCTGCATCCTAGGACTCAAAAGCATAAGAAACTACAAATGAATAAGAAAAAGGATTCTAAACCAAATTTGGAGTTCATGAACATCACCCAGCTCTGATACTTCTCTGTAATATAAACCAAAATATTGATCAACAAGCTCGATACGCCACAAGAAAAAATAAAATACCATTCAGACAAGTCTTACATTCATTTTGAACATCGAACACAGAATATCTTTTCAAAATTATGAACTTGTAAGTTGAGACAATCATCTTTAAAGCCACCTTCATAGTTCTTTCAAACTGTTTTGAAAACTATAACAAAAGCCATTTTAAAAATGAAAATAAAAAGCCGTCGCGAAGCAATACCTTAGTAGGAGATTGATTGAAGTACAACCCCTTCATTTGCTCTTTCTCAAACATGAATCCTGTAGGAGGTTTATCTTTTCCATTTCCATAGATGAAAAACTTCGAATCTTTCATAAAAATCTCTTCAGAACCAAGCTGTAAAACAATTATTAGTAGGGCAAGTTAGAAAAACGAACCTAGACAACTAACTCCATGTATGCCTAAAATGGAAGATCGTCTGTGTGCAATTAAAGAATGTTAAATGTTGTTACAAGATGCATGAAGTCCAATATTAAGTCATAGAAACTGCTCGTAAGTTTATATCATCAAAATGAACAGAGAGAAAGTTCTTAAAATGCCAAGAAAAGCAACTTCTTGTTATGAATGCTAATCACATACCTCTTCCATGAACACATCAAAAGGTCTCTGGCCATCAGCCACCATTGTTGCACAGACATAAATTGCTTTCGATATCTTATTCGAGAAATGTTCCAATGCATAAGAAAGACAAGCACCCCCACTACTGTGGCCAACTAGAACAACCTTCAAAATACCGAGTATTGTTAACATATATCCAATCACATGGCAATGCAATTTTTCATAAGTGGCACTGAGTAAAATTTCAAGAATTGTTGAGCAGTTCAATTTACAGAACAACCAAGTTGATTAGGTGGCTTCTAAAGATTAAAGTTAGCATGCACTTGAAATCATCCTTTGCAATCCATGCTTTTGAAAGAAGTTGGTTGTCCATTAAAACCAGACCACCACACTTAAGAACAATTTAAGGAAAACAATTTTTTGAAGGAAAATCTTTAAACTCAACTCCTAAACAAACAACACCATACTATTTGTTATCCAACCTTTTCATCATCAGGAAGATCTTGTAGATAATCAGTCAATGGCTTTGAATACTCAGCTAGAGTATTCACCTTGTTTGTATCTGTTAGATCAATACCGGAACCTTTGAGATCAATGGCTGTAGGAGACAATCCGACTTCCTCTAGTAGAGAAATCGTTTTGTACCAGCACCAAGCTCCAAACCCTTCACCGTGGACTAAAACAAATTTTTTTTCTTTCACACTTTCCAGAAAATCTGGTGCCTGCAAAATGATATGATAGCTCCATCAATGAAAAACTCAGTCATGGTAAGAAAGATAGCTAAGTTTAACATGATACATCGCCATAATTTAATAGACACGCTGTCTATCTCAATAAAGGGTGTAACTGAGGAAACAGAACAGAATGTTTCTGCATGAAATTGTGAGATGATTAGAGATAAAGGTACAGAATCTGATTACAGATGATTAGTGACAGGGTGAAACTGAAGCAACTGTTTCTTCCTCTTACTTTTCCTTTTTTAAAAAGAAAAATAGTTTTGGTAATGAGTATGGGCACTAACAAATTTGAAGGTTAATTATTACAAATAACCAAGATTCATCACTGCAAAATGGCTACAAGTGGACATTAAGAGTGAGTTTGGCATGACTTTCAAGACGGTGAAGAGTGCTTTTAGCGACTAAAATGTACTTGATAAATTTTTTATTGCATTTGGTAACAAAATTTGTATTTTTAAAAATTCTTAAATTATTTTTCCAAAGTGCTTAGATAAAAGTGCTTCACTTGAAAAAACACTACTTTCAAAAGTCATCCCAAGCTAACTCTAAAAGTTAGGGCACTTTTTCCAAAAACACTAATGAAGTGCTTTTAAAAGCACTTTAAAGTTCCTTTAAATGTTTATAGAATTTTCAAAAATACTATTGACTTTATAACCAAACATTATAAAAATTTATAGCTAAAATTATTTTTCACGGTTACAAAAGCCTACCAAACTCACCATAATTCTTTCGGCAAGTGCAAAAAAAAAAAAAAAAAAGATAATAATAATAATAATGGTAAGTAATAATAAAAACATTTACACCTAATCATGATCAATGTAAAATATTAGTAGCACAACCAGCAATTGAGTAAGACACCATTGTACTATGAGAATGAAAATCACAAAAGATTTGAAGTTAGAACTCGCTCATCTTTACACTATAGAGAATTCTTTTTCCTCAGTGATTGAAGTAGCATGAAGTAAAATGGAAGAAAAATGAAACATGTTATATAAACAATAATCAACTACAGCAAAATAAAAACAAATGAAAGAATGAAAAAGGAACACATTCTAAGCCTCACCTGCAGATTTGCTTCACCTGAAGTCACATCTGCTCCACACAACTTTGAATCTCTCTTGCTCTGACTCTGAGAGGGAAAAAAACACATTTTCCTAAGTTTAGTGCGATAGGTCTCGTTCACAAAATCATTCAAATGACGATGAACTTTCTTAACTGATAAATGGCAAGCCTTCAAAGCAAGCATCAATGTCATTCTATGGCCAGGAAAACCATAGCTCACGAGGTCTAAACTAATTAAGATTCTACTGATTGCATTTCAATTGTCCTTTACTTTCTATTCATGGCTTTTGTAGATTTCTCATAATTTGCATCACATGGTAGATTAAGTGCCTAAAAGTTGTTTTCTGACATCTATAATTAAGCAAAGCAAAGATCATTCATTCTCCCCATACTGATAAAAAGAACATAGTAATGATAGCCTGAAAAGGTCAATCCACAAGGACTCTTTTAAAGCAGGAGAAAAAGAAACTATTTAAAACTGAAAAGTAAACTCACAAAGATTACAAAATATGAAAAATCCCAAAAGGCAATCGGCCATGAAATTAACAGAGCTTAATCATGATAACCCACTTTTGTTGAAAGATTCAATCATCCCCAAAATATGTAATCCAAATCATAAACAAACAAACAAACAAACAAAAAATGAAGTCCCACCTGCTTCCGATTAGAGAATGGATCGGATAAATTGCGTCTTCGGGAGCTAGTCGACCCAATTCTTTTCGAAGTGGATCCATCAAACCTCTGTGATAATTGGAGCTGTTGAAGAGCCAACGAGAGAGCTTGCTTCTGCAAATACTCCTCCTCACTCTGCAACTTCCTCTGAGACCGACCCATTCTCTTGCTTCTAGATCCATTCTCTTTCACATCCTTCTTTGACTTGCACATCAGGCTATTACCCATTATTCAGAATCTAATTCCCAACAAAACCCACAAACGTTTTCGACTCAAAACCAAAAGAAATCAAGAGAAATCGCAAGAAAAACGAAGTCTAAGGCGAGAAATTGGGCGTTCTGCCCACCCCCATACTGGGGTTTTGTTTCACCATGACTTTGTTGGGAGTTTAGTTAGCGGGAGTGGGTGAAAAGAAGAAAAAGAAAAAGAAAGAGAGTTGTTGAAGAATACGAGAGAGGAAACAACAAAATTGGAGTTGGGCCGAGTTGGGGTTTCAAAATTTGCAAGACTTTTTAATGCTGAATCCGTGTGAATTGCGAACAACCCATGAGTACAAATCGCCTCAGGATCTTATTACTCAGTGGAACGAATAATAATGGCAGACGTGTAACAGCAAGATTTGAGTTGGGAATCATGATAATTGAGAGAAGAGCTTGAGATTGGAAAGGGGAAGGACCTGAAAACAGCAACTTTGCAGTTGAAAACTTGGAGAAGAATTAAAAATGATGATAATGGCTGTGTTTGTTTTGTTTGTTTACTTGGATAAATTAAATCCAGCAGATTCAAGATAATAAATGTTACTTGCCTACTTTTTAAAGCATGCAGCTTTTTCAATCAATTCTCATCGATTTTGGCGGTTGTTGTGGACATGAACAATTGTGCAAGAAATGTTTTTTTTTTTTTTTTTTTTTTCCCTTCATTTTCTTTCTTTTGAGTTTTGACTATAAAGTTTAGAGATTTTTGTTAATTTATTTGAGGTAGAATTTACCCATGTCAAATTTTTTAGTGTGTTAAATTTTAGCTGTTTTAAATTACAACAGAAGTGACAAATTTACAAAAGCAAATGATAGCTTTTCAAAAGATAATAAATCAAAGGTTTAGATCCTATTTTAGTACAAACTCTAATATTTGTTCTGTTTTAGTCCCAATGTTCAAATTATCCATTTTTGTGAGAACTTTCAAGTTTTTTCTTCTTGTCTATGAACTTTTAGAATGCTTATTTTAGCTTTTGAATTTTTAAAAAATGTTAAATTACAATTTTCGTTCGTCACTAAACTTGTAAGTTTATATCTATTTGATCTCTAAGCTTTTAAAAGTGTCTAATAAGTCTTTGAGCTTTCAATTTTATGTTTAATAGATTCCGGAATTTTAACAAATGTCTCATAGGTTGCTGAACATTCGATTTTGTGTTTAATAGATTCCTGACATATTTAAGATTTTTTTAAAAAAATTAACTGGTCTATTAGATATAAAATTGAATATTATATGTAATGGGATCCTAAATTTTTCAATTTTATGTCTAGCAGGCTTGTGAATTTTAAAAAAAATGTCGAATAGGTCAAAGACATATCCAATTGGACACAAAAGTTAAAGTTTAAATACTCATTGTATACTTTTTATAGTTTAATGACCTATTAAACACAAAATTGAAAGTTCAGAGACCTATTTGACACATTTTAAAGTTTAAGGACCAAATAAACATAATCCTGAAAGTTCAAGAACTAAACTTGTAATTTAACCTTTAAAAGAATAACCGTTTTGGTTTTTGGTATATTATTTTTATATCTAATATCTACTTGTTCCATGATCGTCTTTAATCTATGTAGGGATGTTCATAGGGTGGGACAAGAACGAGGATGACTTCTTTATCCCCGTCCCCAATCCCTTTTTAATTCTCATTCCTGCAAAAATTTTCCATTTAATATTGTAGGAATTTTCAACAAGGATCGGATTCCTTGCAGGGAATTATTCTTTGTTTGTCATTATTATTTTCTTAATTTTGATTTAATCAAATAAATTTTTGAAAATTTTATTTGAATGGATATAACCTATGTGGCATGAAATCATGCTTCTATTAACATGTTAATACATGTCCTCAAAGCTATGTCATTAATTTGTTATAAAAAATAAAGATAAACATCAAAATAGTTGTTTTTTTTTTTAAAAAAAAAATATAGAGACTAAAGGTCTAAATAAAAATAAATCTAAAAGTTCAAGAACAAAAGTGGACATTTTGAAAATTTAAGAACTAAAATGAAACAAACTTGGAAGTTCGAGGACTAAAAATGATATTTAAACTTGAACCAAAACAATTGAAGGTGATTTTAAAAATGAATCTTGTAAGCAATTCACACCAATTCTAAGAAATATCAACGAGAATAGACAATTTTGGTATTTAAATTTTCAGTTACTCCATTTATGTTCTCAAATATTCTTTATAAGTTTATTGATAAATTTTTGTAGTGTATTTAGTAAAAATCTTAAGCTATTTTCAAATTCAATACTATATTTGTGAACATTGCTTAGAATAAGTCAATGTAATGCCTTACAAGATCTCTATTAAATTCAATATGATATCGAAATTTAGTGATAAATGTTCTAACATATTTTTATGCAATTTAAAAAAAACACATAATTTTATGCAAAATTCAAAAATCAAATTGGTAAAAGGAGAAAAATAAAATAATTACAAAATTTTAGAGAAATATTTTTTTTAGATCCAATCTCATTTTACAAACCTAATTTGAACATTGACCACAACCATTCAAACCTAAGTTGTGTTCATTGGTCCAATTTTGCAAGAATAAAACAACTTTAACATATATCTATAAAACCATTAATGTTTTGCAGTGCCATTTAATTTTAAAAATTGTGGCTAGTAATGGCTTCCAAAATCTCAGTCAACATCAGCTCTGTACACCCATTTGGATCTTTCCAAACCCATCACTAAAAAATTTGATGGCATTGGCATGAGGGAATAATTGTGATTAAAGAAAGATAATGAAAATGCATATAATATCATATTTTAACATTACAATTAGAGGGGCAAAGAAAACAGGGTAGGAAATCAAATCAGTAGCTAAAAAGTAGTAAAAAGAGTCAAATCAGTAGCTAAAAAGTTAGTAAAAAGAGATCTAACTTGGACAAAAAGATTGTTTTTGTAATTGAGATATTGAAAGCCTACCCATCACAATGTTTGAAATCCTAACAATATCTACACCCTTGCAAAGTTTATATGACGGGTTCGCACCCTAAGTGATCGAGTGGGTTCAACAATCGACCTATGTTTCAACCTATAACGAGAGTAAACTACTCGCTGTACCAAAGTGAAGATTTAATTTAAATGACCAGATACAGTTGCATTTGACACTTAAGAAAAGTACAATCCAACTAGGTACACCAATAGATCTTACAAGAGTTTTGACTAGTAGAACCGCTCAATTATCGACTTCTAATAAACATAATTGGTCCAATTTTAGATCATCTAAAGAACTGGCAAAAGTTAATAACTGCTCATCAAGACTTATAGACAGCATACACTTATGTTGTAAGATGATAAAATCCCAACCTTCAAAACTATTAGTCCAAGTGTAGGAGCACTACAACTAGCATAGTTAAGTTCATGGCCTACTCCATTAATTTTTTAGTCTACGCCCACCTAAAAGCCAACTCCAAGAAGCTACGAAAGAGGCAAAAAATAAAAAAAGGGTGATGTTTGGAGTTTCAACTCATAAGAAGATAACTAGATCAACTTTTTAACACTGAAAGAGGGTTTTACAACCTACAAAAGCATCCCCAATACTAACACCATACAACTTTCCCTACATTTCTAGAGGCCCTAAAAGCAGCAAGCATTTTTACACATTGGTCCACAATCACCAGAAACACAACAGATAGAACAACTAGGCTGTTGAGACGAATCTGGAAACGACAATGGAAAAAAAGAAACAACAATGGAAAAAAAGAAACACTGTCAAAGGATCTGATCTCTAACCAGACATGAACGACATCGCCCGCCTGAAATCCAATGATTTCAGAGCAGATTCTGGGAAATGATTCCCGCCGGGTACCCATAATCCTTTATTTGGCAGCATTACTTGTGGTTGGGAAGCATTTGCATTGTCCTGGCCAGCAGTTGATGAAGAAGCTTCATTCTTCTTCTTCACAAATGCAAAGAATTCGGCAACTTGACGAGCATACCTTCAACAAGCCAATATATGCAGTGATTAAAATTAAATGTAACAAACATATACAGGTTTATATCAACATTAGTATCCAAAAAACAGTTCATAAGTTCAATTTTTTCGGGGTAGAAATATCACAGTTGTCTTTATATGATAAAACAGTGTGCCTTCAGATGAAGATAATATTTGACCTTCCCTCTCTCCCCAATGATCAAATGCAATATAAACAACACAAGACTCGACTTACTGTCTCTTAGCTTCAATGTCTTTGCTGAAATCAATGTTTGGTTCACAATCAAGAACCAATGCAGGCACCTGCTCACCACGAAAAGATTAAAAGTTAGAGCAGAAAAAGAAAATCATAAGCTCCTTTCATCTGCATATGAGTTTTGCAATAGTAAAATAGTGTGCATTGTTGTGGCAGATCACCTTCTGAATACTTCTATGCATATGGTCACCCTCCAAGAAAAAGACACGGTCCCTGATATCAGGATGTAAAGAACTGTCTAGATGTAATGGTAGCTTACTGACGGATAGAACCCCATGGTTACCACTTTGGAAAGGGAAAAGCCAGCTTTCGTGCTTCTCGTGCAAGTCACGAAGATACTCTAAACTGACCCCACCTTCTTCAGCTCTCTTACGTAGTTTCATTCTTTTGTGACAGGTATCAGGGCTTGCTCTAAGATAGATGAAACCGTCAGGAATAAGCCCAGGCAAGGTTGACACAACTGGATCAAACCATGAGTCATATATGCTGATCTCCATCTCATTCATCCAATTTGCTTCATGAACAGCTCTCACAAACACCTACGTTAGTATTAGTGAAACAAAAGTATCAGCTTAAAGTCTAGGTGCCCCTTCTTCTCAAATGATCAGTCAAGTAGGAAAAAAAGTAAAAAACTGCAGGGCATCATGTTCATCAATCTTGATCATTAGTGTAACCAACCTTACTCTAGAATAAGTTAAAACTCAGTTTTTATGAAAACTCATGGAGCCATCACACAAGACATGATCGACTTTATGAGAATAAAACACAAGAGTACAGATGATATGTCTTCTTACCATTCGGTCACTGAAAACGCTCCTTTCCATCAACCTGAGCGGCTTGATTCCACCAGAAGACTCTCTCTCCTGCATAACCCTTGTGACAAACACATAATTCTGGAAAGTATAAGCATATCTTTGAGGCTCGGCATAAAAAGCATCTAGTATATTGAAGTGGTCAGGTCCTATATCCTGCCACTTGTCAATAGGTTCTGGAACCACTTCAACCAGGTCACGTAGCTCAAGGGTTTCATTAGCTATTCTTTGAAGGAATGTCGTCTTTCCAACACTAATATTTCCCTCAACACAGAATGTAATCCTTTTCTTCTGAGATGGCTTTGCATCCGAGTTTGAACTGTCCTCAGTCAACTCTTTATCGACACTGTCTTTTATATATGTAGTTATACTTTCGGCATGATTTCTGTGGATAATTCCAACTGAACTCTGTAAGAACTCAACCATCTTCGGGCTAGAATCACCAAAGAACTGCAAAAAGGCAGGGAGTGCTTTTCATGAAAGCTTTAACCATGTTCTCCGAGCTATAAAACTAGTTGTTTTTTAAGTACATGGTAAACAGCCAAACAAACCTGGTTTTTGAGAAATTTTCTTTTTGAAATATAAGAAATTGTTAATTCATCAAAGAAATACAAAAAACTGTTAGAATAGCAATGACTAGTCTCTTGAAAGCCACTCACACAAAAACACCTTGCATTTAGATTACACTGTTCAAGATTTGAAAATACTAAAATGAAACTTCAGGTAAAATATATAGCAAATGAATGGAAGAGGATAGACTTTGTTACACACATAAATTTCTAAAATACGTACACTTAAAAGTAACATAAGGATTCCAAATTAGAATGAGATTGGCATGACTTTTGAGAGTAGTGTTTTTAATCAACTAAAAACACTTTCACTCTTTGAAAAATCATACCAAACTCACCCTAATTCATCTTCAAAACGAAGCACAGTAAACCCCAATGTTTCTATGCTTCTAGCATTACATGAAGCTAGCAGAAATTAACATCAGGCACAACAGAACTCAGAAACTCTATACATAATGTAGTATTTAGAAGCCCAAGTGGGCAAACATTCACCTTATCTTTATACAACTGCTTGAGCTCAGCCACTCCTCCAATCCCCTTCTCAACCAGCTTCTTCAAATTCCTTGGACCAACTCCTGGAATAGTCAACAAATCAGGATTACCAACTAACACACCTCCACCAGACAAACCCTTCTGCCTCCTACTCGACTTCGACCCCTTTTCCTCTAAAACCTTCCCACCTTCTCCACCATTATCACACGCCAATTCATCTCCATCTCCACCATCATCACCAGCCACACCCACTCTCGAGCTCTTCAACCCCTCAACAACAGAAGAAGAAAACGACCCATGAGAATCCGTGTGCAGCCACGCCGGCCGCAGCCCATTTCGATTATCCTTGAACACGACCCACGCTCGCAATGCGGCAGGGGTTTCGATTGCGCACCGGCACAAGTAGCAGTTCCTCAACGAATTAGTGGCGGCGAAGCGGGAAGAGACGGCGGCGGAAGAGGGCTTTCTCGAAAGGGACGCGGCAGAGAAGGCGGAGGCACCGCGGGCGCTGTGAAATGAAGTAGCAGCAGACATTGGAAGAGGGTGCGGTGGTTTAGAGGTGAAGGGGCTGTTCCTGGAAGGTAGAGAGGAAAAGGGTTTAACCGCAGTACAGAGAATGGGGGCTGAGGAAGAAGATGAAGGGTTTAATCGCAACAGTTTCTGCATCACTTGTTGTTGTGGGCATTTCAGTGAGCAAAAACCCTTTTCGGTGTGTTTTGAAGAGGAGAGAGAGTCAGAGAGAGAAACAGAGGGCGGGAAAGTGGGAGGTGAAGAATGGGGTTTGTGGGTTTTGGCGCTGTGGGGATAGTGGAAATGGAGAAACAGTAGGAGGAGAAGGAGAAGGAGAAGGAGGAGGGTAAGGGTTTAAAATTGCGGCCATGTGAGCTATGCTACTGCCACCCCTCCCACAGGGTTTTTGCTTTTTTGTGGTTATTGACCGAATGGAATAAGTATACAAATTTTGTTTTCTTTGATCCTTACTTTTGGGAATTTTAAACGAGGTTAAATCAATGATTCCGTCTAGATGGAATTGTCGACCTCTGATTTTATGGAAATGTCGATAGAAATAAAAAAAAATCTATAGATGTTTTGAAAATTTTTATGAAAATCGTGAATGAACGATGAATTCATAGAAATGATTTGAATTATTAAATGTGACTCTAATTATAAAATTAAAAGAGATATGAAACATTAATATATGACAAAATAATGGTGAATTATTTAATGCATATTGTATAATGACTATAACAACCCGACTAAAATAGACTGAATACATGTTGAGCGTCACTACCACATGCGTGAAAAACATAGAAAATTTTATTTTATTTTTTACTTAAGGCGAAAGAGATTATAAAAGAAATAACTTTTCATTTCATTAAATTAGACCCAAAATCAAGTCACTTTCAAAGAATAAAACATACCTAAAATCTTCATAATGCTAATACAAAAGAAATCAAAGAATACAATAGAAAATTGAGAGAAAATTACTAATTAACCTCTAATCCTAACTCCTCTGCCCTAATTACCAAGAGATACTTTTATAGTTTCAGGTGAAAGTGTCAAGACGCTTTGGATCTTGATCCATGTGCGCGTGCTTCCAGCGTCTCGACAATTTGAGACCTTATCGCAACGTCGAGACGCTTAAGGCGTGACTTCTTGGCCTACTTCAGGCCACAATCTACTTTTGGGTTGACTTTGACTTCCTTGGATCAATTTGGACTTTTTCACATTCCAAAAATGTCCTTTTTTATCTCAAACCCTATTAGAAGACCTAATCACCAACTTAACTTGAAATTAAGCATTTTGAGCAAAAGTTAAGGAAGAACCAAACAAGGCAAATACTAAACATGAAATATGTGCTATCATACGGTGCATGCACATAGATGGATTAATGCCTTTTATGTTGGCCAAAGTCCATCCAATTGCAAGTCTGTCTTCTTTCAAGGTTCTAACCAACTTTTCTTCTTGTTCGATGTGTCCTTTTGAGATGATGACAGACAAAATGTATGAACTTCACCCAAATACACATATTTAAGGTGATTCGGCAAAAGTTTCACTCCAGTTTTGGTACCTTCATGATAGAAGATCATATTTTGTTAGTTAGGTAGAAATTTCAACATTCGAATTCATTAGTTCGGATAAAAACAACTTTTCTACATCGATTTCCATCATTTTCTTTTAAACTAGATTGTGCATTTAATTCACGCTCATGTCCAATACTCTCATTTGTGAATATGTCCTGCACATTAATCTGACAGAGTGAATGTTTATCATTAGGGTATGTCATGACATTAAAAATATTAAATTTGACAATTTATCCATCAAAATCTACTGAGGGAGTACTCTCATCTACGTCAACTTTTGTTATAGCATTTTTCATGAATGGTCGTCCTAATCAGACTTTGATGGTGAATTACTACCCATTTTTAAGATGTAAAAGTCAACAAGGAATATGAGCTCATTAACTTACACTAAGACGTCTTCAACAACTCCTAGGGGATGAATATATGAACGACCATCTAACTGAATTACTACACCAATCTCTTGTAAGTGATTTAATTTGAATTCTTGATGAATAGAAAATGACATGGCATTAAGGAAGCTCTTGAATCTAACATGGCACGTTCAATTTTCTTATTACCAATTACACAAGGCAACGAAAACATACTTGGATCCTTACTCTTTTTTGGCATATTCTTTTGCAAGATAGCCAACACATTCTTACTTACCATAACTTCCTCATTTTCCTTTATCTTCTTCTTCATGATGCACAATTCCTTCGAGAACTTTACGTATTTAGGAATTTGCTTGACAACATCTAACAATGGATTATTCTTCACCTTTCTAAATGTATCCAAGATCTCCTTTCATGTTCGTTCTCTTTTGGCTTAGGTAACCTGCTAGGAAAATGAGGTAGTGAAGTATGTGATGGAAGAAACAAATGAGGATCAAATCTTACCTTACGTGGTGTGACACCCCGTGCATTTTGGTATATTTAAATTCCATACATCTAGTTGAATTAAATGAAAAGTATTATTTGGCTTGTATTGTGTGAATTTTAATTAAATACTAAGGTGTTGAGGGAATTAAAGCGTTATATCAATTTAAATCCCCTCCCCTAAAGTCCGTTGGTTTTAGTCAGCTTCGGTTAAGGAAGTTACCTATTCTTGGGCTTCTATTTTTGGGGTCTTTGATATTTTGTGGGTTAAGCAATTAAGAGAAAAAGAGAGTAATTCAAAGGAAAAGGAAAAGAAAGCCCTAGCCTCCATTTCTCTTCTTCTCTTTCTTTCTCTCTTGGCCGCAAGACCCCCTCCCTTTTTTTTGCCATGATTCAGCCACCACCAGAACCTCCCAACTGCCGTCACCGTTTGGGTCGCGTCGTCGTCTCCTTCGCGGTCTCTCTCTCTCCTCGTGAGCTCTCTTTTCCCCTTCGTGCGTTTGGCGTGGAACCTAGCCCCATCGTCGATCTGTTGTGCTGCCTTCGGGTCGCAGCGCTGCCACCGTCCAACCGCGCGTGGAGGCCGTTCAACTCGCGAATCCCTCTCTCTCTCTCTGTTCGATCGGTTTTGTGGTTCAGATCTCTCTTTCTCCGTGTTTTTCAGCCTTAGACTCGTGGGTAAGTCTCTTTTCTTCTCGTTCTTGGTTGATTAAGATTCGGTCTTAAGCTTTCTTGATTCCGTTTTGGTTAGATCTCGTGTGGCCAGCAGTTATGAGCCTCTTCGATCTCGTTTCAGTCGATTTCGCCTCTGTCCAGCAACATTATTGGGTGTTTTCGGCATCACTTAACAATCCCGGTAAGTTCAAATGCTTACCCATGTTCGGTTGGTGCTTAGAATTAATTACCCAATGGATTATGTGCTGGAAATTAAGTTTTGTGTTGGTATTTTTGTTCTGCTATGCCGTCTAAGTGTTCGATCGAGTTCGAAACACTTCAGCTTGATCACCCACTGCCCAAGGAGCATTCTAGCACGCTGGTTGAGGTTTATAAAACCCGTCTAGCATGGTTTCGGGTCCGTTTGGGTAAGTTTCCTTGCTGTCCATTGTTCTATAGCGTTAAGGTTTATTGCCCGTTAGTCGCTTAGGCTTTGTTAGTGTGGTTCAGCCTCCTTAGAGTCCTTAGAATGTAAATAAATGGGTCATCGTTACTGTTTTAGTTTAAAAGCACGTGGTTTATCAATGCCCATTTAGTCTCGTCGCCTGTATAGTTTTGCCCGACCCTTGTAAGTTCTTAAAGCGTGAGTTTGATGAGTTTTGCTTGCTGTTCATAGTTTAAAAAGCTTGCCCAATAGGCCTTCATTAATTATCTTAGGCTTAGTAGTGTGCCCAATCCTTAGGAGTTCTTAGAACGTTTTATATGGGTCATTTACTTGCTGTCCAGCGGCTGAAAAGCCTTATCTGGGGTCGTTTGGTGAATACCCATTGCCTGATGTGCCTTAGACATGGTTGCCCATGGTCTAAAGGTTTTGGGTTTTCATTATGGAGAATATTTGAAGGTTGTCCAACAAAGAAATGAGCTTGGTAAAGTGGTTTTGGCCTTAGTAGCATGTTTTAGGGTGTTCTCTTCTGGTTAAGTTTTTGATGGATAGTAATTTTGGTTGTAGTGCGAGGTGCTTGTGGAGCTTGGTGCAAGAGTCACCTTGTTGGTAATTTAGAAGTGCTTTTGTATGTAGTTTCTACTTGCTGGGTTTGTTTGATTGCATGAAGCCTGTTTGTGTGTTTTCTTGCTTATCTTTATACTTGCGAAAAACATGATCTACTGTGTTGATGTGTGCTGTATTGTTCGAGATGAGCATGTATTGAGTTATTGATATGTGTTGTATTGCTCGAGATGAGTGTGTGTTAAGTTATTGCTTGGGATGAGCATATATTGTGTTGTAGCTTGAGATGAGTTTATACTGTTTAGTTGCTTGGGATAAGCATGTTTCTGTTGTGTTTAAGCATGATGAGGTGTTGCATTTTAGCATGATGGGATGTCGTGTTAGGTATGTTTGATTAGGCTAGCATGTTGTCACGGGATGTGTAGCATGAGTCTAGCGGTTGCGTTACATGACACGTAATTCATGTGTAGGTGCGCAGCGTGGCGCGTAATTCACGTGTTTGGTTTTGCGTAGCATGGCGCGTAATGCATGTGTTTGGTTTTGCATAGCATGACGCGTAATGCATGTGTTGGATTTGCGTAGCGTGACGCGTAATGCATGCGTTTGTTTAGCGTAGCATGACGCGGAAATCATGTGGACTAGGTGCGCAGCGTGACACGTAATTCACGTGTTGGTTTGCGCAGCATGACACGTAATTCATGCGTTAGGTGCGGAGCATGACACGTAAATCATGTAAGGTCTAGCAGGGTGTGGGTGCATAATGTGGGAAACATATGCATGATGGATATGTATTGCTTTGTGAGCATGATGTATTTTTATTGCTTTAGAGCATGATGTTTGTGAAGGAGTGTACGATACACTAGCAGAAGCGATTCGGATCGAAACACTCTAATTTCGTTTAATTTTAGTTCATAAAAGCATGCACACTTAGAACTGAAAACAGAGTTTCGAGTTTACCAACCTTTGGAAGTCAAATTATTCAATTCCGTGGATGATTTCTTCTCACGAACACGTCTAGGACAACCATCGAGATCTTCCCCGCTATTCTCCTGCCTTAGAACGAGTTGTGGGACTCAAGAACGTGATGAATTTTGAGAGAGTTTCATGAGAGTTGAAACCAAAACTTGAGAGAGAACTTTTATCTTTTGAGAGAGTTTTTTCAGCCAGCATCATCATCTCTTTAGCTTCTTAATTCTTTCTTTTATAGACAGAAGACATGCAATTCTCTTAACCATAAGAAGACAACACAAAAAAGAGAAGATGAATCATGGAAATAGGTGTCTTAAGCATGGAAAAAACCATAAAACACCACCACCTCTTGGTGTTTAAAGGTATTTTCAAAATAAATGAATTTCATAAATTCATTTTCAAATAATTAATGAATTTAAAAAAAAAAATCATTAATTCAAAATAAAAACCAATTAAACTAATTTAATTAATTTATTCAAATGCAACAATTACACCAATCCCATTTTCTCTCAAACCCGGTTTCTAATATGAATTCCTATCCATATCCAAACCGAATGTTCGTTCATGAATTCTTATTCACGTGTCTAACATCTAAATCATATTTCAATATATACAACTCTCTCTATATAGTTTAATTCATAATTAAACTTTAACGTTAAATATATCGAACATAATTTAACGTTAATTTCCCTAATACGAGTTTGAACGTTTCAAACTTTCTCATCACATATGTTCTAAGGATTATTCCGTATGAGCTAGCAGGGGGACCTAATGGACCTACAGATTATGGGCTCCAACGATCCGAGACTAACTAGCTAAACTCTTTTAACCTAGTTAACCAACATTTGTTAACTACCGGGACACTCCACTATAGCCCGATAGTTGAACTTCCCTCACTATAGATATATTTCTGTCCACCTGATATAACCATGATTAGTAAGTCGACCCTGAAGGATTGGAATTCTATAATTCTGTAAAGCGAAAGCGTGATTGAGATCGATTCATAATTAATTTTGTTTAATCTAAAATACCAATACATTGACAATAATCTTAGAACTATTCTAAATTTATATTAAGGCTAAGCATACAAAAATATTAGATCTAAATTTAATTTATATAGTAACAAATTACTTACTCTCGTTGACGACTCAGATTAAATTCACCAACTGCTCGTGAAATAATCACGAACTACTGCGAACACTACCACTATGGCTACACCGGTATGACTCTGAGACTTCTAGAGGCAGGAGATTGGTGGGAGTCTAGAGGGAGCCTTCAGGGGAATTCTCTGAGAGGAGGAGAATGAATAGGATGTCTTTCACCCCACCCCAGGGGTCCTATTTATAGGAAAAGGTCATGAATAAGATAAAATCTATTATCTTATTCATATATAAATTCAATAAATAATTAATTAATTACCCAATTAAATATCATATATTTAATCTTAGGAATTTTATTAAATTATTAATATTAATATGAATCCAATTCATATTAATTATTTGAACTCTTTCAAATATTTTCTCTCAAGAATTAATTTTGAAATTAATTCAAGATTACTTTTTTTTTTTTTTTGAAAAAAAAATTAATTCAAGATTACTTTATAATATAATGTATCAATATACATTATATGATTCCCCTAAATAAATTGAACACTTTCAATTTACAATTTATACTTAATTGCCTCAAGTCTCTTTACGAGCTACCAATGAGACCTAATGGACTTACAGATCAGAAGCTCCAACGATACAAGACTAATTGGCTAAACTCATTAACCAAGTTAGTCAACATTCGTTAACTGTGGGTCACTCCACTAAAGACCCACAACTGCACTCTTCTCACTGTAGAATATTTCTGTGTCCACGGATATCGACCAATGCAGTAAGTCAATCTTTCACGTGTGTTCGTAACACCAGTTGGGTCAAATTACCGTTTTACCCCTGGTTTACCTCTGGTTCCTTAAGTACCACTGATCCCTCTAATGAACAAGTTGTTTAGGGTCCAACCACTAAACAGGAGTTCCTCTCGGACCAGGAGAGGACGACGCACCTTTGTTCAAGCCCTAGAATCAGCCCTTAAGGGAACACACATCTACTTACCCCAATAGGGGAAGGAGTGAATTCCATCTTGTACTGTTATGTTCCCAGCCCCCATTCGGTCTTGCCCCTGAAATGGTAGGATTATTGAGTCGGTGAACTAGCCACTCTCACCCATACAAATCTAAGGACAATCTCTCCTGAAAGGGGTTCATAACAGACTCATGATTTGAGATTGAGTTTCCTAGGTCATCCTATTGAAATAGAAACCTAAACTAGTTAACGGCGTTACATCTAGTGGTTACTATTTCGTGATCCGGTCTTATGCAAACTCATTGCATAGGATACCCCCACCCGCATGTCTCCTACATGGATGCTTTGGATCTGTATTGAATACAAGGTGGGTCGTATCACATAGTGTCACCAGGATAGGGTACCCAGCCTTATCCCTATACTATAGACCTTTTAGGTTGTTACTTGGACACCGATCCCCGTATGTCCCCACATACTAGTCCAAATTTCATTTAAACAACCTTGGATTTTATTTTATTGGATTTAGGGTTTATTAATGCAAACTCGATTATTCAATAACCAAATTACTGAATCACTCAAATAACGCTTTATTGAGATCGATTAATTTGTTTCATTTACTATCTACGAGTTTTAGGACATAAAACAGACCCTTCACAGGTTGTTCGTAACTATAGTTGGGTCAAATGTCCGTTTTACCCTTGAAGTTACATCTTGTTCCTTAAGTCTCCACTGAGTCCGTAATGAACAATTGGTTTGTGGTTTGACCGCTAAACCTAAAACCTCTCGGGCCAATGAGGGTGGGATCCCTTTGTTCACGTCTTGGAGTCAGCACTTAAGGGAACAACCTCTCTACTATCCCTAAATTGGGTAGGAGTGAATTCTGTCTTGCAGAACTATGTCCCCAGCTATCTATCCGGTCTTATCCCCAAAATGGTAGGCTTATTGAGTCAGCGATGTTGAGTCACTCTCACCCATGCAAATCAAAGGATAATCCCGAATAAACAGGAGTTCATAGTTAGCTCAGGATTAAAATCGAGTTACCTAGGTCATCGCATTGAAATAGTCAGTCTTGTCAGTAAACGACGTTATAAAGCAAGAGTGACTTATTTCTCGGTCCTGGACTTATACAAACTCATTTGCATAGGACGCCCCCACTCGCATGTCTCTACATGAACGATTCAGGATCACATCGTTTGTATTAAAACAAAGTGGGCCGCATCACATAGTTTTTCTTAGGATAAGGTACCCAGTCTTATCCCTATACTATAGAACGTTTAGGCTATTACTTGAACTTGATCCACTTTTATGTCACTACATAAAGTTTAAGTGTTCATATCATAGCCAAGGATTCTAGTTTATTGGATTTGGGTTAATTAATACATAATTAAAACAACTATACGACAACCAGAAAGTGAATAACCTCGATAATGCTTTATCGATTATAATTGACTTTGTTACATTTATTATCCACGAGTTTTAGGACATAAAACCCAACAGTTTGCGTGTGAGAAGCATGTTGTTTGACATTGGTTGATGCTTGTGATCTAGCATGTGTGAGCTACTTACCAGTACCGCAGTTGTACTGATACCCCCTTCCCCATTCCCCCCCAACATTTTAGATGTTGCAGGAATGGAAGATGATTTAGACCTTGGTGGCGAGGAGGAGAACTATGAGGAGGAATCCTAGGGTGTTGGGTTTCTCTTGACGTGGTTTTAATTTGTTCCTATGTTTTGGTAGGCTAGTTTGGATTGGATTGGTTATGTATCGTAGTTCTGTTATGGTGAGGGATTCACCTGAGATTGGTTATGTTTTTTAAGTTAGAAATAGTATTGTTGGTTTTGGTAAAGAATAAAAGTTATTTTGGTTAGCATGTGCTAAGTGGATAGTTGTTCTTATGAATAAGATGATTTATGTGATGTAGCATTGTTGTTAGTTTAATGTATGTTGCTACGAGACCTAACTCGTATAGAGAAGATAGGTTGTGAAAAACTGCTTGAAGTATGTAAAAGAGTGAAGAACACTCGTGCAGAAGCGATTGTCGATCTTAGGCACCGATTTTCATTAATTTCGAAGATTAAAAGCATGCTAAAAAATTCATAAAAACAGGGGAACCGAATACCAACCTTTGGAGCTCAAATTCGTTGATCTCTCCGGTTGTTTCTCCACACGGTCTTGACATGACTACCGCTAGAGTCTTTCCCACTATTCTCCGACCTTAGAACGGGTTTGTGGGAACCCGAGCATGATAAAATTGAGGAAGAAAAGTATGGGTTTTTGAGAGCTTGGAACTCACGATTTTTAGGAGAGAATTTTGTGCCTTTTCATTTTCTTTTCTTCAGCAAGCAACACCAACATTCCACCTCTTTGCAATATATATATAAAGAAGATGCATGACTCTTGAATTCTTCAAAAGAAGACAACACACAATGAAGGTGGAGGTGTCATGGGTTTGGTGGCATTTCATGAGATTTTACCTCATGAATTAAATGAATTCAAAATTCATTTAATTAATTAATTTCCATTTTAAATTAATCTTATTAATTTAAACGAAACTAATTTTAAATACTTTAATTAAATAAATCTAATTTATTTAATAATTTCAATCTTAATATCCCTTATTAATAATGCACCAATACCGTTATCTCTTAAAAACCAGTGAATGTGAATCACTATTCAAATTCAAACTGAACATGTATCGAATACATTTTCCAACATTTAAATAATATTTAAATAACTATAAGCTCTCTTAAAATATGGTTTAATTAACAATTAAACCTATACGTTAAATTATATCAAATATATTTAACAATATCTCCCAAAATCGAATTTGAACGTTTTCAAACTCTTTCATCACTCTGTTCTAAGGTTAATCCGTATGAGCTAGCAGGGGGACCTAATGGACCTACAGATCATGGGCTCCAACGATACGAGATTAACTGGTCAAACTCTTTCAACCTAGTTAACCAACATTCGTTAACTAACGGGACACTCCACTATAGCCCGTAGCTGAACTCCCCTCACTATAGATATATTTCCATCCACCCGATATAACTGTGATCAGTAAGTCAATCCTTCAGAGGTTGTTCGTAACTATAGCTAGGTCAAAAGTCCGTTTTACCTCTATAACACTTCTTGTTCCTTAAGCCCCCACTGAGTCCCTAATGAACAATTGGTTTGTGGTCCCACCACTAAACCTTCTCTCGGGCCAATGAGAGGGCGGCGCGCCTTTGTTCACGTCCCGGAGTCAGCACATAAGGGAACAACCTCTCTACTAGCCCTAAAGTCGGGTAGGAGTGAGTTCCATCGTACAGGACTATGTCCCCAACTATCTACCCGGTCTTATCCCCAAAGTGGTAGGTTTATTGAGTGGCACTAGTGGACCACTCTCACCCATGCAAATCAAAGGATAATCCCAAATAAATAGGAGTTCATAGCTCAGGATTAAGATCGAGTTACCTAGGTCATCGCTTGAAATAGTTAGTTTCACAATAAACGGCGTTATAAAGTGAAAGTGACTTATTTCGCGGTCCGGTCTTATACAAACTCTTTTGCATAGGACGCCCCCACTCGCATGTCTCTACATGAACGATTCAGGATCACATCGTTTGTACTAAAAACAAAGTGGGCCACGTCACATAGTTTTTCCTAGGATAAGGTACCTAATCTTATCCCTATACTATAGACCGTTTAGGCTATTACTCGAACTCGATCTACTTTTATGTCACTAGATATAGTTCGAGTGTTTCATATCATAGCCAAGGATTTTAGATTATTGGATTTGGGTTAATAAATGCATAGTTAAACTAACCTTTCGACAACTAGAAAATTGAACCATTTATATAACGTTTTATATTTAACTTTGTTACATTTACTATCCACGAGTTTTAGGACATAAACCCCAATAGTATGGTGGAGTTCGGGTTATGAATATTTAGAAGTGTTGAATGTGTTTATCAGGTGTTAAAATTTTGGGATAATCAGTTGTACGCCATTATGCTGCCGAAATTTTCGGTGCATTCGGTTTAGAGTGGTTCGTATCTAGTTGGTTAAGAGTTCAGAGTAGTAGTAGCATCGCTAGGCCGATGGTTGAAAACTTGGGGCGTTACACGTGGTACTTCAAAAAAAGCTTTTTCTCCTTTTTCTTTTTTCTCACTCTGTTCACCTTCTTTGGGTGGAATTTCCCTAGAAGGAATCTCTTTCCCACTTTTTAGCATAATTTCACTAACATTCTCCCCTAGATTCACCTCTGATTTTGAGGATAACTTTCCAAAATTTTGAGCCTCCGATTTACTAACCGACGTAGTCAGTTGAGTAATTTGGTTTCTCAAATTCTGCATCTCTGCCCTTATTTCCTGTTGAAATAATTGAAGATCACTGTTAGCTAGATTCTTAACAATATCTTCCAAAGACATACCTAAGTTTGAGTTTGCATAGGAGCTTGAGGTGGTCTACGTCAAATTTTGAGGAGGTTGTATCTATTGTCCTCCTTGATTTCCATAGCTAAATTTTGGATGATCTCTTCATCTAAGATTGTAATAGTTTGATAACAGATCATACTTCATTTGTGGTTGACCAAGAAATCTTTCTATGACATTGGCATCTTGCATAGAATCTTGTTGTAGTTGATAGCACACATTTGTAGGATGTCCTAGTTAGAAGTGAGCATATTCCATAGGTAGGAGTAAAAACCCTAGCAGAAGCCTATGAATCGATCTCATAATTCAAAGTCATTCAAGAAAAAACATACATTGGCAAAATTCAAATTACAGAGAACTATTCAACAGTAAAACTACCGGTTAAGCATGCTTTTAATCTTTGTGTTTAATTCTATAGAAAGAGGTTCTGTTACTCACTTGCGTGGACGACTCTAGAATTAAACACCAAATTCATTTCTGGGAAGGAAGATCATGAACTCTCCAGAATTTCTACAGGGACCAAAAGTGTTGACATCACCACTTGGGAGCCTTTTCTATATCTCTGAATATATGAGGTAAAGGATTGTGGGATCCTTACTTCTAGAATTTTGGGAATGCAAGAGCACAAAGAATTGTGTGATTTTTGCAAAGAGAATTTCAGAGAGAGATTTGCCTTGTAGATACTGTGTTGATGAAAAAACCAAAAGACCTTTGTTTTCTCTTCCTCCAAGCGTGAAGGTGTATCAGTTGGGGAGAAAGATGATAACGTGGGTTGAGTTCCATGATTCAGTAACTCCCAGCAACGGTTGGGAGTTTAAAATTGATTTAATAATAATATTAATAATATTATTATTAAATTAATTTAATTAAAATTAAATAAATTAAATAAATTAATATTTATTTAAATCTTATTTAATTAATAATTAATTAAATCCAATTTAATTAATCTTTTCATTTAAATCTTATTTAAATGAACATCTCTCACCTAACCTATAGTTTTAATCCAATTAATTAATTCTCCAATTAATTAATTACTAAATTAAATATCACATATTTAATTTAACCTACAATTGATTTTTATTCAATTGTTTTTTTTTTGAAATATTTATATTCAATTGTATTTCTCTCATAACCTATAGTTTTAATGTGCATCTAATGCACATTAATTTTTACCTATAGTTTTAATATGAATCCAATTCACATTAAATTAATATTTGAACTCCTTCAAATATTTATTTCTCTCATAAATTAATTTTGAATCAAATCCAAAATTAAATTTATATTATAAAATATAATCAAAATATAAATTTTATATTATAATGTATCACCATACATTATATTATTTCTCTTAGTGAATTTGAACATTTCAAATTACAATCAAGATTAAATTACCTCAATACCCTTTACGAGCTAGGAAGGGGACCTGATGAACCTACATATCAGAAGCTCCAACGATATGAGATTAATTGACTAAACTCATTAACCACATTAATCAATATTCGTTAATAGTGGGTACACTCCACTATAGACCCACAATTGCACTATTCTCACTGCAAATATATTTCTATGTCCATGGATATAGACCAATAACAGCTAGGGATGCAAAAAATCCCTACGGGTCAGGTCCCCACAAGGCCCCACCCCGTCCCCGACCCCGAACCCACCGCGTATATATATTATAATTATATAATAATATTATTAATATATCATATTATATTATTAATATGTTAGGTTTTATGTCCTAAAACTCGTGGATAGTAAATGTAACAAAGTTAATTATAATCAATAAAGCATTATTGAGGTGATTCAATAAGTGGTTATTGAATGGTTGTTTAATTATGCATTAATTAACCCAAATCCAATAAACTAGAACTCATGACTATATATAATGAACACTTGAACTTTATGTGTAGACATAAAAGCGGATCAAGTTTAATTAATAGCCAAAACGATCTATAGTATAGGGATAAGGCTGGGTACCTTATCCTAGGGACACTATGTGACGCGACCCACTTTGTATTTAATACAAATGATGTGATCCTGAATCGTTCATGTCAAGACATGTGAGTGTGGGAGTCCTATGCCATGAGTTTGCATAAGATCGGACCACGAAACAAGTCACTTTCACTTTATAACGCCGTTTACTGTGAAATTGACTATTTCAAGCGATGACCTAGATAACTCGATCTTAATCCTGAGCTAACTATGAACTCCTGTTTATTCGGGATTATCCTTTAATTTTCATGGGTGAGAGTGGCCCATCATCGCCGACTCAATAAGCCTACCATTTTGGGGATAAGATCAGGTAGATAGCTGGGGACATAGTCTTGCAAGATGGAATTCACTCCTACCCGCCTGTAGGGATAGAAGAGGTTGTTCCTTTAAATGCTAACTCCGGGTCTTGAACAAAGGCGCGTTGTCCTCTCCTGGCCCGAGAGGAACTTCTGTTTAATGGTTGGACCATAAACATATTGTTCATTAGAGGATCAATGGAACTTAAGGAACAAGATGTAACTTCAGGAGTAAAACGAACATTTGACTCACTGTAGTCACGAACAACCTGTGAAGGGTCGACTTACTGATTATGGTTATATCAGGTGGATAGAAATATATCTACAGTGAGGGGAGTGCAGCTACGGACTATAGTGGAGTGTCCCGGTAGTTAACGAATGTTGGTTAACTAGGTTAATGAGTTTAGCCGATTAATCTTGGATCGTTGGAGCCCATGATCTGTAGGTCCATTAGGTCCTCCTGCTAGCTCATACGGACTAAACTTAGAACAATAGTGATGAAAGAGTTCGAAACGTTTAAATTCATTATAGGGAATTAACGTTAAATATATGCGATATAATTAATATGTAATAGTTTAAATTATAGATTAAACTATAATTAGAAAGAGTTGGTAATATTTAAATATGATTTAAATATAGTAAATGTGTATGTAATACGCATTTCAGTTTGAAATTGAATAGGAATTCATATTCGAAAAATCGATTTTGAGAGAAATCAAGATTGATGCAATGGTTTAATTTGATATTTGATATTAAATGAAATAATTGTATTTAATTAATTATTTAAGTTAATTTTATTTAAAATTAATTAAAGAAAATAAAAAATTTGGATTTTTGAAAGTGATGGTGCTAGTATGACTAAACCCACGCATGTCCTTACCATCTTGACACCTTGATTTCTCCTTAATTTGCTGTCCTTGTAAGAATCATTTTAGCTGCATAATTTCTCTTTATAAAGGAAAAAAGATGGGGAATCAGGGTGGTTAAAAACATACTTCATGA